>JAACJT020000052.1:16087258-16098792 GCA_009936485.2 Gymnarchus niloticus | reverse complement strand
GTGTGGATGACATTTTTGTATGTAGAGGTCCCCTTGTCCTTTCAGTGAAAAAGAAATTTCTAATTGACTACAATAAGCATCCAGACATAATATTCAGTGAAGATGCACAATGACAAAAACACAGGCATGAATAAAAATTATCCTTCAAAACTCATTATGAATCAAAAGCTCTTCTGACGTCTATGTTTCATGGGAGAAGCGGTTAAACTGCACATGAAAGTGGCGGTGATGGGCATCACTCCTAAAAAGTTTCCAAGCCGTGGGACAAATGAGGCTTCAAAAGCAGTAGTGGGTGGGCGTATCCCGAATGATCAATCAATACCCCCACCAAAGATGTGAAGCCTCACTTAGCGCCAGCGGTGATTGGTTAGTTCGGAGTACTCCCACCCACTGTCACTGGTTTTGAAACCTCATTTGTTCCAACACCACGTAAAACCATTAGTGTGACAAAACGACGCATGGGGATTATGCCGCAGCCCACGGACGATGCCATTTACACGACCACAACCGTAAACTGACCGGACGACAAAATGTAACCGAATGAGTTGTTGGTTAATCTTTAGCTACGCCGAGAACTGGCTTACCGGGAAACCTGTTGGTTAACATAACACGTTATATAAGAAATAACCTCAGCGGTACACCGCGACTGTATTTCATGAAGAATGTAAATTACAACACCCTGCCGTGTGTCCATACAGCAGCTTACTAAAATTCCTCCGCACGGAGAGTAGGAGAGGAGTAGATGTTTGTTTCGACGCAAAACAGACGTGGTGCGAACAGAGGGCGCGCTGACCGTACGCCGGCTCCCCCGTAACCTTTCCCTTGACACCACGTCGCGCTCCGTCACCCCTCTCCCGAGTGTAAAGCCCGTGTACTTCTGTCTCCCACCGGTTCCAAATTTAGATATCAGGCAGCCATCGTGCGTCCAACAGAGACTACGGCTCCTGACTGCGCCCGTTTTAGATGCGGGGGGGGGGGGGGGGGGCAAAGTGCGTTCCTAAACGGTTTCATTCCTAGCATTTTGACAATATTAACAACATAATTAATACGACGTGTTTCATCTGTCAGATGCCAGGGGTACGTAAAATTATTGGTCGTATAGTCATGTGCAAGAGGTGGTTCCGTCCAAGGAAAGTTTTCCGCGTCTTGTGATAATTAAATGGTCGCAAGTCTCGACATGACGTCTACATTATGGTGACATACAAGTCACGGGAAAGGTGACCTTGGCTTTACTTGGACCGTGAGGATTTTCATTAACTTTTTTTTTTTTAATTCTGTAAGCACTATCGGTGCGACTTTATAAAACGTACCCGCTATTCATTCATTATTAGGATTCAAGCACGTTCTGTGTGGAACCCTACTGTTTTAGACCTGGTTCTGTACGTATTATTAGGGTTCGTCCAATCTGCACATATTTTGGTACCGTTGTAATCGGCAGACCCAACTGGTCAAAAATTATCCCAAAAATCCCATGTATGCCATTCGGCTTGGCCCCTTGCCACACTCAAAGTGCTAACCCCCCTTGGCAGTATTACATGTCTCAACCCATTCTGACCAATCCAGCACTGGTTAAGTCAACCTCCTAATCAACACTGCTTGCGTTGGAGGCGGAGCTCATCAAAAGATATCCCAAAAATCCTATGCGTGACATTTTGCATGTCCCCATACCACGCTCCACGGGCCTATGCCATCAATTGTCCATGGATGCATATAGGTTCTATTGCGTTTCATTGAGTTCCGAACCAATCAAAATACTTAAAATCGTTGCTAATTTGCATAACTCCATGGCCAGCCAATCAAAATTCAGCAGTTCCGGTCCAGTTTTTTTGCCTTGCATACTAGTTCAAGGATTTTCATCCAATCTGTTTACATTTGGAATTGTTGTCATCAAGAGACCCAGGTTTTTAAAAATTAATTTTCGAAAAAAATCTCCTGTTTGCCCTTTGGTGGGGCCCCAGACCCCCCTAAATCTACTAAGCCCCCCCCCCCCCCCGGCCTACAGCAGTACTGCATGCTTCAGCCACGAGGCGTAGAATATACGTGTCACGTGTAGCGGTCTGTTTTAAATGTAATACTGACTACGCTTCATAAACTGACAACTTTATTAAACTACATTTCTTTCTAAGTGGTACGACTCATGAAATGCCGAGGAATATATGAGTTTACTGCCTCCATGTGGGCTTTTAGCAATTCGGAATACGTGGTATCACATTTACCATTGCTGTTAAAATTACGGCGTGTATATTTTCAGATTTTATTTTATTGTAAATTGCCTTGGAACGTACTGATTCGATATTGGTAGCCTTATGGGCCGCTCAAATACTCATTTAAAATTAGGGAACGACATACGCATACTCATTAATAAACAATTGTCCACAGATTGCGCAAAGAGCATGCTATAACCATGTTTTCGGTTTCATTTTCACTGTGACAAATGGATAAAGTATACTTACAGTTAGTGATATAAACGCGCAGTGACACTATCTGTTTAAATCCAAATGGGAACCCGAAAAGGTAACCAATAGGAGGCAGGGTGGAGCGATAGGGGTGGTGATTGACAGGCTGCAGTATGACGACGCCCACACCGTTACAGCGTGCGTCACGTGACTCGACGCATTTCAGCGATAGAAGATCAGCTGATACTTACATCCGGGACAGTTTCAACCATCGGTTATTACGGTGTCAGTCGACAGTTCGTTCTTTGGGATATTTCTGGGTTTATATTTTGTAGGATAGACGATTAGTTATATTTTGTGGGTTGAATCCCTGTCGGATTTGGCAGTATTTTTTTTTTGCTTTGCTCGGCTGGTTGGATAGTTCCCTTTTAACACTTTCGCCATGGCGCTCAGCGATGCCGACGTGCAGAAACAGGTAACCGATGAGCTCTGCTCGTTGCGTTTAAGTATTTATAATATCGAGAGCTTTTGTCTTGTATATGACACGTTATCATTAGAGGGTATTTTCTGGTATTCATGTTTTCGTCTGTGGTGGTGGTGGTCAATCTCACTGGTCAATGACGTTTCGGTTAGCTGATTTTGTAGGTCAGGTGAGGTGTGCGGTAAAAAAAAAAAAAAAAGTCGTGATGGGTCAAATGAGGCTTCAAAACCTGTGGTGGGTGTGACTGTCCTGAACTAGCCAACGTACACTGCCGCTTAATGAGGCTTCAAAACCCGTGGTGGGTGTGACTGTCCTGAACTAGGCAATGTACACTGCCGCTTAATGAGGCTTCAAACCCGTGGTGGGGGTGACTGTCCTAAACTAGCTAATGTACACTGCCGCTTAATGAGGCTTTAAAGCTGTCATCAGCACCGATTGGACATTTGGGATGCTCCCACCTACCACGAGTTTTGAAGCCTCATTTCTCCCATTAGTAAAAGAACCTGAACTCGATGCTGTGAGAGATGGGTGACATTGTGACGTATTAAGGAGCTGTTTAACTTGTCAACAAAGCATCGGAGGTACCTGCAGAACTTAAGGCTGCTGTTTATTCATAGTTTGGATTTGACCATATTTTTGTATTGCTTTTCTTTTTTAAATAGTATTTGGTGTTTCAAGCTGTCAGTCTGCCAGTTGCAATGTGTATTAACTAGGTAACCAAGACAGTTCTAGTCATGGCCCTTAAGGAGGAACTTTCCATCAGTTGGGAAAACCCAAGACTACAACTGAAGAGGAACTTTGCTATATGAGCTTTCCGGTTTAAACTATACTGGACTTATTGCCTTGTGCAGTACCATTTAGTGAAATAAAATGTGTTGAACGAATATGGTTTTACTCAGAACTGCACTATGATGACAGACTCTTGGAGTGTATGGTTCTGGGGTGTTGTGCTGGGTAATGCCAGGTCCTTAGCTCCTAGCATTAAGGAGTTACATTCCGCACTTCAAAGCTAATTTGTCAGCAGAATGTTCTGGTTCTTTGTAAATCTGTCAGCATGTTTACTACTTCCTCTCTGTCATTGCTATAACACTTGATTTTAATAGTCCTTTCTGATTTAAAAAAAAAAATACGCTTTTCAGTATGATTTCGTCTGGCCTGTAGTACCACTTTTTCCATTAAAGCTATAGCATGTTTTAGAAAGCATGTCTTCAGAATGCCAGAATTCAGTTTCTAGTAGCAAATATATTTCAAATAATAATCTGAATTTTGTGGATGACAATTGTTCACTTTTCTGCAGACGAGACTGTCTATTGGTAAAATTGAGACTTTCAAACTCCCAGGAGATTGGATTGCAGTTCAATAACCGTCACATGTCTGGTTTAAGCCAATGGGAACCGAAACATTACCCAATGTGGTTATCAGCATACATTGTTCATAAACCTGCTGCTTATATTTTTGTCAGTTGTCACCCCCTGCAGAATTGGAAGTTGCTGGGAAGTCTTTCCATCACTATGACCAAGATGATCATATTCTTGTCCAACACTGAATCTCATGCCTGTCTCTTAAATCATTGTGGTTATAGAAGTACAAGGAAAGAGCCATTTCAGAAAATGTCTGAAATTTCAACAGAACACGTACTGAAAACAAGCTTTAAGTAATGCAAGTGATGGGCATGGTATCTGTTAGATGTCTTTTTGTGTTGGGGTAAATTTGTAGGACCTGTGTTTTGGTGAAATTTAGGGCTGATTTGTGTCATTTTAACATGAACCATGGTGTCCCTACATCATCTCTCCCTGATAGATCAAACACATGATGGCCTTCATCGAGCAGGAGGCCAATGAGAAGGCAGAGGAAATCGATGCCAAGGTAACACACAGCCAGGCGGCTCCCTTGAGCATCAGGCACTAATCCCACAACATCTGTTTGCATACTGTTTTCTGGGATTGTGAATTATGGGTAATATAACTGTTATACATCTGCCTATTAGTATTGAAGGAATTCACTTTGTGTCCTTGGAGCAGAGGATGACAGCAAGACTTGTGTCAAAATTTTGATGGACCTTTTAGTCTAGTTCATTTTTCCCTGCCGCATTAATTCATTTAAAGTCCTTAGTAATTTTCCCTGACTAACCATTAGTCAATGCCTAGTCTTGGAAGGCTTTTCCTACGTATAACTGATATATGGAGGGAGGAAAATCGCTTCCATTTGGCAGAAATTTTTCAAGAGTAGCTTTGTCGCCCCCTTCAGGCCGAGGAGGAGTTCAACATTGAGAAGGGTCGACTTGTACAGACCCAGAGGCTGAAGATCATGGAATACTATGAGAAGAAGGAGAAGCAAATTGAGCAGCAGAAGAAGATGTGAGTCATGTCCACTCATGCTGTACAATGAGAAGTAGAGGGATATTTAAACAGTCAACTCGTATTTTCCTCTTTAAAATGAAAAGACCATGCTTTAGCCATGTCACATGAACATCTTAAATACTTGCGTATCACTATTACCTGAAATTAAAAAAAACTATATATGTATTAGGATAGCACAGTGTTTTGTTAGAGGTTAAGTATCTGGGTATAACTGCCGATCAGCTGGGCTTGAATCAGAACGAGAGTTGTATCTTTAACCATCATACTTGCATCTGATCCAGGTCTCCTCTGGGTTTTTGGTATATCGATGTTTAATTTTTCCTCCTCACAGCCAGATGTCCAATCTGATGAACCAGGCCAGACTGAAGGTTCTAAAGGCTCGTGATGACATGGTTTCGGTTGGTACCATCCAGGCAGATGTAGGATAGTAATACATTTTTAAAGGTTGTGGTCAAAAATTTATTCTTTATGTTTGTCTTCAGGACCTGTTAAATGAGGCCCGTCAGAGGTTAGCAAACATTGCCAAAGACCAGACGAGGTACTCCACTTTATTGGAGGGGCTTGTCCTGCAGGTAAGTCATTCCGTCTTGGACAGTGTGCAATCTAAGACCCTGTGAGAACATTCTTTTTGACGAAGGTAGGTGTGCGTGTGCGTGCGTGTGTGCCCCAAGTCTCAGCAGCTTTGGCACTCAGGTGAGAATCATTGCCTTACGGGGATTTAATTTGGCTTCATATACCTCCTTTTGTCTCATGGATGATCGCACCTTCATGTGAACCTCTCCCATCTCCCAGTGTCTGCTTTCTCTCTCATCTCCTACTGTGTTTACAGGGATTCTACCAGCTCTTGGAACCCAAGGTAACCATCCGGTGCCGCAAGCAGGACGTGGCTTTAGTGCAGGTCAGCGCTCCTCCTATGGTTCTTCTCGAACTGGGTAATACATTTTGATTTGATGCAAGAAGGTGGCGAGTGCAGAGGCAGGACCCTCCTCAGGTCTAGAAAAGCAGTGCTGAATGTCTGCTTAACGTTACTTTGTGCTTCTATATGGATGGTATGACACCAAAGCTCAGAGTTTGATTCTGCAGAATGAGTTTAATGGATGTGTTTTTGTTTGTGAATACTAGTTGTGGTCTTACCATATTTCTGTTGTTTCAGGCTGCGATGCAAAAAAACATCCCCATCTACAAGGCTGCAGCCAAGACCAACCTTGAGGTCCGCATCGACCAGGAAAACTTTCTGTCCCCAGACATGTAAGAGCTTCTCAGTTTAAGTATGGCTTGCTGTCTAATCCGGTCCTGCAGTCCTTGTACGTTAGCATTGTAGTGTCATGAACTTGGCATCATTGCGGTTATGGTGTGGCGGAGTGTGTGTCCTTCTTCGTGTCCAGGCTCTGACACCGGTTGTGTTGTATCAGCTCCGGGGGTGTTGAGATGTACAACGCAGATGGGAAGATCAAGGTTTCTAATACTCTGGAGAGCAGACTGGACCTTATTGCCCAGCAGGTAAAACACAAGGGACGGTCACTTAATTTTACTCGGATGCCTATACTTTTGGTTAGGGCATGAAAGCAAGGATTCGGTTTTAATCCAGTAATCTGGAAACTTTTAGAAAATGAAAATTCCATAGGGAGCAAACTTAACCAACATATAAGATCTGATCATTTCACCTTTACTGGAAGCACAGTCCTGGAAGGGATCTTCTGTGTGATCACAGCTCAGAGTTTGCTTTTAAGTTATGAATTATTTGGTACTAAAACGTTTTGCGTGTGTATTGTGGGTACTTGTTTTACCACCTATTGGGAATACAATGTTCCCTGGAGGAATGAAAACCTGTTACTTTTTACCTTGTTAGGGGTACGTTTGTCATGACTTGTTCTGATGCTCAGATGTTGGCACTGAGCTAGTTGTAGTGACTGGAGAAGCTTGGTGTTTTGAAACTTTTGGTGGGTTGGATTACTAGTTACTTTATTGGGTAATAATCAACTCAAAGAATGAACTCATTGGAGGTGTTTTAAACTGGGATGATATGAACATGCATTAATCCCACCCACCACAGTTTTGATGACTATTATTGCTAGTGTTGTTCATGGTTAGGCCCCCAGGTACTAATCTAAGTTTTGTTTCTTGTCTTCCCTCCCAGATGATGCCCGAAATTCGAGTGACTCTCTTTGGAGCTAACCAGAATCGCAAATTCTTGGACTAAATTATTGGTTTAAGAAAGTGTTGCTTTCTGTGTTCATTTCATTATGTATGATATTGTAATTTTGTCTGAGTCATAAAGGGAAAAACTCAAATTGCTCCTTTATTTTAATACATATATATTTATGTGTCTGTGCACCAAAGAAAGTAATAAAACCTGGTAATAAATTAACTCCAAGTATGTTGCATACACATCGGTGGCAGAAGTTGTGTATTGTGACCAAGACTCCTGATCATGTGGTCTAGGCTCACTTATCAGTCAAAAGACAAGGTGCGATTGTCCGAATTGACTGGGTGAGATACTGTCACTCAGGGCTGATATCTGTGTGGAGAACTGTGTGTGGATGCCATTTTTGTATGTAGAGGTCCCCTTGTCCTTTCAGTGGAAAAAGAAATTTCTGATTGATTGCAATAAGCATCAAAACATATTCAGTGAAGATGCACAATGATGAAAACACGGGCATGAATAAAAATGATCCTTCAGAACTCATTATGAATCAAAAGCTCTTCTGATGTCTGGTGAAGCTCATTAGCATTTATGTTTCGTGGGAGAAGCGGTTAAACTGCAGGTGAAAGTAGCGGTGATGGGCATCACTCCTAAAAAGTTTCCAAGCGATGGGGCGAATGAGGCTTCAAAAGCAGTAGTGGGTGGGTGTACATGTGTTTGCCTACATATGCAAATATTTCTTGCTTGGAAAAATTAGCAACGTAATACGTCATGTTTTATCTGTCAGATGCTAGGGGTATGTAAAATTATTGGTTGTATAATAAGTGGGCAAGAGGTCAGAGAAAAGTTTTCCATGCTTTGTAATAATCAAAAGGTCACATGTCCCAACAAGACATCTAGATTATGGTGACAGACCAGTCACAGGAAAGGTGACCTTGGCTTTACTTGGACCGTGAGGATTTTCATTAACTTTTAGTTCTGTAAGCACGATTGGTGCAACTTTAAGTGTGCCATGTGTCTGTGTACCAAAGAAAGTAATAAAACCTGGTTATAAATGAATGCTGGTGGCATGGTGGCTGAGTGGTTAGCATATCTGCCTCATACTGAGAAGGTTCCAGGTTTGGTTCTTGATGCCACCAGGGGCCCTTCTGTGTGGAGTTTGCATGGTCTCCCTATGCCTGTGTGGGTTTCCTCTGGGTACTTCAATTTCCTCCCACATTCCAAAGACATGAAGGATAGGTCAATTGGCTAAATTCCCCATGGGTGTTCATCTCTGTGTTGGCCCTGCAGTGGATTGGCAACCTGCCCTGGGTGTACCCGGCCTTTTGTCCAGTCAGCTGGGATTGGTTCCAGCTTCCCCACCACCCTAACGGATAAGCGGTTTAGAGGATGGATAAATGAACTCAAAGTATGTTGTGTTGGTGCCAGAAGTTGTGTATTGTGAACAAGACTGCTAATCATGTGGTCTCCTTCCTCACTGCTATCATTTACTCTCTCTGCCCTTGCTCACATGGGTGTCAAACTTGTCTTTGTGTGTCTGTTTCCGTGGCGTAGGGGTACAAAGGGGCTTTTTCTCTGGTCAAACCTGAATTAGTAGAAAAGTTGTTTACTATAATAATGTCTTCTTGCCTTCTGCACACCCTCTCAAGACGGTATTTCAGTGCTGTCTGCTTGGTGTACTCCTCTGTTACTGTGTCTGCATAGCCAGCATTACTCACTTCTGCCACTGCAAAGCACAGCTCTCCATGTAGTGTACTGCCATACTGTTCACATGTACCGTGTGTATATATGGGTTTGAAATTAAAGAAATTATGTTTGCTTGGCTTTTAGTATCTTGTCAGTATTCTAATTGTTGAACTGAAACTATGTTGTACACTAGCAGAGCAGTTGATTTTTTTGGTATCAAGAATGGATTTCTAAGTGTGAATTTTAATTTTATCGTACATTCTGTCTTCATGTGGCAGCGAGCTCTACGTCTCTGCTGGCACAACAGATGCTAAATCAATTAAAGTTTTTTTTCTTAGGGGTAACAATTTAGAAAACGGTACAATCCCGATGTCCCATAGTCCCTGAAATTGGGATATTAAATAGTTTAATGTTGCAGTGTATATTGTTTTTGTCCAATTAGTAACATCAGTAAGCAGTCATTTCTGAATGAACTGTAATTCAGTAACCATTTTTATTGAATTTCGATTTAATTTAGTAACGCACAAACATTTAGTAAAACACAAAACAATTTCATTATTCGGCTACAGAAATACAACCATCAAAACTCCACCCTGAACCCGAGGAGTTGTTTACAAGGGAAGTAGCTCAGAAAACTGAGGTCAGACTTGGGTTCTGGCTTTACATGGCAAGGTAATAGGTGGTCAATTACAGTTTGACTGTAAACCATCAGAGCCAGTCCAACCCCATACAATGTTCCAGTTGAGCTGCTGTTAGGTAACCTGATCTAGGTTAACAATCACCACATTCTTTTACTCTTCCAAGCAGAGATATTTCACTCCAACATGCATTTTTATTTCATTTGTGCATGGAGGTATTTAAACTGATGGTATAACTGATTACCAGCGGCTGTTGCATGCTGCACCAGGCACAGAAACTCAGAATAATTCTGAAGTGTATATCGAGTACATAACTTTGTCAGCAGTTAATATGCACTACTGTGCACTTTAATATTTGGATACGATGGTGATATTTGCATGTCCTTTGTCATAAGTTCATGTGAGGAAACAGAGAAATTGGAATGGCGTATTGTGAACTTGGACACTTGTCACGTAGGAATCGTGCCTGTGCCCTGCTGTATGTGCCCTGCAGACTGCTATTAACTAGTGCAGAGAAAAGCAAGGCTTTGAAAGCCACAATGAGTGCAACTATCAGGGCATGTTCATTGGCTAACAGAATACACGCAATTCTCATTAAGTATAACTAATATAGTATAGCTAAACAGACTTGTTGTGGGTCTCAAAGCCTCACACCTCTCACCACTACCATTAATAGCACGTAGGCATGTTTGTGTGTAGCATTAGCATGCTAGTAGAATGGCACCGGTGCAAACAGCAGCAGATCTGCGCACTTCAGATAATAGCCTTGCAGATCAGCTGCTCCTGCCCCCCAAGTTTCTATGGCAGGAGCTCCAGCACGCGCTCTCCGATGCCCAGGAAATAGACTCCCTGTGCGATGCCGAAGAGCGGAGCGATGACCAGCGCGCGACACGTCGCCCCCTTCAGGAACGCGGAGGGACCTTCGCGGTTCCAGATGCGCCTTTGAGGGAGGAGGAAAGGCAGACTTCCGTCAGGGGGAAGAATCTCACTCACTCCGAAAAAAGAAAAGAAGCGGGAGAGAGACAAACACTCCCCACAATTCACCACAGCGGGGGCTCACCATATGCAGTCGGTAATGCCACGGTACGAGTCCTCCCCCACGCCTTTCGTCAGGGTCTGCAGCCTGGTTTTAATCACTGACAACACACAATCACAGACCGTCATTTAGGAGACTCACAGGTTATCGAACTTCTGTGTTCCCTTTTTAGATAGGGAGAGGAAAGTCTGCCCCACTCCCCCAAACGTGCTGCCTCTTTCTGGTTCTTACCGTCCAGGGGAGTGACAGTCACAGCAGCCACCGACCCGGCTGTGCAGCCCGCCACGAAAGACTGCAGGAAGGGGGCTCGCTTATGCACATCTCCCTGGGACCCTCGGCCCACGGCGTTCAAGTTGGCAAACAGCGGGAAGTAGATCATGGAGAAGGGAACGTCTCTGAACAATATATTATCATAATAGCAAATCATAATACACATCCTGCAAGTAGAAGCCATGAACAGTTCAGAACAGCCACGAACAGTTCAGAGTAAGACCTCCTGTGCGGATGGGGCGGAGCTTGCTGATGTCATGCATGCAAGGGGATTCCTTGCATTTATTACATTTCTGTCGCTTGAAAAGGACTTGCAGGTCAGCGGGCAGTAAGTGCATTTAAAGATAAATACTTAAGTATTACTAAAATTTTTCTCCGCATACAGCAGCACAAAATACTGTAAAGATCACAGCGGTCCAATTTAAAGACTATAAACATTAAGAAAATCATTGTTGTTGTTTAGTCACGCAGTCGTGTCCGACTCTTCGCGACTCCATGGACCACAGCACGCCAGGCCGCCCTGT
>JAACJT020000052.1:16059120-16087046 GCA_009936485.2 Gymnarchus niloticus | reverse complement strand
ACACGGCTTAGCTCATAGTTTCACTGAACTACGCAAGCCCCTTTGCCACGACAAGGCAGTGATCCATTGAAGGGGAAGAAAATCATAGCCACTTATATGACTCACAGAGTGTATACCCGCCCATGTGAACGCGTTTGTCCTCTGCTCCCTTACCTCATCAGTGTGGCACCAGCTCCCCGGTACAGCCCGCGTAAGCCTTGCGTCCTCAGGAGTCCCAGGGCAATTCTGGTAGCTGAAGGTCGAGATGAGCAGGATGGAGCTGTCGCCATGGAGGGGCCAGGAGGTCCTGAAGCTGTGGGGACTGCCTTCTGAGCAGCTGTGTTCAAGAGACACGGTATATGTGACCTTGTATTTTGGACAACAAGGTCCAGGATTGAGGGCCACACCAGGCCGCGGCTGGGGCTGTGTAGGGACTTTGTTGGTTTGTGAGAAGCAGATGGAACACATCTCAAGCCTCATCCTTAGCATCCATGGTGAACTCACCAAGCCTGCCGGCATCCTGGAGCTGGATCTTTAGCATCTCCATGGGCGTGGTCACCACCACCTGACAGGTCCCTGCTCCACAGCCAGCCAAAACCTCCGCCCACAGGGGCAGTTTCCTTCAGGACATGGACAGGGAGGGAGGGGGTTCACGATTCACAATAAAGACCCTGACAACACGACTGACTAACAAACTCAAATCCTACTTTTACAGAACATTATACCCATCATGAATGCCACTAATGAGAAATCTTACGTACAGCACGACTAGATGTTTCACTCAGAGCCAGACTGTGAATAATTCTGGGAAGAATTCCATGAACTGGTTGTGTGAAAAGAGCAGAGAAACACGTTACCCGTCCTTGGAGAGCTTCTGCCTGAAGACATCGTTGGCAGCCAGCTTGATGGCCTTCTCTGGCGTGACAAGGGTTAAATTAACAGCTGCCCCTGCAGTAATGAACCAACATCGTTACCATCGAACCAACAACCTTTTCATTTCAGGTCATTATGTTTTAAGTGACATGGTCAGACATCGTCACAGGACCAAACTACTCAACATAGTCAATAAGGGTCTAGTCTAGAAGGGCTGAGGTATTAATCATATGAAAGTACCTCTGTAAATTCCAAAGTAGCCCTCTGCTCTGATAGTCTTGGTCAAGCAATCCATCCTTCAGCCAGCAAAAAAGAAAGACATTTCAAAGTTAGATTGCATGGAAACAAGAATCCAATATTGATTAAGTAAGTTAGAATTTCAATATTTGTCTAAAAAGTACCCACAATCCACTGTAGACCATTGGACCCTGCTGGTTCTGGAGGCGGGTCTTGGCCAGGTCAATGGGAAATACACAGGTCACGCCCACCAGCCCTGCTACACCCCCATTAATCAACTTAGCTGCTAGGCTGCAGAAAAGACAGGCAAGCAGAATACGGGTGAGAGAAGCCCTATCAAAGTCTCCCATGTGCCCAGCAGAATCACAGTTATGGTAAATCAATGAGAACCCATGTGCCCACCAAAATCACGGTCATGGTACATTAATGAGAACTCATGTGCCCACCTGAATCACAGTCATGGTAAATCAATGAGACCCCGGATATAGTACCTGACTTTTTGTTCTGGCATCTCTTAGCTCAGGTGACAGATGACGTTCCCTTGAAGACCAGATCTCGCCTCCAATGCTCAAAGCAGCCGTTGCACCCTCTTCCGTGCCCGGTCTGACACGAATGCGAGTCACGTTCCAGCCGGATGCCGTACCACTCTCGTTCTTGTCTTATCTACAGCTGTGGTCCTGTCACCGAGGTTCACCCCACAGTTACAGGAGCAAAACTGCGCTCCTGGGCCGATTTCTCTTCCTCGCTGGTGCTGTCTCCAGTCACACTGCCAGGTCACAATCCACACCACAGTCTGTCATAGCTGGGAGGACACTAGGACATGGAAGACACGTAATCAATGTGCATATCTAACACTCACCCATTGACAGCTTGTTTAAATATACTGATGTACATATAAAGGAAATAACACTGCATTTGGCAATTGTCACAGAATTCTTTCACATATCCTATCTTACTCTTCAATGACAGCGATGTTTGGGGTCAGAGTATAGAGTCGATCATTTATCTGGCACCTCTTGAGCAGTTTTCTTGGGGGTTTTGGACCTAACAGTAATACGGTCACTCTGCTGTGGGATTCAAACTAGTGACTTTCTGGAACATGGATACAGATGCCTAACTTACAGCACCACACGCTGCCCCACATGAAGCCAATCCCCGTCATATTTCACAACCGCTGATCTTGGACTCACACCCACAGAAGGAGCATGCCTTAAGCAATTAAAATCACCCTAAAAATGGCATGGTTGTAAAACAGTAAGAAAAGTGTGAAGGAGTCCTTTTCAATTAGCTGAATAGCTTTTCTCTCTTAGTGCAACATGAGAATATTTGAATTACTTAGAAAGAGCAACGCTTTAGTAACGCTAAAAAGAGCCATCACTACTTCTGTTTAAAAGCTGGCAGAAAACACTCCCCCAGATCTATAGATGTCTGCCAAGGCTCCTAAAAACAGCTCAAACAGCATTTCTCTCTACTACAATCATTTGGATTCATGCTAATAAAAATGTTCCCTTCTCTAGTGGCATATTCCTTTGCAGATGACTAAATCTGCAGTGTTTCCCCCCTAAACATTTTCTACGAGAAACAGGAAACATCAAAAGGCCAAAGGGTGTGTCTCCACCCAACCCCATACACACATCTGGCAGTCGATGGCTGTGTCACATGACCCTACACAGAAGAACTACCAAACATGCCAAGCAGTCAACACTCAGAGTGGCACTTTACACAGTCCTACATCTCCCCTTTTTCCTTTTCTGTTCTGCCTGTTGCTTCCTTCACCTGTGGTGATTTTTTCTTTATAATCATTTTTTTCATTTGTACCCAACACCTCACACATTGTCACCTCCACCCTTTAAAAGAACAGTGCTTCTCGAACTGCTGTTCACCTCTAATTGCCCCATTTGTATCCTACTTCGCATCTTCCAGCACTTCTTTTACCCCCCTTTTTCACCTTTTGTCCTCCTTCGGCATCCCCTCCCCCATGCCGGTGCCCAGTCACATGTCTTTCCCCGAGTCTCTCTGCAAAGAAGGTTTTTTAAGGCTCCTTCCTTTCATAGGCCGTTCAATGCCAAAACAGAGAAGCCAGACCCATGCTCCTCCTGCCCCACAGCACCACCTCCAACTCCCCAAAACTGCACTCACTCACAGAGCTTTGGAGCACACCAGTCACAGGACAGTCAAACAGGTCCCCCCCCCCGCCCCCATCCAGTGGGGATGGCATTCTTCTTTCTGCTTTGAAGTGTGTCCCACGAGCTGAAAGAAAAGGAATGTCGACTTGCCTTTCTCTCCGCTACTCCGTGCCGCGGTGCCAGTCCAGCAAAAGCGATGGGAGAGCGCCGGCTTCTGTACAAGCTGTCGCACAAATGCTAGCCTTGTACTGAAGCTCTAGCCCCTCCTTCTCGGGAAATTCTGTGACTCCAAGACAACAATACAGCCCTCCACTAACACACACACACACTGAACACCAACAAGAAGCGAGCAATGCCACTGTAATACAACCCCTTAAGCAGAACAGAGTGAATCGCCATGGTGACATGGAACTCTGCCAGGGAATACCGCCACAATAACTGAACATTCCATAAGCAAATTTAACCAATAATAATATTGTGTCAATAATCGAACAGAATACACGATGGAGAAATTCCATAAACATCCATATACTTTTAAATACGACAAATTTAGTCACTAAACATTTGCAAACAAGTTATGCAAAAACAGGGCAGCCTGCTATTATAGTTAGAATATTATTATGCCACAGAAAACATTTAGTCAGCATTAACATCTACACTGTGAACACTTCAAAAAGTTTACAATAGATAACAGGGAAATTGCTTCTTCTGTGTACAAGAACAATAATTACTGCGAAGGTGCTTGTTCTCTGGAAGAGAAAAGCATAGAAAACCACAAAATCTTCTCCCTCTCTCTTTGTGTTATTAGTCTGTAATTAATCCATCTCTCAATGACACCAGTTCTTTTGGTCGTGATTCTCTACACTTGGGCCTTGGTGTGGGCATTATGGATAATCCCTGGCAGTAGGAGGAGTTTCCTGTGAGCTGGTTGGCCCACCCTAAGATGCTGGACTAGAGGAAGAGGCGGGAATGCAGCTAAAATCATGTCAGCTTGTGCTCCATGCTGTGTCCCTTTCACACTCTGCTAGGCTGCCTATGGGACAGTGCCACATGTTCTCATGTCAGCCTAGAAATACAGAATGAAATGTTATATCAAACACAAGGGGAGGGTCCAAGTGTTTAATGAGTAACCAGAATCAGCATTTGGGGAAAGGTGATTGGTCAAAACCAGGAGGGCACACAGCAGTAAACAGAACCAGAGCATCATGCGCAATCCAGATTTAAAGGTACAGGCACAGATCAAAATCCAAATATAAGCGCAAGTACACAGTACCAACAGGAACAACACGCACCATTGACTAAATCAGAAAGCAAAAGGCGCTTCTACCACCAAACAGCACAAAGAGTGGGGTTTGAAGCAGGCAGTGTTGGGCTATGCAGATGGGGAGCATAAGCACCTATGCCCCCAACTGCCTATGCCAGCTTTACATGCTTCAACCCATTTTACCCATTCAGTACTGCTTGGTTCAACCACATTCCATGCACCTATGCCTTCCCAACTGCCTATGCCGGCACTGGCTGCTTCAACCCATGATACCCATTCCAGCAATGCCTGGTTAGTTTATGCTGTCACTGTTGACTTTGTGTGTAGTAGGAGGTAGTGCTGGCATAGGCAGTTGGGACCATAAGCTATTGAGGAGTGGTTTTTGGACAGGTAGTGCTGGAATGGGTAGCATGAGTTGTAGCATACAGTGCTGGTGTAGGCAATTGGGGGGCATAGACACTTGGTATGTGTCCTGCAGCACTGCCAGCATAAGCAGTGAAGCATCCATAGGCAATTGGGGGGTATAGGCATTTGGGACATAGTCTGTGGACACGCAAAATGTAACAGAATTTTTGGGATTTCCTTTGACAAGCTACGCCTCCAATGCAAGCAGTGTTGATTAGGGGGTTGATGTAAGCAGTGCTGGATTGGTTAGAATGGGCTGAAGCATGCAGTACTGCCCTAGGCCAGTGGGGGGGGTAAGCACTTTGAGCGTGGCCTGTGGCCATGCCAAATGGCATACATAAGATTTTTGGGATAATTTTTTACCAGCTGGGTCTGCTGATTACAACAATACCAAATTTGTGCAGATTGGATGAAAATTCTTGAACTAGGATGCAAGATAAATTGGGCAAATTTTGCAAATTTGCCAAAAACTGGGTGGGAACTGCTGAATTCTGATTCGCTGGCCGTGGAATTATGGCTTGGTCTGATGCAATTGACTGTGTGGAATAGAAAAATGTATCCATATATTTTGTCAGCAATATTATTAAATGTTGATATTAAAAGCATTAGTCCTCAAAGTATCCACTTAAAGGGAGGATCTGTTGGCATATGTTATCCTTTGTGATTTATCTGTCCCTGGGGTAAACAATTAGAATAGTTTAAAGTCCCGATGTGTTCAGGGGTCAGTGTTTGTTGACTCGCAAGCTGCACTGTTCATTCAGTTCACCGTAAACTTCATCGTCTCTTTCCACGCATTATGTGCCACGCTAGTGCACGGTCCGCTTGTGAACTGATGCGACACAGAAGGGATCCACTCCGCTTGATGTTGAACACTAACAAACACACACACACACACACAATGGGCAATTTTGTAGTAGAGCCAATTAGCCTAGAATACATGTCTTTGAGGAAACCTTTGAGGAAATTAGAGTACCCAGAGGAAATCCGCATGGCATGGGGAGAACATGCAAACTCCACACACAGAACAAAGGCAAGATTCAAACCTCCAACCCTGGCGATGTGAGGTGACCATAAACTTCATGATAATCTCCACATTTTTTTTTTTTTTAGAAATTTTATTGAACAAAAATGTTCCTGAAATGACACTCATGACATGTGAAGAATGACCCAGAGTTTAGCCTCAACAGCCAAACATATGACCTAATATCCATCTGGACATGAAACCACCTGAACAAATTGTGACCACTTTGAGTTCAGGCAAGCTCTGTCTCCCAGCAACCAGCAAGTATAGGCTGAAGTCAAAAGCTCTCCAGGGATCAGAGACCAGCCCTCAGTTGTCTGCGCCATGTTAGCTACCTATAACAAGCTGCTGTACAAACTAATTTGTCGATCTGATTTCCTTTCATGACTTAGTATTCTTCTGTTTAGCCTATTTTTCTTCCATTGGCACTCTTTTACATGTGAATGTTTGTCATTCCTTGGGTGGTAATCCTTGTTAAATGAATCCCTGATGTGTTTCCTCCACAGAAGAAACTTCTAGCAGTAAATTAGTTCATCTTCCTGGTCTAAATCACCATGACCCCTAATTTGGGACTTACCTTATCTGTGTATAAACCACAATTAACATGTAAACCTACTGGTGTAGAATCATTATTAAATATGATTTTCTCCTGAGTCCAGGGAATGGACAAAGTAACAAAACCCCTTATGATATACTAATATGACCAAATAAGGAGTAGTGCCACTCTTTGTTTTCACAATTATGGAATTGCATCAAACAAATCCTGGACTGTGTGTGGTGGAATACTGGACAATTCTTTAAGAGGGAAAACCCTTCTGGTCTTTGAGATTTTTTTTATTCCAGATATCTTTATTATACAGCAATCAAAATGCATACAATAAAACAATTTGAATCCAAGCAAATTTCATACTCAATACAATACAGATTACAATTAAATCACACCAATAATAAAAACGCTGTTTAAATAAAGTGTCACGTATAAAGTATATAATAAAATCCAATTAAACATTTCGGGAATGAAGGAAGTATAAATTTACTTTATAGACTGCTCTACCAAACTTCCCATAATGGTTCAAAGACAAACAGACCTGTTGATTGAGGAGGTCATGGAAGGTGTTTAACCACTCCTGAAACTGTTTAGTGACCAGTGTGTTTGGTGAAATAATCTTCTTGGAATATGGAAATGTCATGAGGGAGCAGCGTTTGCACAGTAGGGTGTACTGGATCCTGTAATGTAGTAGCCTCATATTCCTTGGCTATAAGACGACCATACAGAGTACCATCAGACCTAATGCGTCTTTGGAAAAATGCAGGCAACACACACACACACACACACACACACACACACACACACACACACACACACACACACGGAGTGGAGGTCATATTTGAGCCCCTCTTAAACCCCTGGTGGTGTGACGAAACGGTGCTACCCAATGGGTTACCCTGAATTTAATCGTTCTTCGTTACAAGAACTTATTTTCTCCATCTACAGGGGGAGCCAAAGAGCGCATTATAACTACAAACGAAATAGCCAATAATTTCAAGTTTCATGATTTTTTTTTTTGTAAAAAAAAAAAAAACGCGAATAAGAAGTTTTGCGATATCCACAAAGAGACAGTTTTCTAACCAGTGGGAAAGGGTGTATTTTTTTAATGGCGATCATTAGTCCAAAGAAACATCAGGGGTTTATTTGTTTATCGAAATATTACGACAGACATCTATATAAACCAGAAAAATACATGTAATTCTTGATTTTCATAATCCTGCTGTGGACCGATGTTCGCCTGGTAGCTACAGTATGTGCTCACTAACACCTAAAGAGACACAAATGTATTGAAGTTTGTCAATAAACACTTTTATTTAACGTTAACTGTTTACTGAGTAATTCGTTTAATCTGATGAAATGCCTGGCGATATGGACAGTTTGTTTCAAAATCGATAAGAGATTTTAAGATTATTCGATTTACTTTGCCTACCAGGACGCCCATCTTCGATAAGATACCCACCTTTCTTTCCCGTCCTCATACCTGCTTTTCTCTCCTCTGGATGCTGCAGCGGTTTAGCGCATCTTCATGCGGGATGCAGAAGGAGCGCTTTTTTCAGTCTCCTTCAAATCTTACGAGGCTTCCCTTTAAGTGAAGACCAGTCTAATAAGCCCAAAAGGGGTCGATCGTCGGATTTGTATTGTCAAATCGACAGGTGTTTACATGTGTCCCCATTTTTTAAGAGTAATTACGCAGCACGTCAGTCAAAAATGATAATAACATGTCGAATGAATGATAATGAAACATTTCCAGGGCGACACGCTTCGTTTCAGTCATCAGCCACCCCCCGCTCTCGAATTGGTAGCGTCTCCCCATCTGTTCCAGACTTGTGAAATTCGGACTGAAGCAGACTGGCAGCCTCACCGGCTCGCAATGGCAACTGATTGGTTGGAACGTCAGTAACAACTTGGTAACGTTGCGGAGTTACAGTTTTACTGTCTGTACTGATTAAAGATATCACCTCTGATGTAACAGACAAATTTACCATTTCCAGCTGGAAAATGTCCCAGGGACGTACAATTTCTGTGGAAGAGATTCAGTCTTGGTGGCAAGTCCCCGCCATAGCCCACTTCTGCTCACTTTTCAGGACCGCATTCAATCTTCCAGACTTTGAAATTGAGGTAAAGAAACGGTTGATTTAGATAAGCGATATCTGCTCGCCTTGTGTGTGTTTCATCCATTTGATACATGCGACTTTGGCGAGGTGTGCTCCACATTTAACTATTGTTTGCCAACCTGTTTACCAGATTGTTATTCTGATATTGATTATGCTGTCAAAATAAACATGGGATAATTAAGCAGTGATATTACACTGTTTTAGATGTAATGTTCATCGTTTAATCTTATTTGCACAGTTTTTTTCCTTTTTAAATCATTGTCATGTGGCTGCCTGTGATTTGATTTCTTTTTCTAAGCGAATGTTGTGCATGAGTCACTTTTTTCACTTTGTAACATCGATTAGAATAAAACACGGATACATTTTTACATGGAAGGTAGATTTTGATTAAACCTCTTGAATGCATTTTTTTTTTTTTTTTTATCAAAGTGTAATTACCTTGCAAGCAGGGAAAATTCAAGTTCAGGTTTGGATGATTATTATTCAGCTATTTGTATTTTTTACTCTAGAAACCAGTCGGTTCTGTGAGCCTAGTATGTCAAAGTGATCCACGTTTGCGGGAAAGTAACCTGCCTTTGGTTTTCTCTTTTAATTGTGCGTACGATTGCGTTTTTAGGAGGGATTTGTGAGACCACGGGTACGTGCGCTGTTACACAGTATCAATGGATATAACGGTGTTCATCACTGTGTAAAGGAGACCAACCACGCCAGACTGTGAAAGTTAACAGTAGACATACTTCACTATGCATGGATCTAGTTAGTAGAGTGTGAATTGTTTGATCATTTAAGAAGAGTAATGATACTCGGGGAAATAAGTAAGGTCAACATCACGCACCCGTGATCGCCCACTCCGCACCCGTGATCGCCCAGTAATCGCCCACTCCGCACCAGCCCCTCCGGGGGGTATGAAAAAATGCTTCGCTTTGTCATTTGGCAAGCGATGGCGTTGCTCGTTTTCTCCTTTGAAGGCATTTCCATTCCGAAGCGCTTGTCCTGCGTTAAGATGACTCCGAGTCTCCAGCGATAATCCCTGCTTGCCGAGGTGTTGGTGAAGCTGGTTCACGTCGGGGTCGCGCTTGGTCCTCGACCCTCGTCCATGTGCAGGACGACTCGATATAAATGAACATGATACTTAATGAAGGGGCCGCAAAAGATCCAACTCCCCCCCCCCATTTAAATATGGTTTAAGCTTGCATTTCCTCATACGTGAATTAAAATAAGATGTCCCCATAAGAAGTAAAAACCCGCGGTAAATGTGTAAGTAATCTTAATGTGTCCCGGTGATTCGCCGTCAAAATGATATCGCGCATCTTTTAGTCAATGTCGTATGAAGTGTTCAACGGTGTTTTATCTTTTTATTGCCAACAGACCCATCAGCTTCGGGAGGGTTTCACCTGGGCGCTAAAATTGCGCTGTATCGGTACATCACTTATATCCAGAAACAATCGTCCAAACTTCAATTTCTGTAATTCATTCTACTGCAGTTTCTATACACAGAGTTTCATTCTGGATCCTGTCAAGGTGGTGAACTTCTCCCTTCTTCAGCCAGTGTCTCCAGCCCTCAGCAGTTACACCCACACTCATTCACTGATAGTTCAAACACCTAAAGTTCACAGCAATTTCAGTGTTTGAAAGGTAATCACCAAGACAGAAGCAGTTTTGAGGTTGGCAGGCAATGATGTGGCTGCATAATTCGCTAAGCAATCTGTGAAAACCCTTTAGAAATAATGACTTCAATTGGCAATGCATCATCGCGCGAATAATGACGTCATACACATCACAACTTGTAGTAGATCTGATTGTTCTGTTAAGCCCATAGTTTCGTCTCCTTATTGGCGTCTTACGATCAGTGGGCTACTGCCTGTTTACGAAATGGTGCCCAAAAACATGAGGAAAGCCTTTTCTGCTCAGTTGGATTTTACAATTATCTATACCACTCTGTGGCTGTACAGTGTGTTTGCCTTTTATATGTTTAGATATTCAAAGTAAAACGTGATGCTGTATATGGGATGAGCTGAGTTTCACGTGCAGATGATCCTAATAGCCTCCCCATCACGTTGCGGAAACACCAAGATTAGAATAGTAATCCATGCTTAATTTAAGGTTGGCGTGCAATTTAATCCCGTGAGTACCATGCAAAGAGGACTGGAGATAAGTTCAGGGCATGGGGGGACCTGGACAGAATAAGGCCACCCCATTTGAAGTGTGTTCCATATCGGATGGTGTTGAGGACACAGGGCTCCATTGTTCTGCCTTGAAGCACCACAATCTATAGGCTGTAAGGGAGACTACCGCAGTGGAAGTTCGAAAGCCTGATGACTCCAAAGTTAGATAAAAACCCATAGGTGTAAACAGACCCCATGCTATTCCTACATAACTCATGCATGTGTAAATGACAACTATGAAAATATTGCCACTTCTTCACTTATTGCGGATGAGATGAACCATAAAAAGTTTAATAAAAGCAGGCCATCAGCCTTGGTATTGGTTTTATCTCCTGCCCATTGCGGTTTATTATTCATATTGCTATGAATATGGCATGTAACACTTATGATAACTTGACTCTTAAAAAGGGAGGAAAAACCTCTTTTGAAATTAAGCAGAAGAACACTTTCGTTTAAGCTTTGAAACACGGCATACATGCATGACACACACATTGTGTAAAAAGAAGTAAAATGCATTTAAACTGGCAAACAAGCTTCCTGTGCTGTTTGTATTAAGACAATTGCAGGCAGAATGCTATTGTGAAATGATTTAGGCAAAAGCTCTTTCAGCAAAGACTACTTGCACTACATTACTACGCCCCCTGTTGACGTTCATTTTGCGATTCATGATAATGATGTATGATTCATACCCTGAAGGTTTCTTGTTCAAGTCACAGGATGTGTGTAGTTGCATTATCCCTGATCAAGATGTTTAACCTAAACTGATCTAGTTAAATGTTTACATATGTAACGGGTTATATAAAACCTTGTGTTTTTTCAGCCTGGTAAATGCAGCAGGCTAGCAAATAAATGCGATTTGATCTCATAGGCTTTTCTGGATCAAAGTAAACAAGCCTATATATGATGCAGATTTGTGCAGTAACTCTCCATTTCCCATCAACTCTTTCTGCACCAAAATTATAATCTTGTTTATGACCTCACAGGGTGAATCGGTGTGTTGGGCACAGTTTTGCCCCTATAGAAGAAATCCGCGCACCATGATGTAACGCTGTTGGAATAATCAGTAGTAAAAAGTATCTGAAGTCAAAATCAGGTGAGCGCTCCCCAGCTTCACTGCCTGTGAGGACTGCTTCTGCAAGCTAAAGGCTCATCCAGGTGTGAATTATGCATGTAACCTGCCTTGGGCCAGTCTTCCAGCAGGTGGAATAGAAATTTTGATGTGGAAAGCATGTAGTGTTACTGTTCCCCTGGGCTTTGCAGTTCTCGGCCTTGGTACAGGAACCATCCCAAATGTGGCCCGTGGACGACAATCAAAAGAGGATCCTGTGGAAGCCTTCCATGCCCTGTGGTCTCAAATGCAAACTGCCCTGATTACGCATATGAAGCTTGATGATAAAAGTTCTTGGGCAACTGAGTCCCTGGGTTTGATGGAAAGGCTGTCCACATCCCACGCCAAGGGTCGGCAATCGGCCTTACCGATGATATATTAGTTTGGTCGTTTTGTCAGATTCAGAGAAGGTTCATTATTTTCCAGGACATAGGGTAGCTGGAGATGTTTCATCTCTCCTGAGTTAAAGGCCTCCGGTACCTTGGGTTTCCAAAGATAGTGAGAGTACGCTCCTGTGACACCAGGATTTAAATCGCAAGTGTTGTCACGTTATTTTGAGGTTTGCTTCAACATGGCAATTTTTTTTTGTCATAGTAGACCTGGAGTGGATTGCCTTTCTTATAGCAGATAATTCAATGTATAGGTGACAGTCATTGGACTGATAGATGTGAATTCTGTTGCTAAAAATACTGTGGTAGGTTTTTTTTTTTTTTGCTTTAAAATCTTTACAGCTGTTTCCAAAGCTGCAGTAGAAACAAAAATAAACAGTAAAATTTGAGCTTGGGTGGTTGCACAATGTTCTGTTTCCCAAAGGCTTTTATTATAATGCCAAGGTGATTGTGAGATTGGTCTTTACAATGGTGGGGTTGGGTCACCAGAGACAGCAAAGGAGGAAGCGAGGGAAGAGGAGAGGGATGCAGGAAGTGGTCACCTGTCCCTAGGATGAATCAGTCCCTCCTTTATTGTCAGGCCTGTCTGTAGAGATGGGACCAATGAGGCTTCAAAACCTGTGGTGGGTGGGAGCATCCCAAACGAACCAGTCATTGCTGGTGATTCAGGATTCAGGATACTCCCATCTAGCCAGATTTATCCCACCACTACCTGTTAGTGCTGGTCTAACATTCCATCATCTCTAAATGGTCTTTCCTGAAACTTCACACCTCACACTAAAAGTGGCCAAAGGCAGTTTTTATATGCCTGTCTTTGTGGTTCATCAGAACAGCATGCTAACACACCCTCATCTTGTGTGGCAGCCATGAAAGATGGCAAACTGACAAGCAGGATGATGATGGCTTGTAACACTTTACCAGCTGAGAGGCACGCATATTTTCCTCCTGATGATGGACATTGATGTCACAGTAAGGCAGTGAGAAGATAGTCTTATAGGAGACTTCCTATTGTAGTTGTGATTAAGATGTCTGACAGTCCATCCATCCGTCCATTCATCTGTCAATTTTCCACCTACTTGTTCTGTACAGTGTGACGGAATGTGTGATATTTTAATGAAAAAATGCTATTCTGGTAACATTTTTAATGACCCTGTGACCCAGACCAAGATGAGCAGTGGGAAGGTGAATAGGTGGAATATTTTAATGATACATGATCTGATCACTGTCCCGTGTCTTCCATTTTTCCCCAAGCCCCACATCAGTGTTGCTCCCAGAGTGTCTCCATGGTTTGTGGAAATAGGTCAGTCTGGGAGGAGGCCCAGCCAGGCTTAGCCTGACATGGTGTGGTATGGACAGTCCCCACAAACCCCCCTCCCCCCTCCACCCCTGTTCTTTGTCTTGATGGTGCATGCCTGATCTCCTAGCAGTGAGGCTGTGAATCAAACCCTACAATCCCTGTGCCTTCAGGAGGCCCGTCTGAAAGGTTCTAGACTGACCAAGTGTGCCGTAGCTGGGGGGGGGGACTTCTTGTGGCTCTGCATGCTGTTGGTTGGGAGGGGGGGTGTGCAATTGTGCCACAATTCTGTTAGCATACATCTTCATTATCTGGCTGATGTTATCTGGAGAATGGGGTGGGAGGGGGGAAAGCCTCTTTTCTGCAGCTATTTATTTAATGTGAGACACCCCAGTGGGTGTAATTTGTTTTAAGGGCACATTGATTAAAACTCAGTGGACGGATCCTAAGGCATCAGCAGCGAAAAGCAGAGGCTGACCGACTTGAAGGTTGGAGGGGCAGACTTTCTCTCTGCTGGCCCGCCAATGCAAGGTGGTTTCACAGCGCCCGCAGCGTTGTCAACCAGTGCAAATGCGACCCCAGTGAATTGAGGCACTGGGGTAATTCTGGGGCTCCGGCTTGTTTGCTTGAACTTGCTGCCCAATTAAAGTCTGAAGGCCATATGCCGGCAGCCGTTTCATGGTCCCGTTGCAGGCCCCGCTATAACTGACCCATTGCGGCTTCTCAACAGCTTCTGCAGGGTCTGAACGGCACCCAGCAGACACGGAGTCTGTCCGTGCTCGCGTTAATTTGCTCTGAAGGTTATTCCATGGGCTGATTAGGGCGTTGTTTTTGGCGTGCGAACGGTTGACGAGGAACCGTGAAGCATCGTACGAGCCCGTGCGGTATTTATTTTAGTGTTACTGTCTGCAGATTCCTTTGTGGTACGGCGATGATTTCAAGCTGTGATAAAACGGTACATCAATCGGCCAAATTTGGTAGTTGAAAAACATCCAAGAAGCCTTTGCTCTTTAGTGAAGATTGGCGTTAATAAGATCAGAAAGCTGAGTTTAGTTATACCTAATGCTTTTTACCTCCAGCATCCAATTTGAGTGTGTTGGAGTACATCTTCGGCTGTATTTCATTCTCCTCATGATACTTAATTATTCTCCGTGAATCAAAGAGATTCCAACCTGGAAATTGGATCTGTCAGTTAAGGAATTACCCCGAGCCCTGGTAGTTTTTGTGTACCAGGACTGTCTGCCACCTGCCTCTACACACCACTGGTCGCTGTCCTTCCATAATGATAATTGATATTCATCCTTCATTAATCTCGTGTGGGCAGCACCCACTCTGAACACCATAATTAACCCAAGATGGCAAGTCTTCCCTTCCATTATCCTTGAGAATAAAGGTGCTAAGACTCACTGCCACGTTCGGAATGTTTCATTCTTCCTTTTTAGACACTGGTCCTTAGGGTCATTAATTGTAGGTGGAGTTTGTCACCCAAAGGCCTAAATCTGAGATCAGATGTCTCCTTGTCATCCATAATAACAACTGGACAGTACATTTCTAGTCATGGAAAACGTGATGGTGGGGCTACGAAGCCTCATGAAGTGAGCTAGTGATTTGAGGAGGATGCCTGTGGCATCTTAAATAATCACTCCATCAAACAATGGGTAGATGCTTGCATACACACACACCCACACACACGTGGTGCCTTACCACTAGGTTGGCCGGCCTTCCGTGTATCCGGACACGCATGCCCTGTCTCTTACCTGTCTCCCAGGTTACGGCCATGCACAGTGATACACTGTGACATGCCTTCCGCCTTTCATATATCGTTCAGGTCCAGTTAGCTACCCACCTCCACCACCTGCGAGGCCAGGTTGACAGCTCAACACATGCAAAGGTAGTGTGTTGAGTGCCGTGGACCATGGATGTGAGAGGGTGGAAGCGGCCAGCCAAGCGCCGGGTGCAATTTCAGACGCTTCCATTGTTGGCGTTCTCCATGGCTGCCCATTTGTCCGTGTTCGGCCAGTATGAGGGTCTCCGTGGGGTCCCTCCTCGCTGCCTCCCACTGTCCATTCAAAACAAGCTGTTGAAAATGCTGCAGAGATAACTGTTGTGGGTTGTTAGCTCGTTTTGTCATTAGCTGTTTTGTCGTTCTTCTTTTTTGCCCATATCTTGTGTATTAAGAGACCTTTACATTGTCTGGTCTTGCTTGTGCCTGTGGTAGTTTGATGCAAGATTATGGAGTTCAAACTTGGACATGCGCCTCGGGGGGCATTCTGTGGTATCGGGCAGGAATGTCATTGCCCAGCCACAGTATGTGAGGGGGTGATGCTGAAGGTCTCGGAGGGCTATGACTGTGGGAGATGTGTCGCATGAGGAGGAGGTGGAGGAAGAGGAGGGGGAGACAGGAGGGGATCCAATCTTGGATTTAGCAGGGTTGAGAGGACCGGCTCTAACAAAGGCACAGTCAGATCCTCTTTGCACTTCTCCTCTGGGGCAAACTGCTCTTTTATAGAGAAATATTACCTTTGTAAAATCCTCTTAAGATGGACTGGCTCTTTTCTTCAGATCTAAGGCTGGCAGTGCTTTTTTTAAAGGTTGGAGTTACGCCTGACAGGATTTAAGGGAAGAGAAAAGTTAAGCAGGCAGTTTGGTCTTGGTATCAGGAGACTGAATCAGATCAAATGCTACATTTCCCTCTTCTCCTGCATAGATGATACAGTCAGCCTGTTGAACGGTCACATCAGTTACATCACGTGCTCAGCCTACCTAGTCCTTGTTTCAGCTATTGCGTTAGACTTGATAGCAACTCATTCTGTAGTATCCAAACTGCTACAGTCGTGCATGCGGTAAGTAGCAAGAGTTCATTCTGACGATCTCAGAATGATGATTACTCAGAGGTCTCCAATGGACATTAAATGCCAACGACTGCTACCAGCGCACTGATGTCACATGGGTCTTCCTCCGAGCGCCTCTCCCGCAGACCCCTTGCAACGCTCTCTGGGGTGCTGTAGACATCTCCTACTGATGCGCTCATCAAGTTAAATGTAGCTTTAACATTCAAGTGACGCAAGCAAGTGAATTTTCTTTAGAAATTCAGTTGTGGTTGGGGCTCTGTCCATTAATTACAGTCCACAACTTGTGTTTAGGGGGAATTAATGTCATAGACCTACTCTTTGCTTGTGTCATTGAGCTCATGCCCAGCGTTTTATAAGAGCCCTTGTCTGACAGACCAGATTCTATCTAGGCGAATCTGGTCTTTTCACACATGGTCCTGGAATAGACATTCATTCTACTTCCTAGTTCCTCCCTCCCCCACCTGTGGAATGACCTCATTACCAAGGTGCTCCTCCTCTCACACCTGCCCATGACATTGAGACAAAGCCCCGACATCCAAACCAACAGGGAGGCAGACTGGAACGGCCTCTTCCGGCCTGGGGTCCGCAATAAACTTCAGTTAGTGCTCCCGGGGTCAGGATGTTTAGATTGGAGTTGGGGGGGGCTGTCTTTTGTAGAAAAGGCCATTAGTCAGACCATTAATCGCTCTCCTTTCCTCCCTCGCTTGCTTGCGCTCCCCTTCATTCCGAGATCCGGGCCGTCCCGTCGTCTTTTAATGCAGAGGAAGTTAGATCTCCTTAGTGATGGGCTGTGAAGCATTCCCGGAGGCTGGGTTAGGCCCCGTGGTCAGCCAGGCAGAGGTCAAAAGTACAGCCTGGCCAGAGGAACGCTTGTAAATGGGCGTGTTTCAGTCTAGCAGGGTAAATCTCTTGTTGTTCCTCATCCATTACTACTTGACATATCTCTGCTGAAGGATAACTTAGCTGTGAAAACAATGGCATATTCCAGTGCATTCTTGGCCTGGACCAAGAGGAGCTCTGTTTGTGCTGAGATGTGCAGGTTCAGGCCTGTTCACATTCTGAAAAGTATATATGGATCCATAAACCATTGGCATCTGCATTAATATCCATATGTTAAATGGTCCTGACCTACTTAACATAGCTTGCAGTTATAGATTTCATGCAGCTGCGAAAGTATGGATTGATTTTTCTCGACCTGAAATGTGATGCTGCAGTACAGAACTAACCTACACTACAAGTCAAAAGTTTTTGCACACACTAAGATTTTCTCCATTTTAAGTGTTACACAATTTTTACAAAAAATTCTAAACACCCAATAGTGTATCTGTAAATGTTGTAATTTGTCTTTGCAAACCACGAAGCTTGTAGTTGCTAGAGGAGGCTACTTTGATGAACCAAAGATATGACCAATTTTCTTGCTAATAAAAATATTCGAAGGACGCTGAACGTGAATGTCTCATTTTATAGCAATGAATATTGAGTGTCTAGAATTTTTTTATGAAAATTATGTGAGTAACATCGATGATATAGAAAAAACTTTTGACTGATAGCATATGTTACTGGTGTTATTCCAGTTTGTTAACACTTTCATTAGCAGAGATGGCTGTATTTTCCACATTCACGCCTCAGCATAGATGGTTGTGTTGCATAGTATGAATGGGTAGTGACCTTTCAAAGGTATTTGCTGTCCCCAGAGAGCCAGGTCATGTTATCTTGTAGATGAACTGCATCAAGTGGTAGAATTTGAATGTCTGGAACCTACAGATCCTGCACGCACATCTGCAGATTTTTCAAGCTCCAGCACCTCCAGTAAAACCTTCGGCCGTTGCTCCAGGTGTAACCGGGCGCTTGTACCTGAGAATGACTGCTCGCCTGTCCTGTCGTGTCACATCTGTGCGTGATGATGGCGATGAAGATTGGCCAGTTGTGAAATGGAGCTTGACAATTAGTCTTTGCCTGGGGCTTGGATGGTGGGAGGCATTGATGGCAGTATTTGCATTACCTTTGACCTATGGCTCACCTTGGTGGAAATCCTGTAGAGACAAGTCAAGCACCACGATCATGTTCTCTAGTGGAACCAATGGATCATGCTTTCTTTTGTATTACGCGTAATACAAAATACTGCCTCTCTGTCCAGCCCACACTCCTTCGCCTTGGTGACAGATCACATGGGTACCTTACCATCGCTGGTCCCTTGGTGCAGCGCAGTAATCAGATGGTGCGGCTCGAATCTTTGGGCAGTGTGAGCCCACTTGGGGAGTAGTACCACGTTTGATTGGGTGCTTCTAGGAACGGTCCAGCTGTGCTGAGAGGTTGGGGGGGTGGAGGTTGTACGGGAGCTCGTTTAATCAGGACGTGTGTTAAACAGCGGCCCTGGGTGGGAGTCAGACAAGGAGGAGTGCCTCAGAGTCGAAATAAAAGACACATGCAATATTAATTCCCCTTCTTCATCATTCGAACTGCTGAATTGCACTTCAAAGGGGAGAGCGGGGTGGTGTTAATCCAGCAAAAGGCTTCCCCTCCGCCCCCCTGGCTGGCTCGGGGTCTGAAGCATGATCAAAGTACGACCCATCCTGATGAATGGGCGCTCCCCGTGGGCGGGGCTGTCAGGAGGAGGTGTGGAAGAAGGCTGTCAGTGCGACACAGGATCCGGGCGTCCGGCGGAAGGGAGAGCTGGCTGGTAATGAGGGGTCTGGGTTCCTTATGGCCTAATGGGCTGGCACAGACACACACGCGCCCTTTAAGTAAAGTTTAATATTTAACGGAAAGGCTTCAGGGTACGGTGCTTTTATACACAGATTTGACATAGTTGGGGTCTCCAGCATCATTTCCACATATCTGCTTCACCCAAGTCTTCATCCTAAGGATCCACAGCGTGCACATTCTGGGTGTCAGTCTACCTTATTACTGTGGTTCCTTTTAAAAAGGCATGTCTTAAGTCCAGCAGAAGTCATCTGCGATTCGTGTGACACGCCAGTGAAATGTCGTCGCCTTCAGCCACCCTCCATGTAGTTCCTGGAACTAGACAGCCTGGCGGCTCGCCCAAAAGCTGGAGCTGGTCCTCTTCTGTTTTCCTTCCTGCTGACTGGTGGCTCCTGGCTTCCGCTCCCATCCACAGCTGCGAGGTGAGCGTGGCGACCCCCAGGTGACCCCTCCTCGTGACCCGAGTGGTCCCCACCGATGGGAACAGAAGGAGACCGTACTCAGATTTTGGCCCAGCGCCACTGTGCGTGTGGGAGTTGAATAGATATGGGCTGAAGCATTTCCGTGAGGCGAAAGGGTGAGCTAAGGCAAGGGGGAGGGGTCTGAGTTACTGGCAGACCCTTTCTGACCCATTTGGAACGCTGATGGCTAATGAGGACACCCCCAAAGGTGGTACATTTGGAGCGCTGATGTAACGTGCCTGACTTGACTGGGTTGTGGCCATACAGGAGCTGTAGGGGGTGTTTAGCTCTGACAGTGGTGTCAGCACCCCTCCCACATCCCACAGGTGGCTCTGCCAGTTACTAACGCTTCATAAAACCTCCAGCAAGCCAGGCGGGTGTGTGCTGCTCGGACATGAAGAACGTACTTCCTTTGACAGCAGCCTTCAAAAGTGCAGAAATACAATCATGCAATGGTAGTGTCATTCCTTAAATTTCATACCCTCAAAGGGGGGGTTCGGGGGTTCCAGCATACTGGTGATGCCACAGTACTCCATCTTGTAGGTTTACTGTGAAACACACTTGGGGGATTAAGTGCTGCTTGTCATGCAGTTTGGTGGGACACGTCTGTAAAAATTTATGGAGGTAATATGTACACTACAAGATTTCAGTGTGATCTCCTTTGTCATTTACTTACTCCTTCTGCTTTTACATTTCTTTTTTATCTCTTGTACAAATAAGGCTTCAAAACCTTTGGTGGGTGGGAGTATCCCGAATGATCAACCAATGCTGGAGTTATATGAAGCTTCAAAACTCGTGGTGGGTGGGAGTATCCTGAATGATCAGTCAATGCTGGAGCTATATGCAGCTTTAAAGCCCATAATGGGTGGGAGTATCCTGAACAAAGCTGAGCTCACCAGCATTGATTGGCTAGTTTGGGATACTCCCATCCACTACGGGTTTTGAAGCCACATTTGTCCAATCATTAAATTAAAATATGTTTATAGTTACTGTAGGAGTCCCTGGGCTAACATTCTGCCTCAGTCTTCTGATCTCTCTCCTGTGCATGCGAGTCGCTTCAGAGCAGACGGCACTGTCCCAGTTGCATGGGACCACCGTGGCTGACGTCCCCCTGTCCTTGGTCTCATCCAACATGCAACAGGAGCTGGAGGAGGCATTGCTGAAGCAGGACCATGACTTCCTTTCCAAGCTCATCTCCTCCCTGCTTCAGGGCTGCTACCAGCGCACCGATATCACGTGAGTCTTCCTCAGAGCACATTGCCTGCAGACCCCTTGCAACGCTCTCTGGGGTGCTATAGGCTTCTCCTGCCAATGCGCTCATCATTTTCATGGTTCTCACTCTACCTTATCCATATGTTTAAGATGCACCTCTAGCTCTTTATCTGCACTGGAGGTTAGAAGTCCTGGAATAGTGTAAATGAGAATGGATGGTCCTTAATATACTTAGGTTTATGTATCTGTATCCATCCCCCCCCCCCGCATATTGGGTGTATTTGTGTTACTTTATGGAACGGGAGGTTGTGGGTTTGGTAATGGAGAGGTGAGGATGGTGAGTGGCTCTGTCCCCCAACACGACTACTCCTTCATCCCGCTTCTATCCTCTAGCAGAGCAGTAGCGATGGCAAGGGGACGGAGCTTTTTATTGGATGAGACTGCCGGTAGCATCCAGCTGGTTGGGGTGTGAGGGGGGGAGCTTCCTTAAAGCTGTTTCTTTCATCCATACGTGTTACAGAAGAAGGGAGCAGGAACAATGGGTGCTGGGGGCGGTCAGTGGGGAACGTGTCTCCATTGTGAGGGAGTGCACACAGCATGATAAGCCTATTTCAGCCCCTCCCCTCAGCTCCCCTTCAACCCCCACCATTGTTTTTCTGTTGTCACACTAGTCCCCCGCCCTGAGCCATTGCTTGTCTTCATCTGAGCAGAACCTTGGGAGTTTATGGGTCTGAATTAATCAAACTGACTCGACCCAGATCTGATGCATATTTACAACCCCCCCCGACACACCAGATTCAGACAAAATGGGACACTGGCCAGAGCTGCAAGAACAGGCCGAATGCATCTTCGCTCAGACTGGTAGAGTTTACCGGAACTTTCTTAGGCTGAAAGAGTAGGAATGAGCCTCGGTGTCTCGAAGGCCAAGTACGGGACTCAGAACGAACTGTGTGTCCAGATGAAGTTTGCCGATTTCCCTGCTCGGTTTTTGTGGATATGGCAAGAAGTAGAGGATTTGTCCCATTTTTTTTTTTGACAAAATTTGACTCAATGAAAGACCCCAGCGGGCCTTTGGTGGTATCGGTCAAGCTCTTTGGCAGCATCGAGTAAACTGAGAGCCATCACTTGCCATATAAAGTACTTCATAAATTTCATTTTCGATACTGCGGGAACTCTGTTCATATCCATATTCTGTCGTGATCATACCTGCACCTTAGGCCCCAGACGTTCAGTGGTTACCTCGACGACATCATCAGCTACCGCTGGGAACTTGAGGAAGGGAAGCCAAACCCGTTAAAGCAGGCCCCCTTTGAGGGACTACACCCCCGCATCCAAGTGGAGTTGCTGCACCACCTCTGTGACTACCGCTTAGATGCTCCCGATGTCTTTGACCTGCTCAAGGTACACCTGTGCCCTGAACCTTCAGAAAATCAGTGTCCCCCCCGTCTCAGGTGGGCATAGTCAGTCTAAGGCTGGTTCTTTGTATCATTAGGAGGAGTCAGTTTTCATTCCTAGCACATGGCCTCGGTGACCCACCTTACGATATGGCTAGTGCCTCTTAGACCTCACCTCCTCAGTTGTTTTGTAAGCATTTGTGCTTCGTTGCCTCTGTCTTGTTAATTAGTGCTGCAGTGTCTTTCTTCTGAAAACTTGGCACTGAGTAACTTCCAAAATGACCACAGGGCTTGGATGCTAACAGCTTGCGGCTGGAGCCACTGGGGCAAGATGGGAATGGTGCCCTCTACTGGTACTTCTATGGCACGCGTATGTACAAGGAGGACCCAGTAATAACGTCACCCGTCGAACCAAGGTCAGGAAAGTATCTTGGAACATGTCTGGTCCAGTTACTGTTTCCATCTTCTCTTCATATAACGCTAAAGCTATCGGGCAGGAATAAAGCTGAAAAGTCCAAAGGGTAAAATTTAACGGACACTTTTTGTAACGACAGGTCAGTTGATAAGCGGCTGATGTCTCAGTATCTTGTCACTATAGCCAAGTGCCTGGGGGGAAAGTGTCAGAGAAAAGAAAAAGAGGAAGGCCACCAAAGAAGAGGAAGAAGAGGAGCCTTGCAGAGATGCAGCTTAGGTCAGCCGTCTTTTTGACACTCTAAATTAGGAAGGCGTTTCCATAGATGCTGTATTATTCTCTGTACTCGTTCACTTCTCCTGTATGATCTGCTCAATTTCTGCCATGATGCCCATGTCTAACATTCAGTGGGCCATCATGCTGCATGAGGTCCTCAGTGGTGTCAGGCTGGCTTCTTAGATATGCTCTGTTTAACAGTGTGGTGGAAGCAAACGGGACCCAGGATGCTCAACCAGGTGAGTGGAACTGGAAATGGATTTCACCTGCTCCCCTCAACCCCCCTGCCCAACTTTGTTTTCAGTATGTCCATTCTTCTTAATTTCAACAACGTCTGACGAAAATGGTGGCGAACGTTTTGGTGTCAACCTGTAATAGTATTTGATGATGATGATGATGACAGCGGTGTCAGTGCTGAACCGCTTCTCTCCTCGCCAGAGCGGAAGCGGGGATCCTGGTCTTTGGCCTGTGACACGGAGGAGCAGTGGTTCGAGCTGGCCGAATGTATCAAGCACAAGTTCTCACCCCAGGACCGCCGACTCTACCGGATCATCAGCCAGAACTTCCTTCCCAAGATCGGCAGCATGATTGAGCACAAAGTCGGTTTGCAGACGCATGTTGTAAAGCTTTGACCGGCCCTCCATGCTCCTTCCATGCCTCTAACTACCATATACACTGAGCTGCGGCCATCTTTTTAACTAAGATTTATGTGCTGTACAAATCTAGCGTGAAATTAGGTTGGTGGATGGAGGCTGAAAGCCGTGGGGTGCAGTTGCATGCATATGGGGGGGGGGGGACAAGAACCACACACGTGTGAGAGAGAAAGATGTAAGCAGCCCAGGGGTTCACTGGTTCTGCTCTAGTAAAGTTAGGCTGATTTGTGATGTGTGTTTGATGTGGCCTTTGGAGGTTTGGGAACAGCAGCTTTCCCTGCGTGATCCATGGGGTGGGGGGTGGGGTCCAGAACCAAGCCTTGCTGACAGATTTACCACATGCTTGCTTGTCATCCTGGAGTCTTGGGACCACTCTCTGCGTGATGTCTCTTGTAGTCAGCCTGGGTGGAGCTAGGAGCAGATTTTAGCCAGGCCTCCCCCCACTCTTGTCACATTCGCTATGGGCCGAAGAGGCCAATCCTCTCCTTAGGGCGCCATGGAGCTCCTTGATTGACTGCTGCTGATTGTGCATGACGGGCTTTCAGTAACGGGCCCTCTCTACCCTGCATCTGCTGTATTAATAGCTGCTGGCTATGCTGTAAGGGCAAGCAGTAGGCGGGGGCCCCAGACCGAGGCAAGGAGCACCACCCTTCTCACTGGTGTTGCCTTTCCCTGAGACTGGGCTTGCTTTGTGGATAGTGTGCCAGGCGATGGTCACATGATCTGCTTACATCTCATTCTCTCTCGCATATACACTGTATGGTCTACAAAGGCTCCACCTTCACCCAAAGTGTTGTACTACTTTCATTGACCGGTTTTGCGTTTTAGAGATGAAGATTATGGTTAGGCTTAATATTTTGAGTAATGTTATTTAGTAGGCAGCATGGTGGCTCAGTAGGCAGCCTCACACCTCCAGGGTTGCTGGTTCGAATCTCATGCCCATTATAGACAAAAGGCTTATTCAGTAGTTTCTACCTGTTTGTACCTTATAGGTGTGACACAAAGCCTTCCTCACATTTTGGGTTATCTTGATGTGGATTCTGATGTATGAGCGTATTTCAGGCCGTAATGGGGAATCTCATCCTGCTCTCAGGAGAAGGAGCAGAAGGAGAAGCTGCTGGACCCTGACCCAGTCGATGACCCACTCCGCATCTCCATCAAATGCATCGCTCACGGGGTAAAGGAGATCTGCCATGTGCTGCCCAGGACGGGGGTCCCGTGGAAGCTTACGGCTGACACCCTCGTGTATTTGTGCGGCAGGCGGAGGAAGCTCTCATGCGAGACGAGCGTCAGAAGCAGATGGAGGACCGGGAGGAAGAGGAGGAGGTGAAGAATCAGGGCCTGCTTGCTGAGCCACGCCGGGAGGTGCAGCAACAGCACAGGGACCAGGAAAGGCTGAGAGCAGTGGAGGGTGAGGGACAGAGGGAGGGGTCGTCCTCAGGGAGTGGAGGAAAGAGATGACATTCCCAGGGCTGGTGATAGATACTCGCAGGAGGTGATGAATGCTACTGCTGCGGGGTCAAGGCTGTGGAGAGTGAGAGACACAGAGCCCAGGGGGTTGTGATGGATATTGAGCTCTGGGCGGTCAGGTGAATGCCAGCGAAGGGCGAGGGGGGGGTGCCTTGGGGGGAGAAGATAATTTGTATCGCTCAGGTATAGTTTTATCGCTCTTATTTTTGCAGTTAAACCTAGTGAAGTGTGTGTGCGGGTGGAGTTGGGGGGGTGCAGCTCTGTCATGACATAACCCAGGGCAAGTGATTTATTACTGCGCTCATTAATAATGCATGATGTGGCTCTCAGCCCACCTCTGAGCCCATCTCCGGATGAACCAAGGATGGGATGCCACGTGAGGACGTCCCAGCCTGCTCATCTGAAGAGCCCCCTGTCCCTCGTGTCATCTGTCAGGGGTTAATTAACTTTTGATCCTAATTAATGTATTATAGATGAACAGCAGAACGTGTCTCTGGGGTGTGGTTCATATGGATTCCTTTCATGGGCGTCTTCAATCCTCACAGCATGGGGTAGGACTCCTAGTCCTTAACATTGGAGTGCAGAGAGAGATTCTAGTAGCTTCTCCCCGCCTCGTTCTGAGAAGATGTTCCACAGGTCCACGCAGGCTTCGCTGCTTCCATTCAGACATGTCCTCTTGGAGAGTACTTGATTCTTGAGGGAAGATGGCGACGGGCCGTTTGCCTGGACTGTGGGTTTTAATCTAACGCCCCACTCCTCCTCCAGCGCGTGCATGTCGACGGCGGCGGCGCGAGGAGCGAGTTTGGCTGCTCTCCCAGGGGAAGGAGCTGCCCCCTGAATTTCTCCACCTGGAGCCCCACTGTCCCACCCGCTGGGCTCACAGAACCAAGGCATTGTAAGGCCTCCATCCTACTGTCACCTTGCCTCCTGAACTCAGGCCATGGTTCGACCCTGCACCTGTGTGAAAATTACGGAGTGGCCCATCATAGTAAACTTCCTCTGTCCTGTCTTGCAGCTTTGAAATCGATGACGATTACACTGCTTTGTACAAAGGTGGGGGTCTTTCATTTTTTGAGTTGTGTGGATTTGACTTTGTACCGTAAATTTGGTTAAAAGCATACCTGTGACTACCTGAGGAGACGCGATTGTCCTCACGAGTTCTATTCAATGTCAACATTTTTCAGTGTTGGAGACCATCAAGGCCCATAAAGACTCGTGGCCTTTTCTGGAGCCAGTGGATGAGTCTTACGCTCCCAACTATCATGAGATCATCCAGGTGAGCAGAAGAGCAGGAAGGAGGTGAGCAGCGATAATTTCAAGTGGACAACGTTCTTTCCTTTCCTTCCCCTCATCTTTCACGGCACATCGCTGTCTTTCTCTCCTCTCAGATGCCGATGGACCTGTCTACCATCGAGAAGAAACTGAACGAGGGGGAATACGTTGCCAAGGATGAGTTTGTGTCTGACGTGAAGCTCATATTCGAGAACTGCCAGGAATACAACGGCGAGGACAGTGGTAACGTCACTGTTTGTACTCCACTGGATGGCGCTGCTGCTTGCACTGAATTTCCCATTCTGCTCTGTAATGTCAGTCACCTCTGGGATTTGTATGGGGTTCGGAGGAAAGCTGGAGAATTAAGGCCTACTGTTTTTGTCAGAGTCACACTAATTGCCGAGCTAAGCTTTCGTCAACAGAAAGTAAACGTGCACAATGCTGGCGTGAATAGGAAAATGGGCAGAACGCATGATAAAGTAGGGGGCTCTGGCTCTTCCTAAAACCACTGCAGAAGCTCATGGAGCGCTGGGACAGTGCGCTCACGGTAAAGGTTACTGTGAAGAGGGCAGTACCGTGGCGGTCCGACTTTGATTAATGGAGAGAGATTCAGCTATCTTCCTGTAAGCTCAGTCCAGCAGGGCCTCAGAACCAACGAGTGCCCTCGACATTCTGGTTTCTTTGCCTTGAACTCTCTCCTGGGGGCATCCTTCAATGTGAATGCAGGGGTCAGAGGTCAGACTGACTTAGTGGGTTGGCTCTGGCAGGACGGGGAGGTGAATGTGTGTTTATGCGAGAGAGATGTAAACAGCCCTGGGGCTTCCTGGCTCTTTCAGTTCTGCAGAGAACAGAAGAATTTGCCTTGCTATTTTGGTTATTAGCTGTAATGGACTGGAAAATGATCCAGGATGTTCTTAGCCTTGACCCCTGTGTTGGGCTTCAGGCTCCCCTGTGACCTCAACCAGAATAATCACTTAGAATGTTGGTTCCCAACCTGGAGAGGGAGTTGTGTGTGTGTGTTTCCATGTTGTAAGGTGGCATGGGGCTTTAAATCATTCTAATTTTTATTTGCAAAGCGGGAAGGGGCTGCCAGAAATGGTTTGGGAATGATTGGTAAGAAGACAGATGGATTTTGGTTATTACCTTAACTACCCATTAGTGTAGCTAACAAGCTTTGCTTATGGGTAATAGACAACACGAATGCCTGCCGTAGCGTCACTACAAGTTCGAATTAATGAACTGCATACCTGTGTCTGGTGGTCCCAGAGTACACGGCAATGGCAGAGTCCCTGCGCCGCTGTTTCACCAAAGCCCTGCTGAAACACTTCCCCGGTGATGACTGTGACACGGACGATGACTTCCGCATGACTGCCAAGGATAGCCGGTACAAGGAGCGCAGGCGGGGACGGGGCCAACACCTTAGGTCCCGTGGGAGCCCAGAACGGCGCCGAAACGGCCCCGTAGGTGGGAAGGGCAGCCGGGCTCCCCTCATGAAGGAGGACAGACATCGACCCACTCCACAACGTGCCAGTACGCCTCCACATCCACAAACCCCCCCTTCCCGGCTTCGTCCTGGACTCAACCCCTCCCCAAGTCACTGCCATACCGCTGACCAGGTGAGTCATCCTAGAGTCACTGCCATGCCGCTGATCAGGTGAGTCATCCTAGAGTCTCTGCCATGCCGCTGATCAGGTGA
>JAACJT020000052.1:16012668-16041658 GCA_009936485.2 Gymnarchus niloticus | reverse complement strand
CTAAGGCCTTGGGTAGCTACTCAGTCATTGACTAGGCTGTAGTCTGAGGTGTAGAGCTGGGTGGGGAGATTTTGGATAAACTGTTTGGTCAGTGCTGTTGGTTTGTAATACTGTCAACTTAGCAGCTGCTAAAGGTCCCCCCCTCCTATGTAGTTGCCACATGTCATAAGACCTCAACACAAATGTCTACAAAGTGTAATTTGATTATAAATGTCATAGTAATGTTATGTAGAAAGCTAGCTTGTGTTGTTGAGGTGGCTAATTCGGTGCCTATAAAGGTTGAATGAACTTGATATTTGGTTGCAATGCATGATTTTTCGTATGGTGAGAGGATTGGAGTGTTTCCCATGACAGATGTCCTAGGTTGGCAGTGTTTGTACTTTCATATTCAATTTGATTTATACACGCAAGTACTTAATGCAATTTAAGAGATTTAAAGAATATTGTCACGTATCGTTCAGAGATGGCAGTTTGTACAAATCCTGAAAAATGTATAGCATTTAATTTCATGCTGCCGGTTACTAATGCATAATTATGTTTATAACTGTTTGAACCTGTTTACCAGATGCCACTGTCAAGCAAAGAAAAAGCTGCATAGCTTTAGGCAGCGTGTTACCTTTCTCTGACCCTGTAGCAAGAGTACCTTGCTATGAGAATAGTTCATGGTTTTCCGTTAAGTAACATGAACATTTCGTATTGCTTGTGTGGTTATCTACTTATTTTATTACCTGATGGAAATGTAATTTAAAAAAAAAATGAATAAAACAGACTATACTTTGTAGATGAATGGCATGATGTTACGTTTTGGCTACCCCGTGCCTCTGTTAACTCTTCCCTGAGCTCCACCTTACAGTCCAGTCTTTGAACTTCCACCATTTGATCCTTGGCTTTGCCCTCATTCTCCTCCTCTTCATGATTTCTAAAGTCAACCTCTAGCCCAGCACCCTATGCTGCCCAACTACGCTTTCCCCTGTCACCACTTTACAGACTGTAATCTCCTTCCAACTGACCTTCCTGCACAGGATATAGTTGAGTGTTGTACATCACTGTGTTCCCCCTCTTCTTCCAATATGTATCCCCCCCACAGTCGTGTCCATGCTTTTTGCAAAATCCACTACCTTCTGCATTCCTCTCCTTAACAGCATACCCCCCCCCTTGCTCGTTCCCTTCACTGACATGCCCTTTGCTGATTGGACTGGATGGCAATCTCCACCACTTGATCCAAGGGAGACAGAGTGTAGCTGACTCCCTACTCCAAAATGCCTCTGTCACCCCCAACTTGTGGGGCATATGCACTACCACCTTCACAGTCATGGCTTTGTCCAACACCCTTTTGACCACCAAAACACTGTTGGCATCCTGTTCCTTCAGGATTAACCCCATTTCTCACACCAATTGGAGGCCACCTCCAGTACACCTGGCCTTCCATCTGGTTTCTTACACATTGACGTTCCTTCTCTCATCAGCTAGCTCTGGGTGGTATAGTGCTACCCTCACCTTTCCTGTCTCAGTCAGCAGCCTGGGATAATGTGGGCGATTTCTTTTTGTGCCAGTTATTTTGGGAAGGGCCTCCGCATTGCCAGGGACTGCATTACTACAACAACATCCATGTTGTCTTGTGGTATTTAAAAAGCCTAGAGCTAGTTCTACCTGTACAACAGAACCCAAGTTTAATGAGCAGCTCCACCCATCCTACTTGTCATAGCAGGGGCTTGGTGTAAAAGGCATTTCTGCCATCAGTGAATGCTACATATTCATGATGGGGGGGGTCATTTTAATTGACCAGTATCTGTTGGGTTCACATCCAGTTAGCGGGCTCATTCATGGTACAGGTCCTGCTGTTGTGCAAATGCTTCAAGATTTGCAGCACCTTTCCCTTGTGTGCTGTAAGAAGTGGCAGCTATACCAGTCTACCCTGCCAGACATGCCACAAGCTCATTTCTTTCACCCCCAGGGAATTGTGTCAGACAGCACCAACTAGTCTTCATCTGGCCTTTTGTACCATGCAAATTGTTTTGGAATCTTTCCCTCACATTTAGCATCAAGGCTCATCCTGATACTTGTGTTTAGGCCCAAGGCTCTTTCTACTCCAAGGAGTGTCACTGTAGAAGACAGGAGCCTAGGCTCCCAGGAATGTAGGGATTCACTCTGCTTAACACAGGTAGCCAGTCTAGGGGAAAAAGCCTGATCCAGCAGGGAGACCCTATATCCCTACCCAAGGCCTTAGTTTTCATACTTGAACAGCATTGCTCAAATTCAACCTAGGCTGAGATTCTAGTGTTTCAAAAAGCCAGTATAGAATGGGTCTGAATGTTAACAGCTCAAGGCACTTCAGAAGCAACATGACAAACCATGAATGATTGTGAACCACCACATCAGGTCTTGATGCAGTAGAGTACAGCCATGCTCTATCCATAAGGTAGAATAGTATCAGCCAGAGGGGCACAGTAGTCACAACTGAGGGCAAGGTACTTTGCTTTGATGACTTGACAGGAGGTGGCCACCTCATCCAACACAGCTGTGATTCTATACTAACGGCAAATTAGTGTTGTATGCTTGCCCAGTCACACACCATCTCATCCTACAGGGAGGGCTGACATCAAGTCCTAGCACAGAACATCCTGAGGGAATATGAACTGCAGAAAGAAAAGGTAGAAGAGAGCCAGTGTTCCCTCAGTCATCCCCCTGCACACCACTGGCTGGGGCCAGTTTGATTTATTATACAGTTCAGGGATCAATCATACTGACAAGCTATGTTTTTACAGACCCAGTGTCATCTGTCACACATCCTAGCTCAGGGACATCACAGAACATTAGTGCACCCCCATAGGTAGAGGGCAGAACACAGCACACTTCCACTGGGCAAGTCCATGTAGCCTATGGCCTCACCTAGCAGAAAACTGACATTCATTTCACATACAGCCACCCCAGGTCCTGGGGGCAATGTCCTGAGTGGTAGCAGAGGAAAGCCATGTCCTGTCAGGATAGAAAGGCACTTGAACCTTGCCACAATACTTACCAAAGGGACTTTGATTCCACTAAAGCATGGGCATACACACCAAGCCACATTGCCCACACCGTACACTACACCCCAACATGTTGTTTACAACTGGGGTGTAAACTATGGTACCCAAGACATGGGCATGTTGTGAACCATGCACATCTCCACCAACATTTGATCCCAGAAGGTACCCATCACAATGTGGAGAAATGGCAGTGAAAGAACTTGGTCATTAATCGGTCAGGGTAGTTCTAAGGATTTTAGCCCCAAACCTGCTCCTCCACCCTGGCAGACAACTACACTTCACCACCTACCACTCCCTCCCTAAACTATGGTATCATGACCAACAGGGAGGAGAGCTGCTTCTTTATTCCCTTCGTACAGCTGGGAGAAGGGAACAGACACCCTTACCCACACTTCATTAACCAAGCTATATGCAGCTTTGAGGACCAATTGAACTCACTTAGCTATCACACTAACCAGAACAGTACTTGAAACACCAATGACTATGCCACATCCTATCCCACCCCTGCATCAGCAAGAAAAGCCACCCCAATGGACACCGCTTGTGTCCAGCACTTATACCCCCAACCCTAGACTGGGGTATAACAGATGTTAAAATGGTCAATTACAACAGCACACAAATGGGTACTGAGAACAGTGACTTCATATTTACAGGTGAACAAACATGAGTTACATACCAGTGAAATCAGGAGTGAGCCAGGCCAAAATAAACAAATCCCCAAAGCTGACCTACAACAAAGACAGAATTCCCCTCCCTGACTCCACATAATAGCAGTCACTCCCTACACACCAGATCAAACACCGTACATAGGCCAAGGCAACACAATATTGTATTCTGCCTGGGTTCATTTAATCTACAACCAAATTAAAAAAAACTGCAAAAAGTACAAGCAATAAGAACAATCCAAAGTCACACGATAAGCAAACACAAGAGCAAAACAAAACCTCAGCAAAGGTAAGCGAAGCTGGGGAATCGTTCCACGGTGGTGCGTTTCAAAACCGGAAACCAGAAGTGACAAACTGCTCGGAACAACGAGGGACCATGTGGGCAAGGTCATGGAGGTGGCGTAGACTGGGGAGAAGTGATAGGCAGGCAGACCTGGAACAAAAACACCCCAGAAAATCCCATGGCACACAACACCAACATAAACACTACATTACATACCAGGCCCCAAACCAAAACTACTGCTCCACAAAGCCCATATTATGGCCTGGGCCAAGGACAACACTACACCTAGCCACAGGATATTCAAATGTACACTTCCACAAGGACTCACAGCAGGTTACTTACATCCTCTGTGGTGGCCACCAGCCACAAACCTCACACAAATGACAGCAACACCATATTGCACTCCAGACACCAGTAGGCCACCACACCTGCAGGGACACAACAGGAAACAGCATACGTGACCATAAACATTGTTCAATTCAACATAACCCCTACAGTTTAGCCATCTCCTGAGCCAGCTAACATGCTCACTGTACTGCATCCTCCATTACTGCATGTTTGTAGCCATGAATTTGTCCAGCCCACAATCAGCCAGAGGACAATGCACTTCCACCTTCAGTCTGGTTTCCTTCCAGGCACTCCCCTTACCACTCTCACCATTGCCTTACTCTGGGGACCATGGGCCACACAAAGCACTTCATAATGGTACTCATTAAAGCTACCCTGCAAGAACATTGAACTAACGATCAGCCACCCACTGGCTCAGTCTCAAGCCCAACACACACACACCCCCCTCAGTCAACATTTGCCCTGGCCCCCACCCATACCTACATGGGAAATGCAGTCTGCAACCATACATTCATGTGCCTAAATCATACTTAATTCCCACTTAAACCATACTAGGGCTGGTACAAGGAACACAAATGGGTGGTCAACTTTATACATATAGCTGACGAGACTAATGTGACAAGTACAAACACCCAGTCAAGAATCAGGACTGACAAGCCAAAACTACCACACCTACAACAAAACACCTCCCTTCCCAACTCCCTACACACGCCAAAACCATAACAGTACCTAAAGGCCCAAACAATACAAAACCAGCTAGAATAAAATCAACCAAACTGCAAGTACTACAAGCACAGCTGGGGGATACTTGGATACCACTGCTTTTCAAATCTGGAAACCACAAGAGATGAACTGTAGACAGAGGGAAGACGTGGGCTGCATCATGGAGGCAGGCTATACCAATGGTAGACAGGAGGCATACCTCAAACAAAAACACCCCTCACCACAGAAAAATTACAGAACAGTACCATACAGCTACAGGGCAACACCCACCATAACAAAACACATTGGCCTCTCCACCTTTGCACATGTCAGTCCCACTGCCACACACACGGCTAATGCTTCCCAAACTACTTGAACATTGCCATCACATACTACATCACTACTTGGCCATAATGCACTACTACACCACCAAGCCAGCAACAAGAGGCAAATGGGGGGGGGGACTCTGCAGGAACAAACCCTAGCAGCAGCCACTCAACCCAGAAGCCCATCCTCCCCTGGATACCACAGCTTCATTAATATAAATATCAAACAGGATATTGGAGGACTCAGTCTGCTAGTCAAGATCATGGCTCAGAAGGCACCAAGTCACTCAGGATGAACAGACCAGGACACATAGGCCAGCACACAATACAGCAATCTTCAATCTAAACCTCTGAAAGGAGCAGACCTGTGGGGGGGGGAAAGAGGAGAGGACACATGAGCAGAGCAGCAATTTACCAAGAACTTCCAATAAAGAGACCAATATGCATCATGGTTATTCTGGGACTGAGGACTCACTGACAACATTCCAATACACAGCAACATGTGTAGCAGGAGTGACAGCACCCACAAAACACATTCGAGACAGTACCACTGATCCCCACCCACCTCTACCTCAGCCTATACCTGAGGCAGGGAGGGACTACCTACCCAACATCCAAGCCACCAAGTGTCCTAACCCTATACCTAGAATCACTCCCACACTGCTGCCAGAGCCCCATTCCTCACCTGCTGAACTCTGTAGGACAAGACTCTTGGGGAAGAAAAAAAAAATTTACCTGGCCCCCGAAACAAAGTAGACCCGGGGGAAGGGGGGGGGGGGGGTGGTATTGAACCAAAAGATCAGACATTCTGGAGCCTTATACCTTAGGCGTATAACATGTCAGCCAGTGCACAGGCAGGCATCTCTGCAACCCAAACCTCCAAAAAAAACAGGAAGGGGGAGCAGGGTTGGTAGACAAGTGTACCACCACGATTGCAATTACCACAACTTAGTTGGCCAAGTATAATGGACAAACCGGTTTCAGGAACTGGTTGTGGACACTGAAGGCAATGCTACTGATCCCCACCCAGCAACTACCCAAGGTTGCCAGAAGTTAAACATGCATACTCTACAATTACCTTAGACACAAGCATATGCAGTCCCACCTCTAAGCCCAAACAGAACACCACACATCCCCATTTCTCACAGCCACCAAACCTCAGGTGGCTCACTCAACCTGGAAATACCCACATTTAAGCCTTACACCCTTGAATTCAACTCACCACACCTCACTCTCAAAGGTGTGAAGCAAAAAACAACAGCATTCATACTTCAACATGCTTGCCCTTGTCTTTTTTGCCAATACCATCAAGTCTCAGCCAACTTCACACCCTCAATACCAAATCTGAAGCTATTGCATACCACCTAACCGCTTCACACCAACCTATTGTGCTTAAACTGACAACCCAAACCTCCTTCCTACACCATGCATCCAAACAGGAAACCAGTTACACCCACAACAAGCCCATTACACATCCTCATACTCACCTCCACATCGACAATCAAGCAAACCATTCACTACAGCCTACTTTCCACACAACGCCGACACACGGCACAGCTGCTATGGCCAAGCCATTCCCCCAGGCCCACACCAAGGGAAAAAAAAAAAAGCCACCACACTACCAACAGAGCCCCTTTCGACAAGGGCCCTTCCCTTCACAAGAGGCAGAAGGGACCCCAACACCACTTCACACCACAGAGCAACAACCACAAACTCCCCTTTGCTATGAGCTAACCTCCAGCTTGGATACTCCCCCCCCAACTTAGCATCACTAATCAACAAGTCTAGCCTCACCCTCACAGTCCAGCCAGCAAAGCCTTCCATGCAGTCACCACACTCTGCCTTCATTGCTTTTACCGCGACCATTACCATTAACGGACAAGCCATTGCTCCACCTTCAAACAGCTCACACGACAGGGAACATTCAAATGAGATTCAGCCTCTGCATCCCATACAAAAGTACCTTTAGCAGCTGCCTCACTCTGCTCAGCTTAACCAACGACTTCAGTAAGATTCCTCCTCAAGGAAAGCACAAGGCTTCTGCCACCACTGGCTCACCGGCATTTGTATTCGATGACGAGACCTCGTTAACACCACTTGTGGGGGGTGAGGGGCGGATGGCTGGAGTCTCCTGCTTTGCTCCTACCGCTTGGCAGGTGTGTCTTGTTGCTGAAGCACATTCGCAACGCAAGGCCTTAATTGGTTAATTGAAGAGATTTCAATATGTCTTCCAAAGGGTTTTCATACAAAAAAAAAAACACACGAGAACCCCTATAAGGGCAGGCATTTGGTTCTGTGGGTTTGTTCGCTCCAGTCATGATCAAAAGGTCTTGGGTTCGAGTCCTGCAGCCAGCCCCAGTGTCCCTATCACCGTTGGGCCCTCGAGTGAGGCTGTTTATCTTAATTGCTCTGGCTCCCACTCAACTTAGAGAGTGAGATGGGAAGACTACAAACTTCACCCCACCCCCCTCAAAGTGAAAGACAGAGTACAACTTCATGATGAAAAATGTCACTTGCCAAAACATTGTTCAGAAATACACTATGAAAAGTTTGAACTTTATTATGAAATACAATTTAAAAGGTCTTACATAGAAGCCACATTATTATTATGAAATAAAATACATTTAACTATTTCAAAATAAAATGACACGTTTCATGAACTATTGAAATACTCAATTATTTAAATATATTATTTATTTCATTTTGAACATTTTGGCGTTCCAAACGTGGGGGTGAATAAAGTGCCGATCGTTGTTAAGAGCATTTATATGTTAGCACTTCTAAATATATATAAAATATGGAAATCAAAATGGTCAAGGAAATAACCAAATGACACGTCTTTTCCATTCTTCTTTCACCTAACTTGCCCCTTTAGCAGTACTTCATTTGAACTTTTGCATACTCCCCTTTCTAACACAAAACGAGTCTCATCAAAGCACTTTCATGCTTATGGGACATTTCTCCCCAATTTATAACTTCATCATTGCTTCGTTCAGGTGTTTGTCTCACCGTCTTGCGGAGGAGTCAAACAACTTCAACGGTTAGAGAAAATATAGAGTTTCATTTCATTCCCTCATTTCCAAATGTCTCCCATTCAGATACAACCTTCTATTATGAATGGGTAGTTTTGGAAAAACTCACGCCTACGGCATGTTATGGCACTTAGATGGTGAATGCTTGCCATTGAGAAATGGCCTTCTTATTTGAGGCAGTTGCGTCCCGTTCGTGGAGGATCTCAGGTATCTCGCAGAATGCCAGTTTGCGATACAGACGAGAGCGTGGCCGTACACTTTGGAGAGGTTAGGTGAAGTGCACGGTAGTAAGCCATGAGTTTGAGGGGGGGTCCCTCAAAAAGCAAAGCTTTTGCAAATGTTGACACCGGTGACCTTCCGACGATCACCGTGCACTTCTCCTGACCTACCCGCACGACCGGACGTGAAAGGACATGACAGTGGAGGAAGGCGTCGGGACCTTCTGAGGGCTAGAAAAAAAGCGATACAACTTAACGACAATGTCATTATTATATGGAAATCATAAATCGTGGTAAGAGTTGTCCAAAGTACAGTTTTTCAATTGAATTTTTAAATTGAATTCAACTCACCACAGCACGCGTGATGACATCGTACCGACATACAGGGTGGCAGACGTCACTTTCCAAAAATGTCACTCCTCAATTAAATCTCACCTTAAGGAATGTGGACAAGAGCCTCGCCGCTGGAGCCCGGCTTCTTAGGTGGTGCACCGCCAGATAGGAAGAGCTGCGGAAGGGATGTGAAAATGCAAATGGCGCCCCCCACTGGTCTGACACCAGTGCCACATGAAAAACCCTGACGTTCTTAAACATTCCTCCTCGTACATGAAGAATCAAATATTACAATGACGATATGACAAAACCAATCGATAAACTGTGGTCTCACCTCCATTCAAAGTCCTCGGACGGCTTCGTGACATCGTAAAACTGAACCTTGAAGGTTTAGAAGATAAGCGGGGTGATTCCCGCCATTATTAAGACGCACATTCGGAAGGAAGACGTGCACGTGGAACATGCGCATTAACGCACGCAATAAATTTTGGGCTGGCTTCAGTATCCATAGCAACCCGGTATACAAATGCGAACCTTCCGAAAGCGGATCTTCACACCTTCATGCCGAATGCGAATGTTCCGCATGCACGTCCCCATTCCGAATGTGCATCTTAAAAATGGCAGGAATCACCCCCCCATAGTAGAACTGCCAAACTTCGTATGTAAATTCAACTGCTAAAACAAAGCAGCCCTTATATAAATACTGCAGAACCTTTTCTCTGCTCCTTCTTCTTTCCTTTCTTTGCTTTTCATCCCTCCATTCTACCACTTCCTGCTGCGTTTAATGCAACCAGCAATCACACACATTTTCTCCAGGAAATGCCTTCTCTAGTTTTATAGTTTACATACCGGCTATTTCACGGCTAAGTGTAAATTTTAATTCCTTATTTTTAATGACTACACAAAAGTAACTATAAGACTTAATTGGTATCAATTGTTGTATGTCCTTCATAACAGCACCATGGTGACAGAGCCCAAGGGTCCAAAGGATCACAACTTCCATAACTTTTCATGAAAATTCCACATTTGATTAACACCAAGCTGCCCCACAATTTACAACCTGTGATGAGCTGTTTTTTTTTTTTTTCGTTTTACCTGTTATATCATGCTTATCACAACAGTCGTGTCAACGTGAGTCAATTCAATTTGTAACAAGACTAACTAAATAACAAGAAAGGACAAAAAAAAAAACAAACCAGAATGTCCTTTAACTGGTTTTTATTAATTTAAATGAATGACATCATTTATGTACAGATAACAGCTGACAGGGCACACCACACAGCAGCCAGCGGCGGTCAGAAGCTCAGAAATCTACAGTCTTAGCCGGCTTGGTTTCGCTCAATTCGGCCTCCAACCAGCGGTAGCGACGGTGACGCCGCACAACCTCGATGGCCTTCTGCTCCACTGTGGATGGGACAATGCCCAAGTCCTCCAGACCAGGAAGATTGTGGTATTTCTTATCCGTGGTGTGGAACTAGCCAGAGACAGAATGAGTTACACTCCTGCAATGCTTTGGCATGAGACACCATAAACTTATGGGGATGTCCTATACATTTAGGTGATCTGTTGTCAGCTTGCTTCTCAGCATAAGTGACAATAAAATCTTAAGAGGGCTGGGGGTGGGGGGCATTCCAGAGTCTCGTTCTCACTGCTTACCCGGTCGACCTTGTCACGTGTTGTCCATGGCTCGAAGGGGTTGAGCTCAAAAAACCTTGCGATCAAACTAAGAGAGGGGAGCGGCGACACGTTTAAAACAATGAATCATAAGAAGCCACCGCACGGAGACCCGCCGGTTTAAACCTATGCTTGAAGGACTAAACGAGTAAATGTAATAGAAGACAAGCAAAACACTCACTGGTACAGAGGACGAGGCATGGGGTAGGGCACAAATGGCCGGTGGGCCACAGCATAGATGTACTCCACTAGGTCATGCAGCACGTACCGGTGGGGACTGCAGGACAGAAACAGTAGCGGGTCGTTAGTCGCCCGAACGGGCAGGCTGAGCCGCGCCACACGTACGCTCACTGTTACCGACGGAAAGGAACGAGACAATGAAACCAGAGGGTCTCTTCACACTCTGATACAGAGATGCCACACAATATTGTCTTCGCTAAAGAATACAGCAGGCTTAAAAACAGACATCATTCATGTGTTTACTGGTGGGTAAAGGTAATGCAGGACAATCAGTCCGTACCCAACCAGAGCATACGTCTTCCCGTTGGAGTCCGGGTCTTTCACGGCACCGACGATGGCCTTGGCCACGTCCACCACCTGTGAGAGAGCGTGGGTAAAGCAGACCAGGTCAGATCAGGATAGGATAGGATTCAAGATTTCAGCTGCCACGAGGTTGCAGGCTGTCACTCACATAAACGGGCTGCTTGACGGTTTTCTTCCCCCGGGCGATCAGGGGCACAGCCTTCCCGAACCAACGCATGTCTGCCAGGAAAGGGGAAGGCAGCATGAGGCTGAGCCGGAGACCCGGAAAGTGGCCTCAGCTGTGAGCTACTGTATGCTATTGTTACACTTCAAGGAAACATCTATGGAACCACAACCCTGTTTAGGTTTTCCCTGACTGGAAATATCTATTTCTAAAAGGTATAAAGTAATTTCTAACTGGGGGGAAATGCAATACAATAAAAAGAAGCTCAAAAGCACCATAAGGATGCTCATACTGGCAAAGTGATTGAAGAACCGATCCTCTCTCCCAAACATCTCTGACGGTTTCAGAATAACAGCATCAGGGAACTCTTCTCTCACAGCATTCTCACCCACCGCCTGCGGAAGAGTCGGAAGCGTAGAAGTTTACAACCACAGGCGAGACCGGGTGCAGCCGGCCAGTCGTAAACATTTTCAGCTTCTAAAATGCAAAGATGACCATTCAAGTCATACACCTCACATAAAACACAAATGAAACCTCCGAGAAAAACTGCAGCGGCCGCGTGAATGTAAACACGGAACAAGGATCGCAAGGGCGAGGACTACCGTGCCTTTAAGATGCCGCAGAAACGAGGGGAAGACGAGCAGCCGGGTTACCTTGGTCCTCAGGTATTTGGAGGGACTGGAAATGTCAGCATTCAGGTGAGACATATGAATCAGCTTGGCAATGCCTGCTTGCCGGGCTGCCTTGGCAATCTCCCGGGGGATTGTCACATTGACGTCCTCAAACTTGTAGTTCCTTGAGAGGAATGAAGATTGGGGGGATTCCACGTTAAGGCGATTAGACTCAACTAACCTCAATATGGATTGATGCCATGATGGTCATCCCTACAAGGCTCATTGCAGGTCATACACCTACAATGGAATCTAAGTGTGGACCTCCATGCAGTAAATAGCAGACACAATTTAAGAGCCACGGTTATTTGCAGCTCATGCAGAGAGTACTGCTGGGCTTTCACCGCGATTCATAAACACACTGAGCATTATGGGATATGATGTCAGGTTACTGTGCTTTCCGATTTGTCTCCATTGCGTTCTGCAATGAAACAGTAAATTAGATATTAGAATCAAAGTCACATCATTTAAAGATGCCTCTTATAATAATAATAATAATAATAAAAACACCTTGACCTACCGGGAGTCTACAGAAATTGAGGTTCTCTCAGAACACACCCCCCCCCCCCCCAAACCTGCGCAACCACCCCTGAGCATACCTGGTTTCCCACTCTCTTCCCACTAGATTGATGACCACGTTAGAGTGAGCCAGGGCACGTCTGATGGTTTCCTTGTCTCTAGCATCCCACTCCTGAAATATGGGGGGGGGGCATAAGGACTCTGTCTTCCGTGCTGCAACACTTGGCTCAAGGCTTCAGACAGATCTGCCTGGCCTTGAAGAGGGGCAGACTGCTAGCAGGTATCACAGAGCGAGGGCAGAATGTCTGAGAGCGAGTGACTCAGGTAAATTTAAAAACATTTTCTTATTTATGTTTTTTAAATATGCGATACAAAATGTAGTTTCTCTTTGTACTATATAAAATGACGTTTCTTTCCTCTATACTATGCTTAATTACTCATAGCGGATCATGTTTATGTTTACCAGGAAGACAATCTGTCCCAGGTCTGCCATTGGTCGAAGGTACATGATGTCATACTGATCACAGCGGTGGGGAATCACTACCTGGGAACCGATTCGCCCTGTGGACAACGGCACAAGTAAGGCAGTCAGACAAACATAAATTCAGAATGCCATTAAAACATTCTTAAAAGAATGTGAGAAGGATATAGCCATTCTCATCTCCAACTCTCAAGGGTGAAAACACCCGTACTCCAAATAACAGCCCTGCCAGATGCCTGGTGATAGTACAGTATTAACTGAATCCCTGGTAATCAGCATTATATGATGTGCCACAATGCCAGTTCAAACTCACCCAGACGGTTGACTACATATCGACCCAAGAAGCCAGTTGCTCCAAAGACAGTGGCTGCGATTCCACTGACTGAAGAGCGTCCTCCTTTTCCGTGAGGGAGGGCGGCACGGTGGACCTTCCTTTGCTGGACCGTCACGGGGACGGCCGGCAGCACTGCTGGGGACCCAACAGCTAAAGAGGAAAAACAGAACCGGGCTGGTCGTCAACAGCTTAGATTTGGATTGAAAACCGTAGGGAACCAAAGCAACTGTAAACAAACTGCTTCGATGACACGTATTAGGGCGTGGAACGCAGCCCTGAAAGACTTGAAATACTTTCTAGATGCGTTTCATCCCAGCAAACAGGGAACGTTCCCACAACTTTCAATAACGTTCTCATTAGGTTCTTAAAAGGTTCGGTTGCAACGTTATATATCAAACGTTCCCGTGACGTTCTTAAAACGCCAATCGGGAAACAACCACAAAAGGGCGTTGTAGGAACATTTTTAAAATAACGTTTTTTCAAGAACGTTCCCGAACGTCCAGAAAACTGGACACAGACGTTCTAACAATCTAAAAACAACGTTTTAAACCCAAAATTGTTAACAGGGATGACAGTCATTCGTCTCAAAGCTTGTTAAGCTTCTGTAGGCATCGCTAAGCCAAAAATGAGAAACACATCTAGCTAAAACGCGCCAAATACTGTACGTCCTTTAGATACCTACCTAACTCACCGCAATAAACTCAAAGGCTGTCTCTAAAACTCTGCCAGTAACGCATAACAGGTCACGAAATGTACGTAAATCGTGAAATATCACACGCTCAGCGAGTGCAAATCATGCAACATAAATAACTGTCCATGCTAAGAAACCAACTTGCACGCATGCACTTTGTTTTGCCCGCAGCAGCATTAAGAAACCTCGATTAACGGCAACACGTGGATCTTAATGACACAAAACACACGTTAATCTCGTATTTGTCATTCCCGAGTAGTAAAATGAGCTGTCAATGAAAATAAGGTGAAAGACCGACATCTACTTAATAACAGCGGTCACCGTGCGGCCGGCCTGACGTAAAGACGCACGAAAACTTAGAGCCGATCAATTTCACTCGAATGAAATGTGACCGTTGAAAGGCAGGTGTTTCACACTCCGAATATAGACTAAATCAGCCAGCCACCCAGACTCTAACCTGAAAGTCTGAAAAGGACATTCGTAGGACGGCAGACAAGTACGACGGCCGCCATGTTTCCACTGCAGACCCGACGAAGCTACGGCGCCCCTCGTGGGTCAAACACCGCGGTCCGAAATAAACGCGGACGTCGAGTTAATGCAAAATCTGCGGTAGTCTCGAACACGCAAAAGCAACAATTTATGACTAGTAAAACTTCCAGCTTCGCTAAACAGTATTACATGAGAAACGGTAGAATTTATTTATATTTATTTACTTGATCGACTTAAAATGCGCATTTTTACAGTTGAGTACTGGAGACGTTCCGAATAAGTCACCGATGAGCCAAAATCACCCCGAGTAATTGGCTCTTTCCCGCGGCAAGTTTGAGGACCGTGACCCTTGAATTACTAACATTTAGGTTGAATTGCACGATAAAACTGCTACTCTATCTGAAGGCTATTTTGATAGAGGAAATGACATTGGTGTGGTCCGTCCATGTTCTGATTATACCGGACCTTGGTGTGGTGTAGAATTTACCTACACAAACATTAGCTGGTGTTTTAAGAATAACGATACGTGCTGTATTCATGCGGTAAAGCACAATAAGCCTTATTATTGTATACCAATAAGCTGATTAAATGTTTTCCCTCTTGTCCAGGTCAAGTGTTTGCTGTTCACTTGTGTCGTTTGGTTAGGTTCAGATTGTTGTCCATATTGTTACGGGCATTACCAGTCCTGCTTGTAATTCTTCTTTTTCCTGGTTGCTAATGCCCCAGTCATGTCTATTTGTGTTCCTGACCACAGTTATAGCCTTGTCTTGTCTAGTTTCTTTACGTTCATCTCCTTGTATTCAGGGCAAAGCTTGGTGTTGGTTCCTTTGTTTTGGCATTACACCCTCCCCGCATCCTTACCATCCTTACCTCATGGCTCTGCGACCCAAGACTGTGGCGACTCATTACAATAAACACTAAAGAACATACTATTTACTTAAGGCAAATGAGAAGCTTTCAGATGATTACATCGGTGATGCTTCCTATACACAACAATGACTTTTGTGCAGTTTGGAAAAAATGAGTCGTACGCAAATAGCTTGACAATTTTATTACACATAAATGACTGTCATTTATACATTGTGCATTAACGGTATGCTATATCTCATAAGACAACGTTTTCTTTAGGTAAATATACTTAAAAATTTTCTTCCATTTTTATCTTAATGTTTTAATTCATTTTTTGATTGCTAGCCTCCGATTTTGATTTGAATGTCGGAATAAAATTATGTGTTTCAGGAGAAAAAAGAAAAAATAGCTTTTTTTCATTGATTTTGTTGTCATTGCAGAACTTTCAGGCGCTCACTTAAAAACTAGCCAGATACTACAAGGAAAGTTTCAGTGGCTGTAAAATGAACGGTTGTACCAAACGGTCAGCCTACATAGAACCAGCTAACAGTTAGCGTGTTTCTAGTTTGTAAGGGAAAAGTGCTGAGTATCCAGTTCACATATCCTAGGGGTACGTGGTATAAAGTGCAAAGACTCCGAATGCTAAAAGGCACAGGCTACCCATCACTTTACATCAGGATTTCATCAACAGCTTGAATCAAAAAGCAAATAAAAAGATCACGATTACAGTAAAACACTCTGCTTTAATCAATATAATCAATGAACAAGTAAAACCTTGCATTCTATTCCTTTTTTAAAAACATATACATTATTTTTAGCATGTTGTACAAAAATGAAGCAACAAAAACATATAAAAAGTTTTGTTTTAGAAATGTGTTTCTCAATTTTACAATATCCATTTACTAGCACATACAGTAAATGGTAGGACAATAAAAATGATGCATAATAAATCACATAGTGTGTTATTATCCTAAACAATAACTATAAAACATGAACCGGGGTCTAAAAATAAACATTTCGATATGCTAAAATTCCCCATAGCTAGGAGTTAAAATTAATCATTCCATTTCAGTAGTCATTGAGCCTCTGCTCTTCAAGCCTTACTGATTGACGCAGATTTGAACTGTGTCCAAGGAAAATGAATGAGTGAGGCAAGGTACAAAATAAATCATGTATGTTTGTGTTGCTCTGGTGCAGGAACATTAGTCCAACAGAAAACAGTCTGATTACTGAACGAGTGGTTATTCGGCACGACATTAAAACTCCGGGATAATGGTATACTTTGCGAAGGCTCAGGATGTCGGTGAGAGCCAGCTCGGACTTCATTTCAGATGAAGATGTACAAAAGTCTAACAGCTCAACTTTGGAGCATTCTGGCTGGCTGACACCCAGGGTCCTCCTCTTGCTTACATTAACTAGAGTTAGAGCTAAACGTATTTGTGGTACTGGTAGCTATGGTAAGACAGCTGCTACAGGTTGTTCTAATCCAGTGATCTAGTTTGGCTGCAGTAATTATCTTAAAATGGAAACAGACATACGTTTTTAAACCTTGTCCCATGTCACGGATGACACACAGAGGCACACCCCACCTAAAAGCACGACAGTTAATCTGTCACTGAGCTTTGTACAGTTATCCTGAATGTTGTCATCGCTACTAACTTCTGTCGCTCTGCTCAGTCACAACAAGACAAAGAGGGTTATTGACCTTATTACCTAAGACACACGTGACTGCCTGACGGAGGACATGCCCAGCACACAACCAACACGCTATCCAGCAGCCGGCCCAGGCTGTTATACCCCGGGGGATGGGTCGGAAGACTGCCCCTGGCTCTCGCTGTCTGACTGGGGCTCGATGACGATGTGGATGGGCCTCTCCCCCGTCACCTGCCGGTTTCCGGTTTCAGCAGAGTCGCCCCCACCGGTATCCCTCTCTGTAGACTCTCCGATCGGCCCCAGGCACTCGCTGCTCCCTGCCCCACGTCCCTGTCCTTCACTCTCAGGTCTGACCTCGTCCAAGCATTTGGAGTCTTCGTCTCCTGCTGCACAGGAAAGTGAGAATCATACATTTTAACCCCTCTTAGAGAGTGTGCCGACCAATGTGCCGTTTTCCTAGGAGCAAAATGGAAAACAGAGAAGAGAATGACACTCTAATGTTATTGGGAGGTAGAGATAATGGGAATAAAATTGTACAAGAAGGCTTGGAAAAGGGAGACACACCCAGGATTATCATCCTACCTGTTTTATTTTTGTCCACTTTGGTGGGAATATGCTGGTTTTTGATTTCTGTGCTGACTTGGCTCACAGAATGATATCTTAGAGGCCGTGTCCTGAGGCGCGATCTATTGATTCTCCGCTCTTGGATCCAGTCATGCTGCAAGGCTTCGTCCGGGTTCATGCGTGTTGCCGGGTCCCACCTGCAAGGTAACGGATAAATACATGTGGTGACAGCAGAAATCACGCTTCCTCGTGGCCCGGAGACCCGATCGGCTTCTCTTGTGCGTACATGAGGCAGCCTTGCAGGAAGTCCAGGAAGAGAGAGTCATTGGTCTTCAGCATGGCAGCGAGATCTTTGGAGCTGGGTGTCCTCTTTTTCCCTTTGCTGTTTGTGAGGTTTCTGGGGTTGCCTTTGGAGTCTGGAAAAAAGACAAGAATTTAGGCAATCAAAAAGTAGGTCTTGGTTCACCACAAATGTGGAGTATCATTATTACAAAGGCAAATTCCAAACTTATCATCCATCCATCCATCCATCCATCCATCCATCCATCCATCCATCCATCACCACTTATCCAGTATAGGGTCCCAGTGAGCCTGGGACCTATTCATGGGATACCTTGGATGGGATGCCACCCCTTCAGAGAGCACAATATCTGCAGTTTAGAGTCACCAATAACAATGCGGCTAATGACCGTGTCTACGGACCTGTATGAGTTCTGTTAAAGAAGAGTGGTTACAGGAGCTGTCGGGTGAACTGCTTACCGAAAAACAACTTTTTTCTGGATGCGGTCTGGACGAAATCATTTGGCGGCATTCCGAGTACCTGAAAAACCGAGCTACACTGTCATTCCCACTGGACACTATCAGCCCGAGCATACACGAATTACTGTTCTTTGCGAGTCCAGTCACGACATATAAGTTGTAGAGATAAGAAAAAGGACAAAACGCTGTGGGCACCTCCATGATGCAGGCCATCTGGTCTACCTCGCTCTCCCCCGGGAAGAGTGGGTAGCCAGTGTAGAGCTCAGCTAGGATGCAGCCCAGGCTCCACATGTCAATGGCCATGCTGTAGGGATGGCCTAAGATCACCTCTGGGGACCGGTAGAAGCGGCTTTGGATGTAGGTGTATACTGCAGTAATCCAGAGAGAAAGACAGAGAGCTCGGTCAAAGGAGTAGACATGGGGGTCTCACGCTAGGAACATGACGAGGGTTGACATAGAAGACCACTTACCTCTTTGATGTTCGTAGCAGCTGGACCCAAAGTCAACAACCTTGATATTCCACTGTCCCTTCAGTGACAGGAGGATGTTCTCCTTTTGAGGGAAATAACAAAACCCCACTTTGTGGTCATTTTATCACGAAAATGAGCCATCTGTCCTTCATCTATCTTGTCTTGCGGTAAATTCAAGATGTCAAACGCCAATCAGAAGCTCGTAAGACTCATAATTCTCTAATGTCCATAGCTTTATGTATGAGTGTAGACCATTCCGTCCTAAGACTGGGCTTCCACCCTGACTCATTAACATTCACTTACGCCAACAGGAAGCTGACAGTGAACGGGCCTACCGGCTTCAGGTCACAATGGATGATCTTCTCCCTGTGCAGCATCTGTAGGCACTTGAGGATGGAGTGAGCAAAGCGCCGGATCAGCGTCAGGCTGAAGCCCTGGAAGTTGTTCTTCTTAATCACCTCGTACAGATTCAGGCTGCAGAGACACAGCGCCGATGACAGACCGTTGACTCTCTGTCCCATGCAGAATGACACGCATGCTTACTGAGAAGACGATTCTTTGCTTCAATGGCAGTTAATGTGTTGTCCTATAGGTGGAGGCATCGACTCAGTTTAGACCCCTATAATGAATTAAAATAATTTTCACACCACAAAGATCAGACCATAAGGAAGATATGTATAAAGGCATTTTCTACAGCAGGGTAAATTAGTACAGAAGTATACAAGTTCTTTGTCATGGGTAAAATTGTACTGTGGATAATGATGTACAGGGCATTTAAAATGATACTGGATATATATTTTTTTTTTGTTATAACAGATATACAATAATGAAAAATAACATTGCTAGTACAGTTAAAATATTATTATATTTAACATGCACGGCTAAAAGGGTTACAGACCTAGAGTGGACAGGGGTGCTATTTTACTCCCACGAGTTATTTTGAGGGTTCTAAGTTTGAAACCTGATGGTGCTTCGGCCCATTTCTGGGAACCTGATCGTATCCCCACCCTTCTCCATCTGAAGCCCGTTTCTACTGTCGTGCCAAGCAAAAACCGTGCTGAATAAAGACAAATCAGGCTGGATTTTTATTTTTGCACACAAGAATACAGATCAGTGTGTTGAACCTAAGACGGTGATGTAGTGAGTCGTAAGCTAACGCTAGCTTGGTTTGGTTAAAATGGTTTCTTTTTTGTATAAGCAATTTCAGGGAGCCTGCCACCCTGACCAGGATAAGTGGGCGGAAGTTGGACGGATGGTGAATTTCAGAACAGCGCTCACCCTAAGAGCTCAAAGGAGATGCAGAGGTGGTTACGGAAGTAGAAGTGTTCCTTCATGTGAATGACATTGTGGCAACTGTCCCGGTCTCTCCTCCCTATCGCCTCCAAGATCTTCAGCTCGACCAGTGCCTGATGATGGAATCTACAACCAAACAGCAAACACCAGCTTAAACAGTCAACACACACTCATGTTGAGATATGCATATATACACTGCATGCAGGTTAAAAAACCAGGAGAACGGACCCTCAAACCAGCAAAGCCGGAACTTCTTTTCAATCGGCTTTTGGGATTAACATTTTGTTTAAACCCATCAAAATTACTGCGGCAGCAGTTTTAAAGCTTTGTGGTATCCCCACCTATCCGAGAATTGCCTTGTCCGTGAACACAGTTTTAAAAATCGACAGGCTCACCTCTTCTTATTGCGAATGATTTTGATGGCCACCAGTTCGTTATTCTTATGATCCAGGCATTTCAAGACTTGCCCAAACGATCCCTTGCCGATGACCTCCAGGACCTCAAAGCGATAGCCAATGTGATCATGCAGAACCTGGAGAAACAGCGTCCTGAGGTTGAAACATGCTAATGTCTGTCTGACGCGCAGCTCAACGGCCAGACGTATTGGTGTAATAGGATCTGAATAAGGCTGAGTGTTAGGACATGTACACAAAATCCTGAGTTTCCACAAAGAACGATCATTGTACATATTGTACTGTACATAGTCGGTGCCTGGGCCGGTACTCAATGTATCCAGACATTGGATTCATACGGATAATGGGTAATTACCACAGTTATTCTGCGCAATGCAGAAAATCAATACACAGCACCAGTGTGCAGTGCCATGTGACATGGAGCGGCCGATCATATGTTTTCGGTTAATTCATGTTTTGTATTACTGAAAGTCATCAGCATGTCAGATACCTGCACGTCACTTTAGTTACTTAGGTTTCCGATCAATCTACTCCGCACCAAATGTGAGAAAACTAGTTTACGTACACCAGTCATGAAGACAATGGTGAACAAAATACTGTAACTGAATCATGCTGGACAAGAGTGCTACCTTGATGTAGCTCCCATGCTCATCATCATAGCCGGAATTCTGAGCTGCCCCTTGGGAACCATCAATCTTCTTGGTCTCCAGGCCCAAGTACCAAATCTCTGAGTAGTCCATGATTTCTTCCTGCTCGAACTCTGTCAGCCGGTCTTGGAAGTTCTTCAGAGCCTCTGAGAAGAAGGCAGACGGACGCGGGCAAGGGCCCGTCAGTGAGCCTCCTAGTTGAACGCACCTATCTCAGAGTCCCTCGCTGTTTCCACCATGACTCTCAGAGGAACATTACCTAATTACTTAAAGTGATACTGATGAAACGGAGCATTTTTGCTAAGTACCCTTCATTCAGGTGCCACTCGCTTTCAGAACCCTTTGGCTCAAACCCTCTCACTAGTCAGTACCTGTGGGTGACATGGGGAGCCGTTGTCCTTCAAAAAATCTCTCCTTGCTGGAGATGCCTTTGCCAGTGACAGCTGTGGACAGGTGCTCAACTGAGGAGTTGCAGCGTCCAGGATGTTGGAAGTTTCTCTGCCTACCCTGCTGACAGAAGAAGACTGTAGGTGTTGGTCAACAGTACTCCAAATCAAGATAGAGATTTCCACTAACTGTACAAATTATTAGCAGGCTTGCCAAGAGCACATCGGAAACACTGTCATGTTAATTGCGCCTAGTATCTATTCCCAAATCGACCATCCATAGATATCCTATGACTGCTTATCTAATAAATGGTTGCGGTGCAGGAAGTGTTAACGTACCACGGGACACACACAGCATGGGTAATTCATAGATACTGATTCAACTGCATCACATGTGTTTGGACTTTGGAAAGTGACTGGAGTACTTGGAGGACAACCCACACAGATACTGGGAGATGATGCAAAGTCCACACTCGCAGAGACAGGGGAGGGAATCGAACTCACAACCCTTAAGGTATGAGATCACAGTGCCACCCACTGAGCCACCACACCGTCTACAACCGAACCACCAATCGATATTTGGGTGATATCATATTTTACTCTGTCGGTCTACATTTATATGAAAAACATAACAGACATATGAAAATGCTCCAGAAGGAACCGCGGCATGACCTGGTAGCCATTCTTCGGGCCTTTGCGGGTCACGTGGGGCATGATGCTCTCGGATTGGTGCTGGAGCTGAATCCTGGCCACCATCTGCTTGACGGGCACCTCCAGCTGTGGCAGCTTCTACAGGGAGAGCAGGAAAAGGAAATGAAGTGGCAATAAATAAAAAAACAGTAGGATAGGATGGAGGAGAAAGGCTCCCAGATGGCAGGTTGGCTAGCGTAGGACCCCCCCCCCCCCTCCTTCCTTCCCATTAGGCCTCACTGTGTCCTGCAGGTCCTACATACAAATCCATCTGTGACCTTCACACCACCAGGGGCTGGGAAAAGACCCCCCTGGGCTCTCTGTCTTTGGGACACTATTGATTTTAGTGGCATGCTGAAGCAGACGGCCTATTATTAGAAATAGCATCTAATCACATGCACCCCACTGAGTGGGTCAAACTGCCAGCTTGATTATGAGGCATAGAGACAGGAGATAAATATAGTTAGGTGTTACTTGATAAAGTAAGCATGCGGTAAATAATACTGTATCCGACGTCTACAGTACAATGCTGGACTGCTGAATAAGGATTTACTCTGTAATAGAAGACATTAACTCTGTAAGAGAGCCCCATGTATTATGTAAGGATTCACGACTTCGGGCATGGAGAACTCACACAGCAGCTGCTCCAGTGGCTTTAAGCATTGTTCTTTGCCAGGAGGTTGCAAAATCGCGACAGCGGTTAAACCGGCCACAGTGTTTGCAAATTGCCTTCAAGTATCACTGTTTGCATGTGGCATATTTTTTTAAAAATGACACATTAGACCACTTACCAGTTGCTTTCAATAATGATAATTTATTTATCATTTGTACAAATATGACTGGGAGTACATGAGAATTCTTTGGTTTTCACATAACTCATCTTGCTGTAATAAGAGTCACACACATATTCATTTTAGAGCAAAGCTTTAAGTCAGAGTGCAGGCTTGGCTATTTATTCAGTGCCCCTGGTTTTCAGTTTTCAGGGCTGAGGGCCGTGCTCAAGAGCCCAGCGAAGCTAGAGAGTACCCTACTGGCCTTGCGGTTCTAACCAAGGACCTTCTAAACACAGACACAGGCACTTAACACAGGCACAAAGTCACACACTGCCCCAGACAGACGCTGCTACTGGTTGCTTGAATTAATCACCAGTGAGCTGGTACTCAACATGAATGAAGTGAGAATATTGGAAGTCAGGGAGCTCACTAATAGATAGATACTTTATTGATCCTGAAGGAAATTTAGGCATCCAGTAGCTCAAATAAAAAATAATACACGCAATATAAAATAACACTCACTAATTGGAGGTTTACTGGCAATGGGGAGGTGAGGTGACTCACTAATTGGCAGTTTACTGGGAATGTGAGAGGTCAGGGGGCTCTCTTATTGGCAGACTACTGAGACAGTGGGAGGTCAGAACTCAGGAGCTGTCTTATGGAGCATTTGCACCGCACGGTACCGGCATGACTTGACTCAACTCGACTGGGCTCGACTCGACTCGCTTGGCATTCCATTTCCATTGCAGAAAGCTGGTGGTCATAAAACTGCACACAATCCCCATGATGTCATCTTCAATGCAACAAACAGGAAAGAACAATGATATGGAAGGGATTCTGTATTTAATTTTTGGTATGTGGCTATTTGTCACAGCAAGGACAAAACTTTTATTTCAGAAGAGGCTGAGTGCTGCAAAACAAAACACCTCTGAAAAACGGTGGTCTACTCAGTCGAACGCCCAAACAGACGGTCCGCGGTGGTGACTTTACAAATAGTGAAAGATCTGAAACACACATACACAGCATGCCCATTTTAATATGTAATAGTAGCTCACCACGGTGTGCTTTTGCAGGCGTCGATATCGGCTAAAGTTAAAAAACAATCGACGATCAGTCGAATGCAAAATGGCTTGCTAAAATGTTTTGCCCAGTATACCCCATCGTGTGTTGATGACGCAGTGGTGTCGATTCCCTCTGACCAATCAGTAGCTTGCAGCGTTTTCACGTGACCGTCAAGGTACCCACTTGGCTCGGCTGTAACCGCATTAGAGATGGTGCCAAAAAATGGGACCAGGTACTATCCTCGGTTTTGCCAAATGGAAACGCAAAAAGGCAAGTACAGTCAAGTCGAGTCAAGCTGGTTCTATGCAGTGGAAACGGGGCTTTATTGGCAGATTACTAAGACTGTAGGAGGTCAGGGGAGCTCTCTTATTGGCAGCTTGCCAAGAATGTGGGAGGGCAGGGGGCTTTCTTATTGGTAGAAATGGGTAGAGGAGAGTTCACCTGCTGGCTCTTGAATACGTAAGGCACAGGCGACTGCTCTAAGACTACAAGGGAAGCTCTGCCTCCTCTAAAATGTCACGAAAAAAATTCATCAAAAATGTTCTGTTGTATTTACATTGCTATTACAAAGAGCGTGCTAAAATGTGTTCAACTTCGTGGCTAGTTCATTCAGAATCAGCAATAATTTCTTGCAGGTCCTCTAACGTGATGTTTTTTCCCCCCATACATTCCCATGGCAGCACAATCCATTAAACCCCATTGAAGCTCAGGTTCACTGGACTTCAATAACACTTCAGAATATGCTCTGTTTTCAGCGCAGCAAAGCTAAACATTTATTGGACAAATGCTTCAAAACGTCATTTCCAGGGAAGCTCAGCGTCTCTGGGAGTAAACGGGGCAATGGGCTGGCCAGGATGCTGGGCAGCTGCATGACAATTGGAGGAACTGTCAGGGGGGCTGGATCTCTTTTTGATTGACAGCGTTTTGACATCGGAGCATTTCAAGTTCCACGCAAATTTTTTGGCAAATGATTTTGTGAGACAAGCTGCTGCTCGTAATCTGTTATTTGCTAGAAATATAGCCCACTATTTTCATTTGTAAATATTCTACTGTAAATAAAAACATAAATATACTGTTCTTGAGTTTGCTCCTTGTTTCAGTTTAGTGAAGTTTGTTTGTTTATTTCAAACTAGGTTGGGGGGGGAATAACTGACTAATTTTATAATGTAGGTCTAAAATGTGCTTCCCCTGTTTGAAAGACCACCAGCCACCACTGATGTAAGGCCTACCATGTCTTGGTTGCATGGGTGAAAAAGGGCTGACCTGCAAGTTTTCCTCCGGGGATTCTGCTGTTAGCACTAATCTGTAACGTGTGAGCCCTGTAGTTCGAAGCTCACCTGTGGATAGGGCCGGTTGGTTCCCAGGAGCGGCCGTTCTCTCTGTGGGTGAGGGAAGGCATTGGGTCTTGCAGACTGTTGTGTGGAGGCAAGGGAAAAATGAGGCGTTGGAGGACTCTAAGACCTGGCATGCACACACAGGACACATGTTAATGGCTCCCTCTCCCACGACCTCATCGGAATTAAGGCCAGTTCACCACAAAGAGGGAAGACTCAAACTTCTATCGGTCCTTTACAATCTTTTGATATACCAACGCAGAGAAAGCCCGAAGGAAACATGACGTACTTTAAAGAATCGTGCACTGCAAAAACAGCCGTGCCTTTTAATGTAGCGTTCACATCAAAACTGACTGCTTTTCTGATGGAATGGTTCATACCAATGTCGGCCAAGGGGGGAATCCCTACTGTACCTCTGCAGTACCAGGAGCACTATCTGCCTCTTGAACACCACAGTTACCAACTGAATTTCAGTCATCTTTCTCCCCCTTAGAATGCCCCAGTGTTCACAGCGCTAGGCAGCCAGTGATGAGGGGTATAGCTAGCTCTGGGAGGGTGCTGACAACCTCTTTTTTCATATTAGTGGGGGTGCCATGTGTGGCCCATGTTGGCAGACACCACTGCTCCAAAATAGGGGTGCAGAGTGCCGGCCCTCACTGACCAGAACACTGCAGGTTTGAAGATACATTTCAAGCTGGGCTGCTTCACAGCAGAGACACCATGCCAGGCTACTTATAGAGGAGCCAATTAATTACAGCATTTAGGAGCAGAGGCTGTGTGAGACCCAGCATCCTTTGAGGCTCCTTGATCTCCGAGGACACTGGTATACTCTGAGGATACAGTACACTGTAGAACTGTACTTTTTGGCCTCAGCCCATCTCTGAGGTACATAATCAGAAGTAAGAAGGAGGAAAAGAAAGACTAAACTCTGCACGTTGCACTCACACCATGGATACCAAACTGCCTTCAACCTGCCTGAATCCCACCGTAAATCTGCCTGCATGTCCCAGTGCCACGGGGCAGGAGTGGCCCATTATCTGGAACAATGTGCTAGCAACACGACTACAGAAGGAAAGCACAAACCTAAGAGTTGTGATTCACAGGCAAAGGCTGGGTAGGATCCTTAAACCACCTCTCCACATCCTCTAGAAGCAGCTGCAGTTCATGCAATCACCATATACTACACGCAGCATCTGCGACCAAGTCAGAATATTCTCAGTCATATACTTTCACATGTTATATTTTGAGTAACTCAACCTTTGAAGACCACCTCCTCCAAGATGTCTCCCTCCCCCCCCCACGCCAACCCGCCAGAGGCAGAGCACTAAATGGGTCAGCATGAAAATTGGATTAAACCATACAGGTATGTTCAGCAGCGAACAGACACACGGAAGACTGATAACGAGCCACTCGGTATCTTACTGGAACCAGTGAGTCGCTCTGAAGACGATGACACATTGAACCAGGTTAAAATAATAAATGGATTTTGAGCTTTTATAAAAGAACAAATATATACATGTATATATACGTTCCCCTCAAAGGGAGGCTCCCAATGAACATTCGATACGTCGTTCAGCATTTCCTTTAAGCTTTTTTTTCCCACGGTGCGGGCGTTTTCATTGACGCTTCAAATACCTCATCGGTTAATTCGGGAATATCTGAGATAATCCGATATCGTCATTACACAGATCGCGCATTATCAAGCTTCGTATTGTGGGCAACGAACTGAGCTGGAGCCAGTCTTTGCTGAGATAACGAAGCTCCATAAAACAGCCTTGTGTCCCATCAAGATGATTTAAGGCGGGTGGGGGGCACACTGGATTGACTATTATATATTGCATTCCGTTTTATCCTATATTTTCGTCGGTACCCTTCGTTCTGCGCTCAAAACAAAACAAAAAAAAAGACCTGTAAAATATACAGCGTAATAATACGGACATCGACATCACTGTTGATTGAAGTTATGGAGAAAGTCCTCCCTTGTCAAGCCCGTCTGTCAACCAATAGCCATAATCAAAGCCCTCATCTTGAAGGAGATCTGTCAACACAGACTAAAAGTTTTAATAGGTCGGAACATCAGCTTACTATTTCGTGCCTTGTAAAGCTTTATTTAATAGGATATAAAAATACATCGTCAACGCTCAGCTATTGCTGGGATGCATTAGACTGATGGAGGCAGCATAGGAGTTCGGTTATATTGTAGTTTTAAAATGAGACCTAATATGACTATCTCACCTGATTCATTAAAATCCTATTAACCTAAAGTACTTTCAAAATTGTTGTCCAAGGCTGCTTACAGGCATGGCTATAATGTGTCCCCAGATCTTAAAAATTCCTCTATAAATTCTATTAATTCTGTCAGGAGTATTGTGTCAAATATGTGAAAATATTAAATGTTTCAACTGATTCAATACTGGAAAAAAAAAAAAAAAAAAAATTTCCATAGAGAAACCATACTCGACAAATTAACAGAAGTAACACATAAAATGAACTACAAATTAAACAACGGCGTTCATCTGCAGAAAGAAGCTCTCACCTTATTGATTTCGGGAAACATTCCTTTTAAAAATGGTGCCCAAGCTCAAGAAGGTCCCAAACTCTCCTAAATCCGGATAAGCACACGGCGCCTGCACATCCTCACAGAGCGGACTGCAAACCCTGCGGTCCGGCAGAAGATGCAGAACGGAAGGATGTACGGCTAATTCTGCAAATGCAAACTGATCAGGTTACCCTTTTCGTCGCCGTCTTCAGTGAACTTCTGCACGCCGGACTCAAAAGCTGCGGTCAGCATAGGCGAGCTGTAAGAATACTCGAGTCGCCCAGCTCGTCTCCAGAGTTGCCACCTGTTTAGATGTCCGTGGCTGACAGCTGGGAGTCTCGATATAGATTTGTTTTTGTCTGCACCCTAATCATCCTCAGCTTCTGTAAACTGACGCTCCAGGGTAAATCCAACTGCATCAGCGCGTAAACATATCGCGTAACACCTACGAAAGTCTTTCAAGCACAGCCCTTATATGCTTGAGCCCACCCCTACTGTCAGCTCCCTCTGTACATACATTAATGTACTGCTCATCAAAATGGGCGCTTGGTAGAATGTTGCACAGTACATGGTCCGAGCCTATACACTGTCAGTAAATCATTACTTACACTTTACCCCCAGTGTAGCTGTCTCCCATCCCATTTACTGTTCAAGGCTGAATGAATAGTGTAATGAGTAATTTCAATGTAGGAGACCCGGGGCAACCTGGCTAAATAACTTTGTTGAAAAATGGGAAGATATTTTATAGTGTGAGTGCAGGATCCTCAAGACAATGTAAACACTGAGCTTTAAGAGCTGTGCGTGGGTGGTGGGGGGGGGCATCTCCTAGGTAAGCTACTCTCGTTGCAATGTGCGTCAGAATTGGTGCGTCATCACTAGCAGTAAAGAGTACCGGGGAGAAGCTGAAAAAGTGTGGGGATGATGTCTGTACTATGTTACCATGGAGTTGGGCTGTTCTTCAGCACAGGGGCACTCACTGCTGTCTGTTCTTCAGCACAGGGGCACTCACTGCTGTCTGTTCTTCAGCACAGGGGCACTCACTGCTGTCTGTTCTTCAGCA
>JAACJT020000052.1:15962983-16010394 GCA_009936485.2 Gymnarchus niloticus | reverse complement strand
ACCTGAGCTGACCCTCTAATATACTCATTCCTAATCCTGTCCATCCTCGTCACACCCGATGCAAATCTTAACATCTTCAACTCATTTAGCATTAATTAAGAATAAAACGGTATCTGGAAATGAAGAATTCCAACTTTCCAAAGATGCAGCTGGCCCACCGAGCTCACCATATGCCCCCAGGGTCTCTGCTTCTTCTTTCTCCTTATCTTTCCGTTCTCTCACCTGGTCATCTAGAGCGTCTTTATCAATCTGAGCAGATTAAAAAAAAAAAATTATTAGCCACGTGTCATCTAACTACTTTATATTTGAGCAGTATAGGGAATGCCTGTATTACTCACCTCGATTGTTCTCAGTTTTGCGTTGAAGATCCTGCCCTGCCTCTCGATCTCCCTGTCCCGCTTGTGGGCGAGGCGGCCGGCCGGCCGGCCGGCCGCAACAGCCCCCGAAGACGGCTCCGTCCACGGCATCGTGCCCGAAAAGGTCCCCGTAACAGCCGTTCGTCCGCCGCACCGGCAACCGAAGACGCTACGGTTGCTAGGATACGGAGACGCTACAGCGAGCTGTCCCAGCATGCACTTCGCGAGCCAGGGATGTGTTTAATCGAGTCAAAAAAACCCAACAAAAGCTTGCCCGCTGTGCTTTAAACAGGTTAAGAGTTTCATATACTACAGAATATTTGAATTGTGGATGTTTGCTGTTAAATTCAAATACGTTACCTTTAATATATCTTCAACTTTGACAACCCATTGTTGGTGAAAATCTTACTATTGCTATGGCATCATGCTGTTTCAATTAGGGTCTCCCTAGTTTCAATCAATAGCGTTTGGCCTGCAACTGGATGTTGCAACTGCAACATTTAAACATTTAGGTTTGTAAGGTTTCATCTAATTAAAAAGCTGGTGCACCGTGCGTAGCTGTAATCAATACAATACAGGACCCAAGTGCCACGAGAGTAACTAGGAACACACTTGTGAAGCCATTCATACGGCCCATGAAGCCGACCCAGGTGTTAGTATTCGGGGGAAGACGATCGGGGATACGCTGGTCGGTCGTGGGCGTGGCGGTAGTTGTAATGTTGTATGAACTTTAACAGTTCTACTCAATATGCATCACACTGATTATTAACTAAAAGAAGCTCTATTAACCACATGCCAGACGATCATTTTAATCAAATGAGGTTACACAATTAACAGGAGTGGAATTAATTACATTTAATAATCTTGAACACCTCTGTCTTATAAAAAGTAACCCCCATTACCATGCAGAATGAACATCACACGTAAAAGGACACCACACAGCCACAATAAGAAAATGGGACTAATGCAAATGAATGACATTTACGCAAATTGTCCTCAATATACAGACATTTAAGTTAAAAGTGACACGTTTGTTACAAAAATGAGATATTTAACTTTTATTTTACACTTTGTCTCCATGTTTGTCAGTCGTCTAGCTCACTTCAGAAGTCTTTAATTACATACTGAATCCTCCAGCTCTGTCCGGTGCACTTCTGAATGATGAGGTCGTAGTACAAATCATCTCCCATCGCGATCTCAAGGCACCTGCTAGTGTCCCTGTTCATTATACTCCATCCCTGTGAAATCAACCGCATGAGCTCAGAAACGTTCCTTTATCTCAGTCCATTCTTAAACACACCAGTGCTGAACGGGAACAAGCCAAGAACGGAATCAAACATAGACCTAATGCTGGATAAAATATAATAATATGTGTTAGTGTTGGGAAAAAAACTGTAATGGACATAACATATCCACCCATCCATCCTCCTGCCACTCTGGTAAGGGGTCATGGGGGTGAGGGAGGGGCTGGCTGGAGAATATTCAAGTCAGCATAGTGTCAAGGAAAGGGAAAACCCAGGATGGGATGCCAGTTCAGTGCAGTCACACCCACTCACAAACCCAATCATGCATTACCGACAATGCAGATCTGCCTAACTGCATGTCTTTCTTTGAGCTGTGGGAAGAAACCTATACAACATGGGGACGATGAGTATACTCCACACACACACACACACACACACACACACACACACACACACACACACACACAGAAGGGCTCAGACACTCAATCCTAAAGGAATATGGCGTTAGTCCTACTCACTGAGCCACCATGTTGTCCTTCATAACCTAATTATATTTGAATAATTATGCTGTATTAAGCCAATTGCTATGTGTACATTCATTTAAATGGTTGGTTAAATTTATGTGACAGCTGTGTCTTCATAGCAGACCTGTTTGAAGTTCCAGAACATGTGTAAGCTTTTCTCCTTGGCCAGATTACATTCATATATGGCCGGCGTACTCCCATGGCCCGGGTCGACTAAACAACGATTACTGTTGTATTTATGAGAACGAATACCGCCGATGTAGATCTCTCCGGTTCTTGTGTAGTAACAGTACTGCAAATGGAAAAGCACATTTGTTAATGCCGTGTGTCTCCGTGAATGGTATTTACCTTATGGACTCACTGGAAACTTGGACTTGAACCTCATCCCACCCAGAATGAAACTCACTAACCTGCGGGGACTGAAAATGACAATCGTACAGAATAGGAACACTTCCTGGAATCGTCCCTTGATCAACGCAGACGTCCAGTTTTAAGTCATTTACCAGCTGTTTGACAAACAAAACAACTGTCATTCAGATTTACGATATCATTATAAGGCAGTGGTCTTTAACCAGGTCACTCAATGCCCCAGCCAGTCCATATTTTTATCCCAAATAACCCCCCGTATGCCTAAGCAATGTATTTATGGCTTTTACAATTTATTGACGGGTAAAATCAGGTGTGGAAAAAGGTGGTCGACAATGAAATTGTGGGCTGGCTTGGGCATCTGGAGAACTGGGATGAGAACTACTGTCAGAAGGTGTAGGTTTATGATGGATGTTGGACTGTTTTGGCAAAACATATTCAATATTCAAGATGCTTTATTAGTCACGTGCGGCCAACGCATCAGAATACTTACTCATTCAGCCACTCAAAGTACAATGAACAACAGCATACCATAAATAAGAGAGAAATAGACAGCGGACAATATAAGAACTATATAAGACTATAGGAATGCTTAGGCATGTTACTTTTCACGTACGCGCAGAGTGCAGTGATATTCCTGTAGTCCGGCTGAGCACGCCTACCTTTTTATGACTGAGTTTAGCTTAACTTCCATGGCAACCAGTCCCTTCAGTAAGAGCATAATGTAAAGAAAGGTCTTCACATGTAGATGTACTCACCACACCGTAACCAATGACGTTGTCTAAGGGATGAAGCATAGGGTAGACGTTCTCCAAGTACCACTTGAAGGGTTTGCAGGTCAGCCTCTCCCTCAGCTTCTTCCTCTCTGAAATGTCCCCAATGTCGACCCCGTGATCCTGACAGGAGAGCAGAGCTGAAATCAAGCGATGAAAAAATGAAACGGTGCAAGTGATGCTGCACTAGTAGAGGCCAGATGTGTCAGCCAAAATGGAGCACTCTCTGCTCAGACCTTGATGGGCAGATTCCAGGCAATATTGACGTTCATTTTGTAATCATCCATCCAGACCTCAGCCACCCTCAGCGCGTTTCTCTTCATGGTGATGCTCAGGTCGGGCATGTAAGGTTTGTGGGCTCTCTCGATGTGGGCAATCTTGGAGCAGGGCACCACCTCTATGCTGCCCCCACACAACCACACCTTTAATTGCATGTGAGGATGATAAATACATATAAAAGGAAACACGGCTAGTTACGAATGCCCTTAGAAGCCACTAGAAACAGCAAAGACATCTTTACTAATGTCTGCTGAAGACTGCTGGTGAATTCACACAATATCTGAAAACTTCAATTACATCAAACCAAAAATGCAGCTACGTACACGAATCCCAAGCTCCACATTTTCACCACCGTAGATTTTCATGCCGCTGTCCAGTAAACCGATTTCTCCCAAGAATAACCGGTCAGCGACAAGGATACCCATGATGGAGGGACTCCTCGTAAATGTAAGTAAAGAAATCAAAGAAAAAGACTGAGCTGACAGAACAAAAGTCTTTATTAGATCACAGGAAAATAACTGCAAACATTTTAGGTGCTTCGCACTTTTATGCATAAAAGCCATCGACAAAGATAATAAAGTATTTTAATTTGTGACTTCGAAAGTCAGAGTGAGGTTGAAGAAAGGTCACTTACTTTCCTGGTTCTGATCTATCATTCAGCCGGTACCACTCGGGGCCGAAGGACTCGTACATGCACCACAGCTCCCAGTTGAAGCCTTGCGCAGACGGCGCGTACCGTGTGACTTGCAGGTCATCGAAATTCACCTTGTCAAACACCGGGGTGACCACCACCGTTCTGTTGGCCTTGATCCGAGCCAGGAGAGGCTCCGCCCTTTGGGCGCAGAGAAATGCTTAGTCCATTTTTTGTTGTCATCTCCACAATATTGCTCTGTTTGTCACATTAGCTTGTACGGTCTGAATTGCCCGGCTTGTCCTAAGTTTTTGGATAATTCTAGACCTACATTAATCGATAACAGATAAAATCGGCAATGATGTCCGGTCGTGCGGTGAAAGACAACGTTTGCGGAAAGTTCTGGAGATGACAGTAGGAAGAATCCCTTCAGAAACAAAAAAAATATATTTGCCTTAAAAACAAATTTCCCATAATTAGTGTTTTAGAGGGGGAAAAAAAACTCACCATTTCAGGTGGACTTCAATGTGGGCATCCAGGATGGCCACCACGTCCGCCGTGGCCGCCTTCCACCCTGAGATGCGAGCCTGGGTGAGTCCCAGCTGCACTTTGTGTCTCACCCTCTTCACTAAGCCAGGCCTCTCCTCATGGATGGAGTCGACGTAGCTGTCAAGTTCCCCCTTCAGGTCATCTGTTGGTGGAATGAACATTAGGGTAAAGGACGGAAACTGATCAGTTGCCTTGGTAAAATTGCAGCAAGTCCTGCATTATAAACGCATATGAACTAATTCCATAATCTATTATAATCAAATTGTCACCAAAATACAGAGAAAAGGTTAACTGTTGTGTGGACACTTGCGTTCGGATATTTCTGTTGAGGCTGTTCGGGTATGATGCGACGATCAATATATTATTTAAGGGTCATGCTGAGGACTTAAACTAATGCTTTCATTCAAAGTCTGGAACCTTAAATACCACGATTCCTGTGTTCTGTATTTGCCACCACTGTGCATCATATTTTTATTACCATCTAGAATCTTCCACGTGACAAACCATTAGAGCTGTGGTCATCCACCAGTATGATCTCCTTCAGCAAGTGAGCTGGTGTTCTAACAATGATGCTTTGGATGGCCCTCTTAATGACGGACGAGGCCTCATCCAGGTAAATCAGCACAACACTGATTGTGGGGAGTTCCTCTGGGTATACCTTAGTCACACATCTGTGGATGGGAATTAAAAACCAAAAATCAACATGAGGAGATATTTTTCGTGCCACCGAAATCAGAAAAGAAAGAAAAATCAGTCAGTGTTAAAATGGCAGCAGTCATTAACCAGTAAACAACTACTTCAAAGTTGTGCTTGATTAATGGAACCAGCAGTGACTGAATTATTTTGTTGTATAAATGACCTTCCGAAGCACATGCAGGCTGTGAACACTAATGAAAGCCTATGAAGCGTTCGAGATAACATGGTCTGTAAAGAGACCTTCAGTGCTTGAACATTTCTAAGAGATAAACAGCTGATAAAGCTGTCAGTGTAAGTCTAGTTGAGCGCCCCCTATGTGCCAGGCAGGCTCATTGCAGGTTTCACCTGGGGTCTCTCGTGTCTGGGATGTCCCGGTTCAAGGGCAGCCTGCTGCTCAAGAAGGCATTATAACCGTACTTCTGAAACAACACCTCAGCCTCCATCTGCTCCTTCTCAGAAAGCCCCACCCCCCAGCTGGTAAAGAGGGCTGAATTTGGAAACAACTTCACATCCGAGTTGTTCTTCACTTTCATACCACCGTCGTCTCTTGATTTAGCTGGAATTAAACAAAACCTAATAATTCTTTGTGTTGTGGTTGACATTCAACAATTCATCCTTAGGAGCTTTTTGAAAAGACTAAGGGATCTAATTCTCCTTCGAGAAACGCTGATTTGCCCAGCACAAGAATGGTTTTCTACACATTTCATAACTGATTAATATCAAAATTTATAATGAAATTAAGCCGTTGAATTCACCAAATGACTTCTTATTGACACCATTTATCAAAAGCGTCTGAAAGAATGAGACATGAATGAACTCGGTGAAGTGTATTGAATGAATTATAGACCCACCCAGCTTTCCGATGGTCTGCTCTAGCCTCTCCAGCCTTTTTAGGATATCCAGACTTACAGCAGTATCCTGCTCAGCCTGGAAGTGGAGCCCCCGCAGGGCGTAGACCAGGTAGAGCACGACCGACACTGCTGCCAGAGGAGAGGCCAGCACTCGGAATGCACTGACCCTCATTGCTGCATCTCAAACTTGTCACGGACACTCAAGTCGAATAACTCTGATTTTTATGGCATTCCAAGAATAAATTGTTCTTGCTATGTTTGTTTTCTTGTAACTTCCTGGTGGAATTCATGCTTTGCAGATCATTTAACAAATGGTCATGCTGGTGAGTTTGCTAAGTGGACATATTCCATCGTTGCAATGAGACTCAGGGCTGCCGGTAGTTCAGAGTTACATTTGGAATATGACACAGAGTTTTGGCTCTATTACCACCTGCAGTAAAAAATGAAGAGGCCCCCAAGGCAAATCATATTGGACAGTCATAAAAGTCCGTCTTAATGACTTTTAAATGAAACAGTAAAATGAGTCTTGTAAAGCACAGTTTGCTAAAATGATCCACATCATCTCATTTATGTGGTTTTAAGCTTTATAAACTTTTACAGACAAGAAAGGTGCCCAGCATGACAGACAATATCAGTTACTAGGTATGTAGCATGTTTTCCAAGGCTGACTGGCAATTTGCAGATTTTTAACTGATTGAATCAGAAAAAACAGTCATGGATAGGTATCACTTACTATTTTAGAGTTCCTTTCAAATGGGATTGTGTCTCTTCCTTGATAATAGACAGATGACCTTAGGAAAGGGGAAGCTTGGTTAATTAGCTTTTACACACCTTCTATTAGGTCAATGCCTTCCGAGGTTCAACATCGTTGCAGATCAAAAATTGCGACGGTTCTATAGATATTTGTGAGCCCAATCTGCAGCCCAGTATTTGTTTCATTAAGAGGCATAAACGCCCATAAGGTCTGATCCTTTATTTAAAATGGAACTTAATCCTTTCTTTTGGGTCACGTGACTCTCTAACTGATACAGACAAGCGATAACTAGGTAACCTAACAACATTTAGAGACAATAGGGAAAGGCCAGTGCTGTTACAGGTACAAAAGGCACGGCAAGGTGAGGCGCAGCTTGAGGGAGAGTCAGGAGACCAATCAGCTTGTGCAGGAGAAAAGGAAGCCAACAAGCAAGGTCCGCTGTGGAAATTATTCTCCCTCCTGTTATCCAGGGTAAAGTGTGGTCTGCTGAGGGTGTCACCGATATCTCCGAACTCCCACACTCACTTATAGCCAAACAGCAAACACTTAATTAAAATTACGGAACATTTATCAAATTTATTTTCCCAAGTAAAGCATACATTTCACCTGAGGTTGGATTCTAGATCTTTGACAGGCCACCTGTAAGGATTGGCTTCTTCTGAATCCATGAAGTACAATAACCACACTCACTAAAGATTAGAAATGCTATTTTTATTTGACACATTTTACCCTGTTACTCCCAAGACCAGGAGATGTTGACACGGAACATTTTTCTGATATGAACTGCTGTTTCCCTTATTAACGATGGTGAATGCTAATTCCGTGTGTTTGATCACTGAATATACCAAATCAAACCATAATGAGTGCACAAAGTCAGACCACTGTCGTAGGCAGGCCTTAGATGTACAGCACCGCTTCAGAGAACTCAATTATGAAGAGGTGTGAATGACAGAGATCTCCAGTAATCAAAACATTGCGATTGATAGACCTTTCGTATTGTTTTTTTTTTTTTAATTGTTGTGAACAGAATAAAAAAAAAAACATTCAAAGGTAGGACAAAATTTTTCATATATACAAAAAGGCATTGCTGGGCTTCATTGTTGTCATTTCACAAAACTTTATAAAAGATCTTTTCATTTTACCTGGTATGCTGCACACCTGTTCTTCAGCTTCCTGTTTCACTTCAAACGATTCCATATTTTAAACTAGTAAGCTGAGACTTGCTTTTCTCACAGACACTGCCAATCCGCTTTTGTGAATCCATGTGGTGAAACGGGTGAATATACTTTCCAGATATGTCACACTCCTCACATTCTTCTGAGCTCCAGGGAACCTTTAAGGATCTACCTTCATGACCATAGAAAACCCCGAGTGGGTCCAGTTGTAATCAATAAATTATCAGCTAAAATCCCACACTGGAACCACTACTGAAACTTCAGTATGATAAAGAAACAAGAATTACTTGGATTCAAAAAGAAATCAAACTATTTAATTGTGAAAGTGTTAAATTATGATTCAGAAATCATTTTAGATAAAGACTTCCCAAACTACTGATGATAATTGTTTCCATAATGTTCTACAGTACACAGCCTGGCCATTCCTATGTTAGAGGAAAGCCTGTCAACTTCCAGGTTACAAATTCCAAGGTCACAGAATACACTGTACAATCTCAAAGTGCAGAGATTCTAATACTGCAAGGCACACACTACATACAAAAAAAGCTCCTTAAAAACACAACATTTTAAAAAACGGAAGATTAACATTAAATGATGAAAACATCTCATTAAATCGATCACATAAAAACAAGTAAAACCTTGCCTGATCTTTACATTCACTCTATACACAAAGCTGTTCTGTGCATGTTATCACTACAAAACAAACAATAGTAAAACCACCACAGGATAAGTGCACTCGGTAGTGTGTAGTTAATGGAAAATCTTGAATACATTTAAATTCTTTTTTGATTAAAATAAATTACATTAAGGATTTTGCATCAGTATATTTAAAAATAAAAACATTTATAAAGAATATCTTGTACATTTTAACAACGTTAACATCAGTCTAAATCAAAATCCGATTTAATATTGAAAAATATCATATTTGGTAAAATATACAGACTGACTTTTTAAACAATTTTTCAAGAAAAGAACAACCTTTGAATTTATGTAGGCTCAATATGGCTGAGGCATATGCTGTACACACCCCTTTAAGGTATATAATAACACAACAAAGATTTAATAAACCCAAAAAAAAAGTTGAACATTGAAGCAGCTTCGGTGTGCAAAAATCGGCGTCATAATCCGAGAAACGTGAATTTAAAAAAAAAAAAAAACGTGAAAACATCTCAGTCAAATGTCTCACCTGGCAATATGGGATATCAAAAGGTACAAACTAAAACCTTGTACTGTGGCAGGTCAAAGTATCCATGTTTTTGGTAATTTTTAATCGATGGAGGTATATAATAAACAACATGGCGTGTCATTTTAATATGTTTCTCAAAACTGACGTGTTATAATTCTGATCAAAAAAATCAACTACAGTACATATTAATTACACCGTTTCAAAAAAGTAAAACAAACCCTATGCGTGTATATATACACACACACACACACACACACACACACACACATATCCAACTTATACTAACCATCTGTCAAGTACTACAATAAAGATAGCGTGTATATTGACGACCATAAAACTAGCAGGTGCAGAACTGAAATGGGCTCCCTTTACAACTGATCAGTATGGCATCACATACAATTCGGGAAGGTATTTGCAGCTTATAATCCAGATATTAAGGTGAAATTTTCTACATTTAAATTATATTGGGTGAAATCAGTTTTACTTTAATTCCATTTTAAATCACTTTCCTGTGACGTCAATCAGAACCGGAATTTGTCACTTTTCGCCATCTGCCACTAGAGAGCGCCACTCTACAGAGAAGCATGTTCGTACTAGAGTTGAAAAGTAATAGTAAACCTAATTATTATCACTGCAGGACTCCATCTGGAAACACTATATATATGAGATGATCCGTCTCCCACAGACAGAAAGCTTCAATCCTAACGGCAGCCGTTTGTCTTGCGTATTCTTACCCATAATCCCATTATGTCTTCCCACCCTCCCCAGATATTCTGCAGAGCCCTCCAGGCCACACCGGTCCCCACTGGTCTCCTTCTCTGACAATTATACGATCCTGGGCAAGTGCTGCAGTTGCTCCTGGCTTCCAGAGTCCAAGGCCGATTCCTTTTCGGGTTTGATGATAGTGTGAACGGCCCCCTCTGCCCTCGTCACTGCTTTGCCGTCGTCTCCGCGTCTTGCTTCACCCATCTCCTCCTCCGCTGAAGCCCCGACGGGCCTGAGGCGTTCCATCGTGACAATCTTGTCTCCTTTTCCAGAATGCCCTCTCCTGACCTTCCCGGGCCCGTTGACCGTGGCCTTCTCAGCTGTGTATAAGAACATACATGCGTTCATAATCTCAGAACCTATGCGGGTCCACACAGAGACGACGGTATTGTACTGCTTCACAAAACGCAACCTCAGAATGGTGACCACCTATTATAGAATGGCCTAAGTGAGGGGTTGATACTGTTATTGGCGGCTTATTACGATGCATAGGCTGCTGGTCTATGCATGAGGCGCCTTGTAGGGGTTTAGTGAGGGCCTTATCCTTTCACCTGTCTTGTCAGTGGTTGCTTTGCAGTGTATATTGGAAGCTGTTGTTACTGCTTGTCTTTGCAATGTGTATTGAGAGCTGCTGTAGGGCTTAGTTAGGGATCGATCCTTTCACCTCTCCTGTTATTGGCTGCTTTGCGGTGTGCATGCTTCTTGTTGTTGACTGGACTTAGAGACTCCATGGGCTTCCTATAAGAGGTCTTGGGGCGGGTCTTGTGAGTCCGGGCCTCCTGAATCCATTCGTGCTGTAGGGCCTCATCTGGAGTCATGCGCTTTGCAGGGTCCCACCTGCAGAGTACAGATTTGCATCAAGGAAGGTGACTGACAGTATAGACAAAGGAGGATCATGGTCATGCTGACCCAACTCTTTGTTGGGACATTTAAGATCAAGGGGCTACGCTGCTTACTCCAGGCACCGTCTAATGAAGTCCAGAAACAGAGAATCGTTGGTCTTCAGGACAGTAGGCAGATCTTTGGAGCCAGGTCTTCTTTTCCTTCCCTTGCTGTTTGTGATGTTTCTGGGGTTGCCTTCTGAATCTGTGCCAAATTAATACTTTATCTGTTCTGATGAAAACCGCTCGGTTACCTTACATCGATTTACATGACAAATCTGCTTTGTAAAAAAAAAACTAAAGGATCATAATGACTTGTCGTTGTACAAAGCACTTACCGAAAAACAACTTCCTTCTGGATGCGTTGTGGACAAAATCGCTCGGGGGCATGCCCAGCACCTGAAACAAAACGGCACATGGGCAGCCATTGTCAGCTGGTCATGTGATGGCCCATGAGTGAACATAGCGGTGTGGGTACCTCCATGATGCAGGCAAGCTGCTCCCACTCGGTCTCCCCGGCGAAGAGTGGGTATCCGGTGTAGAGCTCGGCCAGGATGCAGCCCAGACTCCACATGTCGATGGCCATGCCGTAGTTGTGGCCCAGGATGACCTCCGGGGAACGGTAGAAGCGGCTTTGGATGTAGGTATACACTGTGGAAGAGAAGAAACAGGCTGGGAGCTCACTGACTGCAGACATCAAGTGTGTCCTGCACCTTGCAGAAACAAAGGGACCACCTCACCTTTCTGCTGCTCATAGCAGCTGGAACCAAAGTCAACCACTTTAATGTTCCCCTGTCCTTTCTGTGCCAAGACAATGTTTTCCTGTAGTGAGAAACCAAAACACCTGATGTACCAACAATACTAAGTTCACAGGTGGGCCGTGAGCGCCCTCTAGTGGTCCGCAGAACTATACTCAGGAGACGGGCCAAATAGATGGTTGAAAAGCTTGAGAAACCTAGCTCCAGCTGACTCCCGACAGACAGAAGTACATTTGGACAGGGCCACCCTACCGGCTTGAGGTCGCAGTGGATGATCTTCTCCCTGTGCAGCATCTGCAGGCATTTGAGCAGGGAGCGAGCGAAGACTCGCACCAGGGCCAGGCTGAAGCCCTGGTGGTTATACTTCTTGATCACCTCGTACAGGTTTGCTCTGTGGATGAGAGGGACAAAGACAGCTTCTTCACTATGCCACGGGAACTTGATTCTTCTAAAAGGAGGATGCCGTCTTTACTGCTGCCATTGCCGACATTCTCTTCGTCATTTCATTACTGATGGACTTTAGATTCAAATCATGTGTACTTTTCTTTGCTTAAGTGATAATTTGAATCCGTAGCATATCCGTCCACCCAAATATTTTCCAAACTGCTTATCCTGCGCCGGGTCGTGGGGGGGCCTGGAGTCTAATACAAGTACACTGTCCTATAAATATTCTGAATTAACAATTTAACATAATTACAACTGAAACTGTTCTTTTATGCCGCTATTAATACAAAAAAAAAAAAAAAAAGACTTAAGCACATTACTTAAAATGATACTGAAATTTCTGATGTGGTTGTATTTATAGTATGACATGGCCCTTCATTTGCATAAATAGGGGTGTGGCAGGGCCATAGCATATATTTTCTTTTTATTTCTGTTTAGTTAAGCTGAATATTACACGAAAAATTAGTTAAAAAAAAAAAAACTATGTTAAATGTGAGTGGTAACATTTTAGGTTGTCTCTGTTTGGACATGCATTGTATTCCGTTACTAGTTCACAGTTATTGCAGCATTGGTGTTAGAGTCCTGTGTTAGTTACACACTCACATTATGAATTACTAACACTTCTTAAGAGAAATATTATGATTATGTGACCTCCCAGCAGCTCTGCTGATTTTTGGTATCGCTCTTGGAGAACACAATGGTAACTAGAGCTCCCACACTGGGAAGTGATAAGGCTCTAATCAGGGCATTAAGTAAAGGATTCTGTGTCTGTAACACTACACAGAATCAATAACATTAGGCAACGTGTAAAGGTCACCTAGCTTATGTGGGAAGACAAAACAAAACAGGACTATCTCAGGCCATACTCAGTTATTAACTATCAGCTCTGTATCAGACAAATGGAAACCAGACATTATATGACCATTCCTAATGAGCCGAGTAAGCAAAATATCAGATTTTTCTCTTAAAATGCCTTGTTTGTAAAAATGTTTTTGGTCCCATAGTGCCAAGTATATGTTTTTCCACAGAACATTCCAAGATGAAGGACATTGGTTAAGAACTCTTCAAAGATACACAAGTGTGGATAGAACTTTGGTCATGATGCACATGAAGCTTTCCTGAGGCATCATTACCTGTTAGAAAGCCATAATTAAAGCTCTGTCAGTGAGGCTTACAACTCCTTTCAAGAACATAAAGATACCCATGGAATAGAAATTAGTTTTCTCATCTTCACATGGCCTCCTGAATTCTAGTCATCTAGCAATGCTGAGGAACATTTACCCCTGAAGCTCAAAGGAAATGCAGAGGTGGTTACGGAAGTAGAAGGACTCCTTCATGTGGATGACATTGTAACTGTTGTCCTTGTCCTTCCTCCGCACTGCGTCTAGGATCTTCAGTTCAACGAGAGCCTGGTGGTGGAACCTGGGAAGCATCATTCTACACATGTAACCAAATCCCAGTCATCACTATGGGATCACCAAAGCACTGTTTCCTCTTGCACCTTTTCATCTCAAACCAGGAGCCTGATTCATGCAGTAATTCACAAAACAGCACCTAGATTAATTTCTCTGTAGGAAAAATTGCATGAAAGTATTAATGTGCTATTTTGCAATTTCTGCTAAGGTGAAGATAATTTCTAAAAGGCTGAGAAAAAAAAGCCCTAGTTACCTTTTTTTGTTACGAATCATTTTGATGGCCACCATTTCATTGGTCCTGTGGTCCAGACATTTCAGCACTTGTCCAAAGGACCCCTTTCCGATAAAGTCAACAACTTCAAATCGGTACCCAACGTGGTCATGCAGGACCTGGACACAGAAGAGCGTTCATGACAAGACCAGCCAGAGTAATTATTTAGAGAGTTTGAAAGTAGGTTTTCTTTCTCCACCGAGAACCTCAGGCTGCCAAAGATCTCAAGCTCTCCCATCATGCTAGCTATTTACACACTGACTATTGTAGTATCTATATGACTTTACTGACTTTGGTGTTTCCATGTTTGTACTATTCTGTACTGGTCTTACAAACATTATTCTGTGTGAGATGACCATGGTGACCCTCTTGAGTCAAGCTCACACAGAACAGTCAAATTTCACATGGTGAAAAGAGAGCTAGCCAGTGTTCATCAACCTATATCTTTACCTTATCAATCTGTCACCTTTTCACTGGTCTAAGTTTCTCACATAATATCTACTGCAGTACCCCAGACGTAGAATACTTGCCTTGATGTAGTTGCCATTCAGATCATCATAACCAGAGTTCTGGGACATACTGCGACTGGCCTCGATCTTCTCTGCCTCCAGGCCAAGGTACCAGATCTCCAGGTATTCCGAGATCTCCGCTTGCTCAAACTCCGTCAACCTGTCCCGGAAGTGTTTCAGAGCTTCTACATGGTGGGAAGTGAAGGGGTCACAAATGTCAATCAAAAACAAATCACATGGTTGAGCTTTTCATCCAAGAGGCACCTAGAGTATTCTTCACCTTCGGGAGACAAAGGCAGCCTCAGGCCCTCAAAATATCGCTCCTTCTCAGTTGTCTTGCCAAGGCTCAAGGGTTCATTGAGGTTCTCCATCGAGGAGTTGAATCTGGCGGGAAAATGGAGCACTCTTGGCCTTTCTGCCTGTCAACCAAAAGTGCCAAGAGTTCTATCGGCAAGTCATTTAAAAAAAAAACCAATTCCCACTTTTTCTAAGACCCCTAATTTTCTAAGAAATTAGAATACTATAACTTTCATGATCCTCTGTTGTGCTACAAACTTCAGGTAGTAAAGAGGAATTAAGTGTCATTAGAGGATTTTTCACCTAACATGCAATTTTCAAATTAACCTTGTAATTTACCTTAAGTACAACTGAAATTTAATGACAAAACAATGCCTTTTGAAAGGAACACCGTATTATTAGGGGTGCAGATGGCTCACTCTCAGATAATTTCATATAATTCTGTATAAATATTCTACAACATGCAAAAAAAAACAGTAAAACTTGTAATGATCTGATATGCTTCAATTCAACAATAATTTGATATAATATGACTCAAACATGATACGATTTGAATCAGATCTGACTGGATATGATTTCAAACAATTCAACACGTATTGCAGTAAAAACAAATACGGCAGTTTCCCCCCCCCAAAACAAGTTGCAATACTTATTTTGCACCACGAAAACAATGAGACTTCAGGTAACTGAAGTTGACCATGAGATCACAGTATCACAGTAGGCAGAAACCACAATATGCCGTAATAGTGACAGAACGAGTATATCAATTTGTGACATCTTTATCTGTTTTTGGCCAAGTCCCAGTTAAATCTGAGCTTCATTGGCAGTTTTCAACTGATGCAGCCGTGTCACAGACAGTGGAATCGGAGTTCCGATTCGAATCGACGTGTCGGTGTAGTAAGCGAGTGAAATGAGTGCATGGACATCACCTGGCATACCTGGTAGCTATTCTTGCTTGCCAAGCGAGGCAGGATGGTGTCAGCTTGGTGCTGGAGTTTGGCATGGCTCACCAACACCTGTCTGACAGGCACCTCCAGTTGTGGCAGGCTGCCCAGCCCGGTGGCCGGCTTCCTCTACCAAGGAAGAAGGGGAGATGGGACCAGAAAGGACAGATGATGTGATGGCGTCCACAGAATGAGTGGACGTGGTGACCTCCAAGTATGCAGGGTGGAATTTCCCAGCAGGATGAAAAGTGACACAGGGACAAAGGCTGGAGGTCTGGCCTTGACAGGGACTGTCAGTGATGCTGTGGCGGGGGGCCTAAATGTGAGAACCTATCCTGCTACCTCCAGATGTCTCACCAATAGTTGTGGCCCGTGTCTTGAATTCACCAGCCAGCACTGGACTGAGGCTCTATACACCTGCACTGTGAGTGTGGACAGCTGCTAGAGGATTGCCTTGGCGTCTAAGCTCATTCCAGTGCCTCCGTGTGTGCAGTGGTGACATTAAGCATTATAACTGGCCTTAATCACATGCACTCCAAGTACCCTAACATGTGCTGGCTTCAGTAGTAAAAAGTGTCTGAAGAGTTTCCATAGGGTTCTGAACCCAATATATGCTGTAAGTATGTTACATATGCTTCATGGTGTGTGCTTCACAGACACACACACACACACACACACACACCTGTGGCTTTGACTGTTTACTTGATAAGGACCCATTAGAACGGTCTCCGTTCATTTAAGCAACCAGTACTCCCGAGATATAATTACTACTCTAAATGAGGTGACTGCATATCAGTACGGGGCAGAAATCATGAGGGAGTCTTAGGCTGGATCAACCATCTCGAAGTTCCAGGGCTTACCTGCTGGTCAGACTGCTTTGATTCCTGCCGGATGGCCTCACCATGGAGTATGTGAGTCTCGGGAAAGTCATCGGGTCTTTCAGACTGCAAGGGGGAAGAATCAGGGCTTCACTGGGCAGACAAAAACACTTATCTGTTTAGCATTCTGTTGCCTCCATCTGTGAAATCAGGACAATGTAAAGAGTCTGTCCAGTCTGCCCCAGGGGCGCTGCTAGACATAAAGCTCTACTGGGGCACAGGCCCCCCACCCTCCATTAGCCATATTACCTATATAAATAAATACATAAAACAGCTCCATTAGAATATAATTATTTTAAAGCAAGGCTCCAAATCATTAATCTAAATCACTGTAGCCTGGTCCATCCAATGTCACTGGACAGGATAACGATAAGAGCGGTATCCGTCCGTACAAGGGAAAGATTCCACAAATTTATATGCAAAAAACAAAAAAAAAAAAAAACACAGTTCCAAAATTAAAGAAAATCCTGTCAAACTGAAACGCTGACCAACCAACGGCTTCCCATTGTCCAACCAATAAGCCATCTGCCAAGGGCCTGTATAACACACTGGCAAATGTTAGTAACATATTTGAACAGGCTGATAGCAGAGTCACAAGAATCCTCACCCATAACTCCTCTCCCTTACACAATCAAACAGCAGTATACACCAGCACTCAGTCTTTTAGTTCTCACCTTAAAGTTACTTTCTGGAAGCATTCCTATATTTTTCCGGGCACCTCTTTGCCATTGCAATATGACAGTACATTTAAAAAAATAAATAAAAAAAATACAATCCCAATGACCGCACAGTACCAAGCACAAAGCCTCCTCAGACCAGAGAAACAACCTGAAAACTGGAAGGAGGCGCACTCAAGCTGTCCAGGTGAGCGTCGCACCTACAGCAGCCACGTGTTCAGACTTTCACAGCTAAGAGCTGGTTCTCCCGATGTGGATCTCTTCTCGTCTCCCTATTCATCTTTACCTGAAGTAGCTACTAGTCGCCTACGCGCACGTGTGATGTTACTGTAAAAATGCGGGTCGGCAATCCCTCGTATACGCAATTTTCTGCAAAAACCCCGAACTTGAAAACTTTGCTACGAAAGATTGCGATTTCCATTTCACTCGTTAAAATATGATTATAGAGCCAAAAGTAATTCGAGAATATCAAAGAGTCATTAGACATCAAATCAGTCATTAGACAACCAAACCCATTGAGAATGTAACCTCATACCCCCCCCCCCCCAGAGTTGTTCGTGACCGCTGACTATACAATCCATAGAAATTGTACACGCACAACCTGAACTGCACGGTCATGTGCATAAATAAAAAGTATGACAGTAACATGCACGAGTTTAAAGACCCCCTCAATCTTATTAGTCACACTTGCACAAACGCCCGACTTGCTACATCGCTGTATCTTTTACACCCCCCCTATTATTTTTCCCACTGAGAACTACGTCGGCGTCCAAATCACGCACTCGGGGAAGAAGGCAGCAGAAAAGAGCGGTGTGATTCAAAGGAGGAGTTTATCTGGAGATGATCTTTCCTTTGCAGAAAGCTCTTTCAGCACACAGTCTAATCCCTGCCCTCCAAGTCTCCACGTCAGCATGATCGGCTACTCGACTAAACGTCAAACCTCGCAGGGTCCACCGGTGGAGACAGGTCCCGAAACACGACCTCTTGGGTAACTGACTTCCAGGTTAACCATTCACTTCTCTAAGGTGCAAACAATTAAATAGATTACACTGAATATTGCAAGTCTCCTGTATGCTATGAAATTGAAATTTAACTGCACGTGGCAGACGTCATCCCGTCATAGTCTCTGTGAAATAAATTCCGTCCAGTATTATGCAGTTCAATTCACGCAGAATAGGAGATGATTTCAGTAAAGTATTCCAAAACCAAACATAATCGTTGGTCAATGTGTACAGATAGCAGACATTGTCACTTACAGTAATAGAATGACATGGCATCTCAGATTCACTGAATGGTTAACAGCTCCCAGCACTGGAAAATTAACTGCCACTGTAGATGCAGCAGGGACCCCAGATAAAGTACGAGATGGCGTGCAGCTCAGTGCTCCCACTGCGTGACAAACACCCACCTTGAGTGTGCCGCCCTCTCTGAGGCTTCCCCTGACTCATTCCTCCTGTCTACTCTCACGCTTCTCGCCCTTCTCTCTCTCTCTCTCTCTCTCTCTCACTCAGACGCACTAATCCTAATTCATTCTGTGAAAATATGAACCTGTCTGACAAATTAGAGAAACATACAGATGATTCACTTGAAGTGCCGTGTATGTATTTCACCATGCAGTAGACAACAGTTAAAAAAAAGAGAAAAACTATTCAGCTATTAATCAATCAGTAGTATTAGTGCCTGAAAGATTTTACACAAAAGAGATATACAGTATAAGCATTTTGTGGACTAAGGGTGAGTATAGAAATATCAGCTAAGCCTGTAGGGTATTGTATCTTGTAGTGCCTGCCCATTACAGATCAATACATCCAGCCTAACATTTGCCACTGCCAGTAGAAAAACTTCCTGTTTACATGCCTGTCAAATCAAATTTTATTCCGAAACGGGTACAAAAAGACAGCTAATTAAAGATAAAATAGCAGGATGACAAATTATTATTATTATGCCGTTAAAAAAACAGTAGAGAGCAGAAACAGTGTGTATCACAGTCCACAGTGATACTAGAGAGTACTAAAGAGGAAAATTCCCAATGTGTGAAAGCTTATCCCACAACTCTTTGCACTTTCACTTTGCTCGGCGCTCCCCATCCAAAGGGCTTCTTTTTCACTGCGACCCAGCCAGACTCAGGCAGCCGGGGCGGTACTGCAAGGGAGACACACTCACATGTGTGGGTGCCGGCGTCTACTCACGGAGAAGCACGCGGGCACCCATCGGGCACGCGGGTTAAAGTGCTTCAGCTGGCATGGACTAAAAAAAAAAGACTCGACCACCGTGGCGTGTTTTCAGGGTCCACAGACATGTGGGGAAACGATGTGAGCGAACGAACAAGCAAGCATGAGAGACAGGATGAGAGAGAGGACGAGTCAGACCCCCCCTCTGTATTACCTCAGGCTGCACCCTCCGAGTCTCGCGCATCGCTGTCCCGCAGCAGCCGTGCAGGAAGCTAAAACTGCAGCAGGCTTCGTCCCCCAACATGGTTGGACTCCCCCATGCTGACACGCCTGTGATACACCCCCTCACCCCCGGCAGCTTTGCGAGCTCCACAGAAGGGGAGGAGGCTCGTCCCCCTGGAGCAGACCGGGGTCCTCGCTCTGTTCTGCCACCACCCCACTTCTGTCCATTCAGATGTCGATCTCTCTGGATCTACATGGCTTCCCACCCTCTTTGGGCTCAGTCGGTCTCCATGTTTCTCCCTGTCTTGGTTAGGGCTGAAAATGCATCCAGTCCAGAAGATAATGGCCCGGCTTCCTCCTGCTCATGTCTCTGCATCTGCTGCGAGGTGCTTTCCTTATGGGTCCAGCGGGAGTAGCAAGGCGGGCGCGGAAGGGTGGGGAGAGGAGAGACCACATTGACGTGCGCTGGGGGCCCGGTGAGAGGCCGCCTCCCGGGAACTGAGTGTGGTTGTCAGGTCTCCCTCTTCTTTCCAGGTGTGTTAGTCTCGGGATGGCGGTGCACTGGCTAGCAGGGGAAGGGGGGTGGCACGGGAATTTGCGCTGAAGCAGGGCGTCCGTATTCTGCTGCATCTTTTCAGACAGTGCCTCTGCCCCCACCCCAACATGCCCTGGTTCAGGCAGCTTGTCACTGAATGCCTGCAGGACACCGTATGCCTTTTTGGATAGAGGGGGGAACAATTGGTGCATGGACCTTGATGAAGGTTTATCAGAGTGAGACTGGAATATCTGAGAGGAGGGCAGGGGAGCTGAATGTTTGTCCCTCAACAACCCCCTCCAATATCTTCGCCCCGCCCCCCCCAGGGTCAGAATTGGCTCCTGAACTGTTTAATAACTTCAGTCCCAGAGGAGAAATGCAGGCCAAATGAAGGGAAATAAGATTGACCATATGTACAGCAACAGACAGGCACCTTTAAAACGAGTTCTCTGTGGGTTCTGTCCAACAAGCAGCACCGGTGAACCCAGCTGAAGGTTTGTGGGTTGCACAGGTGACTCTGAACCAGCCTCATCCAGGTCATGGGTCATATCTTGCACGCCACATCAACGTGGATATTTATAGTCCTCGGTGACGCACACGGCGGGCGTGTCCCTTTCGAGAAGACACGCGTGTGTCGGTCCTTCCAGGCTCGAAATGAGATGTGGTCGTTATGGAAACATCGATGCATTGGTGTGTCTGTGCACGCACGTACTATGTCACGCTTTGAGAATTTGGAAATCAGCGACTGCAGAATAGTCTGGAAGACCCGGGCGGGGGGATGTGGGCCAGCAGACGCGCAAAGATGGACTGGTTTTCAAAGGCGTAATCTGCACAGGGCTTCAATTCAGTCAGGTGTGAAGATGTGTCAGCATTCCCGGTCATGAAACAACGACTTCTGGGTAACACCCTGCCTGGGTATCAGTGGGTAACACCAGGTCATGTCCTGCCCAAATGGACCACATCCTCGTGTCAAAACCGTGGCAGCTGGGAACTGATGTCAGAAACATTAACCCCACTTGCATACTAGCACTGGATAGTTGGCTGACAGTCCTGACTTGTGCAGCCTATTAGTATCTGATGCACTCTCCCATTTCCTGCACTCCGAGGATTCTAGTTGAAAACGAGTCGCTCACATTCTTCCTGAGGCAAAGGCTATATTTAGCATGAAGCACTACTGATTTGATACTGTCACTCCCTGTCTCTGTGTCGGATAAAAACACTCTCCGATTCTCCAGGAGCAGGATAATCAGGAGCTATTTCGATTCCACAGTCTACCCCCCTCCCTCAAAACCTCTTTATACGGTGAGAGGATATTAACCGCAGCATGAGAGTGAAAGTGGAACACTCAGCATTGGAGCTGTTAAAGAAATGCAGGTAATAATATTAATCCTGTAATGGCTGCCAATTTGGGGGAGTGAGGGGCAGAAAGTCAGAGCAGAAAGTGCTCTTGTCTATTCCAGAGTGAGGGTCCATCCCCCTAACCAAGCAGAACACAGCAAACTGGTCCTTCTGCCCTTATACAAATGTACACACAGACCTGCAGTAAACAGAGCTGAAGGGGGCTCCTAAAGACGGGTATACATAGAACGCGGGTCGCTACCCCGTCTGAGAAGCCCGCACACATGCAGCTTAGATGAAGAAATACAGGACGTGCGGTAATAAAACGGAATGCCGCCAATATAATTGTTCGAGTGCTACTGGCAAACTTTTTTTGTTTCGTTTTAGGGCATGACAACCTGTAAGATTTATGTCTAACGGCCAGGACATAGCAGGAAATGCTGAAAACCATGACTTTCCTGGGTAAAACGTGAGACTTGACATGTACGTAATTACATAAAAAAATGCGTATGAAAGTACAAAGTACAAACGTGGACACAGAATTTTACCTTTCAATACGGGACGATACTTTATAATACGGGATGAGTGGCAGCCCTAACTTGTGCCCACATTGCGTCTTTTTTTGCATGTTATTCCAAGAGAAAAAATGCCATTTTGATTAGCAACTTTGATAACTCTTAATATTCTTGAGCGTACGGACATTCTAAATTCAATGCTCACGACAGAATTTAGAGCTCTTTCTACACAATGTTGATAAATGAGTTCCCTGGAGAGGTGAGAGGTGGCTCTGTGCCATCTTGTAAACAAAGCACGGTCACGTCTGGAATGCTCTGCCCTGGACGGATGCCACATTCTTCAGCCGATGCTAATTATCCCCCATTTTTAATTGTGTGTGTGTGTGGTGGGGAGGTTACCTTCATCTACCTTCATAACAGTAAGAAGATGACGGGCTAGCAGTGTAACAGAACGATCCTCCTTCTAACATATCTGTAAAACCACATTTGGGGGTCCCTTTGGAGACGCCCTTAATCCCCTAACATCCTGTTTCTGTTAATGTCATGGCTGTAAGGTCACACACTGACTATTAGCTGAATGAGGACTCACTGTGTCTTTATAACCTGCAAGAATAAACCTAAAAAAGAGTAGCGTCTTCATCCAAGCGTGTAACATTCGGCTCGGCTGACGATTCTGACCCAGCTGTCAGTCTCTATGGGATAATCCGCATCCGTTTACATGTAACATGCTGTTTGTTCCTGTGAATCAACAACCAGGGGGATGGCTTGATATTTTGAAACCTCTTCTCATTAACAGCCCCACCCCCCCGAGATACTGCTGCCCCAGAATCTCTGCTGCCCCCCACGGTCCAATTAGGACTCCTTATTTTTAGGTATAGGAGAAGACCCAGCTGGAGCACGATGCCCTTGCATTACCCAGGCACTCACCACAAATCGCAGAAAACAAGGAAACGCTCAAGTGCTGAATCACAGCACAGTGGGGGCAAAGTAAACCCGAGCACGGGGAAATCGTGTGGAGGCCAGCGCCGATACTGCGGCCATACTCCGGGGCTGACAGGCCAACAGAGAAGTGTGACTGTGTTTTCACTGAGAGGTTGGCCTCTTTGTTACCGTGAGCCGGAGCGGAGTGACACCGATACCGTGATGCCAAGAGGTGGCCTGGCCCTGTTAAATGGTCCGCTTCCAGCTGGTGTCTTGTTTCAGACCACAACGGAGTCACCCCTTGGGACATCCAGAGGGCAGGCTCACCAAAGGGGGTAAAGAGGGGCCAGCCACCGTGACCCGCGGCTTGGGAGGCAGATGGCTGCAATGGAACTGATGTCAGAACGTCAGGGGAGAAGAGCAATGGGTACAGCCAATGAGCCCAGCCTCACTCAGCAGGGTCCTCAGCCTCGTCCTTTAAAGGAGTGTTGAACAGAACGAAATTGTGAACTCACCAGGGTGGAGGTACGAGAGGCACAGTGGGGTGGGGTGAAGAAGGGGTGAGAAATAGGTATCCCAGTCTAACACCAACACCACACACCGCAAAATCTGAAGGTAAGTTCGCAGTGGTTGTAGGTTCAAGGTAGAACGTGTCTGTCAAACTCCAAACACATGGGGTGCAAATGTGACCTGAAATCAGCAGTAAAGGACCAGTTCCTATGCCAATGCATAATGCTAGCCTTGGGGGGTGCGAGTGGTACTGCTCTAGGGAGATATCTGGCATACTTGTGTAAATCATTATCAAGTGCCAACTTGAACCGTAAGCTGTGACTGAGCCACAGAAACCAGGAAGTTGATTTCAAAGCCCCCGTCGCTATCATCTCATCATGTGACTAATCACTTGGGTGTGCTAATGCTGAAAGGCATCATCTCGGTTGCTGACTTCCTTTTTTGTTTTCGCAGGGTTAGTACAAACATTGGTTTGTAAGCGAAGCTGAGTCTGAGGTCCTACAGAGACCCACAGCACAGAGTGTTATATAATACAAAGTATATTCCAGTATTTTGTGGCTACCTGTGTTCATTTAGCAATGGTACTTACCGCTGGGGTTTGTGGGTAACTGCGGCTACATACTAGTTGACGTCTGTAATGTGATGTCTTTTCTCAGTAAACCATATTATTATTAATATTTTATTCCCTCTGGTTCTTTTACAGACCTTTACGTGTAGACACAACACCACGTACCTACAGTTTCATGGAAAAAGTTGATCTGACGAGAATGCATAGCGGGATGAAAACTGCACAACGAGACGACCAAATCCGTATTTACTTTTCCTTTGTCTGTTTACGGGCTAAACGGCATAGCATCCGTCCGTCCAGAGGTTATTAATCTCTCAATGTCTGACTTCAGCGTAATTTCAGATTGCGGCACACGGTGTTAAAACTTAATCAGCCGCAAGTCCACAAATGAGAAACCCAACCCGGCCTGGCATTGCAGGTGACATATGGGGCACAATAATCCCACACAGGGTCACCTACAACTCAACGGCATTTTTTGGTCAAATGCAGGAACCGTGACCTTGCTATTGGACAAGGCTATCCTTTTCTTCAGATGGGCTGCGCATGTAACATGCCTTTGTCACATATGCAGGAAGGAAAGCGGGCGTGTTTAATTCTGCCTATATGTTGTTTATTTGTTTAATCCCCAGTTGATCGATGTGCAACGCACTAAATGCTCTGGAAAAGTGGCCTGTTTTATAATAGTCAAGACACAGAGAACAAGATAGGAAATTATTAAGTGTGGATATAAATAGTGACTGGGTGATTGGCATGTTTAGTGAGAACCACATGTACAGGCATGACAAAATGAACAGATGGAAAGCTGGACCAGCCAGATGAGCTGATTGACTGGCTGGATGACCATACAGATGCCAGTCACCAGGCAGCATAGCAACCACAGTGCTCTCCTCCCAGCAAGCAGGCCACAGACACCAAGAAACAAAAGTGTTCCTGAATAAATCAGCCTACTGAACAGTAAAAAGGCCCTAAAAGGTTTGTTTAGTGAGAAAAGAATCAGCTCACAGAGCACTACAGACAAATATCGGCCCTGTAGAGAGGGAGACGCTAGAAACCTAGCACTTATGAAACATTCTTCTCTGCTTGACGGCATTCTGCATTTGGACATACCAGCTGCAAACTAGGCCTGCGTCACAAATGCAATGCCATCGATAAAACCTGCGTGAGAATCTCACAATAAATTACTAGTACTACTGAAGACATTCACTTGAGCCGCTCTAAGTTAAACTAGAAGAAAATTGCATTAGAGTGACAAAGTGATGTGACATCCTTCATAAAGTCCAGCTAAGTTTATTGGCTTATCAGGATTAGACACTGAGAGAAGCCGCTATCCCCCGAGTCACGTGACCCTACCTTCTTCAGGCGCGGGAGGGTGAAACTTCTCTCTTTTATCAGCTTCTCTACCTGATTCTTCATCATATTCCTGCTGAAAACTTGTGTTCATCAGGTCCTGTTTGGAAAAATTGTTGAACCGAATCCTCCACTGCCAGATTTTTTTTCCCTTTATGTAATTATAAATTATGAATCAACTAAAAATAATGAAGCTATTCTACATAATGTAATAAACGTCACACACACGTAAAAGAGGGAATGGCTGTTACATACAGAACTGTACTGCGTCCCACAGGTAATAATTTACGTACTTTCATCAAACTACATATTGGGGGGGAAAGGTTAAAAACTTAAACTGGCGGTTTTAAAATCTTACCCTTGAATAATTATTACAATTCCGGCAGCATTTTGTAAATAACCCTCGATACGCAACTTAACGCTGCAAGGAAAGCAATGAAAATAGAAAACGGTAAACTTGTGCCACTTACTTCTCCTTCACGCGACAACTGGCGATATCGCTGCGCGCGGGCAGTCCCAAGCCGAGCGACTTTCCGGCGCGTGCAAGGCGACTCACCGCGTCCGCGTGTGGAATGACCGGCGTGACGCCGTGACCATGGCAACACCCCTGGGCTGTGACATCGTGATTCCTCGAAAACCTGACAGCCGGATGGGACTCCACAGACGGCCCCAGCAAGTTCGGCCGTAGACAGCAGCCGCCTAGCTGTGTTGGCGCGGTCCCCGGTGTCTCGTTTTCGCCAGCTCGTCAAAGTGTCATGTTTGTGGTTTAGGGTTTCATCCACTCGTGATGCTGAATAGCCTACTCCAGTGGCGACTACAGAGTTTCACATTCCATAAAATATGCCGGCTTCTTAAGCACAGACCCCCGATACGAGAAGCTTTTAAGCAATCGGTTCAGCGGGAAGAAAGTAAAGAGTTAACTCACTGACCACTTTTCTAACCTTCAAAGTTAACTACAGACCGTAAAGTTCTTCAAATCAAGCGTGTTTCAGATAGCTCACATACAACTTTTCCTCCCCTGCATTAAACAAAGCTACAATATCAAACATTAGATACTCTTTCAATGTCGTCAGTGATTCACACCAAACACCCGTCGAGCGGGAAACCGAACTGTGTGTCAGCAAGCGATTTAAATACAGGCAACTGATACAACATGCATTTTTTAATAAGGGTCTTCTATTAGGATTGTGAAATCAAATCCTGCATTCTTTTCATTGCACCGATATGGACGACAATGTGCCCAGCACCAGGACCAACTTCCACGCTACGATACACCCAAATGAACACCACATGCAACAGTACACACGTCAAATTTGGAAAATATAAGTCAGTCTGATATCTACCTCACTGATACTTCGCCCTGGAACAGAAGTGCTTGCTAAATAAATGTAAAAATCACATAGACAAGTTAATCACACTTCTCTTTACTAGATGAAGATGTAGGAGCTTGCATCACACAGAAGTTACAATTTTCATATTTCTTGTTTCTGGATCTTTAAAATAATGTGACGTTAAAGCCTTCCATGTAAAATACACTGACATGCTTTGTCTTTCAGTTTTCCAACTTCTATACCAGATGCTTCCTTTACTCTCCTGAAAAGCAACAGTCACATAATAACAGACAGGGTACCCAAAGCAATGCGTTTTGTCTTACGTCAAGGTAACTCAAAAATCCTTTTAATAAATGTTTATTCACTTTTTTAAAGATCTTGAGTCTGTCACATACACAGATAAAAAAAGCAATCAAGACAAAACAAAAACAGCAGCTAGTCAGTGGTTCAGAAGCAGTCAGAAGTTTTGACAGAATGAGGCCAAGCACTGAAGGTGCCATATATAACAATGATTTATACAAATTTATACAAAAAAAAAATCAATTCCAGTAGGGGGAGCCAGAGCACCACGAAGACATGACCAAATTCTGTATACCCTTGCAATTAAAGCTATTTATTAAAAGCACAGAATTGTTCATGTTTTATTGAAACAAACTGAAGAGTTCACAATTACAAGCCATACAGGTCTGAGTATTATGCAATTTAAACCCTTAATAATGTTACTTCACATGACCTCTCATGGAAACCTTTTGTGAAACACAGCAAAGCAAAAAACATGCATCAACACTGGAAGACAGCTTTTGAAATTTCACCTAAAAATACACAAGAGAACATGGAAATATATTGTATATATACACAGCCAAATGTCAATTAAAAATAATCTTAAAAACACAACACACCAGCCAGCCAGCCACTCACACACACACACACACACACACACACACACACACACACACAATTAGAATGGTCCGTGAGCCACACTGGGATGCAGAGGTTTCACCCGGGCCAAGCGGGACAGCCCAAGTCTCAGCCCCTGACCAGGGGACTTCACCTGAGTCTTCGGGATCATGGTGGGACTACGCCCAATTTGACCTACCAAAAGAAGACAGCAAAACAAAACACCAAAGCAGAAATAATTTAGAGTTATTTTCCATACTCTTACAGAATTCTACTCATTTTGATAGAGATAACACCACTTTCTTCCACTCAAGGTCAAATATGCACCCTTACCAGGCGGATTCCATTTGGGCAGTCTGCCCCCTGCTGGACTGACTGGTACTGCAGGTTTAGATACGTTTGGCAGAGAAGCTGGTCTCAGTGGAGCTGCGGAACGACGTGCAGTGGGAGTCTCTGATAGATTTAAATAAAAACCGACAAATGAACAATGGTACCACATTTGACAGCTATAAGGCAGACGACCGTTCAAAAGCTTTCTGGAAACATCTGCTAAAAGGCTGAGTTGTGTTTCATTAACTTACCCTTGATACACTAACATACTGATGTTACCGTGAAATGGAAAAAAGTACCTGTAGGCTGCTCTTTTAGTTTAGTGGTCTTCCGGGACTTGGCCTCCTTCTTTGAGCTCGGCGGATGGGTGGCCACTCTCTTCTTGCTTGCCTTCTTCCTGCTTCGGTTTTTTGTCACCGTGAACTCTTCGTCTTCACTCTCTTCATTTCCACTGAAATTTTTGTCGCTTTCAGAATCCCCATCTATGAATTTTTTTGGTTTTAAATATATAAACATAAATATATCCAATGTTGCAGCTCAAAATTTCATACTGCTCAAACACAGAAAGCATTATAAAAAAAGTATTTTAATAGTGTAATGATCTAGTAATCATTTTTTGTTCAATGGTAATTTTTTTCCAAATCAGCAAAACAAAACACACAGCATGGCCTGGGCGACCTGGACTCAAGAGTTCGAGTGGTACCTGGGGTGCAGGCGGGCTGGTAATCCTCATCTCCTTCATTCTCAGCCTTGGAGGTAGCCTTCCTCCGCATTGAGGGTGCACCCTGAGGGCCCATCTCATCTGTGATCTTATCCAGACCTGAAAAAAATATTCATTATTTTTTTTGTTTGCATCTTTGGACAGTTCCACTTCAGGTGAAGCCAAAGAGAGCCAGTCCAAAGATAACACTAAAATACAATGAAAAGCAGATCATAATCACCCAACAGGCTAGTATCCACGCTGCAGTTTGACAGCAGTGGTGAAGGAGCCTTCTTATCCAGGTCTTGAGGAGACTGATTCTCATCACCTGGTCACACAAATCGAAGAGGGGGAAAAAGAAAAACCTTAACAAAAACCTGGCTTTCTGCATAATGTCCTTGAAGGGTCACTAAAAGAGCATTAAAAAAAAAAAAAAAAAAAAAGAATGTCTATCTTGCAGAAGTGCTCACACTTATCACTGGAGATTTCGTCTGCCGCCCCAGCCACCTCAGTCATAGAAATCTGCAGAGCCGCCTCTAGGTTGCGTTCATACAGTTTGTCATCAACAGACATCCTGAAAGAGATGAGGCTTTTTGGATAACTTATCGACTAAGTTTATATCAAAGAAAAGCATTTTTGAAAATCCAAGAGGAAATTTACACTGAAACAACGGTAAAAGTCATGTGCATGAATCCACCTAACGCTCTTCACATTTGTGTATGTGAAACACTTCCCACATGGGAAAATGACATTTTACTACAGTCATGTTTAACTGCATGCCCCTTTATACTAAATGTCTAAAACCGAACGCTCTGTTTTGGCCTCTAAAAAACCCAGGGGTACTTTGGGCTGGAGCCGCTTGGGGTACCTCGGTTTAGGGGCCGTTTGCTGTGAGCTGGCTTCCTGACTTGTGGATTGAATCATTTTGCTTGCATCTTTCTTCTCTTGCACTCGTGCCTTTTTGTTGGGTGGCACTTTTACGCAGGTGAAGTCATCATCTGATTCAGCACAACAGAAATACAGTGACGCCATAGGCCAGTGGCCACACATCCATCGAAGAAAGCACTACAGGAAATACTTAAATTCTGCTCGACAATAATTGATTTTATTACATTAAATTCTACCTGCACGTTACTATGAAAACATAAACAATATGTTGTTTGCAATGTTTTTGCAATGCTTTATAACTTGAAAACTTACAGTACCATCGTCGCCGTCTTGAAATTCAGAATAATTAACAACTTTCTTATTCCTGAAAAATAAAGGGAATTACAGACCACACAATGAGTGAGACAGCTCTTGTTCATGACTTCTGACAGCCGTTGATAGGAAATCGCTGATTCAAATCAATCAATGGCTAATAAAATTGTCACATTAAGGCAAGTCGTTAAAAGACGAGTCTGTTTTTTTTACCACAAATATGGTTTGTACTATAAATCATATGCGGGTGCAGACATAAATCCATTGTAGCAATATGAAAATCCACAGAACACCAGATTAAGTTAAATCCGTCATGTTTACGAGAGGAGTTGTACAACAGCTTAAATCAAAACAATAAATTGGACACATGCACGAATTAAGTTGGAAGCACCATATTCTTGTTTTGTTACACAGCATTGCAAGAATATATCACGCACCTCGAAGGTCTTTCCATGCTTCTAAAACGAGCTGATTGTCAATAACTGAACATGTATGAGAAAAGATTGACTTTCTGTAAATCAGCCTAAAATTTAATCGGGCCCAGTGCGCAGGTGACATAAAAACCCTATATAAAAGCAACGAAAAAAAGCTAAGATTGCTTCATTAATGAAGCTGATTCTGATGACAAGTTAAAATACTCCTTTTCAAAGTCTTACAGACGGCATTAATGTTTTGATGTTTCCGCGAAACGTCCCGCCTGAGAGGGTAAATTCATCTCATCGTCGGCTGATTCGATCGCAATGAGCGAAGCCTTTCTGAGCAGCAGTGCACCACACACAACGGCATGCTACATACCACTAAAAATCCTCTTATTTTTCAGCCCATAGTGCATTTACAACACCGTTATACATACGAGCAAGGAGGGTAGAAAGCTAAATCTTACGGCGAATCAGCAACTCCGAAAGCACAACTGATCGGGCCGGATAGCAGTCAGCTGACAGCTCTGCCAACACAGCTGGCGAGTCTGTAATGAATGGCTGTTTACGGTACCGCTAACCAAACAACACTATATAACACTTAGATGTCCACATTCTGGTAAGATAATTTAATCGATAAATCGTTATGTAGTTCTGGCGAATGCAGTGCCAAATAGCAAATCGTAGCGTTATCCTCTCAGCTAAAACATCTGTAGCTGGGTGATCACGTCAGATCTGCCTAGATGAGGTTATGTGGACGAACTGACTGTTTGTTTTTTATTTTACCGCGTTTTTATTTTTAGAAAGACAAAACAAAATAAGCAATGAACGTGTCTCATATCAAGATGAAGCGAAGGTTTGAAGATACAGGAAGTCCAATGATGCCTTGAGAATTAAGCATGTATTTATATTCATGGGCAGTGAAGATCTGCAAGCTATAACTACAATAAAATAACGTTTGCATATATTTTTCCCCTAAACTGTTTTCAGACCATCTACTCGATAATTAAATGGGTATTTAATAATAAAAAAACAGATAAAAACGAAGATTTTCCCAAGCACGCACACACACACACAACTGTGTTCTTTGGGTCTGCCTTTCAGGATCAAATAAGCAGAAATGAAGAAAAATAAGGGAAAAGTAAACACAACGGAGAAGGAATTTATGTTTGAGTTCACAGCTGGAAAACAGCATTACGTCCTGGCGGTCCCCCTGCAATTCCCGGTGCAGGAGAACATCAGCGACCTCCTCGGGCGGCTGAAGCTATTGCACAAATTGCCCTGCTTTGTTGAGAACGGTGAGCTGTCGAGGAAATGATTAGGAAGACCCGACATCTGTCTCCCTTGAAATGATTGACAACAGCGGTGCATTAGGCATCTGGAGTACCGGGAGTTTTGTGGGCTGGTCTGAATGAAAAGTGGTTGATAGTATTCACTGAAACATCTCAATTCATCACTGAGTATTAGAATTGCACTGTATTTGGCACTAAATATAAGCAAACTAAAATCTGGTTTGTTTAACCTGTCTCTGCCATAGATTTGAAGACTGCCCTTTGTAGCTTTATAGAGCGCGAAACCATTCAGGACTTTGACAGAGAAGCAGAGGTCATTCTGCAGAAGCTGGCCATGAAGGATTTGGACATTGGAAGGCTCACAGATTCTTGGGCCAAGGCCTACTCTGAGGTAAATGCAACACCCCGTACACAAACCAGGTGGCTTTCCAGTATTTCTTACTGTTAGTGTCCTGTGGTGTGCTAACTGCCGCCTTACTCATGCTCTTTGATCTGCATGAGTACGTAAAACATAAACTACGTCTACATTTTCGAGCATGATGGGCTATGCTGCATCAAGTGGCGAGGAATCCGTTGAAACAGAGTAATCGCCGTACTTCTCATTTTAAGGTCACTTGCATTCTTGCTACAAAGTGCTCGTGGTTATATTGTGCCACTGCTTGCCTCACATGCTTATAAAAAATGGGTGAGCCTCTGCTCTCTGATCCCGCAAAGTGGTAGCTAAACTATCTTGGCCTGCTGCCAGGGCACATGCAGAATAATTACCAATGTCTTACTGCAGAGGTCTGAAAATACATGCGGAGGTCATTCGGGTTATTTAAATTCACACCAAAAGAAACCTTTTATGTCCATATCGTTCATTGCATAAAGATTCCAAGGTTATAATTTCTGATGAGGAACAATGGCAGCATATTTAAATATTGTTCAATACATGGCATGTTTTCACAGTGTTTATGGCGATGTTTTCTTCCTCTAGCACTTCTATATATTTTCTTAGTTTTGCTGTTTCATTTGCTCTTTCACTGTTTGCTATAAATGTTTCTCTTCCTGTTTACCTTCTCCATGTGGCTTTGCTTCTTGGTCCTTCTGCCCCCTCCTCCCTCCCATGACCCCCCCCCCCCCCCCCAAACAGAGCACCTTGGAGCATGCTCGGCCAGAGGAGCCGAGCCGGGAGGAGGACTTTGCTGACGTGTACCACGAGCTGATCCACTCCCCTGCCTCGGACACGCTGCTCAACCTCGAGCACAACTATTTCCTCAGCATCTCTGAGCTTATCAGTGAGAGGGACATGGAGCTCAAAAAGCTGCTGGAAAGGTGATCCCTGGGAGCTGTTGAAAATCCCCCAGAACCACTTTTACCATTTAGATGACATATAAAACAGGATGTTTTGTTTTTTTTTTTTACCTAAATTTACTTGCAGTTCAAGTTCTCTCCTGGTCTTTTTTCCCCCCATGTGCCTCTTCAAGTAAAAATACCGATGTCATCCACATTCCTTCTGTCTTTCATGCCGTGGTGGCATGGTAATATTAACTGTCATTCCCACCACCTCATATGGTGCAGGCATGCAGCAGAGATGGACAAGGTCATGCAGGAGCTGGGGAAGACCTTGAGTGACCAGGACGTGAATGCGGTAGCCTCGCAGCACTTTGATGCTCAGCAGGTCAGCTGATTTTTCCTGATGAGATGCTAGAGAAGAGTGCTTAGGAACACATAGCAGGAGAAAGGAACGGAAAAGTCTCGGGGGGAGTTCAGTGGGGAGGGGGAGTTGGGAGGCACAGGTACTTAGTGAGGAACATTTGTTGGTGCTGCTGTTTGGTGTGTTTTACGGCTTCTGCTCTAACGCGCTGTAACACAGATCTACACTTATGGGGCTCGTATGTGTGTAGCTGCCCATATGGTGTGCATATGTGTAGCTGTCTTTGTAGTATGCATGAGTGTCATTACCCTGAGGGTTTGCATGTATGAAGGTGTGAGCGCCCTGTGATACACGATCTACTTGGTGCTGTGAATCAATGCAACCCTCATTTGTATCAGAGGCTCCTTAAAATGGATGGATGGGTTAGCTAGTTTATTGAGCGTGAGCTAACTGTTGGTGAAGGACGAAGGCATTGTCATGAAAATCATGCTCATGTCTCCTCTGGCCCGTGTGAAGGTGCTGGAAAGTAAGTGGGCCAATGAGCTGAAGCAGGTGACCACCATCCAGAAGCAGGAGTACCAGGAGTGGGTCCTCAAGCTGCACCAGGATCTGCAGAATCCAAACAACAGTGCCATCAAGTAGGCCCATGTGTCCTTATTTAGTGTATCTGTGTGTGTAAATACATATGTGTGGGAGGAATTCCTCTGCTTGTGTCTTGGGTTGCAGCCTATGAAAAGCCCCTAGAGGAACCGCGGAGGGGAGCAGAATTAGAATCGGTTGAATCAAGAGGGCGAATGTATGAGACAGGCCCTGATCGGTTTAGACGTAGAGTGGGGAGGTCATGCGGGAGGCCTTAAGGCCTCTGTTCACAGCTTGAGTAGCGACGTTACGATGTGTTGGGGGGCTGCATGGGCAGCGACGTGGACTAATGCGGCGGGTGCTGAGCTGGTGACTGACGTGTGTGTGTGTGTGTGTCAGTGAGGAGATCAAGGTGAAGCCCAGCCAGCTGAGTGAGCCCTCTGACACCAAGTCCAGACTGTTCGAGGAACACCGGCAGCTGGAGGAAAGTTTCACCATCCACTTGGGTATATCCCATCCTTCCGTCCCCTCCTCCCATCCCCACCAGCTGGTAGGGTAGTATGGGGGGGCAACACATACACAATGGGATTTGCATGATGTTCAGCACCTTGAGGCAAGAAAGACCATGTTTGTTCTCTGATGCCATTTCGATCTCTAGGTGCTCAGCTGAAGACGATGCACAACCTACGGCTGGTGCGGGCAGACGTACTCGATTTCTGCAAGCACCGACGCCACAGCAGTGGCGGGGCCAAACTGAGGCGCCTGCAGACGGCGCTCTCGCTCTACTCCACGTCCCTGTGTGGCCTGGTGCTGCTGGTGGACAACCGCGTCAACTCCTACAGTGGCATCAAGAGGGGTGAGGGAGCTCTGCGGTGGAGAGAGAACCTCACGCTTGGGTTGTGCATGAATGCATGCCGATTTATTGTGTCTCTAGTGCTGTTCCACTGTGAATTCCTCCGGGAGCTTCTGCCGATAGTTTCTTGACATAGTGTAACGTTCCTAACGCTGCAGCAACTGCAGCAGAATTTTAACTCTGCCCATGGGGTGTCGATCGGGTCTCATTAGCCGGTGTCCACATTCACAAAGCAAACCACTGCAGTGCATGTGAGGATAATGTCCACACTAAATCCCTCTCAGCAACCAGTAAGACAGTCTGGTTGGTTTGGCACCCAGATTTTGCCACCGTGTCCAAGGAGTGTACAGACTTCCACTTCCCCTGGTTGGAGGAGCAGCTGGAGGTGGTCCAGCAGGTGGTGCTGTATGCCCGGGCACAGCGGAGCAGCAAGCAACGAGACCAGCCTGGTAAGGGACCGGCTGTTGGCCCTCCTACGTGAGGCCTGAATGGGATGGCAGGCCTGTCATTTTCACCTCTGCTCATTACACATGGTGTTGTCCTGCTAAGGACAGCCATTTTGCCTGCCGTGTGTGTGGGTGGCCCTAGCACCGGCTCTGTCGTGCCGGAGTCCTGGTCTGGATCAGGAAGTGGTGGCCTTTGGTCCGGCATGTGGAGAGGAACACGCGTGGGCCAAGGATCGCAGAGGTTGCCGCTTAAACATTCCTGCACTCCTACGGTGCTTCCTGTTGTCGCAGACCAACGTGGCAACGTCTCCTCATTTCATACCTTCCTTGAGGGACTATTTTTGGCAATAATTAAATATTTATTTATTAACAGAGCATAGCGTCATATAGAAGAAGTTGCCACAATGGACTGGATTTGATTTGTGCTTATCAATAATGATTTGTGGTTGTAGCTTTTTTTGTGTAGACCTTAGTCAATGGAAATTGACGCTTAATGAGTTTTATAGGTTAGTGAGTAATTAGAAGCACATCTACTCTCATCAGACTAAATTCTAAACCAGATTTGTAGTTGTAGGTCCAGTTGGTGGCGCTAATGAGTGAGTACTCTACAGCTTGTACCTTAGTTAATCGGTGATGTTGTGATCGAAGAGTGCAAGTGTGCAGCAATAGCTTCAGAACATAAAAAATTAACAATATTAGACTTCCTAAATAAATAGACTTAATTTCGCAAACAGTACACTGTGTACCATGGCTATAGTAATAGAACACACAGATTTTACTCCGAAATCCCAGGGCGATATCGGTTATTTTAATGTTAACTGCAGTAGTTGTCTTATTGAAATTGAAGAATGGAGACTTTGGGCCTGCTTGATGGGCCACAGACTAAAGCAGTGTTTGTTTATTGATGGTGGAGGAAACAGCGGTTGAGGGGATTCTGGGAATTTGAATGTGGTCCAGTGGCATAGAGGCTATCTGGGGATCTCTGCTTGGGTGTACTGAAAAACCACCAGTACGGTCCTTATCGGACACCTTACTTGGTGGCCCATGTAATGGGGCCTCCTGGCCCAAGGCAGTTTCATTCTGTTCCTGCAGGCTGCACTGGCCAAATTTGGGCATTCCTGAGAGTGTCTTTATTTGCTGGCTGAGCTGATAAGTTTTCTTTCTTCAGAGGGTCCTAAAAATGGAGGCGGTGAAGATAATACAAAAATCCTTGAAAGGAATACCTCAAATATTTTACCAGGTTGGACCCTTTTCTCATATCATTTTACTTAAATAATATTTGTGTTGCATATATTATAAGCTGTACCCACCACTGTCTGCCAGGTGAATTCTACATCACTAGACACTCCAACCTGTCCGAGGTGCACATTGTGTTCCACCTGTGTGTGGATGACAACGTGCGGTCGGGCAACATCACGGCCCGTGACCCGGCCATCATGGGCCTGCGCAACATCCTAAAGGTGTGCTGCACGCATGATATCACCACCATCACCGTGCCCCTGCTTCTGGTGCATGACATGTCTGAGGTGAGTGTTAGTAAGTTGTAGGAACCTTGTGAAAGCCATACAGAGGAACCTTCCATGAACCTAGTGAGACCCACAGAGGTGATACAGAGGAACCTTCCATGAACCTAGTGAGACCCACAGAGGTGATACAGAGGAACCTTCCATGAACCTAGGGAGACCCACAGAGGTGATACAGAGGAACCTTCCATGAACCTAGGGAGACCCACAGAGGTGATACAGAGGAACCTTCCATGAACCTAGTGAGACCCACAGAGGTGATACAGAGGATGGAACAGCGCAGAGTATAGTGCAACGGCATGGCTCTATATTTAAGCCCACAGTGTTCAGTACACCACATGACGGCGCCTCGTGAAAGTGACCAGGGAAGGGAAGGACTCCTACTTATGTGGTCAGATAATTACTGGGGATTGAAAACAGAAACTCTGTAGGAGGACATGCAAACAGAGTAACCGGTAACAAGTCCACACCACCTCTCCTGCGGTTACATGGTAATCCATGGGCTTGGAATATTTCCACCCTCCCCCACCTGCTGGCTTGGGACCTGACTCTGAGCGTGTTCTACACACGGCCCGAGACCGCCCTCCGTCACCTCCCCCACCCGTCAGAGTCCTTTGATTTATCTGTGCCCTGTCATACCGGAATAGTATCCATATCAGAGCAGAACGTTCTGTGACTTTCTTTGTCGGCTCCTGACAGATGGAGTGAAATCCGGGTGAAAAGGAAGCCAATGTACTATTGGGAGCCGCGTTTATGGGCTCTTTTCAGTACGCATGTGGAAGAGTGTGAACGTCGAGTCTGATTTGGGAAAATACTGTTGAGCATTTCCTCAAAACGTCATCCATCCATCTTAGTTTGCTTTTCCTGGTGAGGGTCATGGTTGGAGCGTGATTAAATGACGTATAACTAGTTACTAGGTGCCAGGTAGTTCCTAAACAAGGTTCAGATCACTAGGTGTTCTCTGACCAACAAGTAGGAGATTTTGGTCAGCAAGCAGCCGTACCAGGATCACATCAAGGACATAAGGAAGGTTTATAGATATTGAACGTTAACCTTGACTTTATAAAGTTAAATGTGCACTATTAATACAGACATAGATTTCCTCCTTGACTGTACAAAACAAATGGATCTTCACACACTGCATTCAAATTCTGCTTATAATAGTTTCTGTTGTCTATACTATCTATATCCAGCTCTTTATGAAATCTGACAACTGGAAAAAAATGTATAGTAAATGTGGAATCAGAATGTATGTTTAAAGTATAATCGAGTATAATACAATATATTCTCTCTGTTGAAAATTAAATGAAGTCTGAGACATTGACTGCTTCAGTACGTAATGTATCCTGTTTCTGTTCTGTGACTGGAATGCTGTTGCCGAGAGTTAAAACTGGCCACTTATTTGTCCAAGCATCCGGTTCAGTGGCTTTGGGATTGCAATGCAGACTTGTTTCTAACTCAGAAATGGCTCCAGTTCAGGTTTCCTTTGCCTCAGACCAGACCTAACCACAGCGTGGCCACAGCCACCGTTACCCAAGCAATCACTAAACTCCGAGTGGGTTGAGCCATCGTGGAACGCTTGACAGACATCTTCCGGAACGTGCTTCCAGGAATCCATTTTCGGTTATTTGTGTCCGCTTGCTCGGTGATGCTAATAGCTTGTGGAAGCAATCGTGATCCAGACAGTGTGGGAGGAGGGGTGAAGACGCTGAGGGCTCGTGGCATGTTCCAGTCCGCTTTCGGTGGTTTGTCTGACGTTCCGGTTCTCCTCGCAGGAGATGACCATTCCCTGGTGTTTGAAGAGGGCCGAACTGGTGTTTAAATGCGTGAAAGGTGAGGTTGTGACCTGATGATGCGGTGGATTACACGTATACCAAAGCTCGCTAAGAGCCACCAACTCCAACCTCCCTCCCATCGCCATTGTGCATCTCATATAACAGACGGAGTGTCAGCTAACAACACAAATTAGTACCCTGTTTGAAGACAACATCCTGCCAACTCTCTGAACCTGGGGGTTATTTCTGTCACAGGGGTGGGGGTTAGACAAACACACAAACGCGCACACACAGTTGTTGAGGAAGTTGACTTTAGGCACGCTCGTTTTCCGCCACAGGTTTCATGATGGAGATGGTGTCCTGGGATGGAGGAATTTCCCGGACAGTTCAGTTCCTGGTCCCACAGGTTAGGAGTCACTTCCATCACTTGCCGTTCCTGTGCTGTGTCACCTAAGGTTTTAATTAAATCTCTGTACAAAGTATTATTATTTATTTATTTTTTTTTGTCATAGTGAGGAATCCCTTCCCCTCTTGGGTGCTGTCTACCTTGAACAGTGGTGTTAATGCTTGACGCCCTTTAGAGTTTGAGTCTTGAAGGCACCCAGTTTGTGCCACTCTGAAGCTCAGGCAGTTTTTGGACAGTTTCGTACGTCTTAGAAATTCCCAAGTTAACAAAAGTAGGCCAAAACATTGCTATGACAAGTGTTTCGGTGCATGCCTTTGAAGTTAAAATGATGCAGCCCTGTGACCTGAATATGCATGTCTCATGTCTTAGTTCTGCTGGAGACAGTCGTGCCCTTGGAAGCTTGAGTGAGATGCAGCACTCATGGGGTTTTGGTGTAGGGGATCCTCGAGGTCCCGCCCTGTAATTGTTAGCGTTTATGTACAAACGACCAGGCAGGAAATCGAGACTCATGCTTGTATGCACTCTGTCTTCTTTTTGTTTAATTTTCTCTTTGTTTTAGTTTACTGTATTCTCTCTGTCCTATAAGTCTTGACTGTATCACTATTTTGCGCTTTTCCCTGGTTTGATTGATCAAACTTTATTGAAATGAAGTTCCTTTGTTATAGTACAATGTATTGCCATAATTCATTTTAGAGGGTGGGTCCCTGAGATATAAGCCACACCCCACACTCGACTCTCAGTGTGTGTGTATGGAGATATGCTGCCATTTGACAGACCTGCCGGCCCCGTTCCAGGGGCCACCTTTCACTAACGCTAGCCTTGTTCATACCTCATGAGTGGACGCCTGCTGCTTGTTGTGGCCACGCCCCTCAGCGAGAGCTCGGACTGCAGCTTGGAGGGGCATGGCCTCCCACCACAGGGTTCCACTGCATGGTGATTCGGCTGTTTTTCTCAAACATCCGATTTGTTGAAAGTTGTTGCCAAGATGCACCCACCTCCTGACCCAAAAACACCCACATACAGATAGGTACTCTGATGTGAACTGCTTGAAAGGTAAATCAGTCACTGGTGAATATACAGTATCTTTTAAAAGATCACCGGGCGGCAATCTCATACGGGCTCCACGCCAATCACGAGCATTGAAGGGCTTGATGAATAACAAGAATGTGGGATGCAGACTGTCCAGCTGATTCAGCAGTGTCACAACCTTCAGTTCAGTCCTTCATCAGCAGCACTAAATATCCAGCATGAGAGCGACACTCTACCAGCTAGATGCATATCTAATATGGACCAGCAGAGTGGTCAGAGTCCACCATGCAGTTAGAATTACAGAATAATGCAGCTGTTGACCTTTTGGGGTCCTTCTGTATGGGTAGAGACGGCGATCCATTTGGCTCTTGTTTGCTCTGTTGCTCACTTCTGGAGAAGTAGTAAACAACACTTCTACTTACGCTGGATGAATTATGGAAGATGTGTTGGTTAAACTTCACATGTTCTTTCTTTGTGTGCGTCTCCCGTGTAACGACAGAGTATCTCGGAGGAGATGTTCTACCAGCTGAGCAACATGCTACCACAGATCTTCCGTGTCTCCTCCACGCTGACGCTCACCTCCAAACGCTGATGCACGTCTGGGGGGCTCCTCAAGGTATAGGAGAGGAGCCTGGACCACTAGCTCAGTTCAGCTGAAGGACACATCCCAGCCACTTGGACCAATCAGAACATCAGGAAACAGTGCTAGTGTTGCAGTTTTGCCAGCTGGTGGCTATTCCACCATACTCATGTGACTGCAGTTAGCTTCTCGAACCTTTGTTGCTATGTTGCAGCTTTCTGACTTGCTATCCTAATGGAAATGAAGGGAAGTAACAAAGTTGACAGTGAGATTTTAGTTTAAACCTAAAAGCAGGAGATGAGCATTCTGTGTTTATTCCATAGATTAAAGTCTTGTGCTGTACACACTCCTGATGACATTAAGTCAGAGGCAAAACTGACTGGCCTCTATTTATTCATTTAAAAATGCATTTCTTTCACACTCTTAATTGTGTCGTCTGCAGGCTGTTGGTGGCTGGCTGACCAGGCTGACTTGTGCTGATGCTCATCAAGCAGCATACTGGTGTCTGGGTGCTGCATTGCAGTGCATTGGCTGTTAGCCTAATGGTGAGGGTAATACTTGGACAGCAGAGGGCGCCGTTCTCAACCGAGAGGTGCACACGGAGTGACCTCTCCTTGGAAACCGAAGCCAAAGTCTGTGTGATCTGAATGGCACCCCACCTGCCTGGAGGGCCTACTGTGGGCTTGTCTGAAAGGAAGGTGCAGTTAAAGCGTGGTTTTTTGTTTTTTTTTTTGTAACTGAGATTATTGTGCCATTGGGTGACAGCTTCTCTGTGTCGCTGCCGCTGATAGGCAAACCTGAGTCATCCATTCAGACATGCCACCTATTCTCCTCCTCACCATGTGGGGTGTCGTCAACAAGGAGTGAACATCTGACTAAAAAAACAACACAAGCAGTAGCAGTAGTTCACCGGCAAGGTGAATATGATCAACCCCGTGTGTGTAAAAAAAAAAAAAAAAATGTACAGGTGGAGGTGATGTTGTGTTGTATTGTTCCTGCCTCTCATCTCTGTAGCTGCAGAGTTAATGACACTGAGTCACATATCCGTAATTCTGTCTTTGTGCTCCTCATGTGTTGTGCAGTGTAACAGTAAACCTTTAAGACATGCCTTGTTTATTTGGCTTTAAAAGCCGTGGGAGTGGGTGTGTACTACGCCCTCGTCACGCTCTGTCAGCAGCTGTGGAAATCTAGTAACGATGTGGTAATCTGTGTACGCTGCAGCACAGTATGCTGGGTTCTAACAAACTCTAAACAGCGCGCCATATTTTTATACAAAACATTGCTGGGCATTGAAACACTGAATTATTGTGCTGTGAAAAATTCCCATACTTGAATTTGCTTAAAAATCTTACTGTTTACATGTAACCATACTTAATATGCACATAAATCCTGCAGAGCTGCACGTTTGTAACCGCTTCATTTTAAGAGATTTTTGCTTTCCTGTCACTGGCTCTCTCTCGTACTCCTTGTAATTACTCCTGCTGGGCTAAAGGGTCACAGTGAACTGTAGTTTGTGGTCCTTTGGCCCATGTTAGTTGAGCTTTTATAACAAAGTAGTCTTCCTCACAAATACTTCTGACACAAACAATAAAATAAAATTGTGACCTAAGTGAGGGGGGAAACAGTGGCTCGGTGGTTAGCACTGTCCACTCACTTCTCTAGGGTTGGGGGTTCAAAACCCACCTCCAGGTCTGTGTGCATGGAGTTTGCTGGTTCTCCCTATGCTTTATAGGTCCTGGTACTCTGGGTTGCTCCCACAGTCCAAAAACATTGGCTAATTGGTGTGGCGAAATCATCTGTAGTTTGTGAGCAGGTGCATGAGTGCATGCATAATTGTACCCTCTAATGGATTGACACCCCATCCAGGGTGTCCCCCACCCTGTGCCCTAGGCTGCCCTCCAGCCCCCAACCCAAATAGGATGAAGCAGTTAGGAAAATTGACGAATGTAACCTAAGTATCAGCATAACCTGCTTTGTTGTACATTTGAATATGCCTTTAATTTTTTATCTTTTTACCAAAAAAAAAAACATTGGATCAATCTAAACAGTCTCATATCTGTAGGTCTGGCTGACATGTCAAAGAGCTAATTAAGCAGTTAGCTACACACGCTGCACCCATCTCATCTCTTTCAAGGGTAAGGTGACCTGGACCTTGCATCTATCTCTGACCGTTGATGTTTCATAGGTGCTTTCACAGATAGTGAGAGCTTGCAAAAAGTTTAAAAGTGCGTCACAATATGCCTGACGTTCCTGACATTGGCTCCAGTGTCCTGGTGCACTATTGGGTTCCCAAGGTCGTGGAATCCAGGCGCTGTACCACAGAATTCTCAGTGTCAAAACCGGCCGGCTATGAACTAAGAGGCGCCCTGACAGGGGTGTGTCACCGTGACATCTTCAAAGTGAACAGCCTGGCATTTCTAAATCTTTTCAGTTGACAGTCTTATAATCTCCTCTGGACTCTTGCTGTAATCTATGAGAAGAAGACCAAAAACAACACCAATGACTCAAGGACTGGTGAAGGACTGGTGTACTGAAGCCTGCATCTGGTGTGCTTTAAATGCAACCAGGTCCAGCATGAGGAAAAAGCCCTTTGGTACAGCTGGTCTCGGGGATAAGTTGAACCTGCTAGTCATGACAACAGTTTTGTACAGCTGCCAGAATTTTAAGGATGGGCAGTAGACCTCAGGTCCTGCTCCCAGTTCCATCGTGAATTGTTGGCTAATGCTCGAAATTCCTCCTGAAACCTTCACCCATCCAAAACAAGACCGAAGCTGACTAGTTAAGCAAATGTATTTACAGTATTGACCACACTTACTATCCTGTCAGTTTTATGCCATATACACTTAAAATACATGTGGTATTTCAGAAATATTTCCCCGTGTTTAAGATGGATGTGTGATTAATTTTGCACCCACATAATGTTGTGAAATGTTAGCATTGCATTCAGACTTTGACTATAGTGTAACGCTTCTGCATTCAAAGCATTAAAAACTGGACATCACAGAAACAGTCTGCATTGTTTTCATGGCCAGTGTCATTTACATGTCCATATTACCCATAAAACTATAATAACCACAGCTTTCGCACCCCGTGCAGTGAGACTGCAAAAGCAACATCTGCAGATGGGAATGGAGACAGAAGTATGCAGGTAATAGGGTTTCATTGTTCCCGCTTCATATCTCTGACTAGAAATATTTGCGGTGCTGCATTCAGTCCCCACCCTAAGTTTTGTTAACCAGACGTCTGTCTGCAGCCTTCAATGTGGGCTTTAGGGGAAAATCCATTCCCCACAAGAAAGCCACAATTATTGTGCCATTATATCTGTGTCTATTAGCTGTAAAATTACCCATATGACAGAGCAAAGTGCCTCCATATTTAAGCACGAGTCAGTTAAATCTGTGGTTTAGAGTCTGTCACCGTTTATAGAGGAGGCCGGAAGGTAGTGAGGTGGTTAAGTTAGTTCAGTTTTTTAGGCCGTAGGATGAACCTAACTGTATTGCTATCTCTATTTTCATAGCGAGCATTAAATATTTGTCAAATTAATTGTAAGGACTAGTTTTCGTTGAAGACCGTATATGATTAAGTGCCACTGCACACACTAATTTAATGGGACACCGACCTGCATGTAACAGACGTACGTTTTAAAATGTAACCATTAATCACGTTTCATTACGAACATCATAACCCGTAGGCCAATATTCATATATAGGTCGTCGAAAAAAAAGCAAAAAAACATTGCGGAGTAGCGTACAATTTCCCTCCGGATTGAGCGTAAAAATATCTGCAAGTCGGGATCGATAATGCACAATGAAATATAGGCTTTCAATGGACTACCAGGGGAAACATGAGGCAGCAGAGCATACTTATCAGTCCCAGCTATTCCGATTTCCCACATCAGATCCCCGCAGTCGTCACCGAAGTGACCGCCTCTCTGTCACGAGCCTCCGCCGACTGCCGCTTCCCCGCACGCGACATTCCCGCGAGCCGCTCGCGGAGCGCGAAGTCTTAAACGCGCGCGTGGGTCTACCAGAGACGAGTTCGCCGCGTGAAGGCAACGTGACGCATTTTATATGTGCCCACTGCAACATTTTTCCTTAATTAGTCTTTAAAAAGCACACGTTATGGCCCTTTCAGCAATGCCCCGTCCATATTAATATTAGATTAAATGTCTCTATTATTTTAATAACTGCCGCTTCATACGACACGACGTAACATATCGATTTTTGAAGAAGCTCATTATAGGCAGCGCTACTGTACTGTGAATAGGAAACCTCTGATTTATTTATCCTGTCTCCACCTGCCTATGTCCATCGTGGCTCTCCCGCTCTTTTGCCGCTTCAAGCATCCATATGTTTCTTTTTCCTGTTTTTTTTTTTTTTTTTTTTTGTAGAGGGCAATAAGTTACTGGCGGAGGGTTTGGAGTCTTTTGGGATTTTTATTCCATTGTTTGTACGTTTTAAGCTAACTTCATCGTCAGACAGTGTATGTACAGACTCAAACATTATACTTGGAAGCTGTATTATACCACAAACATACGTGGTTTTTTAATTACGCTTCCAAGATATTATTTCCCGTGATTGTATAAAACACATTTATTATTAAATCCATTAAGTATTTTCTCCACCATAACTGCTTTGGAAACCCGATTACTCCTTCGTTTTGGTGTAACTTAGAAATGGCTGCATTTCTTGACTTGCTTAACTGTTACAAAACCTTTAATGTCTCCTGTGAAACTTTAGCCACTGTGATTGGTACAATATAGAGGCCTACATCAGTTTATGTACTTGAAGTTATCCCTCTTCAGCTTCAGTCATTTGAGAGAACTGAAGGAAAACAAGGGTGAAAGTTTAGTAATTTAATTAACTCTGTTAAAATATATCTGTATTTTTACACGTGAAAGCCTTTGATTTACTCGCTTGTTCTTACACAGCCATTAGACACCAGATTTGCAAAGAGTCACATTTCTTGACTTAGAAAACTCACAAAACTACTTCAGACTCCACAAACTGATGGAGGTGCACAGGCTCCTGGCCAAGTTGCCAATATTTGCAGCTTTATATTGTGCATTAAAATTCCATCAATACTCTTAATTGCATTAAGAATTTGTAAACTGAATTTGTAGGACTGTTCAGTATGCCAATTTGGAAGATTTGTGTTCCTTTAACTTAGCATAGTTGGTTCTTTTAATGAAGTCCTTGAAAGTCTCAGTAGAGGATGACCAGGTTAAACAGTCCTCTATTCTAGACAGTAAGTTTTATTGTCTCAGTGGTCATGACACTGTGGTAACACAGAGGGCTTATTTCAATGGTAAGAGCCACTTCTCTGCTTTATCCTTCTACAGGAGAAAACTGTGAGGAACTGATAGGAACTACGATTACATAGACTTAGTCTTTTGTCTTTGCTTTTCTCTCGTTTCTGTGTAGGCACAGTGCCTAATTCCTCAAGGTTTCAGGCTCTTTGCTTTGACGTTCTCTGACAATTATAACATTCACTGTCTTGTGTCTCAGATGTTAGAAAATGTTTAAATTCTCACGTGGTTATTGTGAGAGAAGAATCAGGGAGTGTAGAACTTTGAAGCCTTCTGGAGAAGGAAATATGAGGAACACTGGCTGACTTCAGAATAGAAAAAACGGCAATGTATCTTCTTGAAAATAGCAGTGAGTGCTTCTGATTTTAAGTGTGAAAATGAGTAAACGCAACCTGAATTAATGCTGAAATTAACATCTAATGTTAATGTCTGATTTCCACATAAAATCACTTGGGTTTGTGAGGGGCATGTTACTGCTATTTAATCATCAAAGATCTTACCTTCATACAATAAGAGGACCGAGGTGACAGTCACATGCTGAGAAGGTGTTACTACTGAAGAAGGAATGATGTTAGGTATTCCTCTGTTCCAATAGTGTCATTAGCTGTGTGGCTCTGTGGCTTTGGAGTCTCTGCTCATGTCCAGAAGGTCACTGGTTCACATTCCAGTGTGATCATATCTCCGTTAAGCCCTTGAGCAAGGCCCTTAACCCCAAGAACCGCCTGGATAAAAGGTTGACCCTGTGCTCTGACCGCAAGCTTGTCTCATGCAGTCAGAATGGAATTTGTGTTTCCATAAAGCCTAATAAAGTTTCGTTTCATAATTTTTTCCAGTGTTTTTCATTATTCAAGCTATAGCTTGTGGTCTCACGCATCTTCATGCAGTTTCACATGTTAGTCATGTTATACCAGGACATTATAACATCAGCTTCTTAACAACTACCAATTAATCTGGGTGCCTTTTGGATTGTTAAGCACACAGTGTCTACAGGACCCTTATTGTTAGTTTCACATACTATGTTTTCTCTCTAGATTCTATATACTTGCGTTGTTCTCCACTCAGAAATGCTGTATATATCCGGTACCCTTATTAGCAAATGAGTTAAAAGAGGGTTCGACAGTCTTTTTGTGGTGATGTGGTCACCTGAGTACCTGGACCAGGATTCGGCTGAGCTTGGAGTATGGTGGCCCATGGGAGTGACCGTCACCCTTAACACTGCAACCAGTTTCATACTAATATTGCTGAGTGTGTGGTAAGAGTATGCCCATTATAATGCCGGTGAAATTTTATTTTTAATTAGCTGTATAGATCCCCTTGTTTCCACGCTGCCAAGTGTTTTTCTAATGCTTTCTGAGGAGAATTTAAATCGAGGTTTCCTGAGGCAGCTCTGAAATCAAGCCTGGTGGTGCAATCAGGAACAGGATGAGGTATGAAAATGTGAGTTCCTATCAGTAAACTACATGTGGCTATTTCATTACCTAATTCTCTGCCACAACTGCTAGTTAATCTCTAGATGACTGTAGTGATATTGAGTACTCCCAATGGAATAGCTGGGATTTCCATCAGATCCAAATGGTACCTGAAGCTTTCCACATTCAGAATACTGACTCCCAGCCATCTCCAAAGCTGCTGCCATCGTGGAGATGGGGAGAGTGGTAATGAGGTTTTAAGCATCATACTTACATCTGGCTCCTCCCAAGGTTTCTTCCTCCTGAGGGAGTTTTTCCTTGCCACTGTCGCCTTTGGCTTACTCTCTGGGG
>JAACJT020000052.1:15943271-15957979 GCA_009936485.2 Gymnarchus niloticus | reverse complement strand
TGCTGCTCACTCCTCATGGCACAGCATCCACTACTCTCTCCCATAACTTCATGCTCTGCCTAATCACTTCCCCCCCCCCCCCCCCCCCCACTTGATGACTGTGGAGATATCCTGCTGTGAAAATCCCTCGGTGTGAACCTGGATTGTTGTCTACTGTAGGGCAAGAGCGTTCTTTCATATTCCTTCAGAGACACCCACAGTACTTTCAGCTTAAGAGCCGCCTATTCAGCATAAACAATGAGCATCAGAGCGGTCATTAGGAACGTGGAGTAGAGAGAAAGGCCGGGAGAATGTGCAAATGGACTAATGAAGGGCTGGGACAGTCTTAGCATTAGAATCACATATTTGTTCAAAAGTTAATTTAGCTATGGGAATGCATGAGGCTGTGATTAATCCTGCCTCTCATCCCCGCTCCTATTCTCGTAGCTCGTCCAGTGTGGCAGAACCTCCCGTCGATCCACTCAGAGAGGTGCTGTAGAATTTTCTTAAACCAACTTAGTGCTTGCGACCTATTTGAGATGCTGTAAGGTAGCAGTAGCAACCTTAGCATCTTTGCAAAGTCATCTCTCGCTGCGACTCTGTCGGCTCTGCCAAGAAGAGCTGGGACTGAGTTAGTGGAATACCCAAAACCTCTGGTGACATAATTATCCATACCCCACCTGATAGTTATTCGGCCAGTACCGCCTTTAACAGCTCATGGAAAATGACTGTTAAGCCTTTTGAAAGCAGCAAAATAACACACTGAAATTCCCCAGCTGTTGTCTGCTGGATTTTCTTGACGTTGTGTCTAAATTCAAACTTTTCAGATGCTCATGTATCTTCTAATTAAGGGCCTTTTGCTTCAACAAGTACCATTTTCTTACAGTGGAGTTTAATTTGAGGTTCTGCCTGTGCTTTTGAAGATAGCCATGGATGTGGCTGATGAAATTCGGCATTAGAGAATGACCCGGAACACGGGTCTGGTGTTTGCTTATGGTTAATATATGCAGATGTTTAACTAGCAACCTTTTAAAACTATCTGCTGTAAGGACACTTCTAAATATTTATATGACTTTCATGTTTTTGGAATGTGGGATGAAATGTACACAAACACACTGCTGGGGCCTAAATTGAACCTACAACCCTGGAGGTGGGAAACAAAACTCTTCTTTTACTGTTGTATATAATAGAAATGTTAGGTTAAATGATCAAATTAAATAGTTTTCTGTATTGATTTATTTTTCAGTTATTTTACCCTGTTTACTCTGACTTTCTGTATTCTTCTACACATTTGGTGGGGATGAGAAAGATATTTATACAGCAGATAGAAGTAGTGATGGGACAAACGAGGCTTCAAAACTCTTGGTGGGTGGGAGTACCCTGAACAACCAACCAATGCTGGCCATAGATTGGTCATTCCCACCCACCGTAGATTTTGAAGCCTGATTTGTCCCTCGACTTGGTAGTGCATTAGGTTTCTGGCTTCTCATCACTGTTCATCCTCTTGTTGGAATGAATATTCTTGGAGCTGAAGCACTCACTGCTAAGTATCTCAAGGAGTATCTTGGGTTTTAGGATTTAAAAATATATAATAAAGTTGGTGAGAGGAAGTAGAGCTTTTTAATTTCTAGAAGCAAGTGCCGTTGAGTTTGTCTTTTCTAACAGTACGCCATGAGTGTGTGAGTGAATCAAAGTGTATGTCTCTGTCTGTCTGCCTGTGAAAGGGGCTGGGCTGGGACTTCTGAAGCGGGATGGCAGGGGGAGGACCTGAAGTAGGAGGGCAAGGCCTTGGTTTTGGAGGGGGCAGCTAGGGGGGTTCCTGATAGGCAGTTAAACATGATACCGGATGAGTTGGGAGGGGTTGCTATTCTGTAGTGGAGCTGATATGAATTCCCTCTTTGTTTTAGTGCAGCCTGTTGTGCAGTGTGTGTTTGCCCTCCCTGAGAGAGGAGACCCCCAGGTATATAGGGCCTTTCTCAGAAGCCAGGGGGAGAGTGAAAGGGTGGGAGGGAAAGAGAGGCAGAAAGGGAAAGAGAGAGGGAGGTGGAGAGAGAGAGAGGAGAGGGGAGAGAGGAAGTGGGGGTGGAAAAAATAGAGGCAAGAAAAAGTGTGGGCTCCCAGACTCGGAGCAAGGTGCCGGAGTCGAGGCTGCCGAGGAGCTGGAGAATTTCGCCGGCAGAAGGGCAGGCGTGTGAAGTGTCCAGAGGACGGGGCTCCTCTGTAACATTGCTGGGGGCGGGTGGATGACGGCGTGCAGCAGGTCGCAGCTCGGCCCAACCACGTGAGTAACCCTCTGTTCCTTCGGCCCTGACGTAACGCCGCAGCCAAACTTGGCATGAGCATCGCTTTGGTCCCTGGGGTCCGCCGAAACAACCTCACAGCACATTGATGGCGGACTCCAGGCTGTCACTGATTGGGAGCACTCCGTAAACAGAGTTATTTTGATAGGGCTATAAATGTAAACTGTGACATTTTAAATAATATTTAACCAAAATGGGATTGGTGCTGCTGTAGCCAGCACATTTTGTGCTGGTTTGGGATGCTCAGGGAATGGTGACATGTTGCATGTTGGATGAACCATACTGGAGTTGGCCTAAGTCACGTTTGTTGATGTATGTTTCTTGGGTTTCTCGAGAAGAATGCCGAGGGATTTTTTTCCAGCTCTTATGACAACGGTATGCAGAAACCGTGTAATGTCATTCAACCCATAGACACCAAAGCCACGTGTGGTGCTGGCATCTGACACATTTGAGGTGTGACAGATTACTGGACACCAGTACGGCTACGGAATAAGGCTTCGCAACATCTGCGAGTATTTAACCGATTCCCACTTGATCGTGAAGGTTTAGGCAAACTCCACCCGACTGTCTCAGTTGAGTTGTCCTGTTGGTCACATGACCTGAGGTGAAGGGCCGGGTTAGGGGGTCACACGAGAGGAAGCTCTGTGAAGATCTAGGGGTTTTGGGGAAGAGGCTGTAGTCTATGGCAGCGTTCAGGGAACGGCAGAGGCTCTCAGCTCTGCCTACTTAGAGTTTCTCCACCGGATGGCCGCTGCATGTGCCACGGCTGGATTCCCGCCTGCTTGCCAACAGTTGCCTAAGAGGACTTGAAGGTGATCTTCAACGCTCGATCCATTCAGCTAGAGCCAGAAGCAGCCCCGGGGCTTTTGGTTAGCGGGTCCAAGTTCTGGCACTAAAAAGATATCCAAGCTTCTCGTGTGGCGCCCATGGAGATCTCTCCTACACGGACACGAGTCGTCGTCTGTGTGTGCCTGTTTTTTTTTTTTTTTTAATTATTAAACACACATTAATACAAGCATAAGTGAAAGAGGGTTGTGTCCCAGTATATAGGGTTACACAGGCACAATGTGCACAAAGCCTGTTTTGTGCAGTAATACCCCTCAGGCCCACTGCGGCAGATTTGTGGGGCATTTGCTGAATAGGCTGGATAATGGGCTGATGGAGAGGAGAGAGGCTGTTACAAAAGCTCGCACCCCCATTTGTCCTTCGTAATGCCTGCTCCCGTTTCCTACGTCTACTGAATCCTTCCACGATACTCTAGGAAGACGAGGCCTCACAGGTGCGAATATGGTGCTCTGGTGCTCCCATTTTTTTTTTGGTTGATGCCTTTGACTGATAACTTAGGGTTCGGTTAGTGACTCACTATGTCGGTAAATTCTTCGCAGCGCGTTCACCACTTGCCTCTGGAAAATTCGACGGCAGCCCGGACAAGGATGCTTTTGAGCGGTGGAGCGTAAGAAATCAGGGTTTGAGGGACGCAAGGCCGCATAAATCAAAGCTGTCAATTTGTGAAACTCTCTTTATTTTGTCCGGAAAGTCGGTCCTGAGGATTCCGGAGCGAATGACAATGATGAGCAAGAGAGGGATGCATACAGACGGGAGAAAAAGAGGGATTAAGTGAGGAAGATAATACGGGAGGGGGGGCTTGGCTGCTCAATTGTTGTCCAAAGAAATATAAAATGATCAATTGTGAGGAGACAGTCCAAGACATTCCTTCACAATGAAGGTCAAGCGGGTGGCAGACTTAAAGCCAGCAGAGGGGGTGCTGGCTGGACATGGGGGGCTAAAAAAAAGGTTGGGGAGGGTGGGGGTGAGTGGACGAACTGCGGGAGCCTTTTGGGAGCCCCTGATGGGCTCTTTTCAGGGACCCTCGGAGTGGAGGGAATGGGACGTGACGACTGTGAAATACCCCCCTCAACTCCTGCTGGTTCCTGTCTGAGGCATCTGTTTTGTTCCTCTGGTTTTTCCCAGCATGTCTGCACCTCCACCCCAGTAACATTCATGACAATTGCATCAATCCTGGTTTTTGGCTGCAATCGAGGTCTTTGGCAATGCGTTAACCGAGCCTCCTCGGATGTATAGCTGGATGTAACCACCTTTGGCCGTGTACAGAACTGGTAGACTTGCCTGAGGTCCATTACAGAAGGCATGTTTGACAAATCCCGTAGTTCAACCTGAATTCCTATTGGAGAAAACTGAAAGTCCGGCTTCAGGATTTGTCAATTCCCTGAATCTCAGTGTATTTATCCAGGCAGAAATTAGGTTTGACTATAGAATTTGTTAAGCCAGCTTTCTGGAACAGGCCCCTGGTCCCATACCTTTTCACTCATCTCTGATTCCTGACTGTCGTTAGACGAAGAGTGCATCTTCTGATGTGGGGCCACAAATTCTACATTTTTCTGACCTTCCAAGGCTGTTTGACTCAGCTGGATTGTACTTACACGTCTTTCGGAGCAGGATCTAAAGGATGAGAACATGACGGAGATTTGACATCTGCTTTAGAATTCAAAATTTAACACAGTTTCACGTTCTCTGTTTATTGCCTGTCTGCTGAAGGAAAGCGGAGTGGTGTCATGTTTGCCAGCTGCAGCAAGCCTCGTTTTTTCACTCACAGGGTATATTTTGGGATTGTGCTGTTTTGAGGTCACCTTCAAGTTCAGGGTAAAATCAGTGAAGTGTACCTTACAGTTAGTCTCAGGGGGTGCTTGTTAGTTTGTGCAGGTCCGTGTGCTTGTGTTTGGCTACGAAATAGAGAGGCGAACCTTTGGGAAGAGAATATTGCCATGCGTGGTGTTTTGTGAGACGCTGAGAGCTTTGCCTGGCCCTGAAGTCATCCTTCACAGGAGATGTCAGCCCTGCCCTGGGGGAGGAGTGTGAGGAACTTACCCACCCAGAGAAAGAGGTAGAGCGTTGTCCTGTTCCTTAGAGATGGGAAGGGGGAAGGGAGAAAAAAGGCAATCATTTAGCAGAACCACTGGCTTGGGAATTTATACCTAACATTGAGTGTTGGCCATACAGTGTTTGACCTCATTACTCCTGTTTCTCGTCCTCTTTTCCAAGCCACTGATAATTGGCTGTATGTTTATTACTGTATGCTGGAGAAAGCCTCCAAGTTGGAGAAATGGATGGAAAGGTGGGGTGCGTTTTGGGATGGGTGGGCCTGTAGTGCCATCAAACGAAAAGAAACACACCATCTGAGGAGGAGCTGGAGAATCTACTGTATGTCTGAGACATGTAACATCTCATTCCTGTGCCCTTTCAGGCAGGTGAACATGTCCTGCAAACTCAATAACATGGTTTCTGAACTGAAAGACAGAAATGAAAGCCGATCTCTCCCACTCTGAAAAGACACCTGATATGGTGTGGACTGGCGTAACTGGGTCACCACAGTAATGACAGGGCATGCTCAGAAACCTGCTCAAACTGGATGAGGAGGCACTTTCCTCCCAATTTCTGAGTGAAGTGCCCCTTAGGGCAGAAAACCAGAGAAGCACTAGTCATTATGAGTTTTTTCACACCCTGGGATCTTCCTGGCTCTCTTGCCTTAGTTACCATCAGCCACGGTTTTTAACGGGCACCTCCAGCTTCATGGCGGTTCACACTAATGTCCTGACCTTGTCTCCAAGTGTAAGCCTCCTGTTGTAAGTTGTCTTTGGAGTGTGAATTTTTTTCTTCTACCTGCTCTGTTTTTTGAGCCTGAATTTATTGTCAGTAATTTCTGTCCCATGGCGACCTTAGTTTTATTTTAATGCAGCTCTGAGTCACCTGCCCTCTCTTTCTGTCTCTGATTCAGATCCATTATGCCGCAAGAGGGATGGAACCCCCAGAAATACTGAGACTCCACCCCCCAAGTGCTGCCCCACCCCACTTCATAAAATCCGGGGTGCCAAAGCCCACCGAGAACAGCCAGTAGCGAACAGCAGGAGCCCACCTGGCCACGATGCCTGGATGGAGGGCCCAGGGGCGCCTCGTCCTGCTCAATTCACTCACCTGTGGGCTGGAGATCTGCGTGGCGGCAGGGATCACGTATGTGCCCCCCCTCCTGCTGGAGGCTGGGGTGGAGGAGCAGTACATGACCATGGTCCTTGGTAAGCCGCTTCCTTTACATCTCCATCCTGTTCCTATGCTCTCCAGCAAAGCTCTGGTCCCAGTCCTTTTGGAGGGCTGACGGGCTACACGTCCTTGATCGGCTGGGGTTTGACCTTGATCCCACCTCTGACTGCCTCTACAGGTACACTATACAGCCAAAAGTATGTGGACACCTGTCTACACAACATCTCATTCCAAAACCAAGGATATAAATAGCACTCTGGTTCTTTATTTGCTGCTATAATATCCTCTACTCTTCTAGAGAGGCTTTTCATTTGATTTTTTAATATTGTTGGTAGGATCTGCTCCCATTCAGCCTTAACAGCATCAGTAAGGTTGGATATTGATGTTGGACGATCAGGTCCCTTCCTGATCAGAGCTGAACTGTTGTTGCTTCAAAATGTTTCCACTTCACAATCACTTCACTTCCAGTGTAGATATCTGACTTGTTAGAAAGGTGGCATCCTGTGACAGTGCCTCATTGAACATCTTGAACCTCTTCAGTATGACCCATTTCACTGGCTAAGTTTGTTGATGGTGATGGCATGGCTGTGGGCTTAATTACACAGAGCTTAGTCAGCCAAATCCACCAATTAATAGGGGTGTCCACATACCTCTGGCTATATACTGTACCATTTGTTCTGGTCCTCCGCCATAGTTTTGTCATACAGCTGTGTTTTATGTCATCTTATGGCAAATGGACTCCCATTACCAAGTGATATTAGAGTTGTCCAACTCCAATTTAATATTGCTCCTTTTAACCTCAGTAATGTTTTATACATTAAAGAAACTCTTTATCATACACTAAAAATGCCTTGTAGGATTTATCTTATGTGAAGGTAAAAATGAGAACATAGGGTTTGGCTAGATGCGAGATTGCTCGGTTGACAGGCAGGTAGCTGTTCTGAAGGTCTGTCCCTCCAGGACATAGTCAGTACTTTCGGGCATTGCACTTGGGTCAGAGGTCGCTCACCTGTTACTTAATCTGGCCTGTCATCAGGTGCTAATTGGAAGATGACTTCAGAGACTGTGGCCAGATGCAGCCTTTGGCCCCAGGGTTTAGAAGCAGCTCAGAGAGATGAGATTTCGGGTGGTAATGGGGAGTAATAAGCTGAGTGTGTGTGGACGGGCAGGTGTCCGTGGATACGATGTCCGTCCTTCACCATCTGTCTCGGGCTCATAGGTGCTGTGTTGCTGGGCGACCACAGACTGCTCTTGGGTTAGGGAACAGATGTTATTTATCTCAAGGAAAAAGTGAATGTTATGTTTATGAGTGTACTGTTGAATGTGTGTGTGTGCTCGCATGACCTTTCATGTGTGTGATTGTGTGAATATCTATTTAGGTGTTGCTTTGTGTGATTGCATTCTTGCCTTTATGTATTTAGGCGTGTGTATGTTGTGTAAGCTGACCAGCCCGGTTAGGAGTCTGCAACCTGGACATATCATGAAGACGGTCAGGGTGCCCTCTTTGGCATGGTCTGGGTCTGTTTGAGACGGTAGCCTGCTATCTCCTGCTGTCTTCTGCTCTGTCCTGCTCTCTTCTGCTCTCTCCTGCTCTCTCCTGCTGTCTCCTGTGGGCTGTCGCCTGGTACTGGGGCCCCAGGGCACAGCAAACAAGCAGTTGTGTGGTGGGCCAACATTGGAGGTGACAGTGCCGGGTGACAGTGACACGGCCTCTTCCTGTGTCAGCACCCTACTTGTCCCCCAGTCCTTTTAACCAGAAGCATTTTTCCAATAGCCAAATGATGCACGTGTCCGACAGGGAGGTGGGACTGAAAAGCTGTGTGACGGTCTCTGTCTCTGCTGTAAAAATGTGTGCTCCAGCAGGGAATAACTACTGGAAGATGGGCTAAAACCTTATGGGCCCAGGGGGAGGGGGTTAATGCTGCAGCAGGGGGTATTCCCGTGGTAACCCTTTAGTCACAAGGTCTACCCACGTGGTCTGCTTGTGGGTAGTGTGTGTGTGTGTCCTGAGTGGATATCACCCTGCCATTAGTCTCCAGCTGCACACTACTAATCCAGAATGAGAGAGCGCTTAACCCACAGGACAGGGCCAAGGTACTGGGTTCGAGTGATAGATAAAATGAATGAAACACAAATGACTGATATTAGCCTGCTGGCTCTCATTCTCTGTGCATAAAGGATGGGAGGAGAAGTAGCCTCTTTCAAACCTCTTACAAAAGTCAGAAATACGGAACAATATTAATCACAGCACAGACAGAGGGCTAGATGGCAAATGATGACTGATCAATAACCACATAACCACTGGAGACATACACACTCTCCATGCTCGGTCGGTAAAAGGGCCTTGCTGGGATGTATGAATGTTTCATGATTATAATGAATTCCTGAGTGTTTATACATTCTACCTCTTTTAATCTTAACGCAGCCCCCAACACCACAGGTATGACGGCCTTTGAAGGTGTGCGCGTGGTAGGGGAATGTGTTCGAAGAGATTGGCCCAGCTGGTCCACAGGGAGTTCCTGGGAACGTGGTGGGCAGACCCCCCGCCTTCCCGTAGACCCGGTCAGGCAGAGCAGCCTGTATCCTGTGATGCTTGCCTGTCACGAGTACCTGTCTCAGCGTCTCTGTCGCTATGCCGGCCGTCTGTTGAACACACAGTTCTTGTCTGATACTGACATGAGGTGACGTGATCGCGTGGGGAGTTAAGGCAAGCGTTTCTGCCTCCCAAATGAGTCCACATGCTGAGCCGTTTGTTAGTTTGTAAGACTCCTCACTGCTCTGCACTCTCCTTTCTGACCAGCATCAGCGTTGTACGTCCTCACTTTGACGAATAAATCCCAGCGTTCTCTTCTTGCTGACAAAAATAAGAGAACTTTCATCGTTAGCGTGTCGTTAGCTTGCCGTCTGCACCACTGGAGTTGTCTGTCCCACTCTCTTTACCCCCGGAGGTAACCCTAACCTTAAACCTAAAGCCCCGGAGGCTCCTGGTCACCCCCCATCTCCGTTCTCTACCCAGGAATTGGGCCGGTTCTGGGTCTGCTCTTCATCCCCCTCATCGGTTCTGCCAGTGACCACTGTACCAGTACTTACGGTCGCCGCCGCCCCTTCATCTGGCTACTCTCCCTGGGCGTCCTGCTGTCTCTCTTCATCATCCCCCATGCGGATGTCCTGGCTGCCCGCCTGGGCCAAGGAGGGCGCCCCCTGCAGGTGGGCCTGCTCATCCTGGGCGTGGGACTGCTGGACTTCTGCGGCCAGGTGTGCTTTACCCCGCTGGAGGCGCTGCTGTCGGACCTTTACGCCGAGGAGGAAGCCTGCGCTCAGGCTTTCGCCATGTTCTCCTTCATGGTGAGCCTGGGTGGCTGCGTGGGCTACCTGCTGCCCGCCCTAGACTGGAGTGGGGGCCTGCTGTCTCTCTACCTGGGTGGCCAGGAGGAGTGCCTCTTCTCCGTGCTCATCCTTATCTTCACGCTCAGCGTCCTAGTCACCATGAAGGTGTCCGTGGAGGAGCCACCGTGCTATGCGACCCTGGAGCCCAGCTCCCTGCAGGTCGTCCGCTGCTCAGCCCTCCCATGCCCCTGCTGCCCAGTCCCCCGCTGCAGGCCCAGGCTCCTGGGGCCCCGTCCCCTGCTCTGTCTGCTGCGGGCCTGCTGGTCCGTCACCCCCACCCTGTACCGCAGCTACTGCCATGTGCCGCGGGTCATGAGGCAGCTCTGCACGGCGCAGCTGTGCGGCTGGATGGCCGTCATGTCCTTCATGCTATTTTATACCGACTTTGTGGGTGAGGGGCTCTACCAAGGGGTGCCCAGTGCAGCCCCAGGGACGGCCTCCAGGCAGCGCTATGATGAAGGTGAGTCCCTCCATCTCCTCTCTTGCCTCTCTGGCTATTTGTGATGTACAAGCAAAGTAGATAATACTTGACTTTGGACAAAAGCATTTATGGGAAAAAATTCTCCATTTTTGCATCTCCACCCTCCCAGTTTCCCCATTGTCTGCCCTCCCAGTTCCTCTACTGTCTCCCCTTCCAGTTTCCCAACTGTTTGCCTTCCCAGTTTTCCAACTGTTTGCCCTCCCAGTTCCCCCACTGTCCACACTGCTCCTCCTGTCTGTGGCACCCCCAGCTGGCCGCTCTTAGCATAGCAGCTGTCTTCACCATTAAAAGTCTGAAGTGGTCTTTACTCACTGACAGATGCAGTTGTCGTTTTGCCCTCACTCCAGTCCTCTTTTGTCACTTATTTGTACATATTCTTGCCAGTTTGTACCATATTGTCGTCCTTGGCATGTTCATCATATCAACCTGTTCCTGTGATGGTTGACACGTCCTTCACTCATCCCTGACTCTCGTCCCGTGGACCTGAACATACGCACTCCCTGCAGTGAATGTGTACACACAGAAGGTTCCCCCCTTCTAGGGGGCTGCACTGCAGCAGAAGAGGATGTGGAAATTTCTGGAATAGTTTAGGCAAAGGGCTCCAACGGGGCACAGGGAGCAGACCTGTTCAGTGGCAGCATCTCTGCTCATTCAGAGAAGCGTTCAGGTGGTCACTTTACCACCAGTACGCATGTGAGCACGAACGCATACACACACAAACACAAAATATTACACTCTTAGAGCACAGCTGTTTTTGCATGTTAAATTCCAGAGGTAAGTGTGTGACAGTCTTAACACAGATGTTGTTTTTAATTTATCTTCAGTGTGATAATGTTTATGGTAGAATTCTGCAGGTTTGCAACTTGTGCTGTTAAGATAAGCTCCTGGCAAGGATAAGTGGTTAGATCTCTTAATGATAGCTGCCACTACTTTATTCATCCCCATGGGGAAATTCATACTTTTTCCCATCTGGATCTCCATGTTGAGAACCAAGGGCCAGCCAGGATCCAGCTGCCCTGGAGTAGTTCAGGTTAAGGGTCTTGCAGTAATATGGAAGCGCTTGTTGGCTGTAGGACTTGAACCTATGACCTTCCCTCCCAGGAACAGACCCCTAACCCACAGAGCCACATCATCACCCTTAAGGCTTGGTATGTTCTTCAGCAGATATTTGTCCATTATGCATCAAGTCATCATGAGGTTGCACGTTTGTTTTGCTACCTGTTACCTGTTGTGGTGTTTTCTGCACGTCTGCCATGTTGGTCTGGAACATTGTGCAAATTGGCCAGAAAGTGCCCCCACCTCCACTGCATGGCTGCGCTCCTCACGATCACCCGCACAGCTGTGTGAGTCACTGGAGAGATCATAGTAAGACTGATTGGTCCGGACTCAACCAGCGCTGAGGAAGCCTGCCAGTCACACCTGCCAATGGCGCTAAGCAGGGCCAGACCCCAGGGGTCTTCACCATGCTGATATCCTCAGCAGCAGTTTGGGCTCAGCAAAGTCAAAATCACCCAGAACATGCATCTTTTAATTGCTGGCTACTGGGGCCAATGACTGCTGTGAATCAGGCCTGGATTTGGGGCCAGACTCACATCATTCATTTGCCGAGAATGAGGATTCTCTTCAAGGTTTTGCTGATGCATTAAACACTCAGAAATATGCATTAAGATGCTGTCCTGTTTTCAATGGCTCTCAGTAAAGACCTGTATTTAAAGACAAAGTGTTCATACTACCGTTATTGTTCTTATGCGTTAGTGTTTGCTGAACCGTACCGTGACCTTTTTGTCCCCTTCAGGAATCCGTATGGGCAGCCTGGGCCTGTTCCTGCAGTGTGCCACTTCCACCATCTTCTCGCTGGCCATGAGCCGGCTGGTGCGCCTCTTTGGCTCACGCCGCGTCTACCTGGGCAGCATGGCAAGCTTCACGGCCTCCGCCCTGGTGATCTGCCTGTCCAAGAGCGTGGTCCTGGTCACCGCCATGTCAGCGCTCACCGGCTTTGCCTACGCCACGCTGCAGACGCTGCCCTACACGCTCACCTGCCACTACCACAAGGAGCAGGAGGTGGGCCTGGCTTTGATCGGTACCCTGCACTCCTCCCTCTGCCCTCGCCCACAATCTCTTGGCATCATATGAGGAAGGCACCCCCTACTGGAATCCTCTGTGACTTAAAAGTTTGACTTGACCTGAAATGTTTTGGCCAGTCAGTATGTTAGCAGTGCTTAACAAAGTTTCGATTGCTTTAATCGTTTTATAAATTTATAAAATGTTACATTGTTGCCCATTTGCAGGTTTACATGCCGCAAAATCAACCGAAATACAATAAAAGAAATGGCATCACAGCCCCACTCGAGTTGGGGTGCTTTGTTGCGGATGGTGCCAGCAGAGAGCTGGGTCGCATGCTGGGCAGTGCCAATGGAGCCGCATTCTTTATGGAGGACACGGGTGGGCACCACAGCCCCAGGAATGGCACTGCGAGAGGAATGGCTTCCCCCTTGCCAGAGGACCATGGGAGGCGTGGGGTAGGTCTAGACTTCGCCATCCTGGACAGCACCTTCCTCCTCTCCCAGGTCTTCCCCACACTCTTCATGGGCATGATTGTCCAGCTCACAGAGTCCGTCACCACCTACATCGCTTCGTCGGCCATTTTTGGCGTCATCGCCATCTACTTGGCGCGCCACGTCGTCTTCGAGCAGAAGGACCTTAGCAACTGAGAGGAGACCAAAAGGGAACAGAAGTACGTCAACTGTTTACTTGGCCCTTGCTTTTTTTTGGCATAAGAACGGTCACATGCTGTCACGGTTGCCATGGAGACTCAGCCCTCCCATAGATATTTATTTTTTTACATCACTGTTCCACATGGTCGGCTGTCTCAGAGTTTATGCTGTCTAAACCCTCTTCCTTTCGGCATCATCTCTGCCATAAATCCTGTACCCCTTACCCAAGAGATGGCCACCTTCTTGAAAGCCCCGATGACCACAGGAAGAGCAGAAACAACCTGGTGAGCATCCAGTAAACCAATGGCAGGCTGCAATTCAGTGCTTAACGACAAATGACACCCATGGGAGTCAAACCCCCATCCTGTAGCCCCAGTGCGTGCCTCCCCTGCTGCGTCTTCTCCGCGGGGGCTGAGTCAGGGAGTCCCATTTCTGGTTCAGACTGCTTGCTGTTTATGTGACGTTTGGTTACCACGGTGAAAGAATTGGAGTTGATTACCACCCCCAGCCCGAGGGATAGAATGTGCTGGACAACAATATTTCAGGTCTCCAGTGTGTCGTTATGCACAGAGACACAATGGGAAACACACACTACTATTTTAGTGTGATCCAGTTTAATATAAAGTGCTATATTGCTCATATATTTTGCGCACAAATGATTATATCCCTGTGGGAATGACTTTGGAGGAAGCTATGTTTAAGTCTGTGGTATTTCTAGCAGAAAGGTGAAAACCTTTAAAGACTTCAAAATCTTTTCACATAACCGGTTAAAATGCAGTACATATACTGTGAAAAGAATGTCAGGACCAGACTTAATGCTACACAGGAGTTGTCTTCCCGTAGTCTGGGTTTGTTGTCAGTCCTTTTAATGTGGAACATTTATTTAAACATACACGTTCAAAAGTTTGGGGTCACTTAGAAATTTCCTTGTTTTTGAAAGAATTTGTCTGTTAAAACCGCATCATATTGATCAGAAATATAGTGATAATGTTGTAAATGCCTATCGTCACTGGAAACGGCCTAATGGAACTTCTACATAAGTGTACAGAGGCTCATTATCAGCAACAGTTACTCCTGTGTTCTAATGGAATGTTGTGTTTGCTAATGCAAGTTTATCATTTTACAAGGTTAATTCATTAGATTATTAGAAAACCCTTATGCAGTTATATTAGCAAGGTCTGCAAAGCTGTAACTACTGTGGATGGAGGATTCTTTGAAGAAAGTGTGAAGGACACAATTATTACTTCAATTAAACATTTTTATTTCTAACTTTGTCAATGTTTATATATCCTATTCATTTTGCTGTATTTCCTCTTCAAACTCATTTCCTTTATGTTTTCATGGAAAACAAGGAAATGTGTAACTGACCCCAAACTTTTGAACGGCAGTTTATCAGTTTTTAAATGTATCAGTTTCAGAGAAATGGTTTGAAACCCTGGCTTAGTTAATAAGACTGACAGTTGCCTACTGTATTAAATCTTGTGCAATGGCTTTGAAAAGAGCATTGAAACGTCCTGCTTGCGGTTGTCCTGGTGATGGTCAAGTCAGAGAGATACTTCTTGTCTTGGAGTTCAGGTTTGACATCATTACTTTCTCCTGTCTTCTTGCAGACCCTGTAATCTAAATTTTGAAATGTGAAGTCAGGAGAGCTCAGGACTACTCCACCCAAGTCACTGAGATGGTCATGTGATTACCCCCCCCCCCCCCCCCCCCCCCCCCCCCCCCCCCCCCCCCCCCCCCCCCCCCACCCAACCCAACCGCACACAACACGGAGTCCCACTCTGCGTGCTATAA
>JAACJT020000052.1:15909819-15933857 GCA_009936485.2 Gymnarchus niloticus | reverse complement strand
GTCCGCTCTTCCCCCGCCGCCTCAACAAGCCCAGCGTTTTGGGGGGCGCCCCCCCCGCCTTCCCCAAACGAAAGACCCCCCCCCCCCCCCCCCCCCACACACACACCCACACACACAGCCCTGTGCTGTGGAATGGGAGTCCATTTTAATCTGGAAAAGACTTACGGGATATTGCCCGTGGAAGCTGTTGTTTACTTAACTCTGAAAGAATGTGGATCCAAGGTGGGGATGATATGGAACTTCCTGAATACCTGAGCAACCCCCCCCCACCCCTCCACCTGTCACTGTAAAAAAAAAAAAATAATAAAAACATTCATCAGCAGTGACCTCGAGATTCCGCCGGCCCCCCCCTGAGCTCCTAAGCCCGCTGCTCCATTTTTAGTTCAAGGTCAGGGTCGCAGACCCTACCACACTGACCCTTGCCCAGGGAGAGGCTTTTGAGGTCACACCAGACCTTTGCTTGTCAGACCTGTCAGTTTACTCATTTCTTAACTATCAGTGTACAGCTGGGAGGAAAAAAAAAAAAAAAGGTGCACGGGTTACTGCAGGTCTGGTATGCTGTGTGGTATATTAATTGTAGTTGTTCACTCGATGGCTGATGCTGCTGGATTGTTGGACAGACAGCCTGTGTTTACACGGGTGATAAGCATGTCCTTTTTGTTGGTGATCAAAGCTATTTATGGCTCATATGAGAAAAATGAAAAAAAAAACAGAAAAAGCAAAACTGGAATAGTCTTTCCCTCTGATCTCTGAATTGCTGGAGAATACTAGTTCCTTGCAAAGTTCTTTTTAAAAATAAATGCTTACACTAAGGTGAGAGGTCAGGAGATATTGAACGCTGACACCTTCCCAGCTGGCGCTCGTGGCCACCGATCAGCCGCTTCCTGCTATTCGGGCTGCCCTGGTCTGTGTCTGAAATGTACTCGGGAGGGGAATTCTGCAGGTTTGACGCAGCGTTGGGGGAGGGGGGAACGGAGGCAGATCGTGGAGAGCCTTTGCTCCTGCTGAATCTCCCACAAGGGCCTACGGGAGATGGATGTGAGGAGCTGCCCCGATCCTCACCTACCTCTTCTCCCAGGTCTCGCCTGCTCCAGGTCTTGGAGACGACCCAGGGACAAACCTTGCAGACTGATGAGGGTCTGAAGCTCTTTCAGCTAACCCACGTCAGTGTAGCAAACTCCTGGTACAGGGCCTTTACAAACTCAATAACATCCATTTATAACCAGGTTTATGAATAGCAATGCACCCTGATTTCAGAGATCAAAGCCTTTTAAGGGCAGATGAGCGCCACCTGGTGGGATGGAAGCATGACCATGCTCCCCCCCATCTCACCCTTACGGCTTTGAAAGTGCCCCTAGGTCAGGAAATCCGAGGGACAACGTTAAATGTGGCTTCTGTGACATTGAACCTATTGTACCTGCGGAAATAAATGTATGTTAGACTGATGGGGTCAGCTGGGCTGGTCTGTATTTGAAGAGCATGTGAAAGGAACAATAAAAAAAAAGAAATGGAGGAACAGATGTGAAAGTGGGCGGGATCCTAAAAACTGCTCCCGAAATTGAACCAAAAGGTATCCTTGGAGCCTATAACTCATGTGTGAAGGCTGATCTGTCTGTGAAGACTTCACGTGTAAATAATACTGGAATGGCTTGACAAATAAAACGATGGCAACTGTGTTGTCTAGTCTGGCTTGTCGATTTATTTCAACAGCTGTGTAAACCTTCCCCAACATGGAGCGAGGTTGCTCCTTACCTGCTTGATCTGGGCGGGTGGAGGCTGGGGTGGGGCCTGAAGGTCAGCTGATCATTATTGAATTCCGTTCCAGAACATGGATTTGCCTCTTAGCCCCCGTACGACTGTCACGAAAGGCACAAAGTCACCTCAGGTCCTTATACAGAGCTGAGGGAAGTCCCTGCATTTAGAGTTGTGTCATTTTTTTTAACTGTGTAATGCCACACTTGAGATTATAAATTGTTCCTTTCAGATTCTCTTGTTTTCAGAAATTAAAATGCAAGTGTGATATGTAGTCAGTGTTAATGAAGGCTAACATAAAGTATTCTGTATTCATTTATGAATTTTGTTGTTGTTTTTTTCCAGTCCATATATAATAGCTCTGCCTCTTCTTGACAATTATCAATGTGTGACCTGACCTTGGTGTGTGTCTGCGGTTTACCCCCCTCCCAGGTCACCACAGCACCTCTTACACTTTGTCAAATTAAAGAAGAAGAAAAAAGAAAACTCAAAAACACCAAACTTGTTAAAAGGCTTCTGCCAAGGCTCAGGGTCAGTCTGAACACCAGAGTGTTACAGACACCCACACAGGGCAAGACGTCCGCAAGGTCGTTTCGCAACTCGGCTCATGAGCAGGGTGCCTGGGTGACTGGGAGGGGGGCACGTGGCGTCTTCTGGCGGGTTCCCAAGTGTGTTGGCAGCCTCAGTGTCCACTCTCACTTTCTGTATTCCCGCACTGAGGGCAGCATACTTCCTTCAGCTACACTCACCACGTCTCCATGTTAACTTATACCTCACCTTCTGCCTTACTTCAGGTTTGTTAAGATGATTGTAAATTAGCAGGAAACAACAGACATCTCAGAATCATTTGTTTCTGAAAAACTGATGATGAGGACGCGAATGCTGATATATAAAATGGTTTTCCTTTTATTTTTGTACGTATGTGCTATGCACAGCAGTCTACTGTAAAACAACAATAAAAGTTCATTTTTTTATGGGTTGTTAGCATGTGTATGTTTATTTTGCTTTAATGTACACAAGAAGTTCCATTTCCTTCATATTGTGACACAGGTGAATTACTACAGGGTCTTGTCCTCACACCGGGCAGCCCCTTCTGGATGTAAAATTAAAAATATCTAGCTGCAACGAAAGTACAGAGACCTAACTTGAATTGCCACATGCCGTCGCTTAATATTAGTTTGCGTTTCCAGGTTGTTTCCTAAGACGTTAATATGAAATGCTAAAATAGTAAAGCACATTTCAATCAGGCTCCATGTACACAACGCTTAAGATTCAATTTCTATTTAAAACTTTATGGGGTGACTTACGTAAAAAAGGCTAGGTACAAGTTATGTACACAAAAGACATCTCCTGCATACTGAAACGCTAGGAACATGAAATGACAGTGGTGTTACACTCATCAGAAAATGTTGCCACACCACCAACGGGGAAAATACCATAAACTACCTTTCCAAATCACCTGTACTATGCATGGAAACAACGAACACACAAACTATGAAGTTATAAACATAGTAACGATTTCATTTAAATCCTACCCCACGTCCTTATGTGAATACAGTCACAAAGAACAATGTAACTTTAAAATCATGACGTACCAACTCAAAGCAGTACGCCTTCGGTATCATCCGCGAGGTCCATATATAACGGATTATCAAATGAGTCGACTAGAAAAATCCAGATAAAATATGAGTTTATGATAACTAAAGGGCCGACGTGTCTCACGTGCGTGAAGTGGTGCCTTCTAAGAACATCAGCGCGTATCTGAGCGCGCGGCCGCGACGCGATCACCTGCAAGCCAGCCGCTCATAATTGAAGCTGCGGCGCCTCCTACTGGCGAAGTTAAGAAGGATCCTTCGGGACGCGCCTTAATGTAGAAATCGGAGCTTCAGAGTCTAGATTTGAGATTTTTTGATCCCATAATTCAGAGTTGAAAAACTAAGTTTGTTTTAAAATGTTGTTGCACTTCATATAAAACAAAATGAATCACAACTAAATGATCCATTGTGTATTTGAACAGCCCGACAATGTTCACCGGAATGCAGCTCATAAATAAACTTCATTAGCTTCGATAAATTTTGCACAATTCATATTGCATAATACGTAACGAAGTTTACATGAACGAGATTTTTTTTCTTCCTGTTTTTAAGTCTGTCTTGAGATACATATTATCGCAAATTCGGTCATTAAATAAATGGTATATGACTCTAAAGGACTACTACAATTTTGATAAAGAATGAAGATTAGCTCAGTAATAAAACTAATTTTCTAAAATTACAAAGCGTTGCAAGTAATAAGTACACACGTGATATAACTATTACTTGCATAATGCATAAAAGAAATTAGAAAAAAATCCCTGCATGTTTTAAACTTCTCTAAAAATGGGCCAAATGGGTCCATCTTTCTGTTTTACTGTAACAGCCCTAATGAATATTAGAAGATCTACGATAATTCGGCTCAAAAAATGCACACAATCTCACATCGCACCCAGTGCCGCCTGTAATTAACCTTCTGTATACTTGCATAATATCTTTGGCCTACGCCGAGGTTTAACGTCGGGGCGGAACCAGGGGAGTGGGGGCACGGTAATTGCTGGGTGCCAAATGACATTGAAGGTAAACAGACAGTGGCGGAACCCCTATGGACCCCTTGCTTGCTTGCTTCCTTCCTTCCTTCTGTCGTGTCCTCAGGGATCTCCACATCTGCTTCGGGGGCGAGGGCGCTGTCAAAGATGCGAGCAAAGGAGTGGCGGCCGGCGGCTTTAAATAGCCGCACGCAAGGCGTTGAGACACCAGAACAATCTCAGTCTGCTGCGACGTCCAGGGAAGGGACTTGGACCAGCCTTTAGAGACGCCTGGATTTTAAGATCTGATTCACCCGTGCAGCCCAGATCATGCATCCGTCTCTCATCACGCTCTGTCTGGCTGTGCTTCCAGGCTTCACGCTGGTCTTCTCCATGCCCAACCCATCACCCCTGCTAGGGTCCAACTGGGGCAACCCGAAGAGATACGTGCACCTGCAGACAACTACGGACATCAACAACTTCTACCTGGAGATTAATCTGAGCGGACAAGTTAGAAAAACTACAAGGCGGACTTCTTACAGTAAGTCCTTGTTATGTATAAATGACTTTGGAAAAAAAATAAAAAATAAAGCTCCTCACCAGATGAGTTCATGCGTCATTTGGCAATTAAGATATTAATTACATATTCTGATGGCGAAACCATTACTGTAAGTAACTAGATATCAGTATAGTTCACAGTTTAACCAACGTGTAATGGGATTTATGCCGAATGGATGCGCAAGCTTTAATTTTTACGGGTGTTTTTAATTGGTTGACTTTCTGTTCTGCCAGGTGTCATTTCACTAAAGGCAGAAGCGAGAGACCGCCTGGCGATATACGGAGTGAAAAGCAACCGCTACTTATGCATGGATGCCGAAGGAAATCCTTTCACTTCGGTAAGTGTCCCTGTTAGCCCTCTTTCTTTCCTTCCCTAAAACCTTGTATTTCGGACTGAGGAAGTCATTTTGTAAGAAAAAGCCAAGCACCCAGAAAGCTGACCTGAGTGACTGAAAGCGTTCTTATTTCAGACGGTCTGTAACAGAGATGACTGCCTGTTCCACCACAAGCTTCTGGAGAACCACCGCGACGTGTACTACTCCTGCAGGAACGGCCTGCTGCTGAACCTAGAGGGGGTCAAGCAGGCCTTTGTGGAGGGACGCAACCTGCCAGCCTCCTCGCTCTTCCTGTCTGAGAGAAACACGGTGCCCTTGGAACGGCTCCTGCACAGGGAGAGGAGGAATCGTCATGTCGACCCGTCTGACCCATTGCACGTGCACACTCAGCTCGGGGAGGGCTCTGACTCCATGCCGTACTTAGACCAGGAGCAGGACCAGGATACAGAGCAGCTCGAGCACGGCCGAGCGGTTTCCAAGGAGACCGTCAGTTCCACCTTCTATGACGACCCTCTGCAGGTGCTGAATTTGCAGCACTTGAACAGCCCCCGGAATATGGGCACCATGGGCTGAGGCTGGCATAATAATAAACGGCATGGAAGTAAGAGTTGGTGGGGGGAGTTTACATTTTCTCCAGCTGGTCTGAAAAACTCTCACTGTAGTGTTTTAAAGGCCATAATAGAAGTAGAATCTCTGCAAAATGGTTCCTTTAATTTGCATATTCTTTCTTTATTTGTATCTTGCCTAATCAGAAATCACATTTCAATAGTCCTTGGCCTCAGCTGACAAGAAAGTGAATTTTTTTTTCACTATCAAATTCACATTGATCAGTAAGTCACCTCATCGCAATATATCATATGTCAAGCTGTTCTGTTAATACCAAACTATCTTTTAAAACCTTTACAAAATATCCCCTTAAACCTTTTTTGGGGGTACTTGAAGTGAGTTCTTTTGGTAAATTCTGCTGCGCTTAACACACTAAAACAAAAAAAATGTTTGAAACAAGACAGTGTTAGACATCCATGACAATGGTTGTGTTGCAGGTGCTGGACACCCCCAGCAAAGACCCTAAGAATATCAAAATATTTATTTATTTAAATGTATTCAGTTATTTATAATATTTATGCTTGTTCTTTATCGTCAGAATGGAAAACATTTTATATGTATTTTTTTTTTGGACTATGAACATTTTCACTAATAAATCATATGGTTAAATAAATTTTCTGGCTCAGTGGATTTTTTTTTTGTTAAATGGTACAACATAAATGACCAGCGGATTGTGATTGTCCCCGATTGATCTATCTAACGTATGTAGTGAGGAGTCTTGTGCTACCAGCTAGATGGTATTGTAGCCCTTTGCTGTTTAATTATTTTATGGCTAGTTCGACCAGTGTGTCATGCCTTTAGTTTTCTACATAGCCACATGGAGCGTATAAAACTTTAGGGACATCTTCCTAAAATCATGCTGTGCACTCCATAGCCTTCAGAATACCTTCAGTTTGTCAGAGTGTGAACTAAACAAAGTGCTAGGGGTTTTGCAGCGATAGTAACCATTGCTGACTAATGCTTCTCACAAGCGTGTTTAGTAAGCTGGATGTCCTTTGAGTGGTGTATCTGCAATGAACCAAGGAGAACCAAACCAGCAGTCCTACACTTACTATCGTACTCTGCTCTAAGGGAGCAGAGCATGTCCCAGAGTACCTCGTACAACAAAGACTACCATGACTCTACATCCGGTGTCCATGCCGAATTGTACACTTGCTCTACTAATACCATGAACCTGACTCAACAAGATCACAGTAGTGCTTTTTGGAAAAAATATCTCAGGCCAGCTGAGAGGAAACTGCTTGGACCCTGACTCCACTTGACCACCTGAGCAGAGAAGCTGGGAAATTCTTCCAGAGAGCACTGCAGCATTACAAGATAATCCGGAGTGAATCCAGAACTGCTTTCTGGAAGGACAAAGACCCGGTGGTGTCTTTCTGCTCAGCAGTAGTTGTTGTTAAATTCTGCTCAAGTGTGTTTACATGTGGAGAATTTTATCAACCAATAAAATGAGCACAAAGGCCAGTGGAAAACATAAAGACATCAAAGGTAAATTTAGCCTTTGGTACATGAAGAAATATGAAGCCATAAAAAAGTTTCAAATGAGATTCAAGCAGTAAATTACAATTTATATCAGTAAAACTTGGAGTACAAAAAAGTAAATCAGTGTCTAGGGCCAAGGCAGCAGAATGCGTAGTATTAAATCAGTTTACAATATGAATCTGGGATGACAAATCGCTGACCTCTTCACACCAGAAAAATGAGAACACGCCAAATTCATAAACCCTTATGGCTGAGTCTTCTGAACAAGCGGTACCTCAGTTATGAATGATTCGATAAATATTATAATTAATTTGCAGGTCAGAAGGTCACCTGATTAACAAACATACCACCCAAACAACAGGTGTCTGGAGCATTCAGTTATATTTACAGTATGTCGCGTGAGTGAAAACATACAGCAAGAAAGCTCAAAAACACACATGGACATTTATTACAGTTTGCTGAAAATAATAAACAAAAATTAAATACAGAAAAGATGCCTCAAGCAAAACGCTGGCATTGGCCGCTTCCTCTTAGCATTATAAATTAATTACAGTACATCGAAGGTTGAATTAAATATTGTGTTGCTTTCCATATCCATCTGCTTTTTGGCAATCTACAGCTCATGCCAGGAAGGATTCCCTGAACTTTTGCAGACATTTGAGACACCTTATAACATGCAAATAGAACGATGACATTTATAATCGACAGTAAGATGTAAAATAAAAGTGAGTTATCAGGGATATCAACAATCCTGTTCATGTTGCTTGGTAGCCAGGGTGAAAGTTTCTTAAAATTCAAGCGATGTAGCAGACAGCAACTGTAAGCCCTTGAAAACAGCCTATTCATTAATTTGTATTATCTACAATTACATTCCAGTAAAAAAGCCAGGTTTAAATAAACAGTATTTTTCCTAGAGTGAGGTAAGCACCATGTGCTCCCAGAGGATTCTGGGTAAAAACCATCTTTGATCTTCTACTCTTCTGCCGCCTCCCAGTCCTCCTCAGCTACACCTCGCATTTGACGGCCTTCAGGTGGTCCTTCCTGTTGACGAAGACGCAGCGAATGGCGGCAGACGGCAGGTCTGGCTCACCACGGGGCAGTGTAACGACGAACCGGCATATGCCAGTGTTGGGGCAGGCAGAAAAAACATGTGATGGTTTGGTATCAGGTGGTACAGCACACTGAAGATCCTCCACTAGATAGCGTACTGCCATGCGCATGTAAGCACCATGGCTTACCACCAAGACATGTGAGGCTAGGCCTTCAACCCCATCATCAGGAAGACCAGCAGGGATTGCCTGAGTTACAGGCGCCAGCTGCCCATTACCATGGTGCCGTGTGGCCATATGCTGGAACAGGGCCTCCACGAAAGTCTTGATCCGCAGCTTCACCTACAGGAGGCATAGGGTGTTCTCAGCTCAGAGGTCCTGTCTCCACTGCCCAATGGAGTGAGTACCAAACCTTCCTGTCTGCACCTTGCTCCAATGACATCACATGGAGTGACAACCTTTGTCAACCATATCTGAGCTTCCTGTGGATCGTGTGTGGACGGTATGTCAGCTGGTTGTCAACTGCATGTGGACTGTATATGGGCCGTGTGGACATTGGTTCCAGTGTTGTGCATTATGGCTACTTAGGATATTATAATTTTACCCAATTAATGGTAAGGCACAGAGCTTATAAAAAGCTCAGCTATGTTAGACAGTCACAAATGCCCTGAAAAAAACCATCCACGTTTCATCTGTATTAACAAAAAAAATTTAAATCCAATGAATGTTCATTTGTTTTTAAATGCTATTTTTCTGCCTAAAATAGTCATCTTTGTGAATGTGCTTTACTTTCCCCGTTTAATCTGATTTTATATTTCAGATTTCTCAGTGTGACTTCCTTCCTCTCTGAAGTATTTTTCTTCCAGAATGACATTATGGATTTGGAAAACTTGGGGGGGAAAAAAAAAAAAAAAATCTCAAACTTAGGGCGTCTGCAGTATAATTAAAGAAACATATCTCGTGGAATTAGCAAAATAAAACCTTGTATCTTTCTGAAATATCACATTACTTCAGCATTCAGAACAAGATTAAATCTGCATTAGCATTGAGTTAGGTTAAACTGAATATATTATTAATGGATGTGTTGAAGACTCGCGATAAAGGCCCGCTTATTACTGCTGACTGGAATGGAAGACTTGACTTACGGTGCTGCTGTAGAACCTGCTGTGCAAGAATGTATTTATCGTGCATCACAATCACACCTTGCAGAATCATGGAAGCGAGATGCATGCAACGCGTTCTGACTTTCCATAAGGGAAGGGATCCCTCTGCCGCTGTGTTGAGTCTCCCCGGAATCACGACACGCTTAATTCACCAGCGACGGTCAGCACTGATAAACATCCAGAGAGTTTCCCACTGGCTGCCGCCAGGACGTAATGTTTGAGAACCGCAACGCTGCCTCGGGAATATACGCTTACTCACAAAGGTCGTCCCGTCGACGGAAATTTACCCCACAAGACAGCGAAATCTGACGCCGGGCAGGTGCGAAAGCTCAGCGAGTCCGACGCAGATTGCATCTTTGCGAGTTCCTACTGACAGTGCAAAAAAATATCTGTCAGGACCGGAATTAGGCTGAAGGATCGGGACAGTAATGCAAAGAATGGTGTGATTCAAGAGTAAAAGATAAGACCAGCTGACAGCAAGAAAGTCGCAGGAGACGGAACCTGGGTCAAGCGTGGCTGTTAGTTCCACCTTCACAAAGGCAGGCATACATTTATTATATGTTTTCTGTCTGAAGCGAGGAAAACAAACAGGGCCGGCCTCAAGGGCTGAAAGGTGATACGACTGCTCTGCCAGCCACGGGATTTGAACCCATAACCTTCTGGATAAAGGCACAGATCCCAACCCCATCCCAATCCCACTTCATATTCAAGGACTCTGATGGCCTAGTTAAAGTTAACCTTGATCCACCTGTGTTATCTGGCCATTTCTTACCTACCTCTAACTTAAATTAATACACCTGCCATGTTTGCACATACCATTAATATTTCATCCTAATTCTGACCACTACCGTTGAAGATTGAGTTCTGGGTGAGTTTGGACTTCATATGACGACAGCAGTATAAGTCACCTTGCACCAGTGTAGCGGTCTCAAAAAGCGGAAATCTTGCTCAGTCGTGTTTTGTGGCTTCCTGTCGCCACCTTGTGTTTATTTTATGAATTTCACTTTATAAAGCAGTCAGCCCGCGACTAGGGAGAAGTCATGCGGAGAGCGTTCTAACAAACCACTTCTGTGGTTTAGGCCTATTAACACCAAACGGACGGTTTGGTGGGCAGAACGCCTCCAAGACGACGCGGTCCACTACACACACAATATTGTGGAGCTCCCCCTTCCTCCTCACCTGCTCCGGCGTCTCTCCCTGGGGAGGCGTGAATTGCGGGCACGAGAGGCCGGCTGCCCTAGCCATATCCTTCATGTCCTCCACCGGCCTTCCTTCGGCAATTCCATAACTCTGCACAGAGGTCAGATGTCAGTCAGAACACAGGGCTCTAGAGCGACAGGGTGCCCACAGAACCACACACACAATGTACAGACCTTCCATTCATTTCTACGGGCCTACCCCTAATCCTAACTATAACATCTCTAACCCTTACCCAGCCTTCACCATAACCAACCCAACAAAATACAAGACTTTTGGCTCTTTTGGTTTTTTAATTGCATTCATCAGATTTTTATAAAATGGTTTTCCCTTGTGCGGACAACAAATTTTTATTACCTTCTAAGGACACTATGTCCCCACAACTTAGTATAAACATGATATATGCACACACACACACACACACATACATACAACGACACAGCAATTGCTGCTGAACGGGAGGTCAGAGAAATCGCATCCTGCACACACCTGCAGGTTAATTGCACCTGACTTAGGCCTCGTGTTTACGGTCACCCCCGTAGCCGGGTCCGTCCTGGGACCAAGGCCACCAGAAGCGCCTGTTCTCACTCACCCGTTCCTTGAGCAACGGCTCGGAAATGATTTCGACATCGGAGCTATGCGAGTTGTTTCTCAGGATGATATCAGCGGTCTGAAACACAGAGGAAGGACACCTACTCAGAGTCGACTGCTGGGAAGTTACATCTGGAATGAAACATTATTACCAAATCTCTTTAGAGACGCCCTTCTCCGAAAGCGACTTACAATTCTGCCAGGTATACAGCTGGAATAAGTACAGGAATATGAATAAGTATTGAACAGCCCGACGTAGGACTGCACACAGGGTCTTTAAATTTTTTATTGGGTTATGCTACAAATAAGAGGAATCCTTACCAGGGCAGAATGATTCAATATATCTGCTTCCAGCCCGAAATACAAAGTGAATGTTCAGACTGTGATTAATAAAACACACACGGTGCTTTTGCACAGTGATGGCTCACATCCTCTTAACTTGCTGAACCATCTTCTCTAGAAAATAATTTCCTATCACGGTAACGCTCCCCCTCCCATACACATTTTGTCATTCAGAAACACAACAGCCTTTCACACACGCCCAGCAGGCCAGCTCGCTCAGATTTCCCGATTTTCCAAAAATCATGTGACGAATTTGTACCTTCCCCCCCCCATTCCCACTCCCATGGCCAACCCTACCATTAAATCTTTTACCATATATGGAAACGTGGAAGTACAGGAATGAAACGGCGACAGATAAAAATATTAAAATAATCTGGTGCACGTGTATTTAAATTGCTGAAGACTGCCATCCATTTTTAAATGACATACAGTTTGAAGTCGTTTAATTTACAGGAGTGAAACGGCTGAAACATCAAAGCTGTACCACAATAACATAAGCTTAAGGCACATCCACATCCATAAAATACTCACTGCAAACTGACACATCAAAGCTGCTGCATGAGATGCACAATCACAAAAAAATTGCAATCTTGGGGGAGATTCCAGCACGCACCTGCCTGGCTCGCTGCAGATTGCTGACGAAGACGTCGGTGAATTTCAGCTGTCTGAGGTATTGTCCCGCTGCCTCGGCCTGCTGTCGTCCCGTGTCGGACAGCGGGGCATCGATGCCCTGCCCTGGGGGGGATATGAGTGTCACGTGACTTCAGACATGTGACTCATGTCACACACGGGACATCTGGGAAACCCTAATTCAGGTGGGAACCACAAAACGGCAAGGGATTAAAATATTATAGCCTTACAGCTGGTGATGAGATCAGACGAGACCCCACCACTCAAACCCTACCATGACTGGTGCAGCACTGTTAAGTATTACAGTGCTGGAAATGAAAGTACGAGCTGTGTGAGTCCCTGAATGGAGACATGTCAGAAATGGGCTCCAGAGCCCTCGCGGGCGTGGCAGTTGTACCTTGGAGTAGCTTGTCCTTATTGTACTGGGTTTCTCCACTAGAAGGGAACGGGGAGAATGGTGAGAAAGGACCTTCCGCCAGCTCTGCGGACATATGAAGTGTGGTGAGACCGCATGGCATCAACACAAGGCTTCAGGGTTCTCCATCGCCTCGGGGAACGAATGAAGGCAAAGACTGCGTGTCAGTTACACACCGACGGCAACTGACGTCTACACGAGGACAAACTTCTGATGTTCCAAAAGCGGTGTCAAATTAATTATACTTAGTGTGCAGGGAACAGGTATTGGTCTCCTCGGGGTAGGGGATTAAGATTTACTTTGCTGAACTCATGTAGAGAATACACAAGACCCAGCAGACGCCGAAAACGAAACCCGACTTGAGCGGATCGCACTAGCGCGGCAGCGGCTGCGTTTCGGCCCGAAATGTCGTCCTGCGCCCCTTCCTCCGAGTAAGACTCAGCATGCATGTGAACACGTAAACGGGCATCCCTACTTACTGTCGGACCATGGTCAGAGCGAAGGTCAGCATCGTGCCGGTGCCTCCTGACAGCGTCTCTCCCCGCCGCTTACGTCACACTGTCTGCGGTCCCGCGTCACCGTACGATGACGATGTACACGCTTATCGCAGGGTTGTGCTCAGATCCTGCAGATGTCCATCCACTCGCGTCCCAGAATCAGACAGGGTACACCCTGATCGGTCATGGGACATATCTCCCCCTCTCACACACACAGGCAAACAAACACTAAGGCTCTAAGGGCTGTTTATTAATGCTCAAATTCACCAGGACAGTGTGCCTTCAGACCATAGGAAGACACACACACACACACACACACACACACACACACACACACACACACATATAAACAGACAGTGTAGGCAAATCTAACATTGTGGGGACCTTCCATTCATTTCTATGGGCTTAACCCTAAAACTAATTAAGACAACCCTAACCCTTACCCAGCCCTAACCTTAACCATAAGTAACCTAACAAAATACAAGACTTTTAGCTCTTTGGGTTTTTTGATTGTGTTCACAGATTTTTATAAAATTGAGTTTTGACTTGTGGGGACTCGAAAAATGTCCCCACAAAGCAAAAATGTCAGGTTTTTATTACCTTGTGGGGACATTTTGCCATTTTGTCCCCACAACGTAATACACACACACACACACACACACACACACACACACACACACACACATACATCCCAAACCCACCAAACCCAAAATCCCTGAGGTGTGTGGACTCAGGTAACTGAAATGTAGGTTAAGTGGCAATTTTGTAATAAGTACTGCTTAGGTAGGACAATTTAATATGTTATGACGACAACGTTAGCTTGAAGCAGGTGGGCATGCAGGTAACTCAGGCAAAACTGCAACAGGTGGACTGACAGGAGTGGTTATGTAAAATCACTGCTTCTCCAATATCAGTAACCAAGAACAATGACTGATAAAGCAGACGTATGCCTTACTTAAGTCTTTGGAAATAAAAAAAAAAATGTCCTCACTTTATCATCCATCCATCCATCCATCTGCTTATCCAGACCTCCATGAATATTTCTTCCTGACATCTAAGCCTTTTCTCATGTGGTACACTTATGTCTCATTTTCGTACTTATTTTTCATACTATTTAGGGCTCTAGCGGCAGTTTTAGGAGAAATAACTGCCATTAAAATGTACATTCCTGATTTTAAAAAGCGATATCTAGTGTTTCTCATGTCAAATGAAAAAATATATAAACTCTGTAATTTGTTTGACACTCGGACCTGATTATACACGCACACAACACATACATGTCGTACACGTCAGTTGCGCAACACAGACACTGATCAGTGCTTTCAGAACATCTGTGAAGTATTCCTGAATTCATCATCCGCTAACTGGGGTGGCAGAGGGATTACAGTGCGGGCAAAACAGAAGAACAGTAGCAATACTTTTTTCATGGAGTGTTTATTGGCCATACAGCACCCCTGTACCCTACACAACATTTCAGATGAACTTTTGAACAAGATAAGTACGTAGATGTGATTAATTGAAGCATGCCATGTCAAGTTTGAAAACGTAGAGGAAATTAAACGTTTAGCTGTGGTGTCACAGGCTGTTATACTCAGCACAGATGTCTTTCCAGCTTTTAAAGTGTGAATGCTCATTTTATTACCTTGATATTAAAAATGAAGCCATGCGCGTCTATGGTCGTTTAATGGAGGTCACCATTACACTCTTCCAATTCCACACAGTGAAATATTCCGAACCCTTTTCGATATAATTGCCTTTCTGGACGTTCCTACTGTACATGTATTCACACCCCACAAACTGCTCAGTTTCAAGCAAAAATAATTATTTTATTTAAGGAGACAGACAAGATAATAACAATAAACTAGCATGGCATCACACTCATCAAAGCAGATGTTTATTGAACAGAGTTTGTGCAACCGACATACTGAGGTACATGACGAGGCTTATAGTGGAAGGAGATAAAAATGAAAACTTTCCTCAAAACTTCACAAGTGAATAACGATGCTAGTCTTCCTCTCGCGAGGATACGCAATTTGAATTATCCAAAGCTAATTTCTGACTCTGGCTGATTACCTGTTTTATTTGTTATTTATCGTAAGCTGAACAGTTTGCGCTCTTCATAACTTACTTGACGTAGCGTAGACATAATAGGAAGACTATAAAACATGGACATACACTACGGTTGTATCAACTCTATAGCCCTCTGGTACAGTAAGTTCCTGATAGTCATATATTTTTCAACATTGCTCATGAAAAATTGATTGACTGAAAAGTTTCATGCCCCAGTACTGAAGTTCAATAGGTATCTCAGGGTTTTTGTTCCACCGCCCTCCCCTCTCCCACCAATAACATTTGAGTCAACACTGGAACCTTTGATCTTTCTGTTCCCTGTTTCAGTGGGGAAATGTCTCTCCACCCCCCAAACCAATTGAACGACGGCAGGCGAAAACTGCGACATCTGCCTTGTCCCCCAATGTTCAGAGGCTCCCTGAATGACTATGACATTGCGAGATACTCTGACCAGGAGCTTTCTGCTCTGCTCTGCTTGTCCAGCGCACCTGAGGTACTCCAACACTGCCTTTGCAGAATGTGACATGGGAAGGTCAGGAAATAGACAAACGTGCTAGTCAAGAAGAACTTTACAGAGAGCATCTCCAGTCACACACTACTCTAAAGTTTCCTTACCCTCTACTTCAGTATCCTGGATGATTCTATGCATTATAATAATAATATTATGGTACAAAGGTTTATAAAATAGCAGCACACTCAAGTGAAACATTACAACTGGGTAATGTTATTTGAATATAAGAATGAAACAAAACCATAGCTTTTAGCAGCTCAAAAAAAAAAAACTTAAATACAGGTACTTTGTCATAACACTCTTTTGCTCATTACTTTGGAAAACAGTATCCAACTGTTTGAACCAACCCCAACCCCCCCCACACACAGAAACAAAAAAAAAAAAAAAAATCAAAATAAACTGTGTATCCACACTATTCCACTCACAGCAAATCGCAAAAACTCAGATGCACCTTGAAAAAACACCGTTGGAGCGCGTGTCGAGGTTGTGGTTTATTTTTCGGATTGGACTTGCAAGAACATAAAGTTACAGTACATTGAACGGCAGGTGGGAGAATATTTTCATCAGAATTCTACGGCGTAAGGTGACACAGATTACTTGCTAAAATTTCTCCAAAAAGACTCTTCAAAAAAGAAAAAATGATGCTTACTATGACTAGACACTGATAGAAACTTTAGGAATCCAGGCCCCCCCAACTATTCTGCCACAGAAAGAGACAGGAAAGTACACACCCTCTCCCCCTCAGCAAATCAAAGAAACAGATTCCCTTGAGCAGGTCAAAGAGAACTACACGCCCACAATCCGGTCGCCACTGCTTGTGAGCCCCAGTGTCTGCGGTGGGAGTTAGATGGGTCTAGTGCTGAGGTTTGAGGGAATGAAGTACAACCTGCATTCATCGGAGCCTTTAAAGCAGCACGTTTTTTCCTAGACATGGGGCCTGGCAGAGCCAACACCGAACACAAACAGTCCCAGAACGTAGAGTCCCAGCAGGGGCGACTCAGCAGACGACCGGCTGGTGATCATATGCCCGCCAATAGGCGAATGTTGACACATGACAGCTTACACATTAAAAAATGCTTTTTTTTTTTTTAAAGAAAATAAAATGGTTTTAAAACTTGTGCAAAAACTAACATAGAACAAACCCCATTGATCTTTTTTTTCCATTTTCATATATCACCAGGTGATTTTGCTATGAAGAACACAAAAACAAATTCAAGTAAAACAAACACTTAATGACTAAATCAAAGCAACAAACTAAAAAAAACAATTTAAATAAAAATTTTTAGGCCTTTGTTCTGTAAATTTGCATTGGCATATTTCTGTTTTTATTTTATTTTTAAATAACGTTAGCATTATTAACATTAAGTGGTCAGACCACCTTCTCCAGCTCACTGTCTTATTTGGAATGCTTTTGAATTGGAATCTCTCTCCCTCCCATTATGGATATTTCATTCTAACACAAAAGTCTCTATGCAGTTGACTTTGGAATATCTGAACACGGGGATCCAGCCCTACGACACTAAAATAGAACAGAAGCCCAGGAATCCACCCTACAGTTGTATCACGATGACAGTGTACTCACGCCTCAAGGAGCACGGTGACATCACAGCACCTCGCTGCTGGAATGAGTAAGGATCCACAATATGAGACAGCACCAACGCTCACGGCATGACCCCGCCCCTCTAACAACAGACAGTCGTGCCTCCGATGGGTCCGGCCGTGACTTTGGCTTGGCCACCCCTAACATGGGAACATATGTGACGATAGACCTCTGCCCCGTTTCTCCGGAAACCTTGAATGTCCCGGTGCCTCCAAACCCCGCACCCCTACTGCCTTCCAGCTTCTGCCACGTCTTTTCACGCCCAGCAGCACGCTCTCAAATTCTCTCTTTATTAGCTGGTTCTGCTCAACTCCCCAGTCAGTCTCAGGTCAGGTGCATCCGCCTGCCCAGTCTCCTACCTGGCTTCAGAGAGCCACACCTGCATCTCATACTACCTCATACTCACATGCTAGCGCCCCCTTGTGGGCAGAGTTATTGACCCGGAAATGCCTAGAGTCCATTCAACTTAAAAGCACTAAAGTAACCATATAATCAAATAAAATAACATATGTTATCAATATAAAATGCATGCCAGCACTGTTTGATAACTTGGCAGTGAAGCAAAATTGTACCCTACGCTAAGACACACTCCTTTCCTTCCACATTGGTAAATTTGCAGTGAGCCCTGCCTAACCTCTCTCCTTCCCCTTGTCCGCTCTCTCATTCTGTATTCCCCCATTTCTCTTTCTTTCTTGAGTGGGGCCAGCCCTCTCTCTCTTCCAAGCTAAAATAGATGCACATCCATTCTGGGCGGTGACGCAAGCCTGCGGGGGAGCAGGGGCAGGGAAGGCCCTCAAGACTGCGTCCCTTTCCCTGCTTGGCGATATACACGCCATGCACACGCAGACACACCGATAGGCCAGGCTGGTACCTGGCGGAAAACATTATCCGGTGACAGAAGCACCGTAAATTAAATTCATCATGACAATAATAATCATAATAATAATCATAATAATAACAATAATAATTTAATAATTAATGAGACATTCTGCATTGCTTAACATTTTCGCTCCCTGTCCATCTCTCAGAGTTCTGCTCTGCCTTCAGCCATTGTGAGATGGGGTCTCACAGAGCCTAGAGAACAGCCCACCCTCCTGTTCCACTGAGCAGCCCCCCCACCTTGCCACCCCTACAGGAAGACCATGGCACAAAAAAATAAAACAAGATAAAATGAAACATATCCCCTACTGCATATGATATACACACATGGGTTTCTGACTATATTCAGAAGCTGTTTATCATATATCATCTTATCAAATATAACTTATGTATATATAATAAAATAAAATATGAAAAATAGGTTTCCCCTATAAAAATCTGAGACACCAGAGATTTTTTTGTTTAAAATTGTTATTGAAATATGAATTTTGTATCTAAAATAGCTTGTATTTTGTAATATATATAAATATATTTATATATATATAACATATAAAGGAACAGGCTTTTGAAAAACAAATGGAAAATTGGATTAATAGTACTTTGCTGGGACTGTTTTTTTCTTGTTTTTGTTTTTTTCTCGCTTTTTTCGTCTGGGTTTATTTCGTCGGCTGCCCTGCTGGCCGCTCCTCTCCGCCTCACTGCAGGTTCACGTCTCTGACGTCCGTGGGTGTGCTGGACTGGTCCTGCTCCTCCTGGCCTTTCCGTCCGACGCGACCTTCCCTCAGACTGCTCACCAGCACTCGCTCGATCTGCTCCTGGCACGACTTCAGGCAGTCCTGCAACACAGACGGGGCGGGGTGCTGGTGAGGGAGGTGGACCTGGAACCCGGTGTGCACTGCTCTGGAGTCCCACAAATGGTGTTCATTAACGATGGACCACCAGGACCCTGTACTAGACAAGTGGTTATGGAAAGAGTTTAAGTGCCTCATAGTTTTGTTCGCGAGTGACAGTATAAGGGGATGTGAAAATGCCAGGAGGATTGGTTCGGTGCCTGCTGTTTTGGGAACTATGCTCCTACCCTCACTGCATCTCTAGCTTACATGGCTATCCTCACATATGGTCTACATCTCTATCCTCACCTAGGGTTTACATCCTTTTCCTCATTTATGGTCTACATCCCTCTCCTCACTTATGGGTGACATTCCTATCCACACCAGAGGTCTACATCCCTAACTGAGATGAGCCGGAGGTGCTGGGTGACCTAACGATTACGCTAGGCTGCAGCGGGACGTCCGCGCTGCTGTGTCAAGCCCCGTCAAAACATTGCTGGTTGTCTTGACAACCAGGAAAACACAGGTATTACCAGGAACTATGTTAATTATATCCATGTCTTCTGGGAACGTAAAGGGGGCACTTTTAATGAGAGGGGGCTCTGCTCAAAGGGCCCCCCATCCAACTAAGCTCCGTGAAGGTTATGTTACAGCTTCAAAAGGCCACCAGCAGAAACAGAGAACCCCCCTGAGAGCCCCCCACCCCCTGCCACTTTACACACCCCAATCTACATCATTACAAAGAATCCTGGGAAAGCAGAAACCATCTGGAGAGATGAAGACCCTGTGGGAAAATGGGGACCGCCCACATGGTTTGGGAAAGAGATGAGAGCCGCTACTCCAGTAGGCCATGTGATGGGTGCAGAAGGAAAAACAGGGAGATGTGACGCAGCCAGATTGGATGATGCCCCCTGCATTCCTCTGTAATGGGATACCCTGTTGTCAGCAGACATGTGCCCTCTGGTGGAGACATGCGAAACTACAACAGTCACAACGTGGCCCCACCTGCCTCCTTTCTTTCTTCCTCTCTCTGAAGATCTCTATTGAAGGGCTGGGACAAGTGGGTCCCAAACTCCACCCCCCCAGAAAAAAAGTAAAAGAGAGTCTTGTGTAGTGGTTCTTTTGGAATTTATAGCTAATTCAAGCAGGACGGGCTGTAGCCTAAGCTTTTATTATGAGCGCTGTGGCCAGACAAGCGTAGTCTGGATGAAACCAGATCACATAGGGACAGATCATCAGTGGCTCTGCAGACTGCTGGGGCGGGGCTCTGTCTGTGACTCACAGGACGTCACACCTCCTACAGTGAACCAGAAAAGCTACAGCTATAGATTTACAGGAGATATAACATTCGGCGGAGGTGACTGAGAACAAGTGAAAACACACTGTCTAGGAGGGGCACACGGGATCAGCATTAAACTCCCCTGTTCCAGCCATTTAGAGGAATGTTTGAAACCGTGAAGAGTTAATTTGTAATGCGTCATGCCATGGTTTTTTTTTTTAAACGTTGGCTCCTATGCACGGAGGTCTTGGTGAAAACAGCCGTGAATACTGATACCGTCACTGCTGTGTCAGCCCAGCGGTTTTCTCTCCGGGCAGGATGTGGTCCCCCGCTGACCGGCATCGTCCCACCTTTCCTGCCGCGTCGTGCTCCATTAGTCACACAAAAATAAAATTCCTTTGAGAAAATTAGCTGCAGCATCAAACTTTTAAAGAAATTGCCTGCGTGTTGCTACAAAAATGCAAACCGTCATGTCTGCAAAACACCCCCCCCAACCAAAGCCCGCTGCCCACTCTCCAGCCATGTTCACTGTGCCTTAGAGCAGCACTTTGGCCTCTGTGCCAAAGCAGGCCAAATTACTCGGATTCCCTTTGATGGCTTCAGCATGTGGCTACTCAAAATCCATTCTTTGATTTTCCACAGAGGTCTTGATGCCTCAGATGTACAGATGGCTGAGTTAGAGGTTTGGACACTTATACAGCTGACATCCAGTGTCACATGCTCCTCAGCTCTGGTGCATGTGGGAATGAGCTAAAAAGGGGTGTGGTCACAGGTGCCTCATCCCCACCCATAAGCCAAGTAGGAGATTAATCATCGAGGAGCTGGACGTGTGACACACGGCACACGGCGTCCTAGAGACAGGGTCCAGACATAATAAGACGATCTGTAAAAAAAAATAAACAATTCCTGATGATTCTCTGTTTCATCTCCAGTGACGCCCTAGCGTTACGATGATTTTCCTTCACTGTCTGCAGTGTGGAAGTCAGATGCTCTACAGTCAGGTCTTCTATGAAAGCTGGTTAAAGAAGGACACAGCCATGTGTCACCGTGCACCCACCGCGTGGAGATTCAGTACCCTCAATGCTTTAATCACCGCTGCATGAGAACGTATAGTACTGTGAAACGTTGGTCAGGGCGGCACCCAGTTGGCTGGAATCCGGTCTCGGGTCTTTGCGTGAGTTCCCGTGTTCTCCTGTGTCGTTCCATGTTCACGCGGAACTGTTTTGGTTATCGCGAGCCTTCTCATTACATCCAGTGCTAAAGAATCGAAGAGGAGACAGGCGGCTGTTTGTTATGGGATGGTAGGCACGTGGTGTAGCAGGTCTGCCCTTAGCATGGGAAGGCAGCAAGATGACAGATCCCAGTAGGACCCTGCAGTGATGCTGGAAGCACGTGAATCATTCCCGTGAAATACGGTGAGGTATAGAACATTACCCAGATAAAACTGTCAAAATTTCAGATAAGTGTCAGCTACGATGACATGTCCTATAAACATCCTGTATTGACTAAGATAAGAATCGAGTGGGTGTATCGATCAAACGAAGTTTATAGTAGTTTTACAAGAAAGTGACAATAATCGAGATAGTGGGGATTTATTAAAGACACCATACATTAAAGCAAAGCCGTTTGTCTTGCTAGGCTGTAGCACATCCAACCTCCAAGTGGAGGCTCCACCATTAAGCTGGCTGCATACTTCAAACGACGCCAGAACTAGCCAAAGCTGAAACACCGGCGCTGGATGAGTGCACGTGTAGCCGACTGATTGACGTATTTTTGACCAGCTGTGGTAAGTGGGTGGTCTCAAGAGAAAGACGTTGTGTATACCATGTTTTACAGCTTTGGTCTTTTTGGCCTAAAGTATTGTATACTAACATGTTTACTGATCACTGGATTCTGCAGTGATACCTCCACCCCCCCACTCCCCCCGGGGGCCCAGGGCACTCTCCCGGCAGGAACTGGGGGAGCTGGGACAGGAGCAACACGGGTCAATGTGGGTGGGGGCTAATGGTGGGGGAGGGGAAGCTGGATGCTAGGCCGGGTAGGAGACAGGAGAGGTGAGGGCAGAGGGAGTTGGAAGGGGGTGGGGTCTGTTACAGCAAGTGAAAAAGATGAATGGGGAAGGGGCAGCTGCCAAGTCACACAGAGACAGACTGTCTCACCCCCCGCCGTCACAACCTTCCCCCCCACGAGTGCTGTTTTCCCCTCCCGCTTCCTCATATACCAAATTGTGGGCGGCCTGCTATTGAGGGCACAGCGTTTACTTTATGCATGCATAGACTCACGCTGGCCATCGGACACGGTAGACGAAACCCTTTTAACGCTCCAAACAAGCATAAGCTGATCCCTACGGCCCCTGTCACTAGAGGCTCAACAGCTTCCTTACGTATGTTATGGTAAAACAGCTCTGACTGGGCCCCTCCGGAGGCTGACCTCCATAGCCCCCCATCTCAGTCTTGACGGAACACCAAATGTTCAGCCTCAGTCAAGACCATGGCCTCCTAAGTAAAGCAGACAGGCAACCGCCATCCCCAAGATCATTCCCCCGAGGTGACTGGGCAACCTCTGCGGCCACTGTTTACATTTGGTGGCTTAATGGCACATTCCTGCTCTTGTTTTGCTCGTTTCTCCGGCTGTCCGTCCGACATGGTCCGACCGCCGGCTCTTGACCGCTCTGATGGCAACAGACTCGACATTGAAGCCAGGGCCAGGACGGTCTCAATGGTCTCCAAGGCAAAATCGGTCAAGCTTGGAGAGTTTACGCCGTTCGGCCATAGGCACTGTGCAGTACGAAACTTTCCAGTTTGTGACGAATCTGCTCTGTCCCTCCTCACTACAGAAATTTCAAGTCTGTGCTTAACAAGGTAGGTCGGCCGAGTCTCAAATCTGTGTGGTAAAAGATGTTCATTGTGTTCAAACAGGAAGTTCTCAAAAGGACCCAAACAAGCTAGGATATTGGTCCCCGCCTGGCAACTGCTAGTGACAGGTCCCTTTCAGACTGTCCACTGAGGTGCCTGTTTTCCCCATCTCGAGTTGAGGATAGGCGTGCGAGGGGTTACTCACCACTTCTGTGTTCGTGATTTTTGCTAGCTGGTCTGTCAGGTTGTCCCCCCACAGCGACTGGTCACCGTTGTCCAGCTGCAGTCCGCAGATGGCTGCCCCGACGCTCCCGGTGGCGATCATGGAAGGGGGGTACAAGGCGAAGTTGAACTCTGAGGATATTAAACAAGGCAATGAGCCAGCAGCTCACCCTGAGGACATAATGCAGATGAACATCTAATGATGTGTACACCTTTAAGAGACTACAAAAAATCAGTCTATATGTTAAATTATTCTATGGCAATAAAGTGCAATAAATGGAAGATTGAGGACAAGTTATGAGGGTGAGAAGGGCTCCATTTTGCTCTACCACTAGCGTTTGTTCCGGTCAATGGGAGCAATAAATTGCTCTGCAGGCATATAGGATTAGGATAATGAGGGTCTGCTTTGCTTCTGGAGGATATGCAGAACCCCCCCATCCTGCCACACGCCCATGTCACCACCCCCAGTTCAGCCCCCCTTTCTTCTCCTTTGTCAGTAAATCTTAGCGCCCCCCTCCCCCCCCCCCCCCCCCCCCCCCACCCCCTCCCCTCACACCCCCCACCCTCCCCCGCCACGCCCGCCCCCTCCCCTGTTCTCCTCACTATCTCTCGCCG
>JAACJT020000052.1:15898762-15909719 GCA_009936485.2 Gymnarchus niloticus | reverse complement strand
TGGGTCCGGGGGGGAGAGCACACACCCCCACCACTCCCCCCGCCCCCTGTCCCCCCCCCCCCTCTCGCCCCCCCATTCCCGCCTTCGCAGGAGTAGTAAGGCGCCCCCCCCCCCCCCAAGCCCTTCTGGAAGGTTCCGGACAAAGAGGTCCAGCGATGGCACAGTGCTCAGCGCTGTAGGTCTGTTTTCCACGTGTGGCCAGAGGCGTGCGTGCGCCGAGGAGCCTGGTAGCCACGCTAGCTGCCACCCCCCACCCTGGCCGTCATTGAGAATGCAAATAAGACAGCTTGCAAACGGGCCTGAATCTCGAAGGGGCAACTGCCGTGGAAAACGACATCCCCCCCAATCCTCCCCCCCAAGAACTCTGAAAGGCCTGCATGCCTGACCTTCGTCGCCTGCGACAGACAGTGTTTTGTGCGATTTGCTTTTTTTGCCTGTTAATTGAGTGCCACCGACGAGGGCGGGGGGTGGAGTGCGGCTGGCAGCAGAGAAGCGTGGCTCCGTTTGTCGGGTGTCCACGCCGAGACGGCTCTCCGCTGATGGCACACAAACGGGAGATGGGGGGAGGCATTACCGGGAGGGCCTAACCACACGTCGCCCTCTCCTCAGTGTCCAAACCCTGATAAATCCCACCTCTTAAATAATAGAGTCCACCCTCCCCCCACCCCAACAGGCATTCCTCTGTTCCCGGGCCACCTAAAGTTTTGAGGACAGTGACACGGCTTGCCAGCTGCCGCATTAACATATTGCCATATTCAGTTGCAAAGCAAACTCTGTGCAGCAATTCTAAGAGAGGTCTTTTCTTTTTCCGGGGTGGGGGGGGGGGGGAATCAAAGAGCTGGCTTCTTTGATAGTGGTCAAAGCGGCTCTCCAACGAGCCTTTTAACATTCAAAGCCCGGTGTTCCCTCATCTTGCAAGGCCATTTCGGTAAATAAATGGGGGTATTATGCGGCCTGTCAGCACAGTCGAAGAAGCAGATGAGCGTTTCGAGGACCCCAGAGCAGGAGGGAGGTGGGAGCGACGTTGCCGCCCTAAAGGCAGAGTCTGAATACAAGCCACCAGGTCGCCTCGGCACCCGCAGGAGCCGAGGCTCAACATGGGCGCAACGTTGGACAAGGAGGAATGGCCACGTCTCCTCTTCTTTTTTTTCAATGTCCCCCGTACCCAAGGGCACACCTGTGCCCCTCCACCTCCATGGCAACCCACTCCCGGGTGGCAAACGGTTCCACGTGCCGCAGCTACATTGAATCCTTCAGTTCACTGCGGCCGGAAAGTTGAAAGGCCGCCAGGAACACCATCGACGGCATCGATAAATCGGCTGCTTGTGCTCTGCATGGGTAAGAGACGGGGTGGAGTTCACTGACAGACAGAGGGGCGGGGCTTAGGCGACTGTAGACAAACAGCACCATCTACATATTAAACACCACCTACAAAGAAGCAGCAAGGCCCTTGCAGGAGCGGCAAAACCATGGCGGGCTCCAGCTGGCTCTGGCAATACCAATGATGGTGCGGTACCGTGGGTGAGCAGTCATCTGGACAGGATGACATGGGGGGAGGGCTCAGCGCCACGCCGTTCCACTCTACTGTCACACAAAAGCCCAAAACGAAAACTCCTCTACCCTCGCGGCAAAGTGAAATCCATCTGGCTCTCTCTCCGACCTCCCAGGGGTGGAGCTTCAGTGACACCGCCTCAGCTGTGGGAGAATGTGAGAGACACTGCAGAATAAACACCACAGGGAACATCCCCCAACCAAAACGCCAGCTGTAAGCTGGGGGGGGGGGGGGCAGCCTGCGTTCCACAGCAATAGAACCCGGCACTAGCCGTGACCCCAAAACCACTAATGTTTATCCTGCACCCGGCAGCACTGTCCGGCTCGTGTGCAGAAATAACTGCGGACTCATGAGTAAGCCAGCAAGATGACCGTACGAAAAACCGGCCTCGCCCTCGGGCGGGACAGCTCCAGGGAGGGTGAGCCCGTATCAGAGAACCCAGGCAGTGAGAGTGACAGTGCCCGCAGGGGCTGGGCTGCATGTGCCGATATTACTGGGTGATCAGCGAAGGATAGGAGAGGAAGGAGCAAAAACTGAATCTGGAAGCTCCTTCATAAACAAGCAGTGTTGTGACAGCACTCCCACGCGGGTCCAGCTGTGTCTGAGTCACAGTCCTCCCCCCATCTCCAAGGCGGGGCAAGGGTGACTGTGAACATGGGGCGTGTGTTCACTCCCCACGCACATGCCAGCCGCCTGTGAGAAGGACCCGGATCGCTTTGCCAGGCCTTTAATATGCAGTGTTTGCAAGCATGCCGCTCAGAAATGGTAATGTTCTGTACGCCAGTGGAAATCGCGAAGAAACACTGGAAAATGTAAAACTTTCAAAATGGGACCCTCAAGCCCCAGCTGCCACCGCTCCGCTTTGCTTAAATCTCCCATGTTGCTGCTCATGTGCTTGCGTTGAAACTCGTAAATCCTTTCTTAATCCAGATAGGGACGCAGAATCAGGATGCGTGACGGAAAACCAATGGGCGGCAGGTTGGTTTTCCACAGGTGGGGGTTTCTGGAATGCTCTGGAAGACAGAGCACCATTGACCCATCCTGTCCTGAGTTGCCCCAAATGCCACCCATCAGAAACTGGGTGGAATCCATTCCGGATTTAATAGGCGCCCCCCCACTGATGTGTCAGCCGAGGGAACTTGTTGTAATCTCCCTTAACGAGCTTGTTTCTCCTACATTATCCCGCAGCATATTAGACGTGGTGGGGCAGTTCCTCAGTCCCCCATTCCCTCAGCCCTGCCTGAGCTCCGCCTCATTTGCACAGCTCCGAAAGCCTTTCCTGTCTTATTAATTGACACGAGCCATCCCGCACCACCTGTCAGCATGCTGGCAAGTTCCGCCAACGGAACCATTCCATCAAATGAATGTTGGCCATCAAAAGCCAACTGCCCCCAGCCTAAACTGAATTCACACACACGCAGCGGAAGGCACAGCCACGAAGAACCTGCCGGAGATCGCTCCTCAAGAGGCGTTTCCCCACGGCAGTGACGACACGCTAGCACCTTCCAACAGCTTTCCGTGTTTCCTGACGAGACGCGAGATGTCATGTCCCCCTTACCCCTGGTACAGTGCTCCATTAACGCTTCAGTATTAACGTGCAGTGATCTGTGTCAAAATCATTATCCACATACCTGGGGAAGTTCACAGGTCCGGCTATGCTAGTCACCGGTTCGATCGAATGCCTAAACACACCCACACACACACTCTTCCCTCAGGACAAGGCCACGAGGCGGGTTCCCATGTCGAACGTCTGGCGTCTCCCATCAGTGCTTTCCCACCACGCCCGTCACGTTACCCGCCGAGTGGCGAAAAAGAGGATTCCACATTAAAGGCTACTATTTGAAAACCCATCTCTCCCCCTACTCCCCCCCCCATAATAAAGCTTAGCGTGCCGGATCAGAGGCCAGTGAAAGAGCGACCTTCGGTGGGAGGAACCACGAAGGGGGGTGGCGTCTCTCTTTGAAGGGCTGTGGCCTCGCTCTCCTTCCAAACACTTCAGATAATTTTTCCCATGTTTTCTTTCCTCCCCCTAGGACCCCACACAAGCCATCCAGCATGGACCCCGGAAAAACAGACACCGCTTCAGTACCCAGATGATCAGCAGCCAGATCCCACCCTCAGCCATGCCACTGGGGCTTCAGAGAAGACACCGCGCATGGACCAAGGTCTGAAACATCTTTGGGACGCAAAACACCATTTCAGGAATAGAAGATGGAACAGGACTCCGATGTCGTCCCTGGCATGATTGATTTGTTTTGAATTTAACCGACCTTAAGCTCAGTAATGCATTTCACTGTGGTTACACCGTGTGGTGTTTTGATGAGTGACCTATGAAGCAAGTCAACTAAAGCTACCACAGTCATAATTTCTTAGAAGCCCATTTTCGTTTCTCATGGGTGTTAGGTGTTCTGGTGGGGGTGGGGTCTGTTGTGCAACTTGCTCCGAGATGTCGATGCAAGACAGCTGGTGTCATTTCACTCAGCCATGAAATATTTATTACTTAAAATTACAAAATACCAGCACGGACATGAAAGTGACTACAGTCAAATGCCCCACCCTTGTAAACGGGTCGTCTACCTTGGGTATAAATGTGACTATGCCATGTCTTTCTGACCACAACTGCTGGGTTGGAGACACCGCACAGGACAGGGAGCCTCTTGGAAGAATAGCAGTTGTTAAACTGAGGACTGAACGGTCCAGGCACCAGTAAGACCAGCAGCGGTGGAATTAGACAGACAGACAGACAGACAGACAGTCAGACAGACAGATAAGTGATTGATCGCCAAAGGGAAATTTGGAGACAGAGTTGCTGCAACCTGCTGCTGTGCAGACAGGCGCCATCTTGGATCGATAAGCATGAGGCGTTATTGAGTTTGCTCCTTTTCCACACAGTAGTGGCTGATGAACTTCACCTGTGACATCACAGAGGCAGAGGAGCGCGACAGTGAGCCCCACCTGTGGCGCACAGGGCGATGAAGGTCTGGGCGTGCTTGCGGACCAGCACCAGCTTGTCCTCGGGCAGAGGCAGCTTGCGGACGATGTGCTCGATGAAGTCGTTGGGGGTGACCGCCGCCAGGTTCCACTTCAACTTCCCAAGGACTACCAGCTCCCATTCCTGAAGAGGAAGTGGGCACAGGCACGTAAGAGATGCCTCGAAAAGCCTTGGACATCTCAGATGCCCACATCCCACCCGTCTCCCAACGGCATGTGATGTCAACTTGATTTCCAATCTCAGATTTATGCTGCCAGAGGCCAGATGACAGGGAAAGTCAGGGCACTCGGTTTCATGGGCCGTGAAATTCCACCTGCAGCTTGTTCATTGTACTGGGTATAAATTCTGCAGTACATTCTGGAATGTTCTATGTAGTGATCTGGAAGAAACCTTAACCCTCATAATCCTGCAAGGCCAAACTTTCCCGGTGGCAAAACCCTACATTTGTGTATCTCTCCACTCTCTGCTGAGAAGTCAGGGTTACTTCTATAGATTGCTGTCAGTCTTGGTCCTACGCTGACTGTTTACCGGGGAAGACACTGTTTCACCAAATAAAGGTCCCGAATCCTGACCAACCCTGTCCAATGTGACAGTAACGACCGGAGACAGTTTCATGCAATTGTAGTTACAATCAAGTCAACGTTTTTCCCCTGTCTGCACTAGCATCCTCCTTGCAGTCACATTAGCTATGTTCGCCTCTCCATGGTTATGGTCGTGTTAGCCTGCTCCTTGTCCTTGGGACACTATCCCGCTTGGGGCTGTGTTGGTCTCATTCCTGGGTTTATGCTGGTGTTCTGCTAACATCTAGCTTGTGGTCACGTTACCCTTTTTGTTCTCCCGTTAATGGCTAATTTATCCCTCTCTTTAAATAACTGCTTCATGTCTAGAGGTCCAGAACAGAAAAAACCACCCTGTGCTTAAATTCCTTGTGTCTGAGGGAAAACCCAAGGCAACATGAGTCTGGTATTGGGGACTTCCCAGTAGAGGTCACTTTTCAGGCATGCCAGTCAGGGCATCAAGCCACTCAAACACATGGCTGGGCAGCTACCGGATCATTTACTGTAAGCTGGGTGGCGGACGGGCCACTATTCAAAGACATCAGAGCACAGTTTATGTTTCCACAATTACTCAGCAGTCAGCAATTAGTCAGTTAATTCTGCTTTTCTGCTTTATTTACTTTCCTTGTAGCAGGCGTCGGGCAGGTATGCCAAGTATGTAGCCATGTTAAAACATTGTGTAAGCTGTACCAGGCCCACAGAGGTGTCCGTGCATCCTTTCCTTGAGCCACTTAAAAAAACTAGAACAGTAAGTCTAGGTAAAGATCTTTAAATGCCTTCACCGGCGTCATTTGACGAGTGGGCACAGTCACTGACCAGCCTTCCAAAATCCACGCGGCGACCGCAGATTCTCCATGCAATTCATCGCTTCAGAAATGCAACCCGTATGCATCCTGTCAAATGCGCCCCCGGCTGCCTTGTGAACCCAAATCACATGCGCTCGCGTCCACTGACATCTCACCTTCATTTGCCGTGGAGCCAGTGGCAATGGCATGGTGATCACATGACACTCGGAGAGTGACATGGGAGAGATCTGCTGCTCAAGATCCTTTAGGACTGAGGATTGGTCACAGGACTGGGCGGTGGGGGGTGGGGGTAGGTACTACCATTGGCTCCACTATGGCAGATGCCGAGATGCAGCATGATGGAAACACCCCACTCTCAGTTACACGTGCACCATTTTTATCTTCTGGCCTGCTCCACCTCCAGCCCGTATGTGGTGGGGGCGTGAGGGCTGGGTTTAAGCAAGAGGCCCCCTGTGGCGAATCACACGGACGGACGTGACGATCCGCTGGGACGCCACGGCATGGCCACCCGTCCTTTCACGTCCCATTTTCACCAGGTGGGTGGGGCAACATGCGACTTAATATTGGTTTTATCTTGTATGTTTCTTAAGGATATTTTGGTGCATCCAGCATATGTTAGAAAAGTTCTACCCATAAGAATTTTGGTGCATGATTAACTAACTGCGTGTGAACTGTGCAATGGACAATCAAAGCTTCTGAGCTATCATCGCCGAATGTAATTACAAATGAGAAATGCTTTTATCTGGAAAAGACCTCCACAATGGAGATGTGCAACATCCCACCATGAGGCTGCAGGTGTTTCATCCTGTGATCAGCATTTCTGTACCTATGATTATCCTGTTTTCTATCTAAGGCACTTCCTTATAAAGCAATGAGCCATCTGTCATCTGTGAAAAGAGTATTTAAAGCTATTCTTCAATAGTATAAACATATTGTCTTACCGTATTATACCTACATTACCCCTGTGAATATGCACAGAAATAAAGGTGATCTTACAATTACCGTCATGTCTAAACAAGGCCTCTGACTTACTGATTAATGCCCCCCTGTCTCCTGGGTGAGATCTCCTGCGGACTGAGGCTCTGCCAGGACTCCTGGCCTTTGCCATAACAGAGGAAGCGGAGGCTACCTTAAGTCTTCTAAAACATACACAGTTGCAGTTGGCAACATCCTTTCAGTCACCCACTCCTGCAATCACATCCGTCTATCACTGTCGGTGGTTTTTACAAGAATTTGTCACCAGAGAAAGGAAAAGAAAAGAAAAGGAAAAAAAAAACAGATCAGATATGACTTATTCAGCCAATCGCCAGTTTCCTTTTTCAGTTGATTGTCCTAAATGGGTGCCGTGGAAACGGCAGTCAGAACAGCCAGGTTACAAAAGCACCCTGATTCCGGGGACGGCCCCTCCTGGGCTTTCAGAGGGCTGCTTGTCCCCAGGGACTCTCAGTCGCAGTTTTGTGCCGATTGCATGGGGGTGATCCACTTGGCCGCCTGCCAGCGTGTAAAGCTTAAACAGACCCTAAAATGAAAGGCCCTGATGAATGAAGACATGGGTAGGAGACGGGTACATAAGCTCATATGGAAGAGGGCTGGGGAGGTCCATTGAATTGCCAGCTTGCAGCACAGCTGCCTGGGGTAGGACCCCATCCATCACCTCCCCCCAATGATTGGTGTTAATGGTCCCATCCACAGCTGTCCCACAGAAAAAAAAAACCCTTAACACGGACAGGTAAATATAGCTCAAATTAATGGAACAGCGCCTTTTGCAGACGAATGAAAATGGACCCCTCATTAAAAACCATCATGTCATTTTAGTGGTTTTACGATGTGAAATCGACTATTTGATGGGTAGTCTTATGTTAAAATGCTGAAAAACACAGAAGTGTGTTCCATGTAAAGCCGAGCATCTGAAACTAAGCACATTCAGCTGTGTATATTAGGACCATCGTGCAGACAGTCCCAAGGAAGCTGCATCTGTGAGGGGCGAGATGGACTCGGGATCGTCATCTTCAATAAACAGACTTCCTGTCTTTAACCATGTCACTCACAAATGAGTCAGTCACAGTCACATTATTTGTGGGAACTCTGAATCCCAGACCATCAATGGCAACAGTGAGATCCTCAGATATTCTTCGTCAAGGCTGACTGGAACACTAAAATTTATGGATACTCAAGGGTACAACAGTAGCACCCAACTCTGACCTCACTTTTTAGCACAAAGTGAGCTGTCTCCTGATTTAACACCAAAACGAACAAGTGCATATTTTCCCATGAAACATTACTTTATCTCATATCTACCTTCTATATATTATCATTTAAGTACTTGGCTATATTTTTTTCTCCACGAACAGATGGCTGGAATTGAAGCAACTGTGTGAAAGCAATTGTGCCGCCTACAACGCCGCTGAAATATCTGCCTCTAGATGGCGATAGAGACTGTTTTTACAAAGAGTGACTCACGAGAAAGGATTCCTATTTAATGTGCAACGTCTCAGGCATGTAGCAGGCTTATAATGCATTTCTTTTCTTAAATGGCAAGTTATGCTACGTAGTTAAACAGTATACCAATGCACAGAATCGAATATCAGCACATACAGTTTCCATACAGCGCCGTTACTAAATGAAGATTACCTCTCCTAAAATGAAAAGGAACGTGTCTTGTCGGAGCCACGCACATTTAAAAGGCATACTACAGCATGCATACTAGCAGTCCTGCTCTAATGCATATATAAATAGCCTTAACCGCATCATTGATAGGTCAACATCATTTTTTTTTTCCTGCAGAAACAGCTGATTCTTACCAGGAGCTCTTGCGTTTTGATGGAGTTATCAGTGTAGATGCACAGTTTTTCTGCAGTTAAGGGACGCGTCTCTTTCAACTTCGACGCAAGAAACATGCACACGGCGCCCAGCAGCTGCAGATGACACTTTCTCGTCGCCTGTACGGATAAATATCTGTCCAAGTAGTTCATCGCCAAAGGAAAGACCTCTTCTTCACACTTCTGCTCTTCGCAGACCTGCCGAGAGGTACCGGTGCATTAAATGCAATGCAATGACACGTTCACCCGGGACAGGATTTTTATGAGGGCTAAGCACAAAAGAAACCGTACATAATAAATGATTTCAAAGCTATATAACAACACCAAAGAGAAACAGCAAGAGAGAAACGTCCTCTGCATGCTATAAAACCGCAATTAAGAGCACCACCTACAACTAACCTAATGACATATTAATATTAATATCCATATTTTCCAAAAAGATGTTTTTTTTCAGCATGGAATCGGTGTCAAACACCAAATGTCTAAAGACACGCATTCCTGTCGCTCATTGACTAGGAACCGAATTAAAGTCACAATCAGCCAGCCGAAAAGCAGGCGGCACTTTACGGAAGATTTTTTAAATTCGTCATATTTTCAGAAAATATTTAAAAATATAAATAAATTAGCTAGAAGCGACATTTTCACATGAAAATATTCTTCGGACGTTTTGACATCATTCCCGACAATTCATACGAAAGTAACGAGACGCTTTATGTTAAAAATACCAAAATTAAAAGCGACCGGTTATCTGCAGCCGACGATTGCGTCACAGTCGAGTCAAAGGAATTATTTAGAAAAATTAATTAAAATCTCACGTAGAGCGCAAGTGAACAGTTTAGACATGAAAATAAAGGTTGGAGTGTCTGCTTTATTTGCCGACTCTTCCCGACAGGAAATGCCCAAGGGCTTTTCAATTAGCGAATTTAATTCTTTGCTGACAGATTCGTGCAAAGAAAGTGGATGAGTTCAAGGGCCCGATCTCTTCCGTGAACGGACACTTTGTTCGAGTTTTCTGCTAAATACACGTTAGGTTACCCCAGTCGGCTTTTACGGGGCATTGTTGTGCAAATGCCGCCTTGTTGAAGACCGTTTCTTAGAATGCCACTCCAGATGCGTCAAGAGAACATTTAGTCTGAATACAATTACGACCACAGCCTTACTAAGCGGCCAACATGGCGTTACGATTACATTATAGAATGGAGGTACCGCATACGTGTGCATGGAAAATATATTTAACAATTAAACATTATTTTTTCTTTTTTTTCTTTTTTTTTTGCAAACTAACGGGTAAGTCTAAAAAGTACTCGCAGTCTGTCTGGTAGTTTACCACAAGCTACACATTATCTGATACACAAACATGACTTTGAAATCTTCCGAAATAATGCAGTAACAAAACATCGGCACGGCGTACGTCTGTCCCATTTTTACGCGAGAATAAATCAGATCGGGCAGCTGCTTGAGAAAACCTGCTTTATAAAGCTGTTAGGCTAGACGCGAGCAAGTAAAGCGTGACTTTAAAAGCCCTGTCGATACAAACCTCCAGCATCCAAGTTGCAACCATCCGCCTCATGTACGGCTGAATGTCCCTCTGTACGCATTTAAAATACGAATACTGGGGTATAAACCTTTCCTCAATGGTTAACAGGCTTTGTAAAACCCTGTCATTGTAAAGAAGGTTCGGGTCGGGACGGGCCCTTATGATACTGTCCACCTCGAGGCAAAGAAGTTCCATGATTGTCTCGGTTATTTCCTTGTCAAATACAATCAGTCTTGAAGTCTATAATAACAATTGGGAAAAAAATACAAAAGCTGGAAGCACCGTCTTTTTGGAAACATAAGTGAGACTGTAGGGCTAGTCCTGCCTCCCCTGCTGAACTTTCTTCTGCGATCTCTCAAGCTTCATATGAGGTCTAGGCTGTAAGTGACGCAAGCTTCTAACACAGCAGAGCTTATTATGCAGAACAGTTGGCCAAACACCACGCACACACATCAAACGTCTCGCGGTCCCTATTCCATATTCCTCCCGATTATGATCATTGGGTACATCAGCGTAGACACAGAATATAATACATTGTGTGCAACTATGACTTGTTCTTGGCATCTAAATATTATTTTAGTTTTAACTGCGACCACCCTCGGGCAGCCTCCCCCCCCCCCCCCCCCCCCCCCCCCCCCCCCCCCCCCCCCCCCCCCCCCCCCCCCCCCCCCCGCCCCCCACACCCCCCCCCGCC
>JAACJT020000052.1:15867509-15880537 GCA_009936485.2 Gymnarchus niloticus | reverse complement strand
TCCATCCATCCATCCATCCATCCATCCATCCATCCATGTGTAGTATACTTTGCATTATATAGCATATATTTTGCATTGTGTACAACACTCTTTCTTGGCCATTAGTGACTATTTTCTAACTGGCTTGTACAGTACTTGATGCCTTGTGGTATATTCAGTATATTTAATATGCAATGTACTTGATGTAAGGTTTTCTCAGCATTTCGCATTTTAGCATTAGGCCGTAGCTCACGTAGCAGCTAGCATGCAGCATAATTTGTGTGTAATGAGTGTAACTCATTTGGCCCGTGTTGAGTTAGCAGGAAGCGCAGCAATGTCCTGCTGCAGGCACGGGGGCCGCCTTTTAACTGAGAGACTTCCTCTGTCCCCATCCGACATCCTGCAGCCTGTGGGCCACATGCCCCACGCGGAGCTCAAAGAACATTACCCTCCTCTGTTCCGCAAAGTCCACAGTGAGGGAGGGAGGGAGAGAGAGAGAACGAGGGAGACCCTGGAAGTACGGGGGTGGTGGTGGGGGGGGTGTTAGCACAAAGGAGAAGCCTGGATTAAGTCATGAGCTGCTAACTACATAGGTTGAATTTTTAGCAGATGAGATCACATCCTGTTTCCTGAAAGGCAAAAGCTCATCCCCAAACTGGGCAGCGCTCCCAAGAGGGGGCATCCGGTACTGGGACAGGGGCCACGCAGCCCTGACTGTGGTATTCGAGTCACATGTCCGGAGAAGAAAGCCAGATTAAAAAAACGAGGGTGGATGAACGTGTGTACAGGGTGTGTCCTTCCAGACAGCCTGTGTTACATAACAATAATGAGGAAACACAGGAAGGGAACGCTGTCTCATCAAGGGCGACCCTCCAGTCCTCTGGTGTTCTCAGTAAAAATCAGTCGCATCATTATCAGGGCCCTCCCCCAGCGGCACACATGCATACCCATGTAGTGCCACCCTTTCAGAGTCTAATGACCAAACTCTCACATGCACAGAGATCCAGAAATGGACAAGTCTTCAAAACAGCATATGTATACATATCCTGACATTTTAATTCAATCTGACCATTTGTATCTATTAGTATTCTGGATATTAAACTGGAGCATTTTTGGAGATAAATATGTTGCTCAAAGGTACTACAGCATGCACCAGTGAGTAAGAGTACTAATAAGCTATGGTATATTTCCTCTCTCCTGAGTTCAGTCATCCTCCAGCTCATGGTTGTGGGAATGGATGTAAACAGTGGCAGCTTTCAGTGCAGCAACCAGTATTTGTCCTTGGCAGTCGAATGTGGACAAGCAATGAATTGTCTCTCACTTTTTCACTCTTCATCACTTGCAATGACAATGAGAAATGGTGACTGCCGTAAATGCAGTGAGTCTGTGAGCTGGGAACAAATACCCACCTGGCTCGGTCACACCTGGGTTTGCCTCATTGGACCCAACTGACAGAAGTTCTCCGACATGTGAGAGGGATGCAGTGGTACACCTGGATCAATGAAAAGTATTACAAATCCTACATACGGTGGAAAAGAATCCTTCTCCCACACAGATTGTATTCCAGGGGATGAAATGTCCTCTGTTTTGCTGCTTAATCTGTCTGTGTTTAATAAAGTACAGGCTAACGAACGCACCATACTCACTTAAAGTCATTCTTAAAAGAACCAGACATGACCTTGTCTTTGGGGGGGTGGTTGGGGGTTAGGGGTGCGTCCACAAATCTTCCGGACCTGTCAGGTTTATCGAGATGGTGGACAGATGGAGATATATCACCTTGAATGGGAGGGTAAAAATGGCCACTGTGCTATGGCAATATTCCTCATGGCCTCAAACACTTCCTACATGCCCTTCATTGAGATGCCTGTTATTTACCCCCCCCAGACTGCATTCCACTTTTGGGGGGCTTGAGTCTTGACCTGAGAGCTTTCAGGGTACCCCGATGGATGCAAATGCCGGATTGCCAGGTATCGTCTTACAGACTGGGCCTTTGATCTGCCTGGAGCCTCTCTCAGCGGGTTGGGGGTAGGGGACTTGGGGGTTCTGGGAAACAGGGAAAACAGAGCGTGAACAGAACATACCCCCGCACACCCACTGACATCTGCGAGAACAGAAAAAAAGCACCATGAAGTCTAGGTGGGGGGGAAACAGGCTAGTGGGATGGGATGCCTGCTGTCGGCAAGCACTAACGTCAAGAAGCGGAGATGGAGAGAGAACATGGACCGAGCAGGCGGATGAGAGGAAGGGGGACGAAATTAGAGTGGAGGGGGAGAAAGAAGATGGAGGAGACCAGCACAGGAAGAGGCAGCACAGGGAGCACAGGGCTGCTAGGAAGGAAGAACCGAAAAAGAAAGTGAAGTAGGAAGGCATGGTCAACAGTGGCTGCAGATGGACTGTGAATGGGTGAGGCAGCTGACTAGCTGTGGAAGTGTGGCTTCCTGTGGCTCAGCGGGGAGCCAGGGACAGTAGAATGACGAGGGACTGTGTGGCCAGCCTCACTCTGCCCCCGCTGGAAAGAAAACAGCAAATTCCTTGTTGCGATTCTGTGTTTTGCTGCTGAGCCTTGGATGTCAAAGGGCTTTAGGTTCGATCCTGGTTTAGCAGACTCCAAACTTCTCTAGCCTTTTCTAACCTTCCCAGTTCACTAGAGACCAATGTTCAATCTTTAGCCTTCGCCTCCTGAAGTAGAGAAGGTAACACATGTCTCATGTCGAAGATGAAAGCATACTAAAGAGAGCTTTGCTTTAAAGAGTTAAGAGGAGGCTGGGGGCTGAGGTCTATGGACTGCTTGCAAGTATTGCACGGCAGTAAAGCTGGCTTGCATTTCTGAGCCCTTCCTGTGAGCATACATGCAAAACTCCAGGGCTCGTATCTCAGAGAGACAGCAGAGTTTCTCAGAGCCTGACGCACTTCAAGTCACAATAAAAAGACTTCAACAGTTTCATCAGTTTGCTCAGAACATTCACAAACACACGGTACGTGTCTCAAGACCCCATGACCTTTCTCTAGTCAAGACTAAGCCTGATCAAAGCCTACAAGTCAAACGGAGACTCGTGCAAAAATGAGACGCGTTTGGGTGCAGAGGGGTTTGTGGGTAGGGTGGGGTGATGACCCTATCCTAGTTCTCTGGGTGAGCCCATCCATGAGAGGAACAAGGGAGTTAATTTCGGTCGCCCTCCAGTAGAAATTCAGTTTTGAGCCAGTAACATAAAGACAAATGCAGGACCGAGCATGTATGACACATAACATCATAGAAATCACCAAACACAGACACAATGAGGAGAAACTAAGCCCAAAAGTGTGTAATGAGAGCCTAATTTAATGGTCAACAGTTAAGAGCTACTAAGAACACATTAGAACAGATGTACCATCATACACTACAAATATTGTTTGTTCTAAGAGCAACAAATGAAACGGTAGAAACCGGCTGACTGTTTATACTTTAGCCTGCAAAACTTGACGGTTATTCAGAATCAACAGCATAGCTCAGTGGAAATATGTTGAGTCATTTGATTGTTCACCTGTAGTTGTTGTCACCCATGGTCTTACTTCATGGGGGAGAAAACGAGACCGACAGTCCCTCCCACGCCTCTCTCCTGCATCGCAAGCTTTACAAAAAGCGGCCGGCCTGTGACATGGATACGGAAACTGCGTGCACAGCGTGTGGATACTTAATGGTGAGATTACATAGCCCTCGTCAGCCAAATGCTTTAATATAATTCACACCTCATGCATCTGCAAAACATCACATCTACCAGATCTGCTATGCTACGAAAACCAATAGCTAAAGAAGGCATGTAACCCTCAAAACCCAACACTATCTTCCGTCACCAGGTTCAAGGCTTAGAGTCAGGGAGAGGAAACTGTGCCTAATGACCTTCAGCCAATGAGCCAGAAGCCCCAGTCCACACTGCTAACTCCAATCTCCAGCCCGGGTCACATGACTCCCTGGTGCCGCTCTTCTGAGGAATTGTCCGGAATGTAACCTAAGAGAAGAACACCTAACGTGCAGACCAACATGCTCCTGCAGCCTAACTCTGCCCCACAGTAGGCTGCCAGATCAGACCCTCACACCCCAGAGGCCAGGGACAAGGGTAAAATGTGATGTCAATGCACTGTTTGTGACCTGGCTGTAATGCTACTGTCTTCAACTCTGAGTTTTTTTGCGTAATACCACTACAGCTATGGGACCATCATGGTAACATGCCTTTGCTTACTGGGATGGACTGGGCACATGTATCAGGATGTAATTCTACTTCCTGAAAGGTGCCGTCTTAATTGTTCTTCTGGCTGAGTTTATTTTTAATCATTCAGTAAAGACTTTGGCCTGAAGACATTCTTTTTATGTAATAATACTCAATGTATTAAATATATATTTTTTGAAATTCTTTGCGTGTCAACTACGAAGACTTCTCTGTCAATGTGGACTCAGACACAGGCCTTCCTGCTGCACCCACACAAAGGACAGTCTGGATTTTCGTGTTATGGCAGGATAGGCTGAAATGGCCTACGGAAGTGCAATCCGTACGGATAATTTGGACCAATCCGGTGCCGAGCAACACAGAAAAGTGAAGAGAAGGCAGAGTGTCCCGTACTCTCGGGCGTGCAAAACCATTGATATAGAGATGCAAAGACAGATGTAGAAAAGCTTGCATGAAAGCACGTATGAATGCTAACACTGGACTAACAAGTACTTGACAACCACAAACAATGAAAGCCTGAGATATGATTCTTAGGTTTCGGTGAAGTGACCATGCACGTGTCTATGATGAGATGCACACTTACATATATATATATTTTTTTTATTATTATTGTTACAATGCCTGTTTTGTAATGGATATATTTAGTGTTTTTATCCTTGTTGCATTATTTATTTGATCCTTTTGCATTTTTAAGGTTCTAATACCCTGGTATAACTGGGAAATATTATTTTGTTACTATGAAAATTAACGTTTTCGCAAAGCTCAGTCGATGTTCATGGCACCATGAAGCTGCCAATCTTCTTTTTACGGTATTACTAGATTCTGGAGTTTATTGGCACGGAAGAGAAAATAGATGTCAGGTCACACATAACTGGGCTGAAGCACAGTGGCATAAAAATGAAAAGGGACTTTTGTGTCACAGGCGCATGGCAGCAAGAACAAAATTGAGCAAACAGCTGGCCGGTCCCATCTTATTGACTATCTCAACTGATTCCTTAACTGATCTCCTTGTAAGCTGGAAACAATTTTGGAGGTCTTGGATGACTAAAGTCATGGTAGAGTTAATTAAGTGCTTTTTTCTGTACCTGGAGGGCCAAGCTGCCAAGGAAGCTGACTGGTCAGTGGGCCCACAATCACTTACCGGTTAACATTAGTTAACTGGTTAACACCTTCTGAACTCTGTGATCCAGTTGGTGTTGGTCAAGGGTCACAGACGTTGTTAGTTTTTAGCACTCTGAGTCTGTGGATGACAGGAGTAATCTAGTTCTGTTCCGTATATCTCGACAACTTGGAAATCAGACTTTTTCCCCGGGATTACATCTTAACTTGCACTCTTGACTCCCACCCTCAAAGCAAAAGAAGAATTTTTCTCCTTATCTACAGGAAATAGCATGTGCCGAAACTGCATTCTTGATCTGGGGCATGAAAGCTGCTATGGGGTGGGTCTGCCATCATCCCCCCCCTCCCGTTCATCCCATGGTGTAGCCCATGATGGCCCATGGGAGCTCAGGAGGTGGTGAGGGTGAGGCTGTTGACCTGGGTGGGCTCTCAGCTTGAGGGCCACACTGGGACCCACCACGATCAATCTTGGTATGTTGGTATGTGGGCCACCCCTCCCCTCAGTGGCGCTGAGAGATTTTGCACCCCACTGCCCAGCTGCTGCCCCGCCCAGCCAAACTCATCTCAACATCGACAACAAGCAAAAAACTGACTAAGAGTTACATTTGGCTTTGATCCAGTTACTGCTTTATTAGTTTTACCAGCAGTTAGCTTCTAGTTAACTTCATCCTTCCGTCGTGCTTTTCACGCTGATCTGACAATAATAAAGAAAACACTGTCAAGCGTCTTCATCCCAAAATGACAACCAACATTCATCATTTTCGCTGCATTGTGTTTTCTGCACCTACTTTTTCCCATGGTTCTGTTCTCATGGAAGACGCACAAACAAGGACACGCCTGTCTACTTATGCTGCCTTTTGCCTCTGCTTCTGGCCCGCTGAACTGGCTGTCCAACAATGGCTTTATTTAGAAACTGTAAAATAACGTTTTATTTCCAGAGCCACTCTGGAAACGTCAGCTGAAATCCAACCCATGACATTTTTGTTAATACCATAACGACCTGAGGGAGCCGAATGCTGAGGCCTCGGTGTGCCTCATTCCGCTGCAGATGTGACGCTGTATATCCAGGACTCCAGCAGACTAAAACCACTATGACCGCAGTTTTGTTGCTTGCATGTGAAAGACAAAGGCAACTCCTTTTGACTTCCTGTCACATGACCTGGCTCACGGTCAACCGGGTTTGAAGGGCTCGCCTGTCTCTTCCCAAGCCCTTGAGTCAGTTCTCAGAGGAGCAAGGACTCAAACCATAAGACCCATCAACAGAGAAGGAGCCATCGAGCAAACCAGTCAGTATTGGGATGTCCCAGTGACCTTTCGGACGATTGAAAGAAAAGTGGCTGGGAAATTCATTCCTTCCACACTCCTGTGTTTGCCTGTAATAAGTGGTTCTCATAACTATAAGCTGAGTTGCTGGTTGCTTATCACAGGGACTATTAATACTAGGCCGTCTCCCCTGGGAGGGACGTTCCTGTCCCCATCCCTGGAGATAATGAGAGGAAGCCATTGATTCTTCCCACCACAGGCTCTGGGAAGGATGAAGAGATGAGTGACAGTTTATCCTTTTTGTAATGCTGTTATTATTTTAACGTCTGCGAGAGGCAGTCTACATCAAGCTATTCCTGTATCCGGCGGGAGTAGTGGTGGTGGTGGGGGGAATGGGGTCACAGCCTGCTTGTGCAACAGCTCTCCACCGGTCGGGCTTTGGCCAGACCTCGGCCACCACTTCCCAGGACCATGGTCCCTTCCCCGGGGACCATAGTGAAAGGCCACCTCCTCTGTCTTCCTTTAGTATGGGCACGTGATGTCATGCTGAGACATGCTATGGGGTGCTCTGGTTAAGAATAGTCTGTACTGGACATCATGAGTGGTGACTGGATAGCTGGATGGGGCCTATGGGAGCAAGATCAGGGTGTGTAGGTCTATGCCACTGTGTAATGGTACTCAATGATACGAGGCTTTCCTTCTCCGTATTGCTACAGTAACAAGGACTGGCACCCTTGTTGCTTGTGATGTAATTGGTGGACCACAGTGGCTTTTCATGGTCCTCTGAATAAGGTTCTCAGGAGGCATTGCCCAGCTCCAGTCAGGGAACATGCATCTCCAGTCACAGGATGCAGGAGTCCAGTCAACGAACATACATGTCTATTCCGAGCATTCACAGGTCCAACAATGAAACTGCCTTGGCACTCAGAGAACTTCTAGGTCCAGTCAGTGAACGGTGAGAGACCATTCATCCTCTGGCCTTCACATTATCTGGCAGGGATAGGCAGATGTTTCCTATGTTCCTTAATTTAGCTGCTGGTGGCAGACACTGGGAACAGGGAGGGAGTTAGCCTACAGAAAATTAGCCAAATTTCACGTTGTCTGTTGAAATCCAAAAAAACAGGAAGAACCGAAAGGCTATTTTTTGAGCTCACTCTACATGAATGGATTTCAAACGCTGTGTGGGTGATGGAGCCTTATCATGTACGTACATCCCTTGCCGTACAGCCATTAAACCTAAGCCTCGTTACACGTGTAACAGCACAGTCAATCTTAGGTCAGTTTAACATGGATCCACAAGACATCTTCGAGCACAATGACTTTCGGGATGTATGAATATGTCAGGAAATGTAACCCGTCAGAGTTCAGTGGCATGGGATCCGTTCTGAACACAGAAATGAAATGCAACTTTATCGGACCAGTGGGTGGAGCCTAGAAATTTTGCACCTCTGGTTTTGCTGTCAGTGGGCCGTGGTGAGACAGCTGTAAGACAAGAAATGATGAATCAGCTTTGACAGAGCCACTTAACTCTCTCAACTTCCTTCCTTTTCAAGGCAATTTCTATCTGCTTTGGTGGTTTTTCTAATTGCAGCTCAATGTCATGGCACTCTCGCCATCCCTTTTCCAAACTGCTTATCGTATGCAAGGTCAGGGCAGGGGTGGGTGGGGTTGTGGCCTACTATCAGAAGTATTTTAAGTTAAAAAAAAAATTAACATCTGCTTAATTTTATAGTTATTTATCTTTCAAATTTTACCTTTTAATAAAAGAAACCCAAAATGACAGTTTGATAAGAATTTCAGGTCTATCATTTCCCCAAATGACAGAACGTTGTTTCCTGCAAAAATGTCTGCAAAACCTTTTGAAACCTATTGTAATATTAACATGCATAAATCATACATAAGAAAGTAACACTGGAAAGGTCGGTAGGTATAAAAATCATTGAATTCTAACTTTTCTACCTTCACTGCTATAAAGATATTTGTCACATCATATATATGCAGCCATATGATTGGATGGTTCCATGGACAAGTGGGCTAACCCACAATTTTACTTATTTTTCAGTTTCTGTGCAAATTGCTTCTAAATGTAAATATGTGAACCTACAGATGGGCCAAACTAACATCAATAACAGGGATTAGCCAATGTGTCCAGAAGACCATCCAATTATTAAATATAATCACTTAAGTCATTTTGTTTATGCATATTGTTTAAGTTTCAAACATCCTGTTTACTTTCACTTTTCCTTTTTAAAAGCTTAAGTTTCATAGAAAAATTTTCCTGAGTAACAAATTATCATCACGACATGATCTTTTAGTAACCTGACACGTTCATTAGAGCTGTCAGGTGACTGACAGGTAAAACCTTTCACTGATTTCATTGGGGCTTGTTTCTGCTTGCAAATGAAGACTTAACCAAGTGTACGCTGCCGTGACTTGCGTCTTCGTGTTTCATTGTGAGTTATAATGTAAGATGAATTGAAACAGTAAAATGACATGGAAATTAATAAGGAAAAATGGGCGGTACATGTAATATGATCTTTTAGAAGAACTAAAAATCGAGTAGATCAGCCCTAGGTAGGAGATGATACAGGGGTAGTGAGTGCACCTGTTGCTATTTTAATGTCATGGCCGTCTATTTGAAACGATTTTTGAAGTAAAATAATACCAGCGCTTAGCCTAAGACGTAAATTCTGGGAGACCACCTCGTGCGGTTTTTTATGAAGGTACACGTACAGGCTTATTTTAACTGAAACGGTGCCTATAGGACGCTTTTCTATGTTAAACTACGCATGGACCAAATTAAAGTCTAAACAGGAGCAGCGCTGGTCAGTGCTGTTGTTGACGCTCGCTGAGAAAAATTATTTCCATCCTTTTCACCCTAACGTGGATTCATTAAACTTTATTCCAGTCTTACATCTCATTAAACCGGCCACTTGCCGCTACATTTATTTGTTTTACTTCATTTGAAGTCCCTTGTCTACTGCCAGCGTTGACTTCCCAGAATCCTTTTGGTGGAGACTCACAGATTTGCCTCGATTCGGAAATGGGCGGCAAAATCGCAGCACGAGAAAGCCGCTCGGAGGAGTCGCCATAAAGTAACAGTGCGCTAATCTCGACGCGGAAGATCGCACGATGGCCGAGAGCAGGAAAAAAAAAATAAAAAAACACTCAGCAATAAGAATGACATGCAGTCTTTTGGGTTTGGCTCGCAAATCTACCACCAGAGGGGCGACACACAATAGTCTACCAGTAATCCTCTTTTTCCCCCTAATACATATGCCTCATCTGCATCGCTTTGCATTAAAAAGGCTTGCTTTTACGGAAATGAATGGATCTCTCCCATCTGGGCGACGGTCTGAGCAGCTGCCTTAATTACCACAGCGCACAAGCAGAAAGGTGATTACGCCTGCGCTTCCGGCACTAAGAAAAAATCCATTCGGGAGATCCGTCATCCACTCCCCCCCCCCCCAAAGTGTGTGAAGGACGGTGACAGGCCTGCATGCAGACTCGTCACACTACAGTGGCAAGAAGGATGTACCTCTCAGACATGTTCCATCTGGATCTCTGGACTTAAAAACCAACCGCAAAGCACAATATGAATGGATGTGCGGCACTTAATCACGCCAGAAACACACCCTCAGTTCAGAAAAGCAACCTCCTTACAAAATTCGGCTTATTTTAGTTCACAATGTCCCTCAAAATCTGACCGATGCGTTGTACTCAAAACAGTTCTTTCATGTCTTAAAACCATTCTCTCTCGCTTTTTTGCTGGAATTCCCCAGCGGCTAGCATGAAACACTACTGAGATACGTACAGTCAAGTAAACCTCACACGTGTAAACATTTCCTAGCATACAGCAGCGGAACCGGGCAATACATGGGTTAGGGAACTGCTGGACTTGTGACCAAAAGTGTGTAGGTTCAAATCTTGCAAGGAGGAACTGGCATGAAAAGCTGTGGTAGAATTTCACGCCCACAGTAAAAGTAAATGTTTACTTAATTTTAAAGTGAGAGTGGCTGTTATTCTGTCTTTTTTTCTGGACAATGAAAACCTACTTTCATTTCTGTTTAGTAAATCCTTTGTATTCAAAAGGACTTTGATTTGAAACTGCTTCCTCTTCGGTCTTATCAGAGGTGAACCTGTGGAGTCATGTGCTCTTAGAAAAACAGGTCATAGAGCTACCTTGACTTCCGAAAGTTAATTCCCCAAATCCACCTAAGTTTAATTGAAGAGCAGGATAAGGTTCAGTTCACCTAGAAGGAATGCACAGAGACTGAAAGGCTTTCTGTATGGAGGGAGTGGGGATATTGTAAGAGCCGATGAGGTGGAACATTGTCAAAACACCCATGCCATCTCTAACAGAGCGAAGGAAGAATCCAGAAAACGAGAAAGTTGAACAGAAAATGTCAAAGCCAGATCCCCTCACAATATGAAGCAAAGTGAGAGAACTCCATGATATAAACCCTTTTTAAAACTTTGTTCTCTTTTGTCGTCTGAAATCTAATCACTTAAAATGGTGAAAGGTGAGTTTACAGACATTAGTCATTTAACCAAGATTACTGAACATCTCCATAATTGACTTCAAAATAAGGGGAAGGCTGAGAAAGGGAAAATTTGTTTTTGATTTGATCAAAGCTGCTGTTGGGGTGAGGAGGGGGGGGTGTCTAGGCCATTTTTTACATGAAGTCCTCTTACAAATTTTACATTTGCAACACGCAGTCCCGCTGGGCAAAGCAAGTCAAGGAAACATGATTGAAAGCTACTATTTTTGAATCTTCAAGATATAATTGAATAAATACAGAAATAAAGCGTTTATGGTAAAGTTGCATCAAGTTGACCAATGAACGATTAAGTCAAAGGTGTTTAAGACTGATGTTAATTTTTAGTTAGAATATTAGTTCAAGCAGGTATGGAGGGAGATCACAAAGGCATGGTACAAGTGCTTGTAGGTGGACCTCATGCCAACGGACCTCACTACACTAGTAGAACCTACTCGCCTTTCTCCACACGACTCTGGGCCCATGGACAGCACAGATGCGGCTCACGCCAACCTCAATGCTGCCACCTTCGGAGGACACCCTTAACGATGCAGCTCGGCCTCTCACATGCCCACTATCAACTTCCGCGTCCTGACGGTGCTGTGACATGACGGCTGCTCTGGGGATAAGTCACATGAAAGCAGAGGGGGGATTTCTCTGCTCGAGAGACACAGGAGAGGGAATCTGTGGAAAAGAACAACGGTCTACTCTCATTTCTTAGGTGGCTCCCTCAGATCCTTTCTTGGGGCAGCCATGGCTCTGTTTTAAAGAAAATAATAACTCTATAGCTCTGTTTGACCCAAATGACTGGAACACAAACTCTCTTCTTTTGTAAGAAGACTCGAAATGCAACAGCACCATCCAGGTGGACTTTGTTGAAAAATATGATTGCTTCAGGTAGAAATTCTCTTCAACGGGGTCTAATCCTCCATTTTTTTTTTCCACACAGCTGCTTTGACTGGGAGCCTTTGAAGGCAGAATAAACAGCGGTCCCAAAGCCACCATAGCAAAAGGAAGTCAGTCCGGACTCCCTCTTTGTTCTGTAAATGTTTTGATGCAGGCTGAGGAGGGGAACCCTTTGATTCGGCACCGGGAGCTGCTTGTACTCGGCATACAGATTTGTCTCTCTGTTTGTTTGGCTGCTGTAAGGCTTTCCTGCCGGCTATGATCCCCCGGGTGCTTTCTGTTGCCAAGCAGGTGATCTTCGCCCGAGGTGTGGATACAAACACATAGAGAGACGTGAACAAGAGACACCTCAGCTTATTGGGGGAAGGGGGGTTGAAAAGAGAAGAAGAAAAGGAAAGTGAAGAGTTTCAGAGTCACCGCTCACCATAGACCAGGTACACTTCCGAGCTCACCATTATAGACCAGGTACACTTCTGAGTCACAGCACACCGTTATAGCCCAGGTACACTTCTGAGCTCACCATTATAGACCAGGTACACTTCTGAGTCACAGCTCACCATTATAGACCAGGCACACTTCTGAGCTCACCATTATAGACCAGGCACACTTCTGAGTCACAGCTCACCATTATAGACCAGGCACACTTCTGAGTCACAGCTCACCAGTATATACCAGGCACACTTCTGAGCTCACCATTATAGACCAGGCACACTTCTGAGTCACAGCTCACCAGTATATACTAGGCACACTTCTGAGCTCACCATTATAGATCAGGTACACTTCTGAGCACACCGTTATAGACCAGGTACACTTCGGAGCTCACCATTATAGATCAGGTACACTTCTGAGTCACAGTTCACCGTTATAGACCAGGTACACTTCTGACTCACAGCTCACTGTTATAGATCGGGTCCATTTCTGACTCACAGCTCACTGTTATAGATCAGGTACACTTCTGACTCACAGCTCACTGTTATAGATCGGGTCCATTTCTGACTCACAGCTCACTGTTATAGATCAG
>JAACJT020000052.1:15848626-15867409 GCA_009936485.2 Gymnarchus niloticus | reverse complement strand
GTACACTTCTGAGTCACAGCTCAGTGTTATAGATTGGGTATACTTCTGACTCACAGCTCACTGTTATAGATCAGGTACACTTCTGAGTCACAGCTCACTGTTATAAACAATGAAAAATCCTCTCCCACTGTATTTGCTTCAGGGTGGGGTGAGCAAAGAGAAGGACAAGAGAACAGAGACTTACAGTCCTCAGGTGATTTCTTGAGGTTAAACACAACTGATGGAACTGAATGACAAATTAAGACAGAGGAATAGAACTGAGGCACTTTATTCATCCCTAAGAGGAACCTGGGTGGTTTTCACATACCCCATCTTCCTCTCATGACACATGGATATACAGACGAGAGCAGGTTTTTTGGCAGATAGCAGGATCAGCCATCATCCAGCACTCCTGGGGATAAGGGCCATACTCAAGGGCACAACAGCAATGTGATTACTCTGCTGCTTATGAGGTTTGAACCCCCAACCTTCCAGACACAGGCAAGGACCTCAAACCTGTTGATTTTAAAACAGGGCAATATGACTAACATCTCAGTCAAGGTCCCTTCTTTCCTATATTTCAATGCTGACTACCGTTGTGTTACCCGCACTCTTTCAATGCTGCCAGTTCTAGACATTCTCCAATAATAGATGGAGTCCCATTTTCAGAGCGACAGCTGAACATCACATGATGTTGAAGTGGGCCACATTAAGGGACCGATTAATTTTCCCATTGTTTGCTCGCTGATGTCTCTCCTCCCCCCCCCGCCCCCACACTTTAGCACTGTTCCGCTGAATGGCGTGTGCTCCATTGACCGTCGAGCGGTACCCCCATCCTGCCCACACAAATGAAAACAGGCCATCAGATGGGATGACACACACACTACATCTTTGGCACTTACAGTTTAGAAGGTCCCACACACACTCACACATGCACTTATATGCATACAGCCGGTTGCTGGTTCAGGCTGAAAACTCAGTAAGACTTTCCAGTGTCATACCAGTTCTGTCACACCTCTTTCACCTCGCAACCCCTGCGTTCAGCCTGTATAGTGCCGAGATCTGGTAGTCCATTGGTTCCAAATGGCCATGCTGGCTAACCTGGTGTGACCTCGATCCCAGTCAGCCATTTACCCAAATGCTGCCAGGGGGCTTTTCATGCATTAAGCCAGTCCAGCCACTCATAGAGTTCCCATACACAAGTGTTCATCAGATCCAAGAGCATCCTCCCAGGTTGGGTCTCATAACAAAGCAGAATAAATGCTCAAGTCCGAGGTGAACTAAATTGCTATTATAAATAAGCCCTGTGAACACGGTCCTATTGGATGAAATGGACATTATGTGCTCCTTCACTTTGATACCCCCTCCCCCCGTTTTGGCACGGGACGCCCACGGTGCCTGCGATGTCCACCCCCCAGATTCCCCCCCCCCCCCCCAACAGTTTCATCATCACTTCCTCCAGCACCTCGCTGACTCATGAAGGAAAGAGACTGCCAATGTATTCTTATTCGAAACAGCATAATACGATATTCAAACGCAAATGCAGAAAAAATGAAACCACTCAATATGTGACCTCCAAATCAATACAAAAACTATAATAACATTAATAATTATGTTAACAATGCAATTAATATATAATTAATTATCCATCGCATTTTGTTTTTTTATGGTCAGAATGTTATTCTAGCAAATACTATGGGAATACTACTCTTTTTTTGCTCCTTCCTCTTCCTCTTCTTTGTCATCCTGGCATGAGAGAACATGGTAATGACTTAAGCCGGCACCCCCTCTGCCTCGTTCCGTAGCTTCTATTAAAGCCGCCATTTGTTATTCGCTGCCTTTTTTTGGGGTGGAGCTTTTTGAAGTGTTGCCCATATAACAGCACATTCTCTAAAGTGCAGACATGTTCAAACAGGCATCCCCTCACCCCAAATAATCAACAATCAGTAGGCACTTGGGTCCCCTCAATGTGAGCTTTTGCCGTCTCCTCCATAAAAGTCTTCGGCATTAAACACTTGCAGAAAGCGCTGGACAAAAAGCCCTACCAACAATAATAAAAGACACAATTTAACGAAAGAACTGTATTTTTAACTGCATATCTTTTTTTAAAACAGTTTTTCCCATCCTTTTTTAGACATACGGTATATTTCGATTGTTGGTATTGTTTTCATTTTGAAATTGTTCTCTAATAATAGTGCATCCTTAGAAGAGGCAAAAATAGTTGTTTCAAATGTATGAAAACTGCTGTAGGTGGGGAGATTTGCCTTACTGAAAATCCAATTCAAATGCAAAGTTCAGAAATGATTCTGCAATTAAGGTGCTTAAGGGAAACACTGATATTCTGGACGAGTATATAACATAACTCCACGGTATGACTCACGTAAAAGAGCTGTCGCGGTGAAACACTGTACAGTCAGAAGTACTCAAATTAGTGAAACATATATCTTAGTGTGGGATTTCATCATGGTGACATTGGTATAAAAAAATTTACGATAAATCACAATAACATACTTATTTTGAGACGTTTTTCACTAAACTAAACTGAAATCATCGAGAAGGCCACATTTCACACTATTAGGTGTGAAATGTGGAAAATTTAAGGTAGTGGTCTTTCCAACCGAATGATGCATTTAACACCATAACAGTATGAATTTTTAATTATTAAAATGTTAATAGTTTCACATTGATTATTCCTTTTCAAAGACCATTAACATAGAAAGACATTTTTGTTTCTTTGTTTTACCCTTTTGGTGTAAATTGACTTACAGAACTGACCTGTAACAGTGACTCTCATTGGCTTCTATCTAACCAGGCCCAAGATCATCTGCTGACTCTCACAGTTTCCGAGTGAGCAAGTTGCCATCAAGCAGAATGTAAACTGCCTTTGCTCTCGTGTAAATGCGTTAAGCAGTTACTGGAAGTCCATCGGCCAATCAGGCCGCAATGACAAAGATCGTTAATGCTGTACTGTAGATGCAAAGCGGCTCGTTGCGGAATGGGAGGTAGCTAATGGTAATGTTCTGCTTCTAGTGGAACATCTCAAGGGAGATGTCTTTTTCTGGAAACGCTGGGTCTTTGCAGTGCCAACTGCCCCGCTGTGGTAAAAAGAGATGAGTCCTGGCACGAGGTAAACAACGGTGGATGGCTGCCATTTTGGCTGCCAGTCGGTACGTTACTGTTGGCACAACCACTCACCAACAGGGTGCTTGGTGGCTGGGAGCTGGAATGTGACTCCCGCAGATGAAAGCTGGTGCTCTGAACCCTCAGAACTCCACTGTGTGCAAAGAGCATAAACAAAGAAAGAAATGGCAATAGACTTAAAACTCTGTGAAAGTATTACACGTACATGCATTCAGGGTACACATAAAAGGGCAAACACGGGGAGGGTCGAACTCGGAGCACGAACAGAGAGAGAAGCCAAATGAAGACTTCACTTCTTCTTAACTAAGCACCTTAAACTCAACACCTGTTGTTTTCTCTGAATTGGTCTTCACTGAGTCAAAGAAAACCTTAGTCTGAGAGAAAGCAGTGGAATATTCCAAGGGCTTAACAGCACAAACAGAAACTTTCATTTGACCATAGCAGTGAGCGTCTCTGTGCCCCGACCGTTTCTTTTCAGTGTGCAAATCAAAAAGAAACCTCGTTACTAAAGGGGACCTGTTGAGAATAGAATGACATTGATGTGAAATAGGTCACCGTGAAAGAAACAAGAACGTGTCATTTCTTTGCAAAGGACAGAATTTCCAGGCTCCAGAGCTTCCCGTTGACTACACGACGTACAAACTTTGAGGTTCTGAGTGAAGCCATTGTGCATTCTGGAACGCAAAGGTTCACGTTTCAAAGCGGGGCAACTCTCACTCAAGAGGTGAAGTGACCAGCCAAATATCAAACTGTAACATATGGGCGTTTGATGCCAAAAGCTAATTTGTGAAAAATACAGCTGAGAAGGGCTGTCACAAGCGGTGTCTTGGCATGTTGGACGGTGGCCATACACATCCAGGGTTGGACAGCACATGAGTATTAGGTATACATAGTTCCAACACTAACTGAGGAAGCCAGAAGTCGGTTAGACCCGAGTAGCAGTAGTTGTGCGCAAGGATGTTTGCTGTGAACAAGTACCGGCATGGAGTCTGATACAGACAATGGCTACTTGCTGGTCAATGGTTTTGTCCTCTGTGCAGTAGGACATCATAAACTGGCAGCAGACAATGAGATAAAGTAGGAGTTCAGCAGGATGGTTCTGTCAGGTATTTCTACACACGTGGGGAATTAACGCCGCATCTTCTGTTTCAAGAAACACGGCAAAAATACAGCCCATAATCAACAAGATCTCCATCGATGGTGCTCCCCAAACGCCCCTTGACTCAGTGCTGTGGGCATAACCACAAGCGTTGCTGGTGTGCTTCTGACCAACGATGTGAAAAGGCACTGGTGCAGGCAAATAACCCATCTGATTGGCCATAAACAGAGGATGGAGGCTGGTTTGAGAGGGCAGGTGGATGAAAGGAAGCTGACGGAGTGTGACAGCTCGGCTTGCAGGCGTAGCTGCCGATGCAGCCGTGGAACAAACAGTTCCTCAATAACACAAATCTCATTTCCAAGAAAAGGGTCATCTCTGAGGGCCAAAATGGTGGCTTGACAGAAAAATGACCAAAGGTTTGGCACCTATTGTGTAATTATCAAAGCTCAGCTGACAAACCTCCTGGCTAGACTTCACGGCAAAGTTGAAACCAAAAACGATCACATTTTTATTTCCTAACACATATTTAAGAATGGTTCAGCCATAAAAACCATTCCAGATGAACTTTAATCAGGTATTTATCCACGTTTCATATCCGCTTATCACTGTGTCACTGTGAGTCGGCGGCCTATTCCAAGAAACACAGGGCACCCTGGACTCACAGACATGGGGCAGTTTAGAGATACCAATTCACCAAAAAACATGGATGAAACCAGAAAACCCGCATGAAACCACACAAAACAGGAGGATGACTCATCCACGCAGAACCAGGGGTTGTCTCCTGGCCTTCTTGGTTTTCGTCAGTGTACATTGGAATTACCACACACTCCTGTTAAATCCCTTGGGCCAACTGTGATGTGAAAGGCACTATAAAAATAAATTGAAATGAACTAAACCAAATCCATAACCATGCAGATTTCATGCCACAGTGCCACGCTTTAACTAGATACATTAAAAAAAATGCATAAATATGAATATATGAGTTATGTCAGGCCAAAGCTGGATGGAAAAACATATATTCTCTCTTACATGGCCGAGGTTCTTCAAAACTGAGCCACTGGACAGGAGAGAGAGCGCATCTTTACAATGACTGTGGAAACATTATCGCCATGCACTGTACCGCAGGTGTGGCATCTAGTCAAGAACCTTAACCCAACGTCACAAATGGAAAGGCAAACACCGCTGAAGCCACGGTGCGCCTTGAAAGATTCGGGCAGCCAAAAGCTTTTATAAATCAGTCTTCTCATTTGTGTGCAAAAAAAGCTGCCTGCAGGCTCTCTGAGTAGGAAAAGAACCCAACAGACCATCTGTCATCTAAATAATTCTGAATGTGTCACAATCATAACGTCCTTATATCGTAATGTTTTAAATATTAAACCCTGGGTTGTTTAATTTGGCCAACAAGCTAATGAGTGAATAAAAAACAGGATTTCTGATTATTTATAGTCAAGGATTTCTATGGGAAACCTGGTTTTTCCACTCTATGTATAAAAGGAGTGAGACCAGCTAGAAGGTCAGCTCCTACATTTGTTTCCTCTCCCTGTCCTTGAGGTATTTCACACTGGGGCTCAGAGAAAAACCTCTGCATTTTTTCACACCTGCTTTTCTGATGCACCGAGTCAGGATGCTCCCCACAACCTGGCCATTGGTTGTGTGACCTCCACTCTGCCCCCTGGTCTGGATCAACTTGGTAAGTTGCCACCCAGTTAGCTCCATGGAAGCCATCAATTCACAAACGCTTTACACCAGCAGCAAACGCGATACGCTGGACCACGTCGCACAGTGTGTTTAGCTTCCCTACAAATAAACTGCCTTAGATAAGCAATAAAACTATACTTTATTGCACATCTGTATAAGTACACAGGAAGTCCCTGCACTTCGTACCTTTACTCGGACGTCCATCCCTAGCCAGTCACAGGGGTGGGTTCTGACATGCTGAGTGGTGTTTCCAGAGTCGCTGGAGACAGTATTGCTAATACACACTGAGCAGTGAAGCTGGGCCGAATATACTGACACATCCTATGCCCAAAGTCAACTATACCAACCCTATAAACATTTGTTTCCTGAACTGAAATCAACCTGGACATTTTATGGACATGATTTAACTTCATAAGGACACAAGAGAATTGCCTAACGTATGGAAATGAGACTGGCATGTGCTTCACCTAAACATTTTGTGCAGATGTTGTACCTGTAGTTATCTTATATGGGCACCATTAACACTCCCTTAAATGGTCACACGTTCCCTGCTTTCTCTGTCAATCATTTGGAGGACCCATCCATGAATGGAAAGAGGAGAGAGGAAGGAAGAGAAGGAGGGAATGAGGGAGGCAGCGGATGAGAATAGCGGACAGCATGGATCTCCGAGGCACACATTTCTCCCATGAGGCACTGCCAGAGCGACAAGCCTGCTTTCAACTCTCGAATCCTCACCTGGCACCGGCCTGTTGGAAGCACAGGCTCAGCGGATCTGTGGTTACTGATTAGACAGGTCTGACCCCTTGGGGAGCGCCTGTCTGCCCTTGGCTGGGAAATACAACATGAAAGGGTGCCGGCTGTTTTGTGACGGGACATAAAAAAGCGGAGGCTATCTGAGACTTTAGCCTTATCAATGGTCGTCGCAATGGAGCCTGGCTATGTGGAGTAACAAGGGCACGGCACCCCCTGTGGGGTGATAACCGGCACATTCCACGGGTCCTATTTGCATGCGCCATGGAGATCACGGCAAGCCATTAAAAAAAAAAAAAAAACAATACGGCAAATTAAACAGGCCAGGCTATGTGTGGGCTGGTGGAATCTCCTTCAGAGACAGTGTCTTCATAGAGCGGTGCATGGGTGGCCTAAATTAGACCCTCCACAGCAGGTGAAATAAAAAAAGTGAATACCAGAGCCTGTGAAAATAGAGATGTGAGGAGGAAAATGAGCCCCCCGTGGCTCTCCTGAGGGGATGCAGGCGAGGTTCACAGGAACGTGGTGGGGGAACGGCCTTGAAAGCCAGCTTGTTTTAGGGACAAAGTGGACAGAAAGGTCCGAATTTTTCCACTCAGTCCACGCTATCAGCCTAATCTGTTAATACAAGGAGTTGCAGCAGAAGATAAAGACTTAAAAGAGATGGAAAATGTATCCAGAACTGGCAACACAGCTGCTTAATGGGGGATATGCTCGGAGCGAATGCCGAATCTCTGTTGATCTGATTCGCTAAACGCGGGCCATAAAGTAACTGCACAGGTTGAAGTGTTGACCGGGGGGCTGTTAAAGTGCCCCGGCGACGGCTGACCTTCGCCATGTCTCTGCGCCCCACGGTCATGCTCCTGCGGCGTGCACTCATCAAAAACACCGCTCTGCCATTCCGATTTCGTCAGCTTGGTAAGGTCAGCTGGACCGGCACATGCTGTATGGGGTTCTGTGCATTCTAACTGCATGCATGCCGTTCTGCGTGTAGTGCTGTTCATGTAAAAGTCGACCTTATTTACATTTATTTACAATTTACATTTATTATCTAAAAAAAAGAAAAAAAACAGGCAAAACATAAATGCTGAATTCCAAGGGTTTTCCTCAAACCAGCCAGACGCAGTGTTGCCATAGCAGCTCTGGCCGATGGGAGCCTGGCTTACTGACAGTATATCTATAGCTCATTTGCAGTGTCTACAAAAAAATAAGCTAAAACAAAATAAAAAATGAAAGTAACAACCTAACCGTTTCCTGAAAGGGCAGCTGCTGTTTGTGAGCCACATACAGCTAGGGCAAAGTACAACTCCACAGTTCTCCACCCCCCTGGTTTCTCCATGCCATCCTAGGTTCTCCACCTCCACTCGGTTCTCCACCCCTCTAGGTTCTCCAGCGCCCCTCGGTTTCTCACCCTCCACTCGTTCTCCACCACCCTCAATTCTCCATGACCTACTGCCTCACCTCGACCACATCTCACAATCAGGTGCATCCTTCTGTCTGGCCGGTCAATGGCGTTACATTGAAAGGGCCACTGTGTGCCAACAGTGAAGCGGGAATGAAAAATTTGTTGCGTGGAATAGCTTCCCACAGACTGTGGCGGTTTCACTGAAGATGTACTGTTATGGGAGGGCAGCTCTCACCCGTGCACTTTCACCCACTATGGAATGGCTGTTTACAGAAGCCCTAAGTGTTCAGCCGCCTCACTTGGCTGAAGCCCTCCAGTTCCCCCTGCCCTGCTTCAGAAGCCCCCCCGCCATATTTTGGCACACTTGACAAATGTCATTCAGTCGATGGACCGATGCAACCCCACGGCACTGCAAGGCGACTGCAGAGCAAGGCTCCTACCCGCCCCTGAGGATCCAGTCTATTAGTAACGTCAAGGCTAAGTAAACACAGGCTTCTGAACCCCTCCCATTATGCCGACTTATTAGGGCTGCCGGAAAACTCTATTTGTACTCTAAGTATACAGAAGGCAGAAGGCCATGTTTAAGCTGCATGTTGGCTCAGTGAGCAGTACTGTTACTCCAAATCTCCTGGGTTGGGGGTTTGAATCTCACCTCTGCTCTGTGTGTGTGGAGCTGGCTGAGTTTGCTCCCATAGTCCCCAGATAGCAAACTGACATGTAAAAATTGGCTGTGGTACATGGTTATCTGTGTGAGGTCCTCTACAATAGACTGGCATCCTGTCTAGGGTATAACTAAGACTTCTACTCTATGATAGGTTCCTAGTGACCCATGGGGTTAAGTATCTGTGTCTGTGACCAGAAGGTTGCCAGTTCAAATCCCATGAGTGTCCGTGTTACCTCAAACAACACCTTTAACCCCAAAACTGTGCTGTATAAATGGCTGACCCTGTGGTCTCAGCAAAATTTATGTATGTTTCTCTAGGAAAGCAGGATGAGATATACAGGGAAAAAAACACATTCCAATGTATTGTGTGAAATGCACATTCATTCACATTTGGGCACCATGGAGGCTCAGTTGGTAGCAAATTGGTGTGTCTAAATTTCCCCTGGGGGGCGACTGTGAGTGTGTGCCTGTCCAGGTCATGCTCCCGTTCCTGGGATAAGCTACAGGCTTACAGCTGGTTACTTTAGATTTCCTTTTAAGGCTTTGTGAAAGATTTCTTCAATACAGTGAAGGAATAAACAGATGAAATATGAAAGATGGTCAAAAACACAGGTATCACTTAATGTTAAATGACAAGCCCCGCCTCCTTCTGTGGCCCCACCCACATCCAGTAGACAGAATGAGAATTCAATGGGAACCTGTCTCATATGTGCAATAATAAGCACAATCACTCAGAGTTTAGGGAGACAATATCAGTCTCTTGAGTTTGGCAAAGAGACCGCAAATTATACCTGGCACATGTAACGGCAGACGATTACAGAAAATAAATTTCTTTATGATTGTTTTTCCCTAATGCAAAACAGACCGCCAACTTCATTGTCCCCTCTATTGCTGACGTCTGTTTCAGTTTCCTACCGCACCCTTGCCAAATGACATAATTCTCGGATTTGTCGCCTTGACATATTTGCCTTTTGACAACACCCCATAGCACATTGATTTATCTAAAGCCGTCCAGGTAATGTATCCAGGCTAACATTCTAAAGCCTCTGCTCCCTAAAAAATGGTATATGAATTGCTCAAAGCAAATATTATGTCTGCCCCACCAGAACTACCTGGCTAATTATGCTTTGGTTTATGTGGTTTAAAATGACCCCACATGTGAAAGCATCTGGAAAAGTAATCTTCATGTTCAGGACTATTTTCATCCCAAGTTAAAATTCTGAAGTTTGTGAGAAAAGTAGCTCGAGCCTGCAGACCCTGTAGATACAGGCAGAACAGATAAGACAACAAATTGTATATTTATTGGATTAAACTACACTGAACACCAAGTAACACATTCTGCAGCTAGCTGTTTAATGAGGCTATTTAAAATGAAAAACACAGCAGGCGCCACTATATGCCATGGCGCCACCATTGGTGTAAGTTGGCACGAAGAAATTTGCGATGGAGAAACACAATCTTATGAGATCTGGGAAGCTGAAAAAAGAGCCTTGTATTCACACCTGCGCTGTTTAGTCCATTTAATCGAACTCTAGTTCGTTTTCCCCCTTGGTGCGATTCGTTTGTGCACATGTGAACGCAGTAATCGCACTCGGGTGCGGACCAAAACAACCGCACCGAGACCCTTTGGAGGAGCTGGCCTAGGTCCGGTTTCAAACGAACTCCAGAGCGGTTCGTTTATGGTGAGAACGTGATCCGACCCAAATACCAGGTGTACGCGGCAAGTTTGAGCTAAACGCCTTCCCGTAGCCAGGTATGCTTTGCATTCTGGGATGTGGCGGAGTGTGCAAACGGAAGCAGCTAGCCGGAAAATGAACCGAAGGCTTAACTCGGACGAGCAACGAGGTATGCTGCCTTTTTGATATTTGGTCAAATGACTACATCTGTCAGCTCCGACCAACAACTCATAAAAACACTGAGGTGTTCAAAATGTTCATTCAGCGGCTAAAGGAGAGGGTTTTTAACCGGTCGGCTAAACAGTGCCGTGTGAAGGTTAAAAAACTGAGGCAACGGTACATATAAGTGAGAGACGTCCTTCGTAAAAGTGGAAGCTCGGGAGAAGAGAAAAAAAAATTCCCGTGGTTTGACGACCTAGACCAAATCCTCGGGACAAGACCAACAGTTTCTCCTGTGGACCTTGTCTAATCCCATGACGATACCTCCATTTGGCATTCTGCTCATACAGTTTTGCCTGATATATTGCCCAGATAATTACTAAGGATATGAGCAAATTCCCCGTGTTAATTAAATTTGCACTAGTCCAGAACACAGCACGTCTTTCTGTATTCAATTTCTTGCTCCCACCCCAGGACACATCTGGCCAGTAAGCAGACTGAACGTTTTCACGTGGTTTGCAGTGATGCATTTTGGTTCGCTTGGATTTTTCTCTGTGTGAAAAGAAACCGAACCACTTGATAAAGCTACAAGTTTACAAACTCATCATCTGATTTGGACCACAGTAAACAAACTACAAGTGTGAAAACACCCTAAGAAGGTAGAAAAGTGGCACAACTTTCATCACTAATGTTAGGGCTTTATTCTGAAGAGCAACCTTAACACTTTGACTATAAACCGGATTGCATTCCTTGTTTTGCTATCTCTCTGAGACTCTGGCCTTTCTGGCCGCACAAATGGGAGAGAATCCAGGAGGCACTTCCTCATATTCATCGCTTGTACTGCTTGGCATGGGGCAAAACGGCACCCCGAACTGTGTCAACAGACCTGCAGTGTCAGGAAGGCCGTGCCAAATTTTCTCTCTTTCCTTGGAAAGTGCATTCCATGCACCATAGGTGTTTGCGATAGAGGAGTGGAGAACAGAAGCCATGACACCTCAGATTACAAGGCAGCTGAGTCAGCCTGGAAAAATGCTCAGGTAAATGTCACTGTTGCCAATAAACTGCAGGTTTGTCAAGATGGGGCAGATGTGGGTCTTGAGAAGGATAATGTTAACGTGAACAAGCATAGAACAGAATATCAGATCCTCGGTTAAATGACAAATATACGAAGGAGGAAATGATGCTTTGCTTTCTGTTTAACATCTGCTGGGCTATAAGGAAAGTGATTACAGGATCAACTGGGTATGAGTGAACATTACTAGATGCACAGGAGTGACTTTTTCAACTTTCCAGAAGTCATTTCTTCTCAGCAGCTTAGCTGCTGTTTTTGAGAGTGTTGCACATCGAACCTCGCATCCTTGACTGGACTTAATCCGATGCAACATTGTCGTAGGGTTCTGTGTTCAGTTTCATCCTGTTCATCCAAAATGGCACCAGATCCAACCCCCCATCATACTAAGCAGAGATCTGCAACCCCCCCAACCCAGAACTGTCCAACTTCAGAGAACGGCGGAGGGGCAGATGTGGTGAGACCAATCTCCTAACCCCACTGATGTGTCATGCACGTTCGTAAAGAACATGAAACGAGTGCCCGCAGTTGGACGTAGGCTCGTGTCTCGAAGCTGCCCCCCATTCCCCCGTCGTCCCACTTTCTCATCCTGTCTTGCAGCATGTGCCGGCCGCTGCTTGTTTGCACAAGATCGGCTTTCGGACAAACTAGGTCAGCGGAATCCAAAAAGACAGCTGTCTGAAAGAACATGGGGGTATGCAAAAATATCCACCCCCCTCCCAATCTTCTTACATAGGTGTGGAGCGATTAGATGATGTGGTGGAACAACCGTAAACCCAGAGCTCTGACACTACTTCTGCTGTCTGTGAGAAGGCTCTGTGTGTAATGAGGGAATTGCAGCCATTCACGCAGGCAGTACTCCCTGGCCATACCTCCTGCTCTCAAATGTTGTTGTTGTTGTTTAGTTACGCAGTCGTGTCCGACTCTTCGCGACTCCATGGACCACAGCACGCCAGGCCGCCCTGTCCTCCACCGCCTCTCGAAGCCTGCCCAAACTCATGTTCATTGCGCTCTCAAATGACCCGCCCCTAAACCAGTGAGCTAATGTGCTGACCCTGGTTTGGGGTGGCAACCCCATAGATGCGACACTGGCATTGATGTGGCCCATACCGGGCAGGGGTAGAAGGGGGCACCAGACGGACGGGGGCCAGCCTAACAGCTTGCAAGCCACAGCTCCAAGCAGCACAACAATGCAGGCGATTGTGTCGAGAAGGCAGTCCGAGCCCCAGAGCAAACAGACTTGAGGGGGCAGGGGGCTGTCAATGGGGTGTTTGGCAGGTCACCACCCACCTCCAACCCAGGGGCGTGAGCCTGTCCCATGGTCCCTTATTGGGTCAGTGAGTACTGGAGTCATGTCTCCTGAAAATCAGTTGTAGCGCCATTTACATGGACCGTTCCACACGGAACGCCACCTGACCTGGAGCCAGAAAGCAGAAACGGGGAGGGGGGGATCAATAACTTTATGTGGCGCTAAGAGGATTTGTTATTCTTTATGGCTCATCACTGCCAAGAACCTGGCGCGATCCAAAAAAATGTCAACACAGCCGCTTTGAAGCTAGAAGAGGCCAATGGGTCGGGAGCTACTGGTTTTTAGCCTGGCAGAAATGATTGTTGTGGCACTGGTGGTTAGGACACGGGTGATGACAACTCAAAATGTGCCACCGGCCATCACAGCCACACCCGTACCAGACAACAGAGGAATTCCTAGTCCTGCTATTGACAGTCATTATCATCAATCACTGTCTTTTACTTGAATGACATGCTGTGCTACAAATTAATAGCTTCTAAGATAGTTTTGTTATATCTATACTTAATATTTAGCAAAAGTCCAGCTCTTTGTTTCACTGAGCAGCTCAAGGTCAATACCTGGTTCAAATGTACAGCAAACGTCAGAGTGTGGCAGCGCTACAGGGAGCTCGCCCAGCTAGCAGCTGCCTATCCTGGCTGAAGACGGCAGGCAAATGCCAGTCTTTCTCGGCCTGGCTGGAGTGTAGCCAGCAAAGCGTAGGAGGTAACTGAGAAGGCAAGCTGCAGAAAGCCGCCAACAACAATGTCTGAGCCTAAATAAAGCTAAACCTCACAAGCCGACGACGCTAAGTCACACAAAAAGAAAACACTCTGGGAAAATTTCATAACATTTAAATACATAAATATATAAAAAGAACAGCAGAGCTTATTTTAAAATACAATTACTTGGATAATTTGTTCCAGTCCATCTTGCATGCGTATTGATCGATGAAACAGCCCCTTTTTTTCTTGGGCTTGACCGCAATACAGTTGATCTGGAACTGCTTAACGCTTCATTTGTTCAACAATCAAGCGGCAGAGTTTGTATCGTTGACAATTGCAGCTTTTTGTTGAGTCGATGGCTGAGATAAGTCAGAGTTCTGAGCCATTAAACCAGCGTGCTTTCCGTGGCTGGGACAGGACTGGGGCTTTTTTTCCACCCAGTAAGATACTTGTAGGCTGCACGTGTGCGTGGAGGGCCAGACTTTACACTGGGAATTCCTGACACTAGGGGAGCAGTATATGGCAGGGCTCTGGTTTTCCAAGGAGTGTTGTTGGTGATGGGTTGTCAGGAAGATTTAACGCAAAACTCTTGGTGGTGACACATGTCCCACATACAGGAAAGCGCAATCGATTCCGAGCACAATTCTGTTTTTGACATCACTCGCTACTTGCTTAGCAAGCCCACATGAAGTTCCACCTCCATAAATACCATCCTACTCCCCCGACAGGAGATGAGATTCCTTAGCTGTGCCTGAGTACGACACTGCCCCACGTCTTGTAGCTTCGACCTCTCAGACTTATCTGGTGGATGGAGACTCAAGCACCATCGTCCAGTGGTAGTAGGGCTTCCCCACCCTATCAAGTCCAAAGCCATAAAGTCTCAAGGTCTCATGGAGATGCCTCTGTCCATCACAGCTTCTGCTGATGCTCTGTTTGGAGCATCCAGTTCCGTTCAGGCACAGAGCCCAACCAGGGCCCCCTGCGCCTGGCCAAAACCACAAAAACTACCATCTCTTTCTTCTCTGCGACTGAATTCCTCCTTCTGCCACCTGCCTACTGCTTCCAATGCTCTGTCAGCCTCTGGAGAGCCGTATGGAACAATTAAAACATGACTGCTGACAAGCTGCTCACAGCTCTTTCTACACCGGAACCCTGTGGAACAGGACTGGTACTATGAGCACAAAGCATTGTGCTCATTGTGATGGAACCAACGCAGTGAACAAACTAACCTAAGAATGATAAACAATGAAGACATACTGAACTGATAACTAGTATTGCTAAAATCCACAGTTTTTTTGATAGATATTGCTAATACCCATGCATCCATTTTCCAAATTGCTTAATCTTTATCCGGGCCATGGGGGGGCCTGGAGCCTATCCCAGGCAGCCTGGATTGGGGTGCCAACCCACCGCAGGGCATAGTCACGCATGCACTCACACACTACGGACAATTTAGCCAAGGCAATTAGTCTACAACACATATTTGAACTGCGGAAGAAAAATGTAGCACCCGGAGGAAACCGACAAAGCTTGGGGAGACCATGCAGACTCCACACACACAGCACTGGAATCTGAAGCCCCAACTCTAGAGGTGCAAGGCGACGGTGCCAACCACTGAGCCACTGTGTCTTCGTGCTGATATCCAGAAAATGTGAAATTATTCTTGATACTATGGCAAGTTTGGGTAATTTGAGATGAGCACAACGCTTTTACTGTTGAAAATCACCATGACGACCCAGAAGACAATAAATGGACATCCTCGAGGGGCAGCTATGCTGCAGTTTGTGAGCTTAAATGACGGTGCAGTCCTGAGGCTGACAAGATCATAGTCTATTCACTCATAATCCTATGGGGCTTCTCCACGTAACAATTTGGCTTTTTAAAAATGTCCAACTTCACAAGAATTTTAAAGTGACCAACTTCTTGGAAAAAAGACAAATTTTGCAGACTGTATGAGTGATTTAAGACTCTATTATACCTGCAAGTTCTAACGTAAGCTTTTCCAGAGGGAGTTGGTGAAACAGACCATTTAAGAAAAAGGTTTTCATTATAGATATTGTAGATGAATGCTCAGTATTTCTGAGGAACATAAAACTGCTGTTGAGTTTTCGCCTGGCAGCCCAGTTCCCACAGTCAAAACAGAAGGTCCTAATTTCAGTAGCATAGTTCAGTGACATGTATGTAACAGTTCCGGTGTCAGATCTCAAGCCAAGCCACCCTATCCCTCATGGCAGCTCAGAGCGATCTTTGTGATAAACTTCCAGTGTGTAAGGGCACGGAAAGACTTGTTTCCTCTGGACCTAAAGTACCGCAAATCTCAGAAGTTCTTTCGAGGGTGACATGGGCAGAAGCATATCAGAAAATAGGAAAGAAGGTGACTCAATTTTACTAACCAGGGAATATGGCAAGGCCACTGAGAAGTTAACTAAACATTTTTAAAAACTCTCCTTTACTTGGTACCTTATTCAGACGAGCATGTTTTTGCTTTGCTCAGACTTGAAGGATCACAAAGACCCAGGTGCTATCATCTCCAAAAATATCTGTAATTAAAAAATGGTATAGATTAAAAATATGGGTAGCACTTTGTATTACACAGGATCTGCATAAAAGTGTCGCCAGTCATTAATGTTTATGAACCACTCCTGGATGTGTAGCGCATGTTCATATGACAGTGTTACGAACAGTGTGTATTGGTGCGTGGAAGTGTAATGATGGGAAATATAACGAAACCCTAAACTGATGTGTTAGCGGAGAATTTCAAAACTCCATCTTCTCCATGGGTCGTGTTTTGAATTTCTTATCTAAAATGGTATGTGGATATTCCAAGTATTTACTAGAGCTTACACAGTTTTGGCTGAAATCGATACTGAGTCCTGGCTTGACTTGGGGGAGGACACAGGCACAGCACAGCACAGCAAACGTATTTGTGGCCCTTCAGCTTCATGAGTTCTTGCCAGGAGATCAACCCACGCCTTTTTACAGGATACCTTAGATCTCCAGTGCTGGTCTGACCCCACACTCCTCCATGCCCAGTCTCTCAGCTGATGTAGGCTTCCACACCCCCCTCCCGCTCAGCTGAGGCCTGTCCTCTGCCTCGCTGCCCAACTGATCTTGCTTTTGCCCGCTTTGAAGGTTAAACCATTGCATACCTCCCAAAAGAAGCATGGAGACAGAAACAGGGGCCAGGCATTTAAAACAATGAGTCACCCAGCACATCTATGTAAAAACGCACATTGTAACATTAAAACTGAACATCTTATGTGTCAACGTTGTTGATCTGATTTCAAATCTACAAACACAAAAATCAGCAGACAGCTGACAGGAATAAAATGAAGCGAGGAAATGCTTGTTAATCTGCAGTACAAATGCAAAGCCCAGCATATGATAAGATATGCGTGCCATTAGAAACCTCAAGCTAGCTATGAACATGACTCACAGAAGAACAGCCTCATGATTAGGTCTTAGTCATGAACACTTTGACTTACAAACCTTACCACCAAATGGCATGTGGTCCTCAGTGCCTTTCTGAGTCACATCAGATGAATTTTGGCCGGAACACCCGGAGGTAGCAGTATGTCCGGCTGCTAAAAATGGTGCCTGAAGTGACTCTACCAACAAGAATGACTTGGCCTTGATGCCAACAGACTGCTTGTTCACGGTCCTTGCTGTCAGTGAGCAAAGCAGCATTGTTCCTGACAATATCTTACTGTATAGATCTACAAGAGAGTCTCGTGGAATATTCTAGAACAAGGCATCAACTAAATTTTAAAAGCTGGAAGGAGTATTCTGGTAAACAAGGTATCGGTTCTTTTTTTGTTACCCCTCAATCTGTCTACCTTAATCTGTTTTACAAGGACTTGCATGCAAAAATGACCTTATATATGAAGTTAAATATATGATATTAAATTTAATGGTTCGATGGCTTGGCGGACTCAAACGTATTTGGAGCTTTTGTCCTGCGCTTATGTGAGCTATGCAGAACACAGGAGCCCGTTGGGCCTACATGTCAGGAAGTGGGTATCCAGTCAACATAAGGTGGAAAAGTTCATTCAAAATGTGTGAGGAAGAGGGGGGTTCAGTGGTAAGGGCTGAGGGAGAGCCATGGTTACCAGTGGGAACAGGAACGAATTTTCCAAACTGTGAGTGATTGGGAGGTGAATTCTTTGAGATCCTGATGGGACACAGGAAGACCAAATGTGTTCTCCAGCAGGAACAGAGTGGACCCTTCTGCCTCCCATGAAAGGTGGACCAAGCTGCTATAAACATTTGTAAAGAAATATTTGATGATCTACAACTGAAGCTTCACTGGCATGCCTGTTTGGTTTATATCAATCTGTACTCCACTTAATTACCAAGTGAAAAGTGCAGCATTTTTCTCTGTACGCTAATGTCACAAAGTGGATTTTTCACTTGCGGTTAAGACTGCAAAAAATGCTGGGAAGGAACTGCAGGACAATGATCCTACGTTTCCCTGCTCACAGGCCTCCCATTGAGCGAACGACGCACAGACGTTCTCGGGGTACAATGAATGAGGGGCTGTTCTAAATTACCCGCAGCGTCTGGTCGCTGGCCAGACAGCGCCGTAACCTCATAACGTGGGAATCCGCTGTAAAACCTGGGGCCGCTTTCATGAGTATGCCCCCGGCCTTGAAGCTCATCCGCCTGGCAACGGCTGTTATGAGTATAGGTGGGTGGCTGCCCAATGGGACGCGCCAGGAAGACTGCTCCTCCAAACCCGTGCTTCCAGAAGGTGACCGGATCCATGAAACATGAGGACTGGGGCATGGAATGGGGAATTTTACTGGACTTTCGGGGCACAATGAGTAGGTAAGCCAAACAGCACACAAGACAGCCATTTTACTCTTTGACTAATAACATATGAAACCCCTCCTCCTGACCCGCCTCTTTCATAGATGGTCAACTTTGTACACTTTCCTTCTGATTACACATGGGTGGAGGGGCCTGTCACTCCACCTCACTGCCCCTCCCCTCACGCTCCACCCAATCCATGCAGCATCTATGTGAGTATTCAAATACATCAGAGGGAATGACCAGCACTTGTTAACTAGCTGTATAATTCACCAAAGCCCGCCCATCCATCCATCCATCCATCCATCCATCCATCCATCCATC
>JAACJT020000052.1:15829676-15840485 GCA_009936485.2 Gymnarchus niloticus | reverse complement strand
AAGAGGCGCGGCGGCCCCGGGGGGGGGAGGTAGGCGAGGGCTGTGCAGATGCCCCCGTCGGACGCCCCCCCCCCCCCCCCAGCCTGCTGCAAGCCCCCTCCTTATGTGAAACTGACACATTCACAGCGTGGCCGGAACCAGCCAGCAGGCCAGGAAGACAATGCAGGGCTTGCCTCCGGTGTGGACGCCTCGGCGAAATGGCAGCATGAGGAAGCCTCAGATCGGCAGAGAGGCTCATGTCCCTCAAAGGGCGAGAACACCATGATTTAAGTCATCTAAGAAGATCGCCAAATTTTTCTTCTTTAATGACATCTTAATATGTACATGCTGTACATATATAAGGTATGTAACATATGTGCCTCATTCTGCAGTCTAAAAGATGTGGCCAACAGTACGTTTATGTAAAACAGGCTGTAGAATTTTACATTAAATTCAGATGCTCTGTTGGATCAAGATTAAGAACCTCTTATGAAAGAGGTTTTTTTTAGCCTGTAATGAAAACGCAGCTCAGTTTCAAGAGGGAAAAAAAATAAGAACGGAACAACAGCAAATGTTTATTTCAAACCACTAAGCAGTAAAAGCGGGTTAATGTCGCCGGCTCTGGATGGATGGCTGCTGATCCATCGAGAGGCCTTTGTTTCCCTTCCACTGAAGGCTGGTCGTTTTGTTGAGTCCAAGATGCCCCCCCGGAACATTCACACCAATGTCATTGATTCTAATGAGGCCAAGATAAATTTACATCACATTCTACATCCCCCCAACCCACAGCCTTCCCATCATGGGGGTGAGCACGCCTGTCTTTCGACTGAAAATTAAATTCACCCACAAAACTAAAAATTTTGGTTTTCCGGACAGTTTGTCCTGGCAGACATGACTCCGTCTGGCTTTTACTGACATCCGTCCATCCGTCCTTCATGACCCCTGGTCAGGGTGATGGCAGGCCATTCTCTCACAACCGTGTTCCCTTGGCAACCAAAACAGGTATGTGAATGAAGAAAAAAAGAACTTGTATCTTACACGAAATTGAATTTCACATGCTAACCACAAAAAAGATGGGATGTCCTTCAACATAAGTATTTTTAACTTGATAAGGAAATATTTACCTGGTTTATTTTGGTGTCTGATGGTTTCTCAAAGAAGGAGTCACATTTAAACACAGATCTCATATCAATTTACATTAATCTTCAAATTCAACGAGATTAACAGATCCAGTCTCCCTGCTCTGGATTATTTCATATGCTACATACACTATTGAGAAAGTACTCAGACCTCATCTTATCACAAAATAAGAATATGACAAAGAAAAGTAGGTCTTATTTTCTACTCAGCCACAAAATTTTAATCTTGTCAATACAAAATACATCAGCTGCCCGAGACACAGGACCCGTATCAGGGAAGCTACGACGAGGACATGGGTAATGATCTCCTCAAAAGGGGCCTTTATGGGAGGGCAGCATGGTCGAAGTTCTGACTGATAACCAAAGGGATGCTAAATAGCATCTAGAAGATGCTGCAACTTTTTATCCTGGAGGCAGATCACGCACAACCCAGCAACCAGGTAACCCCATCAGGGCGGTGACATCATCCTGTTATGGAGATGCTTTTCAACAGGCAGCCTTGTCAGGATTAACGGAAAGGTGAACGGTGCACGTTACAGGGAAACTCCTAAACAGAAACCCGCCAGCTTCGGGCAGAAAGTTCAAGCCGCGGAAGAAGTTTGTCTGCCACCAGGATGACGAGCCAAGACGCTCTAAAAAAGGAACAAAGAGATTAGAGGAAAACACGTTGTTGAGTGACCTGGTCAGAATCCCAACCTTAGTCCAAGTGAGAATCTGTGGCAAAATCTCAAAATTGCTGCCCATCATTACTCCTCAACTACCCAACTAACCCGATCCAGCTTAAGGAATGGGCAAATATCATCAATCTCAGTGCGTAAAGTTAATAGGGACGTATTTAGAGAGACTGTAATACTGTAATAGGTGCCAGGGGCAGTTCAACTAAAAATTGACTGAAGAGTACCTCTAGAAACAATGGTATGTTTGTTTTTTTTTTTTGTTTTTTTTTTACCAAAGAATAGTTCATTGTTATTTTCCTTTTTTGTGGCAACTTCTGTGTTATGATGAATTTGTGACTCACAAATAAAAATTCCCATTAAAAACAAAACAAAAAACCTGGGCTGTGTGTGGAAAAATCGATGATGACTGAGGATTGTTTTCAAGGCACCGTGCGTTCAACATCTATTTACGCACGAGTGGGGGAGAATGACTGTGAAGGGACCGGCGTAAAAGCAGGTCTTACCACATTTTCCCCACTGCAATTACACCTACAGGTCTGCTGGGTCAGATTTCAGTTTCATTTACTCACTGCCTCTGTAAGAAATCTGCCCCTGAAATTCACCTCTCTGATTCTGGTGGAAAGTCGTCCAAAGCTGCAGCCCCTCGGAGCCAAAGTGCCGCTCCAGTGGGATATAAACTAAACAAGGCCAATTGCTTGTGCTTTTAATCAGCACCATTGCCATGTTATTCCAATTTCTCCCGCCAATTAAATTTTATTCATTATAAGAAGGCTGTCTCTATAAAATTCAAATGGCAAACAGATACAAGGCAATGAGACAATTCCTGACAAACCGTTTAAACTTTGGAATGTAGATGTGGCTTTTGGGGCTGTTTTATGTGTATATTACCTGGTTATAAGGCAGGATTACATACTAAACAGTCAACATGTCAATACAAAAGAAACAGTCTATTGAAATCTCTACCACAAAAACCTTTAATCGGAATGCAAATTCCTCAGTGTAATTAAGGCAGTCTTCACGAGACAGATGTTAATTAAACTGTAAATCTTGGTGGCGACAAACTTTTTTAAAAAAAAAAGGCAAGAAGAAAGAAACATGCATTATGGTCCAAGTGCGTCTCCTGTGTGTACATGAAACTAAGGAAAACAAGAGGTCTTTCTGGAATGTCTGCCGACAGACTGTTCTCAAAAGCACCCATCGCTTGATGATTTCTGTCCAGTTGCTATTTCAAGATCACTCCCCTGGGCTTCTGACCGCCATCAGGCTGGACATTTAACCTTCGTAAGAACTCCCGCTCTGCTTTGCATGCGACAATTTAACTGGTGTACAACTGTGGCGAGAGATTGAGCCGAAGCATTTTAGGGCAAAAGGGAATTGTGTTTTCCCAGATAAGATACAAACAGACCGGGGAGGCAGGTGCCTGAAACGTACCGATGCAACGTGAACGTGACCTGCCTCCCGCAAGACACAATAAAATGTTCTCGAAGGGATTGTGTTGCTTTCTGATCGGCCTGCGACACCGCTGCCTCGAACCTGTGCACCTGCTCGGACCTTTCCGCCTTCGGAGTGCAAACCTCTTTCTTTCCTGGTTCTCCTGCCAAAAGTTGTGGACCAGCGAGCCCATGGCCTGTCACTTCTGGTGATGTGTGCAGACCTGGTTCTGGACTTATCTTTCCTGTTTAAAAGCACACTGTGTGCCACAGGTGTGCTGGAAAATCTTAAATTCATGTGACAGAAATGACACTGGGCCCACGGGTCACTTCTGTTTGCTATAACAGTATGTGAAGAATCAGTAGTGCTCCATATGAGAATTCTGTACGATCCAGCCTGAGGATGCATGACATTACGTGCAATTTATGGTACATAATATGTTATCGTTGAATAAGGATAGGATTCCTTAGGATGAATGAATTCCCCAAGATCATGATTGCATAATGAGTCATGGAATCACGAGGAGCCACATTCTACATTTGGAATAAAGAGTGAAACTCAATGAGGAGACCCTTGTAACACCATGATCGCGGCACCCATCTCCATCTTGACAATAATTTGCCTCGCGCTTCATCGGCTTAGATGCAAGAAGTGAAATGAGGACCAGGCTGTTACGAATTCCCCCACCAGTCTGTGGTTTTGACCTGGGGGAGATGCCAAGTTAAGACATGCTAGCCTGGTGTTTAGAAACCTAATACATCCTCCCCAGAACCGTGAGACAGGTTTCGGGTTAAGTCCACCTCCACCTCAGGCTGCCTGTATAGGTCCCTACAGTGAGTCGCAGCTCGAAGATGTGTTTGCGGTGTACTGGAAAGGGAGGAACCACTATGAGTTTGCAAACTGATTCACGCACTGAACTCCCATGCTGTTAATTTAAGATCAGAAACTGAATCAACTGACGAATCTAAAATCAGGAGGAGACACGGTCCTGAAGTCAGTGAAATGACTGATGATTTTGGGTCTAATCGTAGAATTAAAGCTAAATAGTCAGACAGCCTACACCTAGAGGCCGATGCGAGATGGAAAGTCTACAACATCTGGCAGCAGCACGCTGCCTCCAAAGAGAACTGGAACGCCGTTTAAGATCCTGCCTCACCACGACGTCTGCTAAACATTATCCTCTGAAGGGATCCACTTTTTCTATTGAACCAGACGCATGAGTCATGTGACCTAAATGTCATCTATGAGAGGGTGGAAGGAAACTGCTACCCTTCAGAGATCACATGACAGGCAGTAGGCCCCCGGGCGAAGCGTCATGTGGACACCTGGGGTGTTGGCTACGTACGATATGAGACCATCATTGTCGCCCAGGTTAGGTACACTTCCACCATACCTCCCTCCCCCAGTGCCAGGGGGTATCCTCTGCCTGAGGATGTGTCCGCTGCCAGGTGGTCACGCGGGACTAACCTGTATGGCACACGGCACATGTCACGCCTGTCGGAAACGCGTGGCGTGGGGAGACACGGGGTGACATCTGGTAGGTGGCGCCTGCATTGTTAGCCATAAGGATAAAACACAATGGGGTGAAAAATGGAAAGAAACCATGTTTTGTTGGCTGCAACAGAACAAAGCAGCACCTCTGACCCTGTGTGAGTAATCCAGTCATTTTTTTGCAGGTTATGGGACGTGAGCAACACCTGTTAGTCACTGAACAGAGGATTGGAGGGGAAATGTGCAAATGTGTGTATAAATAACACGCTTCTTCCTTCTGGGGCTTGGCTGCTTTGATGGGTCTCCCCCTGACCAAGAGTGAGTAACAGCTCATTCAGAAGTTGGAACCTGCTGTTGGATTAATGCTGATGCCAATCGTGCCGGTGGCTTAACACCCCCTATGTGTAGCCTTTCAACTTGTAAGGTCAAAAAAAAAGAAAAAAGAAAGAACAGGTGATGACCAGGGACGGAAATCACAAAGCCAAGGACTGGAATCATGATGGGCAGGAAGTAGAATCAAGACAGCCAGGGACTGGAATCACGATGGCCAGAGACTGGAATCACGATGGCCAGGGACTGGAATCACGATGGCCAGGGACTGGAATCACGATGGCCAGGGACTGTTATCACGATGGCCAGGGACTGTAATCACGATGGCCAGGGACTGTTATCACGATGGCCAGGGACTGGAATCACGATGGCCAGAGACTGGAATCACGATGGCCAGGGACTGGAATCACGATGGCCAGGGACTCACTGCAGAGCAAAACGGCTGAACATCAAAGAGAAGAAATGAAGCTGTTAAGTATAACTCACTGAGTTCGCTGGAGATAACAGCTCATATGGTCTTTGGTGGAAGAGGCCTCCTGTGTCTCTCTTCCAAAGTAAATGTATACCACAGAGGATTTTAGGAAGCAAAAGAAGCTGAGGGCAGCCCCTGACAGGGCTGAGAGACAGAGTTGACTCCATCATTTTCTGCGTCTTCTGCTGCAGGAGAAAAATGCAGAAAATGTAAATGTGAAGCATCTAATTGCTCTAAATGATATCAAGCTTCCTGAACGCTAGTTGATGAACGCTGACAGACCAGTAGAGAGGCACGACCCTCCAGAATCTCAGCCCTCCCTAGTTAAGTACGGAACATCCCACCTTTTAGCTCTCCCTAACCATAACCCTAGCTACTCCTGACAAATATTAAACGTGCTGGAAAACTCCACACAGCAGACCTGTCACCAAAACCATGGTAAAACAGGGATTTCAGTCCCTTAAGCAGCTGTCACTTTAATTAAATGTACCGAACATTTAAGCACCGTGTGAGAAAACTTGCAGATTTAGCAGGAATGAGAGGTTCTCGACAAGCAACCACAGTAAACTGAGAAGAATCCGCCCTCTTTCAGGACTCCAGGGCTTGAAGAGTTCGAAGTTAGTACTTCTGCCCTACACTGACTAAACGTACAAGTGACCTGTGAAGATCCTGAATGGAGTGATAACAGCATCCTGTGTAGAAAAGGCGATGGAAGGCAAGGCATCTGTGAGCTGGAATGGTCTGGTCATTGCTCTGAGAAAGCCTTCTACAGCTGACCCATTAAGAAAGAATTCACATTCCCACTTACTATGAGAGCCTCACCCAGTGCACTGTCCCCTCGTTGCCAAGGTGATTTACTAGAACATCGACATTAATGTGACTATTTAATGGAGCTATGAAAATTAAGAAGCCGTCATCAACGTGCTGGAAATGGCCAGAAGAGGAGGATGAAATTCATTGGTGGATTTCTTGGGAACGCGGACCTCTGCCGACGTGCACATACATACATGCAAACACACGTGCTCAAAGCCTTGCCTTCGGGCTGACGGTGGACCCAATTCCATGATCACTCTACCACTTCTCCAGCCAAATTCCTTCGTTTTTCACCGTGGAGTGACGGTGATGTCAATAGCCTCCAGAAAGGAAATGGAGGGTAACTATCGCAACCGCGGGCCAAAGGGAGAGCGTATGGCTCACATTTGTTACCACAATTCTGCATGCTTATCCATCACAGGTAGCTGACGTTGGCAGGATTGGGGACAACCAGGTCAGCACAGTGACCTGTTGCTCCAGGGTTTTGCTATCATGTGGCAGAGACCATGCTGGCATACTCCCCACTTTTACAAGACCCGGCAGCAGCGTGGCACTGCAAACTTGAGGCCAGGTCACAAACAGACATTAGTAAGTGTAACAATTGACACAGTAAGTGAATAACTCCTCCATGTAGGCTTTGCATCACTAAACCTTCCCATGGACCTTCCTACGACATTCCACTAGGGTGTCCTTGATAATGGTGATGTAATCCTGGAACACCCAGACAGAGGGGAGTGTCCCGCCCACATTTCCATGGGAACCAGCACTGAGGGGGTAAAGATAGTCACAGGCATGAAGCATCGCTAAATTCCTCCTGTCTCCTGACAAGTTAAAGCTCTCTCCATTCTTTCTCCAAACTGTTTAGGAATTTTGGGGGCAGGGTGACCCATCCCTGAGGAATCCAAATAACCAATCAGCAGGCGGACGGAGTGCGTTTTTCACACGCTCCAGCCTGTCCGTGTTGAAGATTCTCTCTGTACCGATAACAACATTCAAAGTGCAAATGAGAAAACAGGCTACTGCCCAGCAAAGACAAGGAGACTCAATTAAATGCACACGCAACATTTGTATATGATCCATATGTGTACATTTTCAAGTAGCTGACATTTATTTTTTTGAAGAATAAAATTACATTACTTACATTTTTTACTGGAACAGTTCAGGTTAAGTTCCATACTCATTACTGTTATGGAATCCCATCCCCCCAAGATGAACTGGCAACCTTCAGTCCTTGTAATGTCCCAGAATGCTTTTGGAAGCAACAGTGCCCCCCCCCCCCCCCAGTAGGTTTTAAAAACAACTGCACGTATAGCAAAGACATTGGACCAACCCCGCAGCAGAACTGAGAGCTGTGCACTTTGGATGACCGAAGCGGGTCACCGAGCTCTGTCCTGTGCTGGAGAAGCTGACTGCCTAAATTACGACCCCTTTTTCCTGTATTGGTGAGCATGCTTCATTAAGACAGCACAAGCGTCCCAGTGAACAGAGCCGCACGGCCGGCGGGCGTCCGACTCAGCCGAATGCGCTCTCACAAAACGTGTTTATGTCCAATGAAAAGCCACAGCGGAAAAGTGGACCGTGGACCCGTTAAGAAAGTATGATGAAAAGGGTGCAAAAACTGGGCCAACAGAATATAGAGACTGGAGGCAAAACACAGTAAATGGAACACCATTAAACCCAACATATGCCCCCCCCCCCCCCATACTCTGAAAACATGCCAGGTGCCATGTCCATTCCAAATCCACCCAGCCGACCATATTTAAAATATAACAAGCAATCGATTCAATCCCGGTCAGCTGGGATTCATTACCCGGCACGTGTGGGCCATTGCTTGTTGCCAGGTCGCAGTAGTTACCTAAATAGACAGATGGGTACAGCCAAAAACAGATAGGGTGAAGAAACGAGGATTCTTAAGCAGACATGGATTATGAGCATGTAACCCTGTAGAGCAGTTTAGAACCGACTCAAAAATTCATCTGTTAACGATACTCTGGCTCGGCACGATCCTTTCAGCGGAGTGTTGAGTGTTTTGGACTTGAGTTAAATAGGTCATCCAACCAATCAGTAACAGAGGGTCTAAGCACATCCAATCAGTGACTCCGGTGTGTGCTGTTTTCCACCCTGTCACCATGAGCACGCGGCCTCCCTCCTAAACTGAGTGTCACTTTATTTAATGGCTTCAGACGGCTGGCAGGAGCACCAGGGAAAAGTCGACAGTAACTGCGTGGGATACCGGAGCTGGTGGGCTGGCAAAGACCGTGGTTGTTCCTGCAGGCAGCCCCCTGGGGTAAACCGCTGGGGCTGTTGGAGCAGCAAGTGTGCCAGCATCACCTCCCAGCCTGGCCGCTTTCGCACCGTCTCCTCCCTGCCTCGTGTTATCGTGACGATGCTCAGTTACGCTTTAGCTAGCCGCGCAATCGCGTGTCTCGATGTGGCTTCAGATGTCCTGCTCATCAGGACCCGTGGACAGTGATTCTGAGAAGTAGCAGGCAGAGTAACACAGTACACACATGGTTACATGTAGACGGTAGGTCTGATAGAGTCTTTTCCGTGTACTCCTGTGCTGTACTGCATTAAAAGGCCGGAAACTTTTTGCCGTGTACTAGCGACATGCAGCAAACAACAATGAATGGTACTTCAGTAATACAACTCAGGAATCATTAGAATCAGATTGAAGTTTATTAAGAAAACCAGAAGTGCCACGTTCTCCTGCCTCCAGCTTCCATTAATTCTAGATCATGTGCATTTGGACCTAATCAGCACTGAAAATGTGGAGAAAGACTGCAGAATTATTAAAGAAACAGAGTAAATAAACAAGATGGTTCTCTATGTCTGACAAGCACTGAGTTCAGCTATCTGTTCAGGGAAGGAAGAGTTAAGATGAATGTGGAACCCTAAGCCTGACTTTGGGGGTTCACTCACTTATAGGGGACCTGCTGTACTAACCTCAAACAAAGAACTTAACCTGAACGCTTCCTCTTGAATAACCAGCTAAAAAACAGTTAAAATAAAACTTGAGCCACCTTAGATAATCGATCAGCTAAGCAACTAAAAAATGTAAACTTATTTTTATCTACCTTTAGTAGAGTACGAGCTTTTGTGATGCTGCCTCCCACCCCCCCGGACCTCTGGAGCCTCGAAGGTCACATTCCGCATGCAAATGTCTCAACCAAGTTGGCCTAAAAACAAAAAGAAGTTTTTTTCAAGGTCCCACATTCCCTGCTGTAAGTGACTCTGCTGGCGATTAAGGCCTGATAACATGCAGGTGTGGGCAGTCGGGGCTCCTCCATCCGAGGATCTACTGGGAAAATGCCGGAAGCATCCATCTCCGCTTGGATGGAGGACTTCAGAGGGGGCCGTGGCATCTCGCGATCACCCGGGCCTTACGGGCCAATTTTCACTAGTTAGCATGCGAGCCTCATGCTGCAGCTCGCTGGGACGTCCTGACACAATCTGGGTGGTGGTTCCACAGGTCAGAGGGGGCCCGACTTCATCTTTTCAACTTGGTTTACAGCAGGCCGCTCAGCTGGGAGCATTCAACGTCTCCGGCTCAGGTTAACTACTATTTTTCTGTCATTAGAGAAAGGAAAACATCTCATACGACACTTCCTAAGGCACAATGGCCGCCTTTGAGGGAAGAACATCTTGGGGATCCGGCCTCCTCTTGCTGGTGGCGGCGCCCGAATTTATGACCCGTTTGGCTGCAGCCGGGGTGAAGCACGGAGCACCAGCAGTGCGGGGCAGCGGTGAGTGAGCAAGAGCTGAACTGGAGCAGTCATCCAGTCATCCATCACTGTTTTGCCGGTTCCCAGTCTGCCTTCGGCTTCCCACACAGAAACGGAGTGCAGAATGGAAACACCAACATTAAAAACTGACTCAGACACATGTCCCATCAGCCCACGCAGACTCATCATATTCCTTCGGCGGGACAGAAAGAGAGCAACAGAACAAGACGTGCTTATGTTCCAGTCACAATATGGTCATCTCTGATCTTGTGTCACCCTTAACAATCCACACAGATTCATTACTTTTATCAGCCATCGCCTTGTCCGAGTGCAGGCCCCAAATAAGCTATTTATTGCCCTGTGTCAGGACAAAAGTTCGGGGCCTGCTTAATCGGAAGGAAGAGGGGAGGCAGGGAAATCAAGCAGCCCTTATACTGACTGAGGCCTGGAGGAGCCCTCTCGATGAGCTTTTTTATGGAGGGTGGACCCACACCAGCTCCAGGATCCAGTTTGCAGAGCCACGATAGACTGGCCTTCATGTATACTATGGTTCGGTCATCATCTGAGGGGGTGGTTACCTTTCTAGGTGGTGATGGCGGGCAGGTGGGAGGGGGGGGCAAAGAGGGGTAGGGGGGGAGGGACGGGAGGACACGTGTGGTGGGGGAGGGAGGTACGGGAGGACACGTCTGTTTAGAGAGGAAGGTACAGGAGGACACGTCTGTGTAGAGAGGAAGGTACAGGAGGACACGTCT
>JAACJT020000052.1:15793598-15829576 GCA_009936485.2 Gymnarchus niloticus | reverse complement strand
AGGTGGGAAGGGGGGGCAAAGAGGGGTAGGGGGGGAGGGGTAATGACAAAGCCAGAAACGCCTGCCCATCAGCATCTTTGATCCCAGGCCACCAATTTTCTCTGGGAAGGTTAGGAAAGAGGTCAGGATGTTCCTCAGTGCTGCCGTTAGAAGCCGACAACAAACTGCATCAGTCTGTTTTGTGAACAAATAACATCATCTGTTTACAGGGAAGGGGGGAAGGGCAAATGTTATTCATTTGTCATGGCAATTTTGTGTACTTGTTTATTTTAAGGCTTTCATCCTTATTACTAATTAATATACTGCTGTATGGTGGCCACGGGCTGAAAGATATGGTGCCCCAGGGACCGGTTAAGTGGAAATGACCTCACTGCCTCCATCAGTGTGGAGTACAGAATCCAGCTGTGTGCCACAAACCATGCCTGCTGCTCCGTCAAGCTCCGACAGCACCATCCCTCACTGGGTCAGTACTTCCCACAGACACGAGCTCCCCAAGCCTCGTTCCCAGGTGCTGCTGGCCCATTTTTCTCAGAAGGTCAGAATGTGGAGCCACCCTCTATGTATCCAGAACAGTGACCACCCCCCACCCCATCCCGTCTCAGGATGTGCCTGCCACGCAGCTCTCTACCTTCCCAGCTGTAAAACTCCATGATTTCCAAAGGCCATATAATCCTTCATTTCAGCTCAGGTGTGCCTGTTTTCCAGTGCTGCCCCCTATAGGCAGTGCACGCAGTCAAACTTGTAATGTCGCAACCATAGCATGTCGGGCGCTCCCTTATCATTCCCAGTCTTCACACTCCTGTCCAACAACAACAAAAAAATGAACTCCACCATGGTTCAATCAACATTCAATCAACGAGAAAGGTGTGGCTGCTTTAGAAATTAAAACGATTTGCTAGAGTTGTGTATAAAATGTGGCGTACGAATGAAATTATTCATTTCAATCAGGGTGCAGGTTACATCTCAGGTTCCTATATCTAGCAACACTACAGCAGATGTTGCTAATATTTCATCACAATGTCCCGTTATGATGCAAAGTGACCAAAGAATATGATCTTATTTGCTTCAGCATAATTACTGAATCTGAACTAATCTTCAGACTAGCTGGCATGTGAATTTATAATCTGGGACATATTTTTTGCCAAAACTACCCTCTCACTGTTTTGTGCCGTGTGCATTTATTTTGCTGTACATGCATTTTGGCTTTTTGATACTTTTAGAAGTCTGTAGGCAGCATGGTGGGTAGCACTGTGTTCTCATACTTCTAGGGTCATGGGTTTGATTCCTACCCTTGGCTCTGTGCGTGAGATTCACTTGTTTTCTTATGTGTGTTTTTTCCTGAACTCCAAACCCATGCTGTTGGGTAAATTGACGACTCTAAACTTACTCTGTGTGTATGACTGTGTAACTGAGTGAATGCCCAGTGACAGACCATGTGTCTTGGGCTAGCTTCTCTGCCTGTGCTGTATGACTGTGTAACTGAGCGTATCCGATCTCTCGTCTCCAGCACAAAGGATGTTTTATAAAGCTCCTTGAGTTAAAACGTGTATTTTCATAATCCACCCCCCCCCCCACACACACACACACTCAGAGTTGGGTAGCTCCGTTTTATTAAGCAAGCCGTTATGGATGATGGATTGATACATCCAGCCTATTCTGGTTCTTCTTTGATCGTAATAGCGCCACGAAAGGTATCTTTGCTTCCACCTAGTGGAAGTAAGTAATATGTCAATTTGAATGACAACTCAACCCTTGTTATTCAATAATTTGTCATGTAATTTAGCAGTCTCACAAAGTAATAAACCAGTGTCCCACACTCGAGCTAAACAGCACGTGTTAATAACTGGCTGATTATAGTTTATTTTTCCATGTTTTAACCACGGTCAAGCATGCCGATTAGCCCTTGTTATGGCTCCTTACAGCCAACAGGTGGCTGTGTGTTCATTTCCTAGGAAGTTGAGGAAATGGGTAGCATGGCACTGGTTTGAGGGGGAAGCTGAACTGTAATGTTACAGCTGAGATGAGGCGCTTTCGGCATCGTGTAAGGTCTTGAAGAATCAGCGTTCCCTATCACGTGTCCTTATTTTGGCTCAGGTGCTCTTTTTGCCTTGGATCCTTACTGTCTCTCTACGTTTGATTCACCGTAGACATTCCCCCAGCTTAATTACCCTGAGATGGCTTCCCTATGAGAGCCTAAACCTCCAGTCGGGGCTCGAAAAATGCTGTTCTGCAGCTTTATGCACACGACTGGGGACAGGGTATTGTGTGATTAGTCTTTCTAGTCTTTTTGTGATTACGCTTTTCTAAAGTAATGCCCATTTTAACATTTCCCTTTTTCGTATAGTAAGGTATCATAAAATACTGGCAATTGAAGTTCGTTTTGAATAATGCTAGCTGAAATGGTACAGTCACGTAAAACACATAGCACGTCTTATAAAGTCAGAGCTTTATTGTCATTATACACATCGAGATGAGGTAGCAGGCTCTCCAGGGCTGCATCACAAATGACAAAATCATACATTCGACGTGTCCAGTCCTCAGACATTAAATTAGAAATCCTTAACGTTATCATATATACCTACCTGTAATGGTTATTATCATACACCGATTTTCCAAACTGTTTTATGGTTTTAACATGCAGTAACATAAATGATATCATGTATGCCTGGCCATCGTTTTTTTCACAATTACGCATTAAGTGTACATGTGTTTTGTTTTTGGTTTATAACATTTTTCCCGATGAAAGTCCATCAATCAAGTTCCAATAAACTCTATCATTCCATTTAGTGTGCGGTAATTCACTGACATGTAGGTAATCTACGCTGCAAACATGAACCTGTCCACTGGGTGGCGGCATTGAATCATTTAAAAATTATTCACCGTACCGTGAATAACGAAATAGTTAAAGAATCAAAACGTTCCTATTGATCACCATTAACATACAAATGTTGCTTGCAAACAGCTTAGCTACTAAATCGGAGGAAACAATATTAGATTCTAACGTTTTTGGGCATTAAAAGAAGAAACGTTGTAATGCCTGTCATTTTCAGAAGAACTGAGCCATATTCTTTGGTTCCATTCTTTAGCACACGTGTGAAATGTTAAAAACTTGGTGTTTTGTCAATGAAAGGACTGCTGTACCTCTATTATATTGACAGGTAAACAAATTATGATGTCAAAAGCTACTCAGCTACTTGCTTTAGAAGTCAATCCATTAACCTGAAAGCTTTGTAAACATACTCATCCAGTCACGTGTTAGAAGACTCAGTGAATGACTACTTTCTGCACAGCTGTAACAGGCAAATTATCACATCCCATCTGACAGTAACCCATAAAGCCTCCAGTTTATAGAAGAAACAAATGACAAAGTGTTTCCCCACGGATGTCGAGCTGCCCTACATTTAAGCAGACACACTGGAAGCCTGCCCTAGTGTGTTGAGCTTAAATGAAGTACAGTTCCCAGTTTAGTGAATGAACTGAGAAAATGATTACCACCAGTCACGAAGCAGGACTTCTGCTGAATTTTGGATTTCCCGAAAGCTTGGTCTAGACCTGGTACCAACCTAATTCAAGCAGGGAAATTTCAGCCTGGAGGAGGGGACATGCAGCATACAGTATTGAATTAGACTTTACTTAAAAATGCCTGGTGAATGTGTAACCATTATCAAAAAGGTGGCTGACCAAAAAAGAAGCAGGACACAGTGAATGCCAGGATGAAAGACAGATGGTGATTGAAGGAGCCCAGTGGCCACTGGAGTGTAGCAATGGCACAAAGATTTTGTCATTAGAAATAGGGTCAGACAATTTTAACTTATTCATACAGCAAACATGAAAGCAATTGTCATGGCGGCTACTCTCAGTTTCACTGCAGGTTGTTTTTTTTTGTTTTTTTTTTAAAGTAACAGTTCCTTTCTGACACCTGCCACAGGAAGCTGTGACATCAGAAAGCTTCTGCCAAAGTCAAATTCAACCACAAAGGGTTGCCTGTAAACAGCTTGTGATGACTTCCTGTACAGGAACCAAACACCCCCCAACCAAGAGCTTCTGAATTTAAATAATCATGTAGATGAAGGAATAAAAATTATTTTGACATTTGTGCCAAAGATCTCGTGATAAATCAATGAGTGATTAGAATAAAATATAAAAGTAAAAACTATCCCTGGTAATGCGTAACTTTGTGATGAAACAAAGTACATGAACAACAAAATGTATTTTGTCTGATTTGACCGCAAAACGACATAAAAATACTTTATAAAGTCTTCCTCAGAATGTTTTCTGAGTTTGCTCATATTAGCTGAATTCCTAGTAATCTGGAAACATACTGAGCTCTTTCTGAGAAGCCTGTCTTGATTATGTTGATATGCATCTGTAAACTCACAAAAAGCTTTGTGAGAATTATATGGTCTTAATTAAAACATATCTTCCTACAACTCACAGATGTATTTAACAAATTTCTGCCTTGTACATGGCTTAAGAGGGCCATCCCTTTCCAATTGCACCTCAAATAAAACCAAACAGTCCACACATGTTTAAAGGGAACATGACATTGTAGTTGCAGAAATGAATAAGACCAAAGAATCTTCCTTTATATCACAGGTTAATCTCCCAAATAGGGTTAACTGACAGGAAGTCTATCTACCAATCAGGTGACCGGCTGACACACATCAAAGATGTCCCTCCATGAGAAGCCCTCCTCAGGAGCCCATGTCTACCTGCTCAGTCCACAAACACTGAACAAGCTTTCTTTGTCATGCCTTCTGCATTGAGCACATACCTGCCTGGTGTCTTTCTCCAGGTTCTCCACCACCAAAGTTGGGCTCCAGTGATGCTTCACCTTTTCAGAAGCCAGTGGACGAGAAATGAAAGTTTGCAGATGGAAATGATAACTAGGCCACCAGAGCAGATTAATGCCGGCCTGATTTTATAATGATGTGATACTGTTTTTGTTAAACTCACAGAAATTAAAATGTAACCATTCTGTTGAATAAGGCCACATTAACAGAAGATCTAGCTTCGACATAAGCTGATGATGACAGTTTGTCACGGACCCATACTGCTCATATTTCATTCACCCCTGAGCTTAGAAAGTTGTGCCAGAAGCAAACAGACATGACAAATTACTGTGACCAAGACTTACAGCCCTTTGGGGCTGTTGTGTTGTAAACCACATAAAAAGAAAAAGAATTGAGCTCCTGCACAGCTTCCCTGACCTATGAAACACTGATGCAGTTTCTCATCACGAGAGGCAATCATCACAAAGCACAGTAAAACCCATTATGACTCACTGGAATAGACCGGTACGAGCTGCTTTCTCATGAGTGATTCAGAACAAACTGACAAATACAAGTTTATTAGCGTACAAAACCACTATTTAAACTACATACGTCTTGGGATTTGGTACAAACTGATTCATCGTGAATCAGCTTAACCACATCGTTTTCATTCTCTGTGGTAGTTTTCATCAGCTACTTTATCACAGCTTTTGGAAGCAGTCATTTTCCAAAAAATATATATATATATAAATAAATAAGTAAATAAAAATGTACCCGCAATGTGACTCATGAAAGTCTGAATCACAAGATGAAACGTCTGAAATGACGAGCATCGCACGAGGAAAATAACAGGACAATAAACGACTTATCATAAAAGGACATTTACGAAACTGTACCTCGAAAACATATCACTTACAGCAAACACAGAGAACGACTGAATAAAATGTAACAAGGACCAAAACCATTACAGTAACGTCAGAAGGGTACAGTTTACAGACTCACACATAATGCGCATTACCACGCTTATATACAGTACCAACAAGCACACTATTCAATGTGAGCAGAATTAATCTGCAATTAGAAAGCCTAAGACAACAAAACCTCAGCTAAACGTGCGCAGAGGCAAATATAAGCTGAGTGGATTACATAAAACCGTTCATGCAACAACATGAGCGCGCAATCTCGTTATTCTGACATCTGATCTGTTTTTGCCGAAACCAGGACAAAAGGCAGCGAGAGCCACAGCGACGGACGGTCATCCACGATGACAGCACGCCTGTCCCCGCTGTGCCAAATCTGACACGATCCGGGCTTCTTTATCAGCGGTGACAACGGATGTCTACCGACGTTCTGCTTCGCACTCGGGCTGAGCAGAGGCAAACAGCGAAGATCAGGTCGTCAAAGTCATCGATCGCATCCCACCACGGAGAAATAGATGAAGGGGGGGGGAATAAGATCGCAGACCATTTAAAGCACAGCAGCGACTTACCCTAGCAGGCTTGTGCGATCCTGTCAAAGGACAGCGGCGTGGTGTCGCGGAGCAGCGAACTCCTCTGTTGTTTACAAAGTTTCTGGCGAAGCTCGGATTGGCCGCCGTCCTCCTAGCTGTCACTGAACCTGGAAACTGTCATCGTGTAAAGTGACACGCGAGGTGGCGGTCGTGGTCTGCTTTCTGGAGGATGAAACAGGAGCTGCGATCGAGCGGCTTGGTTACGAAGTGTATTTATCACCAGAGGAGTGAGTCAGCGTTGAATGCTGCTTAATCGCTCCGCTCGCCTGCTTTTAGGGTTTCACTCTGAATGTCGTTCTTACAGTTCCACACACGTTAAATATACCACATCATCGCCTTTGTTTGCTTGTTTATCACCGCGTCTTTCAATGGCCAGGAAAGTAAACATTTTTTCTACTTCTTTTCAAATACCGCAAGAATGGTGTTATCAGACAGATCGTATCAAGGCATCTACTATTTATGCTCCAAATTATATTTACACTTTTTTTTTTTCTTTATTTCACATTTTCAAGAAGCAATGTTTGGAGTACCTGCACAACTTTCTGATACAATTCACATCACTGGGTGCTGCGAATATTTCAAATGACTTCGGATTACCTGTTATGTCAGAACTTTTAAACTACATACAAAATACAAATGTATTCATTTTCTGTTTTCATCTGTATCGTACAGAATTGGTGAAAATTGCTATCCACCATTTGCAAAAAGGCAACACACTCCTCACATGACAAAAGAACCCCAACCAACTGTGTCATGGAGAACATAGGAAAATGATTGACCACCAACTCTGCGATTCCATGCATTGGACAGTCACACACATCTGAGCCTGTTTGAACCGTTCATACAGTGAGAACAGGAAGGATTGCCCACAGTGTATCTAATGCACTCACAGAGAAGTCAGCAATGCGGTCTTGCAGGTATGTACTTGTCTGCATTATGTTCATTGTTTCCACTATATGTCTTGTCTTGCACTTAATTTTTCTTGGTCTGCACATTACAATACAGCTGTATGCACAAGAATTTCCCACAGGATCAAACTCCATCTTATCTTGCAGGTGGATTAGACAACGAGGCCTTCTTGTCTTTGTGAAGTGGATGGACACACAAGAGGCATCAGTCTGCTCCACTCCACTGTCCATGCAGTCTAAACAAGGGACACAGTGCAGAGGAGAGTCAAGTCAGGGGATAGCCAAGATTCTTCCATGTCTCTCACCGGTGGTGGAACATAATCAACACATGGGAGGTGTTGACTTGTGTAACAAACAGGGTTGCAAAGGGGTGGGAAATTTCCGAATACTTTCCAGAAACTTTCCATGAGAAGTTAAGCTGGGGAATATACAAACATAAATATGAACATTTTGTTTTAACCAAGATTATGCTGCAAAATGTTCTTTTTTTAACTACATTTAAGTTCCTTGTTATAAGCTAACCTGCAATTTTGCAAATTTCCAGTTCGTTCCCATTAATTCCCATATATTCCCTCTCATGGAAAGTTTCCAACTTTGAAAACTCCCAGAATTTTGCAACCCTAGTAACAAATTCTCATAGTAGTACACGGCCCGGCACAAAACAACGAAGTGGTACAGAAAACTTTCTACACTTTGTAGATATAGCAGCCCCAGATGCATACCTTCTGCACAAAGAACTTGAGCAGCAGGACAGCATGACCCACAAGGGCTTAATGGAGCGGCTCACTGCACAGCTGTGTTGGAGTACCTCAAAAGGTCCTACGTAAATGGGTCGTTTATGAGCACTAGGCGATGCCAAGAGCTCATTTGACTCCAGATGACAGGAACAAGGCTACTACTGGATGCAGGACATGTGCAAACACCAATGAGGTTGGAGGTGAAAGGCAGCTACCACCATGGGAGCTCAAGGCCAGTGATGTTCTCCAGTGTCATCAGCTGGACAGAAAGTGTTTAGAAGACTGGCACACAACAAGGTGCTTTTTCTAATTCTAATTGAAATCATACACATATAAATGAAATTGCTTTTGGTGCTATAAAACAGTTACAGGGTCCCTCTGTGCTGCTGTACATGCCCATGTGGTCCTTTGTGCTTTGCTGGCAAGACATAAACATCCATTCTGAACTTCTGTTCTCTGTTTTCCTCCCCACATGCCTGCTTGGTCCCTGTTGAATAACAGCAATCTCCATGGGACTGCAGAGCCTGTGTCTGCCTTCAGCACAACAGAAACTGTTCGAAGATGAACACAAAGCCCTAAAGATTTACAATGTCATGACCAAAAGTATGGCTTAGTAACAGTATTTCCCATTTAAATTGACCAAAAACCAGGATGATAATGATGCATTTTTAAATACTATTGCTTTTAATCATTATTGGTGACACTGATAGCAGCTTATAAAGGGTGGGTTGGGATCCAACACCTTGTAGTCATCTTATTCAGTGAATCCCGTGAGCTCTTTAATTTACTCAAAATTCACTTTTTTTTTTTCTTGCCTATACATGTGTGAAAAATCTGCGATCGAGTTAAAATCATTTTGACACACAGGGAATATAAAAACTAGTACTAGCAATTTCTCCACAACACGTATTGTGGCGCTGTGGAGGGAAACCAGGTTTCTCACGGTTTCGTGGAAGTACAGCGCCAGCGTGAATAATAGTTATTCAATAAAGCCTGTACTGTGTTGTATTTGTGCTGCCTAACGTGTACACACATCGTGATGTGCTGTGGCCACGAGTATTGCATTGTCCACCACGTGTGTGTATGTTGTTGCTAACGGTGCCAAGCCCGTGCGGCGTTCATTTCGTGTTTTGTCGGTAGCCTCAGCATGGAGCGATGCCTGTACGGGGGCGAGGCAAGATCTGGAGGTCTGGGGATACGTCACGGGCGATGACAGGGATACTCCGTACGCAATTTCCATTCAGCACGCGGGGACACGTATTACACGTCAAGCACGTGCCGCTCCGGCCATGCCAGCTGGATGTGACAAGTCCGAGAACAGAAGCTCCAGTAACTTTTATACCTTTTAATTTACAACAACGTCTCTGGTGAGCGTCCTCTAGTATAAGTCCAGTTATCCACCTCGATCAAAGGACCCAGAACACTATTATTTATTGCGGTTGCGACGGCAGCCTTGCCCGGATTTGATATGCGAACACTGGTTATTGCGCACAATGAAAGAGCAAAGAAAAGAACTGCTTGTTAGGTTTTATCATCAGACCACGGTGTGCTGCCATTTCCCCTAGTATGTGAATTTCATCTCTGCTGTGTTTTATAGTTTGGTATTATGTCATATGTGTTTGTAGGCTCGTAACAGCAGGCTGTGTTTCCTCAACAATAGTCGTGGGTGTTAAAGAATTGGTGGCTTGTCAGATAACGTGACCCTTCCGGGAGTTATTACATAACGTAATTAATTCGTAATTTGAAACTTTTTATGTCTTCATAATTAGATGAAGATTTAAATGTCCGAAAATATAACATTGTGTGACAGTCTCGTCTCGTTACTACGGTCATTGATGTTAAATGTCAGTGTTAATAAAAAAAAGTTTATAGGAGGTGTATAAAAACCCTTCATCAAGCACCCGTCCTTTGACTATTTGAACATGAAGCAGATTACTGTAGTAATGAAGTTAGCCTACGGGAATAATAAATTTAAACTCGTGTACGTATATAAGTGTAAGCTATAACAGTACTGGGGTTTTCTACATTTTCTGTTTTACACGCACGTTTAAAGTTAGTTGATGATGTAATTCTAAAACGTCATGATTTTTTTTTTTTTTTTTTACACACAACTGTTCCACTTCCTCGCGTGCGGCCGGATTAAAATTAAAGACCGGGGTGGGCGTGACGTCAGCAGTCGGCTTGGCCGGACGCCGATTGGCCGCTCGCTTGGCCCCGCCCTCGACCGGTTCCGCCCATCGCTCGCGGAGTCTCCGCCTCGCGCTGCGTTCCCTGCGTTGTTTTGGGAACAGAGGGAAGATGGCGACGGCCGTCCCGCTGTACTGCGTCTGCCGGCAGCCGTACGACGTGAGCCGCTTTATGATCGAGTGCGACATCTGTAAGGACTGGTTCCACGGCAGGTGAGGGACGGGCTTCTTCTTCCGTGGCCCTTCTCGAGGCGACGCCGCTTGCCCACGGGCCGGTGTCGCTGCGCTCCGGAGGGGGGGGGCTCCGCGGTGTCAGCTGCGCTCTGAGGGTAGGGGGGCGGCGGGGTCTTCATGTGCCTTTATTGTCATTCCTCGCTCCTAGTTAGGGTCTCTGGCGTTTCCTCCGCGCCGGTAGACGCTGCCCTCCTCTCCGCTTTTGAATCCCCGCGGCTGTCCGGCCGGCTCCGGATCAGCTCGGCGGCTGTCTGAGGAGCGGCGGTTCTGCAGGCTCGTTCGGGCTTGTCGGTGCGGGCGGCGGGACGCTGTCACCGGACTGGCGACAGCCCCGTCCGGCTCCTGTCACTCGTGTCAAATTCCGCCGGGATGAAGGCACACATCCACCTCCGTCATGCTGCTTTGTAGCTCCGGCTTCACGCTGTCAAGTTTTAGCAGCCAGTCACGGATATAAAGTCATTTTCTCCGGGAAACGCCGTAACACGAAGAAAACGACGTTCTGCCGCTTCGGTTCGGTCCATTGGCGAAGTTTCTGTACGCCGAGTTGATAGTTCAGATTTGATTTATTTAACCATTATTGGCCCGAGTTATCACTGAGCTGCCCGAGCCGCTGCGGTTCAGTGTTGGGATATTGTCAGTATTTTTTATTGTTTTCTGAGAGTTTGCAATGTGATGGATAATTAAGGGGAAATCTTAATACGGGGCGCCTTTCTTTTCGGATTAGGGCTTTGTTTAGGACCCCCCCCCCAACACACACACACACACACACACACACACACACACACCCTCAGTGTAGAGGAGCGCAGTGAGAGTTTGGCCGCTTTTTATTCTTTGCAGAGGTGGCGAGCAATTACTAAGAGTCTCCACTAGCCTTCTACCGGCCGTGTGATATACTCTGAGGACCAGGAACTTGGCAAGACCGGCCGTGGTCGTCTGTTGTGATTGACAGGCGAGGTTGGCCATTTAAACGCCCCCCCCCGCCCCCCAACAAGAACGGGCACGCGGGCAGAGCCACCTAGCGGCGGGAGCGAGCTTATTTAAAGAGCCAGGCGCGCTCCTCGCGCGCCTAAGGCTCAGCTCCCCTCCGTCTCCCGTTAAACTTTGGCGCGTGAGTTCGCCTCGAGTTTTCGTGCTCCGACCGGTTGTATCACGTTCTGGCACAAGTGCACCTTAATGTGATGCCAGCGCGTTTTGGTTATGAATCACATAAGAAATTAAATCGGTGTTCAAAGGAACGGAGCTGCTTGCAAGCACGGGAGCCCTTCATCTGTCATTTTAATTTACTTTGTAAATGATCTGAGTCAATATTTGAAAACAACGTGAAAAACATACTTTTTTTTTTTTTTTTTAAATTGGCTGTTAAGGAAAACATGTTTGCCTGTCAATCTTATAAAATCATTGTGAAAGTCACCTCTGCACACAATTCAGTGTTTAAAGGGATTATTTAACAGCCACACCTGCAACCAAATGCTTCCTGTAGTTGTTGCTTAGTCTCTCACGTAGCCTGTGGAATTTCTTTGCTATTCTGGCTGTAAGAACTGCGTTATCTGCTTGGCTTTTATCCCTTTGTGGGCTGTCCTGCATGAGCAGCTTGCTTTGGGTGTCAACTCAGCATTTCTTTTGGGGTGAGGTATGGTCTTCTCTTGGCTATTCCAAAACTTGAGATTTCTTTCAAATGTTGTAGGCTTGTTGGAATTTTTAGAATAAATATTATAATGTGGTTTCTGGGACACCTTCAGTTCATTGTCTGAGGGCCTGATACCGCTCTCCTGAATATTTGTTTGAAATTATGTTTCCCTCTGATGGCAATTAGACAAGTTGTCCCAAAACCATGACGTTCCTCCCGTAGTCGTAGGATTTTTTTCAGTGATAGGTGCTGGTTTTATTAAGGTCAATTTCGTACTCGTCTGGTCAGAGAATGTTCTCCCACAATATCAGGGGTCTTTCTCAGAACAATGGGAGAGCACATTTTTCCTGCTGGCCCGTCCCCTGTGAATGTCATCGCTGTTCATCTTGAGCCATACTAAGCTATAAGCATGGCCATTGACTGTACCATTGAAGTGCCTCGGATCCTTGGACACGGTCCGAGTGTTCTTCGGGTCATTCTCTGTCACCGTTTTCTTTATGGGATAAATTTTCCAAAAGTCCACATAGAAGTGTAAGGAGTTATTTTCTCCACTTGAAGATTGTTTTTGTTTGGATGATTTTTAAACATTTTTGCAACACAAACCTTTATGTATCATCAAACTGACCAGGTACTTATCCCGATTAAAAAAAGGCGGCTTGATTTCAGTTTTACAGGTAAGTGAAAATATAATTACAGCAGGGGAACAGAAAGTCATTGAATTTATTTCTCCTCCTCTTCATGTCCAGTTTGTGTTTAGATACAGTACTACTGGAAATATTGTCTTTACATCGTGACCTCAATGTCTTATGTAACTGTATTAGATTGCCAGGAGTTAGAGGATGGAAATTATGGGATGTTTGACTCGGTAGAGTCATCGCATCATTCCAGCAAAGTAAGGGGGAGAGGCCGTGAGTGTTCCTCTTTCAGGGTGTTGTCTCCACTCCAGTTGGGTGACTCCGGCTTGTTCTGATGTGGTCAGGCGAGGCGTGGCTGGCTAACGGCAGAGCAGAAAGCGGAAGCACTGCACGTACGCTTTACGCCACCAGAGATTGTGCCGCCACGATGTTTGAGATTATGCGGCCAGAGATTCTGAGTTTGTTGGTCATGTGGATCATAGTTTTATCAGGCAAGTGGTAGCCAGTGGGAACGAGTAAGCAGGGAGCACGCGGAGCAGCCCGTCTGTCATTGTTGCTCTGCTCGGACACGTTAGATACCCTCGACACAGTATACTCGCACTCTATTTGCATATTACTAGTGATGGGACAGATGAGGCTTCAGAACTCGTTGTGGGAGGGAGTATCCTGAACTAACCAATCAATGCTGGTGCTAAGTGAAGCTTCAGATCCCGTAGTAGGTGATAGTGTCCTGAACTAACCGATCAATTCTTGCACTGAATGAGGCTTCAAATCATGTGGTGGGTTGAAGTATCCTGAACTAACCAATCATTGCTGGTGCTAAATGAGACTTCAAAGCCAGTGGTGGGTGGGAGTATCCTGAAGTAATCAATCAATGATGGCTTTGAGGTTCTGTGCCAGGGTTGTTGGTTCCCAGACCTCTCATAGACCTGCGTGCTCCCTGGACTCCTTTGGTCAGGTTCAGTGAAGTATGGTGTCTGGTTTCTGCTTCCTGATGGGTTTGTCATCACCCTGGTTTCATGCAGTGAGCTGATGTCTCTTCAGGCTCTACCATTACCTGAAGGCCTTGGTCTCCGAACAGCTTCCTCCAGTCAAGTTACATCATGCTCTGTGGAACCATGCAGTTGTCTCGTCTCCTTTCCAATCTCATCTGTATGTGTCTGCATTGTAGCGGCCTTCATTTGCATGGGATTGGAGAGTCTCTACCTTCGAATCACCCCTCTGGGTCTCTGCGTAGCAGTGCCGGGACGGCGCTTGGCCCCTGTGTTTTGCAAGAGGTGCTGAAAGGGTCCTGTGTGGACAGGAGGTTTAGAGGTGGGGCGGGGGCAATACTGAAGATCGATTGCAGCACCGCTGGCCGTCTGCGACTTCCACAGCCCATTCATCAAAGTCTGTTCTGTGTGAGAACATTTAAGAGAGATGGATGGCTTTAGCCATCACCCGCAAGTTTTTAAGTGGAATTGGCCTGGTGGCTGAGTAATTTTTAATCTTTGTTTTTCCTCCTTATTCCTTCATTGCACGATTCCAGCACTTACTGCTTCACTTTCTGGGTTTCTGTCTGCTTTGTGTAGATCCCTTCCCCACTCCAGATGCCCTGTGATCCACAGAATGATTTTATATGCATTAACTCAGCAACATTTATGTAGGTATTGTACGCATGAGTTCTGCGGAAAGTGCTACCAATCCTCAGTGTCCTTAATGTGAATCTCATTGATGAGGTTATCTGGCTACAGATTCGGTTTTGCGGTATCGGTTGAGATTAATCAGTGACAGTAGTTCAGTTTGACTTTAGACATCTGACACACAGGCCTGTTTACTGAAGTCTTAGCCAAATTAAATAACGCAATATATATATATATTTTTTTTTGTTACGACAGGAGGGCGTTTTATGAGAAATGCTTTATTTTGAAATCGCTGTTTGACATAGCTGGTGTTTCCGGTTTGAGTACTCAGTAGTTGCTTGGTATTTACTCCCAGTCATTGTGTGTATGCAAACCTGGTTTAGACGTTGGATGCAGTGCCAGGAAGCTGACCCTGCGGGGATAGACATGAGGAGGGGGGTCCCGTTGTTAATGGAGGGTTTGTTGACTATGAGGGATGTGGGCACGGCGATGGGATGCGTTTCAGGCTGTACGGATTCCTCCCCTGGGGGTTAAGGGGGCACACTTCCTCTTCCTGTTCTCATGCGTTCGACTGCCATGGGGGGGAGGAGGAACGGGAAGCCGTACTCCCACCAATTCTCAGCAACATTTCCAAGCTCATCATGGCCCAGGAGGAATGACCCCCTTGGCAGTCTGTCATTATGAGCTTTTAAAATAGGCAGAGATGCTCAGGGTCAGTGAGACACATTACTGTATCTCTCTTTCTATTTTCAGCTAAGGCCAGTTTGTCACCAAACGCTTTCTTTTTCCCACGTTCTTGCCTGGCTGTGTTCTTCTCATTTTTCAATGGAGTATTTTGTGTCTAACATGAATGTGGATTTTTCACTGCCACTTTGCATTAATCTCCACAGCGACGCTGTTTCATCAGGGCTGCCACAGACACTACTGTTTAGCGGTGGAGCCTCTGGTGTATGTTTCATGTGCGTCTGTCAAATTAAAAAAAATCAGTCTGTTGCGGAATCTCTCAAGCAGCAGATTTACATATTTGTTTCCATGGGGTTGGAACAGAAAATATATTTTGGCCATTTGTGTTTTTTTTTTTTTTTTTCTTTTTTCCCTATTCTGCAGCATTTATCTGTGAATTTTGTTTTATTACCGCTGCTTTCTGACCTCCTGTGACTTGGAATGCCCATCCATGCCAAGAACTCCCCACCACGTTTGTGGCGTGGCTTCATGAGCGGTCTGGTGTCTTGAAGTGCCACTTTTCATTTTAAATAGACCACATTGTATTGGACTGTTGTGAGCAAACTTGGTTGTCAAGCCTGCCTCTGCTCTGTTGGGGTGCATGAGAAGGACGACCTGTCCTCCTTCCGGTAACATGTCAAGGCACGTTGGGGTCATGTAGCTCCCGCCGATGCTCTGAAATCCTGCCAGGCTCTGGGATGTGTTGAGTTAAGGCTCATTTGGCCTGGTCACCTGTGCCTTAGACAGCAGGCAGAGATCCCGGTGACGAGAGAGGTGATATCCCAATTCCACTGGTCCCTCATACTACTCAGCATGCATCAGAATAGCGGAGTAAATATCATTTGTGCTCTTGGATTCTCAGACGGCGGAGGAACGTCCCCTGTCTTGGTGTTGGAGCCAGCTGCTTGTAAGTGGGCGTGCGTGGTGGAGAGGGACGGCCCTTCCCCTCATCTGTCATTGTCGACACCGTGGTGTCTTCGTTACGCAATCACCGGAGGCAAAGCGGAGGCTGTCTCACTAAGGACAGCTGACCCGGAGGTGTGTCATGTTTACACCAGTGTGTGCCATGCGGTACAGGCGCACCTCTCAAGGGCAGGACACGTGTTTTACTGCGACACTCCCTATGGGGCAGTATCTTTAAGGTCATCAGGAATGTCTCCCGTTCTGGGCCCCGCAGGAGCCTACTGCTGAGTGTTTCTTGATGGTCAAACGTCTGCCCCCCCACCATTCTCCCACATTGTCTGCCTCAGCCCGTCTCCTTCCATCACAATGCACTTTTCGCGGCTCCTCTGATTAATGAATAACACCACTTAAGGAAGGTCTGAAAGGACAGACCCAGGAGACCATGCTCCCTGTGCTGTCAGCTTTCCCGTGTCTGGAAATCAGCCGCCTTTGGTACTTCTGTATCTGACTCCTGGCAGAGTGCCCCCGTTCTATCGCTGCACGTCGGCTTCTTCTGACATGCTTTCCCATTCCTGAGAATTAAGCCTCTTACTGCAGGGAGATGCCAGAGACCGGGACCATCGGGCCTTGTTTTTCTGTTTTTATTTTTTGTTTTTGTCCTGGGCCTGCCATCCCCGTGTCAAAGCTGAGAACAATGAGGCAACGAGTTTTGGCCTTATCCTCTGTAACCAGTGGGATTTTTTTTTCTTCCGTTTGTTTTCCCTCTCTCTGATGCAGTTTCACTGTGGATGTTGGCAAAGTAAGGCTTACGCCGGTTATGTTGGGAGGGTCTCTCCCTGTGAGGTGCAACCAGAGTGCAATACTCCGTCCGAGGCATGCAGGAGAACGCAATTCATGTGCAATACCGCGAAGCCCCTAGACCCAAACAGAGCTCATTAATTTCTGCTTAATGCGGTGGGCTTTTTGTGCCTGAAGTGGCGCCTCAACGGAAAGACTGTGTAAAAATAAATGTCAGTGGGGAGACCAGCTAAGACCCCTGGAGTGAGAGGCACAGAGAGACTTCAGTTCAGGCATTCTTGCGTGGGGAGGAATTGCATTCTCTGTTGGGTACGATTCGCTCTTCTTGAATAGGAGCCATAAGTCTCCTACTATAGCATTTATCTTCTGCTGAGTGCCCCTTAAAGGTGTTCCGTAAATTCTGTGCCTCTCCATGTTAATGTTGTATATGATCAGTGCAGTTTGCATATCATTTAAATGTATACACGCAGAGTACAGTGTTATGTAATTTCCCCCTCTGTTCCACCCTGGAATTGGTGAAGCGCCCTCGACGCTCTGAGCTTCATCACGGCATGTCCTGCTGTGACGATTGGCAGAGGGTGGCGGGTAGATGACGTGGCCCTGAATGCCTTTAGTTAGGGGTCTGTCAGAAGGGGGCTTCAGTGCTGAAGAGGTCCCATCGTTCAGCCTTTTTGTGAAAGCAGATCCCATCCCCCCTCCTTCATGCCGGGGGGCAAATGGGCCTGCTTTCCTGTTCAGGTGGTGATCAGACTAGTGTTTCTGAACTCATTAACCATTCCTCAGCCTCACCCCCCCAATCCGACAAAGCCCTCATATACTGCCTCTCGTGCCGTTTTGCCGGGTCATCTGTAAGGAGCACGGCCCGGATGTCTCCTGGTTACCAGCTGGGTTTTGAGTGATGGTGTCCTTATTTCTTCCTCATCTTGACCAGTGACTTTTGGATTTGTGACATAAGCATGATGACCACTTGCTCGTTTCCTGCACACTTCTCACCCCTCCCCCATCATAGTAAAAGAGGTTTTATTAATGGGCTTCTGGCCTAGACACTAAGAAACAGCCATTGGCAGGGGCCATTGTGTCAGCTCTGCGTGTCTGTGTGGCCGTCTCGGCAGTGAGGCAAATGAGCTCGGTGAGCAGGCAGCACACTCTTTTTCGGACACCTCCGTGCAGCCTGGCACCATGTGAGTGGGACCTCTGCCGGCCATGCCAACTCACGCACAACCCCGGTTCCTTTGGCGTTTTCGTAAACCCCCGCAGGGCCTGACCACCGCAACGGTATGGAAGCGTCAGTGGCAGAAAGGGCACTGGCTGCAGACAGCTTTCCAGAGGGGGCTGTGTGTGCGGGTGGTTGCCAGTCATGTGAGATGCGCGGGGAATTCCCTGATCAGTTAATTGCTTTGTGTTGTTTACAGTTTCTCGGCTATTTCCTGCAATTATGCTCAGATCAAAGCCAATCACAGCCAGTGGATTCCTCAGCACCTCCTCCTGGGAGTCATTCCTGGAGGAGAAAGAATTGGGTTGTTTTGCTGAAAGTTGCTCCTGCTGTGTCAACCTCCATATCATTGCCCCCCCAAAGCCTAGTGGCAGGAGGTGGGGAGGACCTTTAATGCTCGAGTCTTTGCTGCCGGTCAATACAATGGCTTTCCTCGGCATGTCATGGAAAGGCACACACTCTCAGCTGAGACAGCCCTAATGAGGCTCAGCCCCGTCAGTCTTGCTCAGAGGACACTTCTTCTGAGAGAGGCCATTAGTGGATAGAGAGAGCCCTAACTCAAAGGACGCTTGTGCTTTTGTCTGAGTGTAGCTGCCCACTGTCAAGCACAAACTACCTATCGCATGGACTTTGTGTTTCCAGAGTGTGTGGTGTGGGCTGCAGTGTTGGAGTGTGCCTTTGTAAATAACGTGGAACGGTGGCTCATTGAGTAGTACTATCGCCACACATCTCCAGAGTCAGGGTTCGAATCCCGCCTCCTCTCTGTGTTTGCGGGTTTTGCATATTCTCCCATTGACGTTTGGGTCTCTTCCCATTGTCCAAGAACATGCAGTTAGGTTAATTGTTGTATCTAAATTGCCCATCAGGTTTGATTGTGTGCATGAATGTGTGTATGTATGTACTTGGAGTAAAGGCATTAAAACCACAGCATTATGGGATTAGGAGGAGAGAGAAGGCCATTTCCCCAAAAATGTGCAGCATACTACAGTGTTTGTACTGCTCTGAGCTGTGTATATTCATGCGAGCTATTATGCAATATCTCGTTTAGGAGTGGCACCTGCTTACATGCAATCATTCACACGCCAGGAGCAAACTTTCTGGTTTCAGAAGTCTGCAGACGGGTGTGGGGGTGAAGGCATGGTCATCATGCCTCACACCGTTAGTCATCGTCATGTCCTGCTTCATCTTCATGTGTGAAAGTGCTGCCAACGTCAGGAAAACGTATACACTGATGTCTTTGTGCCTTTCAGCTATCTCCAAGTAGGGGGGCACTATGCAGGGGCCATCGGTGTCTCCCCCTGCCCCAACTGTGACACTCAACATGGGCCCTCCTTGGGTAAGGGCCCCCCCCCCCCCCCCCACCGCGGGGACCAATAGATGAGTGTCATCAGACCAATGTCCCCATTTGATTTAAAGACCTACAGGGTCGTTATGAGGTTAATAAAATCACTGTTTAAAAATGAATGTGAGGCCATGTGGTAGCTGTGTTCTTGGGAAGGGGAGGTTGGCTTTTATGAACTTCTCGTTCTGGGTGCGGTATAACCTATAGCATGAACTCCGTGTGAATTTATGGAGCACTCATTCAAAGAGATTAAATGTCACGGCACCCAGATCTCGTTCATATCAAAGCCATCAGATGAGCGAGGGAGCCAGCTTAGATGGATTCATGCCCTCGTGACGTGTCCCTCTACGTTACCTCTGTCCTCAGTGAAGAAGCGTAACAACTGGCACAGGCATGACTACACCGAGCCGGACGACGGCACAAAGCCCGTGCAGGCTGGCACCTCCGTCTTCGTGCGGCAGCTGCAGGCTCGCACCTTTCCCAGGTAGGTGGGTGTATGTGACGTCCCTTAATGGTGCCCCGCATGTTTACAGCACAGCAGGAATGAGCTCTTCATCCTCAGTACAGCGTAGCACTCGCAAAGGTTTCGACCTGTTTTTCAGTGTTTTGAAAAGCAGGTGGTTTCTGTAGTAAGTCACATGATGCTCCTAAGCCAACGAGAAGCCTGAATGACTGCTAGCTACTTAAAAATACATTAAGAATTTAGGAGTATCAGCATTATTTTCACCCCCTCCCCCCTTTTATTGTCTCTATACTTCAGTGCAGATGAAATAGTGGTCAGGATGGAGGGGAGGCAGGTGACCCAGGATTATTTGGAGAAGCAAGGCTTCGAGTACCCCATCATGGTGGCCAGACTGGATGGGCTGGGACTCAAGCTGCCACCCCCCTCCTTCTCCGTCAAGGACGTGCAGCAGTATGTTGGTGAGAGAGGCCGCGGAGACTGGCTGGGGCTGCTGGGAGTTGGAGGGTTCCTCGCCGAATCATTGCATAAATGGGAGGAGAAGTTTTCAGTTGAGGAACTTAACTCGGTGTCTGACCATTATTTACTCTTCTCTGCCTCTGCTCTTTGTGGGCTAAGGGGTTTCATATCACTTAGCGTTATCTCCTTGTGCCAGATCTCCATAGTGGCTCTGAATGGGGTCAGGCTGCCGGGGGTCACTGGATCCACCTGTTTAACCAACTCTAATCACGTGATCAGTAAATATGGAGAGCAGATTAGCTTACAGGGCACGCTCGTTCACATGCTTCCACCATTCAGAGCCTGGTACTTACAGGGTCCTGTTACAGGCCGCTGTGTGTGTCTCGCCTTCCGAGCCATTATGTACTCCCCACCCTCCCCCTGAGGTCATATTACCACTATTGCTGGGCTTGTGGAAGGCTGATCTGCTCTGATAGGAGCTCACTGTCCCTCGGTGCGTAGGGGGCGGCCACACTGACAGAAGCTGCAGTGTGTTTCCTGATGTCGCCTTGGTGCCGCTGTGTTGCTCAGATCGGTATCCCAAGAGCACGTGTGGCATCTGTGCCGCCTAACACACAAACACAAATACACACTCATCTTACCAAACATTCACAGAAGGAATATTGTTCCTCTGGTCATATGCTGTAGACAGGGTTCAGATTTCCCCCCCCCCCCAGTGCTGTAGGCGGGGTTCAGATCCCCCGTGTATTAGTAGAATACTAGTGTGTTTCCTCGTGATGTGGGTTTGAACTGTGACATTATTGCAACCTGCAGAGACCATAAAATCCCAGGTCGGCATCCCCGTAAATTACATCCCCATGCTGTTGCTATGCACCAGGGGTCTGCTGAAACCCCTCCCTCAGGCTCTGCTCTGCAAGGACACTTAAATGAATAGTATTGTACCGTGCCTCAGCTGGGGTGCAGAATACAGACTTGACCTCCATTTCATGAGAAATCAGCAGGACACAGAACACCTTTTGGTTTTCCGAGTAGCTTTTCTCGTGACCTTGTGTCTGCGTGTGGAAAGATGAAGCCACACAGGTGCCACTGGCATCGTTAGGGCAGGAAACATACGGTGGAAGGGGCAGACTTGGGGAATCGCTGGCCTTCCTCTGGCAGGGCCTCTGGGCTGCAAGTCCCCCCGGGTCCGGTGGGGGTGCCCCCAGCTACGTCGTGTTCTCGGTGTCAGCCCTTGCCTGCTGTTCCAACCGAGGGCTTCCCAACTGTCTGTTACTAGGCAGCGTTCTCTCCACACTCTAACTCCTAACACAGCTTTCGACTGGAAAAATGGGTGCTGTGCTCCGGAGAGTGCTTCGCAACAGGTTTATATGTGAAATAAAATTACGTCGATTAATGGAATCGGTCGACAGATGCTGGTGGAAATTTCAACGCGTTTCCCACGTGGCGCTCTCCAGATGAAAGGTCTGCTGTAGTGTTCAGCTCATGTGGAGTGTTTGCCCTCCCCTGGTGTTCGACACGGGGGTCATGGGAGACGTGCAGTAAACTGAGATAGCAGCTGCAGCTGTGAAGAGGTGTGTGTGTGTGTGTGTGTGTGTGTGTGTGTGTGTGTGTGGGTGGCATTTGGGAATGACTGCAGTATAACCCTGTATTTATTTCCCCCCACGCCTCTCTAAACAGGAAGTGACAAAATCATTGATGTAATTGATGTGGCCAGGCAAGCAGACAGTAAAATACAACTTGGCGAGTTTGTGAAATATTACTACAAATCGCATCGGCCAAAGGTGTTGAACGTCATCAGCCTCGAGTTCTCCGACACGAAGTAAGTATGGGGTCCAAATGGGGCTCTGTTTTGTTGGTCCAGTTATAACACGTGTTCACCACTGTCACCGTATGGGCGTTCAGGTATTATTGGTTTATTTATTTTTTTCTACATTGTTTGATCTGGTATTTGAAGATGCTTCGGTGCTTAGTGACCTTGCATGAAGTTAACAGCACTTCAAATTGCGAGTAATTAGAAGAGACGATACCTCAGAAGAACCCAATGGTAAGACCCTTGGCTGACCTCTGCCGCCTTGCCAGGATGGCGGAGCTGGTGGAGGTGCCGCATGTAGCTCAGAAGATGTGCTGGGTGGAGAACTACTGGCCCGATGACTCCTACTTCCCCAAGCCCTTTGTGCAGAAGTACTGCCTTATGGGGATGAAGGACAGCTACACGGACTTCCACATCGACTTTGGGGGCACATCCGTGTGGTACCACGTACTCTGGGTAAGATGGCATTTCCTCTTGAGTTGTCTAACAGTGTTGTATGTAAACTTGATGACCTAGTCCCTGGATCTCGATACTATCCGTATCCGGCGTGTGTTGTTAGTTCTGAACCAGTGCTAAACATCGTTCAGCTTGTGATCCATACTACTCACCCAGTAGTTGCCCAGTATTTGCCCAGTATTTACCCACTAGTTACTCAAGCATGACTTTCCCCTTTGAGTGGTCATGCCACCTCCTGTCTGCCTCCACAGGGTGAGAAGATTTTTTACATGATAAAACCAACACGGGCGAACCTTGTGCTGTATGAACAGTGGAGCTCCTCCCCCAACCAGAGCGAAGTCTTCTTCGGGGAGAAGGTGGACAAGTGTTACAAGTGTGTCGTGCGGCAGGGGACGACGCTTCTCATTCCCACGGGTACGGCATGTGCCGCAGGACAAAAAGGCAAAAACACCCTTACTGTTGTGTCTTCACGTACCACTTAGCTGATACTTTAACCTGTTTATCCATCCATCCATCCATCCATCCATCCATCCACTTGTTCTGGTCAGGGTCACAGGGGGCCCTGATGCCCATGCCTGGCAGCATTTGGCACAAGGCTGGATGGTGTGCCAGTGTATCATGGGTCATGTACACTCTCACACAACCACACTCTGTGGATAATTGAGGCACATCATTCATCATAATGGTATGTCCTTGGACCATGGAAGGAGGCCCATGCAACACAGAGAGAACACGCAAACTCAACACACAAAGAGTAGAGACGGTATTTGAACCCTCAACCCTGGAGGTGTGAGGTAACTGTCCTACCCACTGAGGCACTGAATATTCTTCTGGAGTTTCCCCCTACATACCAGTCTACCTTTCTGTGTCTCCCTGTGTTGTCCTTTCACATACTCTGCTGCTTCAAACATTTATTTTTGGAAAGGGTGGTGTGAAGGAAGAGCCAACATATTTTTACAAAGATGGTTTTCCACTTATGGTGGGACGTATTTCCCTTGGAATACCACGGGAAGGTCAGGTTTATTTCTTCCAGAGGGAGGAAACACAGACATCCTTTTGTGTTGCTATTAAACTAGAGCCCACCGTAGCTTGTGAAATCCTGTCCAATGGCATGTTCTCACCACGTGAGTCATGACAAATCATTCCGGGGGCATTTGAAAGGGCTGTCATCAGTCGTTTTGGTGGAAGGACAAAGTTTCGGCGCCTACTGTAATTAACGCGTTGGTGTTACTACACTGATATCTGAGATTTATGTGGCTTTCGATGGACGCCGCATTCCTTAGCTGCTGGTGGTGATATCAGAGCAAGAAGACTCCAAACTGACCCCTGTGTGTGCATGGATAGGCTGCTCCAGGGGTGTCCCCGCTCAGAAAACCCACACTGACCCAGCCAGATATGGACCCCCCCCCCCAGCACAGGGTCACAGCAGACGTTCTGCACCTGCCGTGATTTATGCTTATGACCAGGAATCCAGTCCCTTATCTTGGGCTAAAGACAAAGGATATAAGGTCACAGCGTGTATCCTGGAGGCCTGTCCTGGTGTTGCAGATTTAACAGCAAATTCTGCTTATCTCCCAAACTATTTATGGCCACCTCAGTTCCGTGATGGTCTGGTGCTCCGTTCTCCAGCTACAAGACTCTGGGTTGGTTCTGTTTCAAGGGTGTCTGGGAAGGGACCGACGTTTCTGCCGTTCTGAATCTGCCACTGATTTCCTGTCCAACCCCTACTGCTCCTGGCTGATTACGCTCAGCAGGGAGAGAGGGGTTTTGTCACAAACGTCCAGTCTTTCTTCTGCATGGTCGGGGGCATCAACACGGCTCCAGTGTAGGTTTTATGGGTGTCAGAGGGTGATAACGTGATGTTGCCACCTCGCAGGGTGGATCCACGCTGTCCTCACCTCTCAGGATTGCATGGCGTTTGGAGGGAACTTCCTGCACAACCTTAATATCGGCATGCAACTCAGGTAGGCCGCCTCGCCTCCAGCTGGTGGGCTCCACGCTACGGCAGACCGTCTGGAAAGCAGCACGGACCCCCCTGAGCATGCCTTTCCTCCCTTACGCCAGGTGTTATGAAATGGAGCGACGGCTGAAGACCCCCGACCTCTTCAAGTTCCCTTATTTCGAGGCCATCTGTTGGTATGTGGGCAAGAACCTTCTGGAGACCCTTAAAGGTGAGACCGCTGTGGGGGGACGTCTGTGGCTCCTTGTCGTTAGCATTGGCTGAACCTCAGACTTTAATAACCGTATTTCCTTAACCAGAATCCCGAGAGGACAGATGCCAGCCCCCTCCGTACCTGATAGCTGGAGTTAAAGCTTTAATCGCCGCGCTGAAGAGCTGGCTGAAGAGGGAGGTGAGGCACCCAGCAGTCCTGTAGTGTCAGCTGACACATCATAAATCAACTGCTCTCTTGAGACTCCTGATTGTCTCCCTAGGTTACAGAATCAAGCAGCGAGGTTCCAGATAATGTCAGGCCCAATCATCTCATTAGAGAACTCACAAAGGAGATCCGGTACCAGGAGGTAAAATGACCAAGTGGGTGCTTTTTCTGGTGGTGGCGGGGCTGCCTGAGCACAGTGAGAAGATGGTGCTGGTCTTTACTCAGTTTGAGGAGCTGATTAGACTCCTTACCTTCAAAATCCAGCACTTTGATGCACGTTCAGGTCACAGAGACCACATCCAGCCTGGGAGACCTTGGCTGATCCAGCCATTCTGATTGCTCACTTTTCATCCCAGGAGGAGCAGACCGGAAAGTTGGTCAGATCTCAGGGAAGCGGGGCTTGCCCTATAACGCGGGGCTGCCGGGCGCGGCGGAAGGTGCAGAGGCTGCGAGACCACCACAACACCAGGACCCCGTCCAACCTGGATGTCCTAGAGCTGCACACGCGGGAGGTGCTGAGGAGGCTTGAGGTAGTGCCCTTTGAGGAGGTCAGTCTGCCCCCCCCACCCCCCCCCAAACAGGGGAAGCACATTTTAGACCTACATCATAAAATTAGTCAATTATTGCCCCCCGTGACCTAGTTTGAAATAAACGAATGAACTTGACTAAACTGAAACAAGGAGCAAACTCAAGAACGCTATTTATATTTACAGTAGGATATGTACAAATGGAAATAGCGGGCTATATCGCTAACAAATAAGACTATGAGCAGCAGCTTATCTCACGAAATCACTCACCAAAAATACGCATGGGACCGAACTTGAAATGCTCCGATGTCAAAACACTGTCAATCAAAAAGAGGTCCAGCCCCCCCTGACAGTTCCTCCAGTCATCATGCAGCAGCCCAGTGTCCTGGCCAGCCCACTGCCCCATTTACTCCCAGAGAAGCTAAGCTTCCTTGGAAATGATGTTTTGAAGCATTTGTCCAATAAAGTCTAGTGTTGCTGCACTGAAAACAGCATATTCTGAAGTGCCATTGAAGTCCAGTGAAGCTGAGCTTCAATGGGGTTTAATTGTTTGGGCTGCCACAGGAATGTGGGGGGGGGTGGGTGGAAATTCACGTTAGACAACCTGCAAGAAATTATTACTGATTTGTGAATGAACTGGCCATGAAGTTGAACGTGTTTTAGCACACTCTCTGTCAAAGCAGTGTAAATACAATAGTACATTTTTGACAATATTTTTTGACATTTAAAGGAGGCGGAGCTTCCCTTGTAGTTTTAGAGCAATCACCTCTGTCGTCAAATGACCCCCCGGCTCTGCCTTTTTTCATGGCCTGTGAAGCCGGATGACTTCAGCTGCCGAGTCAATGGGAAATTCAACAAGGCATCCACAGCATCAGCAGCTGCGTCAGACAGAGCTCTGGACAACAATCTGCGCCTGGTGATATGCAATGGCAGGATAGTCCGGTCAGTCGGGACCCATGCGAGCGTGTGTGTGTGTGTGTGTGTGTGTGTGTGTGTGTGTGTGTGTGTGTGTGTGTGTGTGTGTGTGTGTGTGTGTGTGGCGTGGCGTGGCGTGGCAGATCTTGGGTGTGTTTTATCCTTGGGGTCCTCCGGACCTCTGGTGCTTATGACAGCCAGCATTTTTAAAAGTAAAATATCTACCTCTAGTTCTGATCTCCACTGGTCCGCATTGTGACCTGCGGTGGGGTCACAGAGACGGTCACGCGACTCCGAAGCTCTAATGGCGGGTATCCTGATCTTCACTGTTGTGTGTGCGCAGAGACGAGAGGCCACGGGTCAAAGCGGGCGATCCTGGCATGCCGACATGCAAGAGTGCGGACACCCACCAGAAGGAGGCCCCCAAGGTCAAAGTGGAGAGCAGGCAGCTGTGGCCGCAGAGAGGGGATGAGCACGGCTCTCTCAGAGGTAGGTGACACGGCGTCTGTGAAATGAGAGCTGTGAGGGACGTGGTCGACTCCATGAGTCCCCACGATCGTCAGGCAGCTTCATTAAAACTACACACCTCAGTCTGTTGAGATGTTTCCACTGGTCTTCATCTGACTGCAGAGCATAGGGGGACACAATTTGTCAGCTTATGCTCCCTGTAAACATGCTTGCCTTTTATTTATCAATCAGGCTGTTCATTTGTCTTTAAAAGGGCTTTTGGAAAGCATGAAATCTGAACTCAGGAACGGAGTGTCAGTGCACTCTGACACATCGGACTCCAGCTCAGAGGACAGTTGCACTAACCAGGTATCCAGTGCCATTCCTTATGCAAGTGAGGAGGACTGTTCTCAGATCTGAGACTGTTGGGCTTTAACCAGGCTCTTCCTCCAGCACAGAGACTCTTCTGAGGAAGACTCAAGGAGCTCAGAGGAAGAGGAGGACACAGGGACGAAAGCCTCCTCACAGAGCAAGACCCAAAGAGACACGGGGGATGTAGTGGGCCGTCAGTGTCCAAACCCAGTGCAGAGGAAGCGGGACAGATCACTGAAAAGGTGGGTTTCCAGGCACTGAGTGCCATTTCCTGGACCGGAGGAGGGCAGTGGATATGTACCTGTTATCTTCATGTTCCATCCAGTCTTAGTCCTAGGCATGTATGGATCTTTACTAGCTGGTCAGTGTTCTGACACTGTCTTTATGTTATGCTGTGTTAATGCTTCCAATCCTCAGTTTCCTGACTTGACTAAATCATATTTACTGATATTGTTACTAATTTTGCATAACTACCCAAGTATTCAGACCCAAAATTTAGTTGCACGAGTTTGTTGTTGTCAGTGGTGAGCAAAGCGGTTGATATACTGACTTAAACCTGTTAATTCCATGAAATGCATTCCTCGGTTACATAGATGTGGCCTCTTGTATCGTGATGAGTGATCGGTTTGGTAACATTACTGTGTGTGATCTAAGCCTGGTTGTCGTTTCAGCAGAGGACGTCCAGCCTCACCCAACACCGAAGCGGCCATCCAGGGCATGCTGTCCATGGCAGGGCTGCTGGACCCTCAGTGCCCTGAGGAGATCCCCAACTCACAGGACCCCTGGTGGTCCAGCCCATCTCATCAGTCTGCTGACTATGGTATGCTTGGAGGCAGACGTGTGTGTGTGTGTGTGTGTGTGTGTGTGTGTGTGTGTGTGTGTGTGTGTAAGCAAGTGTTGTGACCCACCACTGTCCCCTACAGGTGGAGGGGAGCAGTCTTCAGGAGAAGACAGTCAGGGAGACTCGGACTGCAGTTCCAGAATGAGCCATCAGGTAACAGACAGCACCAGCCCATGGATCCCGCCAGAATCCCTTGGAATGGGAGCCTCGTAGCCCAGCTGGGTTATTTACGTGTGCTTAGTCACTGTACCTGTTCCCTCGATGCTCTGGGGAAGGGGCGGCACTCTGAGTCCTAATCTCCTTGTCGGTTCCCCAGGAACAGCAGCGGGCACAGAGGCACTGGAGGAAGGAGTGCCGGGCCAAACTTGGCCAGCGGATCCAGGACAAAAAGAGATCCACGGAGAGTGGCAGCGAGGTCTGGGTCGAGCAGCGCCTCTCCATGGACCCTTCCAGCCCCCTGGACTTCCAGTACGGAGAGACCTCCCTGTCGCCCCTCCTGCATCCCTCCAAGCGGCCGGCATCCAATGCTCCACCCATCAGCAACCAGGCCACTAAAGGTTTGCACCGACACACTCTCTGCACACTTCTTACAGATTCTTTTCAGACATGCTGCTTCGAGCACTTTGTAGGACGAGCCGCCTGACTTTAGGCTGAGCTGCGAGTTGCGTCATTTAAAGCGGCGGCTGTCTTTTTGGGGGTGTTTTCTCAGGAAAGCGACCTAAGAAGGGCATGGCCACCGCCAAGCAGCGACTGGGGAAGATCCTCAAGCTGAACAGACACAATCGCTTCTTTGTCTAGCAGCCTGAAAGGAGACGACGGAAGGAAAGAGGCAACTTGGGGTGGGGGAGGGGAGGTGGTCTTTATGTGGGTCCTCTTCAGAGATGCTCGTGCCACACTGACCTCTGCCTGGACCATCACGCCAGACGGACCAACTTTAAAGTAGCGTAAGCTGGCGCCATGAGTTTAAATGACAGGGTATTGTACTCATACTGCAAGCGCAACCACGCATGCCCGGGCATCACCACGCACACGTGAGCCGGAAGCAACGTGAAGCCGAAAACAAGCAAATCCTCTGTGAGGGAGCCCCCATCCGTGCCGACAGCCCCCGAGGATCCAGCATCTCGGAAGCCAAGCGGGGGCGCCATCTGCTGGTCCTGCCAACCACTCAGCAGGCAATGTGTAGATCTTTACATTTACGCTGCAGGGTTTGTACCTTGGCTGCCGATGGCTGAAGCTTCTTACCTGCAGATGCGGCTGCCATTTCTCCACCGTAGAATTTTTTTGCATCGCCAAGCCAATGTGACACACAGTGTAATGGTCGGAGAATGAATAGAATGCAAGGACCTGAGAATATTAGTCTTTTCTGAAAACGTCTGGCTTTAGACAAAAAAGGGTGCTAAGGTATTGAACTCATCTTTAAGATGGTGCTTGAAACTGTATGCCCCCCCCCCGACCCCCAGGGGCCCCCCCCACAGCCCGGAGCCCGACTCCCGTATCCTCACTCTCTCCCCTCCGCCCCCTTTCGCCCCCGCCAAGCCCCCCTCCCCTCTCTGCAGCAACACTTGGTAGCAGTACACGGTGAGACAGCTGTTGCAGGGCAACCCGGGCATCTGTGCCGAGAGAGAGAAGAGCAAGGGTGTGTGTGTGTGTGTGTGTGTGTTTGTGTGTGTGTGTGTCTGCCTATGCGCACACCTGTGTTTGTGGTGGTGGGGGCATCTATGTGAGGGACAGGGACATCCATAGGGGAGTGTACAGTATATATAGATATGGGGGGGCTGAGACGGATCAAGCAATCGCAAAAGAAGGATAATGCTTTCTCTCTTTCTATCTCTCTCTTTCTATCTCTCTTTCTCTCCCTTATTCTCTTTCTCTCTCCCACAGCTATTCACAGCAAGTTGGTCAACAGAATACTCTGAGGGTAGCAGAATAGTATTCCCATGCTAGGGTCCTGATGCCAAGGGCACCCCCACCCCCCCCGGACCTCCCTGACATCCCCCCCACACTTCTCGACTCCCCCACCACCACCCGGACCCTAGTGCCAATAACGGGCAGCCTCGCTCTCCCTGTTTACCCCGTGCCCAGCCTTCTGCTGCCCTAGATAGCTGTGTGTGTGGTGGCCCCGGCTCTGCGGGGGGCCCTAGGCTCCAAACCGTGCCATGGCTCCAGATGCCGGGAGAGGCCGGGATTAGCACGGCGCTGTGGAGTGGACCACTCAGCACCACCAGTTCACCAAGCAGGGGTCCCCCAGGGGCCAAGGGCCAGCCGTCTGCATGGTCGACACACACACACACACACACACACGGGGGCAGGACATCTTATTCTTTTATGTTTGAGGCATTGTGCTCATGTTGATAATGTGTCCCCCGTGTGGGACTTGGCTTCGGGTTTGGGATGTTCGCTGAGGTCCCTGGGTCCTGCTGCTACCAGACGGCCTTTAGATTTGTCTCTGCTACCCATCGCCGTGGCTCTGTGGCAAAACGACTGCGGTGACACGGCAAGAGTTCATCATATAAGTACTTGATGTAAAGCAAGCTGGGGTGAGAGGGTCAGACCCTGAAAGGGCCCCATTTGTCCCAAGAAGGTACAATATGAGGGCCTCTGATGTGTGACAGCAGTGTGACCCTGGGGAAATTTGTAATAAATGAAATGCTGAAGAAATGGAACATCTACATGAAGCTGAATTTGAATTCAACTTTCAAATGCCTTAAAATGCTACATCCACATGCTTCAGGTCCCAACGATGCAAGAATCACTTGTATACGTTATTATACAAGTATACTTTATATGACAGAGTGAAACATTCAGCTCTGAGTATAAATTATATGCAGTTTTTGAAATTTTTGTCAATCCTCTGGCAACTGGAATTTAATTATGATGCACAGTACAAACCGGCAGATTTAAATCAAAAGGTAAAAAGAGAAACAACAGTCAAAACCAAACAAGTTAACCCTTGTCATCTAAAGCACCCCTGATTCCATCAGCGTCCAAAGAAGTATTTTCAAAAATTTGAAACCCATTCAAAACAATTTTAGGATGATGCCAGTGTTACTTCGTGAATAACCTGCTTAACATTTTAAGGCTTTTTTTAACCGACAACAAGGGTCATTGTTTACGAAGCCTCTGACCATGGGAACTCACAAACAAGATCTGTTGCGCTGATGTGGCGCCATTTTAAGTCATCCGATGCAAAGCACCACTCTTCCTAGGATGTCACAACAGCACTAGGGAGTCTCTGGACATGTCCCTCTGTAACCTGTCCATCACCACCAGCTTGCGAAGCATGTAGAGAGAAATGCGACTCATCTTTGAGGTATTTTATGTAGATGCAGGGCTTGTGTCAGGAGTCTAACACTGACCCCCCCCCCCAAAAAAAAGAATGCAGGTGGGTGAGAAAGTCCCTTTATACTTTTGGGTTGCCTTTTAGGTTCCTGGGGGGGGGCTGAAGGGGTTAAATAGGAGGAAACAAAGGAGCGAGGCGGGGAGCCCCCACCATCCACCAGGCCTGGCAGGAAAGTCACAGTGCAGCTGCCACCTGAGCACTGGGTCGCCATCACTGCCGGCCATCATTCCTGAGCTCCCTGGCCAAAATCCACTTCCCTCAGCAAGAAGATGGGGGGGGTTGGAGAAAGGAAATGCACAATGAGAGGGAGCGCCCATCAGGACCCGTGCATGCGTGCCTGCATTTTCGTGTCTCTGATACGCTCGGCCAGCACGCGTGTCAGTGAGGAGCACCCGGCGGCCCGGCCCAGCCAGCTGCGCCTGAGCCGCTACAGTCTAAGCTCCATGTCATGAATACACTGAGCCATGCCCACACAGCTAAGGGACCTGGCCCTGTGTGTGTGTGTGTGTGTGTGTGTGTGTGACAACATGACCGCCAAAGTGGGTTCCCAAACCCCAGAAAGACATGAGAGCAGAAGTCCACGCAATTAAGCATCTCCTCCAATTATCAATTGTCACCTTCCAGAAGACAGAAATGTCAGTGAATTGCAGACATCTATTGTAGGATCAGTGGAGAGATCTTCAGAACGTTGGTAGGAATCATAAACACCTGCTTGTGCTTGCTAAGTTTGTATAGCCTTCATTTATTTATTTGTTTTGCAATGACTCGCCAACACGCAAAACCACGTGTCCTAGGGCACATTTACATGGAAAACCTTTTCAGCATTTTATGCCGCAAACTGTCATATTTCACAATTTAGACGGTGAAAATTGTCCAGAAGTCACACCATCGGAATTGTACGCATCGGTACATCAGCAACGAGCTTCGACTCGTAGAACTGGATACACAATCAGCTGAAGTTCTGTTAAGATTCGTGGAAACTTGACACACGCAAAAAAAAACAAAAAAAAAAAACATCCTGAACATTTGTATTATAGACACAGACGATTTTATTATAAAGGTCTGCGATAAACTACAGTCGACATCAGAATATCTAGATGAAATGTCTGTTTAAGTGTAATTAAGCGTACCGTTAATGCTAAGGAGCAGGATTTTGACGCTCAGAGGCCACTAAAGTGACAGCCCTTCACAGGACTTCGTCTTTTTGACTGACTATAATCAGGTGCTGTATATTTACTTCAGTTTTCCCGATTTAACGCTCAGTTGCTGTGACCTGTAAATACGGACCTCAGAACATTTGCAGTAAATATCTAAGAGTTTTCCTTCGAATTAAGTTCTGTCTCTTAAAGGGTAACAGACATTTGTGTCAGTTTTAAAAACAAATTAAAAGCCACTCAAGTAAAAAGTGCCTTTAGTTATTTTTAATTTGTACAGTATTTTGAAAGATTTGCATAAACTACTATGGCATGAATTTGAAATGGAAATATGGAGATTGAAACAATCTGATAAGGGGAAGAAAAAAAATGCCATTTTGCAGCCGAGAAAATATATCTTTTTTTTTAATTTACCAATCTGTAGAATCTGGAACCAAAAATTCTTTTTAACAGCTTCTTATCAAATAAAAAATAATTACAGGTTTATTTATTTTTTTATTTTGTAATTATTACACTTATTGTCATTGTGATCAGTGACCCAGACTTCAAACTATGTTATGTCAGTGTACATTTGGCAGTTATCTTGCCAACTAGTGTTTATTACAAACAAAGTAAAAGGTTAAAAGGTAAATATATCTGAACAAATTGAGCCTTTCTAGATATTTTTTGAGTTAGTAGAAAGAAACAGCTCTTTCGGAGCCGATGAAGACACCGGTTGGACTTCCCAGCCATGTTTAGTGAGAAAGCAGCGATGATGTCTAATTAAAGGCAGCCCTGAGGGAGAGGGGCCACGTCGTTAAGGAGGGTCCGTTACTTTGACACAGTTTCCCATCCCTTTCAATATGGAAAAAATATGACCGCAGAAAGCACGACATATCGCAAATGTAATTGCAGAGTTATTTATTTATTTTTTTAAAATGCAAAACAGATTACTTTAATGCACTTTCTGGAAGAAGCTTCCATCGCGGTCGACGAGTTGAAAAAACCCAGCCGTACCCGAGAGCTCACGGGCTGCTCTCTCGACACACCGACTCCACAAAGCGTGCGTTTACTTTACACCGCTGGCACGTAAAATCGGCGAAACTCTGGACTGTCTCCTGTCTTATACCTTAATGTATATTCCCGCATCGCTATTATTGTCATTATTACCGAAATAGCAGCTTTAATATGTGTCATTTAGTGCTACATTTACCTGTGTCTCAAAAAGAGCTGAACCTAGTTTACTTTGCCAATAAATCCATTTGCATGAGGTTGTAAGGAGGAGTTGAGACTGGCATGTGCACAGCCAGTGGCCTGCGAGAGGAAGACTCACACAGACACCTAGGGGGATATGGCAGTGGCACCTGAAGGTAAAGGGCAGCAGGTGGATGGAAGCATATGGGGCAGGATGGACAGTGGATACGTCTTAAGCCACACAGAATCCTACTCTGCTTATGGTTCTTCCATAATTTAGTAACTATGGATGCAACACATGTACAGTGCATGCAAACTTTTCAGTACTCGTACTTGGGATGGAGGCGGACGGACAGATAGACAGACAGACTTAAGGAAGGTTCCATTGCATTGGATAAGGTATGCGGCTAAGCACCTCTGTATCAGGAGCAGACAGAGTTACAGATAACGGACAGACTGAGATAACGAGGAGCTTTGTGCTAAGTGAAAAAACGAGGCCGCATCGGCGAGGCACCTCTGTGTCGCTTACCTCTCAGTGCCTCTGCCGCCCCTGACCCCTGACCCCAGCCCCGCCTCCCATATCCACGGCCTCCGCGGTACAGGACAGGTGATACATGTTTTCAGCACGTGTGGTGACATGGGTCACAACCCAGGAGCTGATGTTTGTCATGGGGATTGTCACCGATGGCCAGCACGCTGTCCCACGCCAGCCCCACGCTGATGTGCCCAGCCAAAGCGCTTTCCTCCCTCCCGGCAGAAGCTACACGCCGTCACCGAAGACGGCTGTAAGGCCGCCTCATTTTACCAGCCTGGTTTTGCTCGAGTGGCTGCTGTGCCCAGGCTAGTAAAATGACACCAAGGACTGACACGTTATTTTTTTTTTTCTCTGCCTGCCACAGCACAACGGGGTCACATTGTCTCCTATGACAAATTAATTTCAGTGTACCGACGGTCTGAAACAGTCACCATTTATACAGAATGCCAGGTCCCCTTAGCCCTGCACCTGCAGACAACACGGTGGAAACACAAACACTACAGGAAAGCACTTAAGTTGGCCTTAATGGGGAAGAATCGGATATTTGATATATATGTAAATGACAGAAAATGCCACTCCTCTCTTAGCGTGTGTGTGTTGGGGGGGGGGTTTGTTTGCTAGTACCGCAATTATAGCCGCAGTTATGGCGCAATAGCTGTTGCTGGAGCTGCGCTTGGCACTGATTCCTAATTTAAGGGAATTAAAAAGCACTAGACGGGACCCTTTTGTGCAGCCCCCCCCCCCCTTCAGCTCCAGCTTTAATCTCACCATGCCTCAGTGGGCCCTAAGTACGGAAGGAGTGGGCACGCTGCCTAGATGACCCTCGGCAATATGGAAATTGCCACAGAAACTCCTCCCCACCCCCTCAGCTACCCTACACAACCAGCAATGCTCCCCTTTCGTGTCCTTAACCACCCCCAACCCCCAAATCAAAAACACCTCGTCAAATAGTGTCCTGCACAATCTCTCTGCTGCCCTCTGTTGGTCTTCATCAGGTACTCCAACAGCCCCTCCCTGCTCTTAGGGCCGTGCCGTACAGGCCGATTAAACGACGCGCACAAAGTTGCTCCAGGTCACGTGTTGGCCTGTCGCTGACCGGCACTTCGAGATGAAGCGGACGCAGCGAAGGGCAGTCTTTGTCACATTCGACTCACATAAGCGATCGAGAGCTTTTGGGTCGCCCCTCAGGTCCCTTCCTGGGGGGGGGGGGGTGGAGGGGAGACTTCTCGAACCTCACACCTGTTCGCTGAGAATGCTGTGAATCGATCCCAAACAAATGTGACTGAAGCCAGGCCCATCCTCCCTAACCCAGACACAGCCTCTTTGCAGCAGGTCCTTTTGTGTCCTCGACCCCCACCCCACCTGAAAATATTGCTTTTTCGCATGAGAAACACGATACTCTGACATTTCACGTTTTTCCTTTTCCTCCCCTCTTTCCCATTCGCCTACCCACTGGTCTCACTTATTATGTTTCAAAGGTTTCTGGGCAACGTGGCTAAAAAAAAAAGTAACCATGGCATTTTTTTGGCATACCGCTTTCCCCCTCTTGCTGGGGACGTGGGGGTTGCCATGGCATCGGTGGGCACCTTATAAAGCGGGCCATTGTTGCTGTTTTGTGTGTGCCAGTGTGTGTGCGTGCGCATGCGTGTGTGTGCGTGCATGTCTCCATGTGTGTCAGTAAAATATGGTGCCAGCTTCTTCTAAATACCCAGACTCACAAGAAACACAGATCCCCCTGCATGCTGGCTGTGCCAAGCTAGAACACAACTATACCAGCAGCCCCTTGGTCGTCCATTCAGTCGCGCTCTCTCTCTCTCTCTCTCTCACAAACACACACACACACACACACACACACACACACACACACACACACACACACACACACACACACACACACACAC
>JAACJT020000052.1:15775094-15789431 GCA_009936485.2 Gymnarchus niloticus | reverse complement strand
TGTATTAACATCGGTGGGTCAAAAGAAAAGAACGGGCAGTGTCAGGACAAGAAGAAAGAGGAGGAGGGGGGGGGATGGGGGGGGGGGGTCGGGGGGGGGGGGGCAAAGCAGGGTCTCCATGTGGTAGTTGTCTCTCGCTGAGTTGGATTGCAGAGTGCAATATTTATTAAAGGTTAAACATTAAATGGCTGGCAGGACAGAGAGAGAGAATTTCAGGCAAATTAAGAAGTGATTAAAAGAACAAAAAAAAAGGGATTTTTTTTTTTGTTCTACACCAGCAATCGGATTCCGTTATCAATGATATGGACATTTAATTATTAGGTAAATGTATATAAAATGCATAAACAACAAAAAAAAAATCTAAATAATTCAACAACAATAGGTATAGAACTGTGAAATTACCCATAATCGTTCTCTTCCGCAACAGACACTGATTTCAACATTTTCTTTAACATAATCTTCTAATAATTCCATCATAGACTTAAATTCACTTAGTTAATATTTTATTTATTCATTTAATTTTTCAAAACTATTTTTTCATAATAAATTTTACTTTGAGGTCAATAAAGAATTGTCACAATGAACAAAAAATACTGTAGAAAAAAATAGCACGGGTAGAATAATAATTATAATTAATAATAAAAAACAATTGTAATTGTCAGTAGCTTAGCTTTGTTACTCTTCCCCAAAAGAATCGAAATACAGGTCAGAACAGATTAACAGCATGATAGTACAACCACATATATATTGAAATGGTCACTTCTCCCATTTCAAGGGATTGCTTCTTAGTTTCATCAATTTCATCAATTCGGGACTTGTGTAGATACGGTAATAACGTTGTTTGTGTGACATCTCCACTCCAGAGGGTAATTTGGGATTGGAGGATTAAGAGGAGGACACTGACACTTAGTCCTACGTCACTTCCTGTAAGACGCATCCCGCCCCCACCATCGACAAGTCAGGCTGTTGCTGGGATGGCTAATGGATTATGGGTGTCAATGACAGTAAAAAAATAATATTCGAATAAAGGAGCGATACATGTTTAAAGAAGGGCAAAATAAGCACCGCAACAAAAAATTTAATTGCAGATGTCATCATAAAATCTATATCTAGCAACACTTAATAACATTTAATTCTCTTTTTTTTCTTTTCTGATTTTTTTTTTTTTTTTTTTACTAAAAATGGTTGAAGAGCAGATATAGTTTGCATCATCTATACAACAGGCTATAAAACACCACTTGTCACAGTCCAGAAAGCACATATAGGTGTGTTTGTATTGTATATAAACACATGTTATAAGATACTTTACGTGCATGGAGTTTTGCAAATCCGTTGCATTTCAGACATCCCACTGCCCCTGAAATGTGCCCATGAAAAACACCAGCCTTGTCTCAAACCTGGGCTCAGAACGAAGGCCTTATTAACGCATCAACATCATGTCACGTCCTCTTTAAAATGAGTCTCTCCCTGGATCCAGTGAGGAGCAACCTCTGTGCATTTTACTGGTCCTTCCAACGCAGAACAGTCGGGGGGGTGTCGATGCTGTGTTATTTCCCTCCCCCCGAAGAAAACTCTGGCCGACTCCCCAGAAGTAGGTAGCTTGCCCGTGCGGTTTCCTCCCCGCAAAGTCTCTGCCCTAGCCCCTCCAGATGTTTGGTGACTGTTGTTAGTTGCTTACTTAGGCAGCTTTTTTCAATCTTTTTTTTTTCTCTCGCAACCGTAGAAAACGTCCCAGCAACACAAATACAGGCAACGTAAATGGAAAACACTGACAGTGTGTGACATCGTATACCCCCCACCCCAGAATGAGCCCTCCCTCCTGCCCCCACACATTTCCTAGAAAGGAGAGAGTGAGATGTCAACATCCTGCTTGTCGGACACTCGAGTTTGTCGAGTACGCGGGCGGCTGAGCCTTTCTGGTTCATCATGTTCTGTCTGCTCTCCCTCATCTGCCTTTTTCTCGGTCGTCACAGCGTCTTTAGCTGGGGCTGTTTGTCTGTCTCACCTCATAGTTTAATGTGCTTGAGTACAAAGTCAAATTTTTTTTTTCATTTTTCTTTATATCGCGTCTTTGATAAAATGAAGACTAAATGTTTTTTTTGTATTTTTTGTTTGAGTTTTGTTAATATACACATGTGGGTCTTCTTGTTGCCTCTCAGACAGTTCCTGGACTGGCTAAGGCTGGGACGTGCAGGATCACACATAATACTCCTTGTCTTTATTCTTCTTGTTCTTGTTGGAGCTCTTGGCGCTGTTGGCTGGCTTCTCCTTGACGACGGTGCCGTTGGACTGTGCCGAGTTGCTGATGTAGTTGCGGCTCTCATCCACGTGGTAGGAGCCTTCGTCGCGGTTGCGGTACTTGTACATGGCATACAGGAGGATGAGGATGCAGAGAGCTGCGGCTGCCACGATGCCCACCACCATGCCCGTGGTGCTGCTGGACTCGCGGACCACCTCCGAGGGACCGGGGTAACCCCCGCCGCCGGAGCCCGTGGGGTTGGCTGGGGAGGAAAACAGATGGGATGGTCATTCTACAGCAAGGGGAGCTCAAATAAGATTGTGCTGCTGATCCTCTTCTGTTAAACTTTATTTCAAAGTTCTAGACAACCTCACACCACTATCTACCAGAAGGATGGCAGGAGGCAGCATAGAAGATTAGGGTTTGGCTACTCAAGGCTTATTATTTGGATTGCCCCAGAGTTAAAGTTTGGTTTTTCCAGTCTTCTCAAGGATTAAGGGTTGAGCTGCCCAAAAACAACCACTTGGGAGAAAACTCTTAAGTGGAAAGAAGTGGCCTCTCAGCGACTAAAACAGAGGAACTGCTAATGTAACTAAGGGTCTGTGGTCCTGTGATTTCAAACAGGCCGGTGCCGTTCGACGGCTGCACTGGCATCGCAGCTGACGGAGTGGCCCGACTTCCGCATTGAGCATGTTTCCCCAGAAAACTGAAATAAAAAATGGAGGACACTGCAGTCAGCGCCATCATTTCTTACCCTTAATACTAGACCTGAAGTTCTCTGCTAAAACTCTTGCGGCATTCTCTTCCACATCATGGCCGGAGTGCTTCTCTGCACGGATGGCGACATTCAAGCGACTCGTGCGGTAATTGAAGCCACAGACGTTCTGTAATTATGATGCAGATGCAAGGGGGAGAGGAGTCCTAACATGCACCCCCTATTTTTATTCCAATTTAATGAATCCAATAAAGGCCCTTTAATGAACTCTAAATGTTTGATAATGGCATTAATATCTGACAAGAATGGGGTTTGGGTTCATTTGCTTCTTGAATGAGAAACTGATTACATATCAGAGACTCTCCATTATGTACTAGTGCTGACCAAATTGTAATCTCTTTCCCCATCAACTCTGATAGCTCTTCGCTACCCCCTTCATCACTCTCTGGCTAATGTTCTCCTCAGATAAAGCACTTTTCATTCTTCGTCCTAATCTACCGTCGTCTCCCCACCCTCCCTTCCCGTGCTGCGGTCCAGCATATGTATGAGATCCCCCTGACTTCCAGAAGACCGGATCCGCGGAGACGGAGGAGCCCCTCGACTGGATATGAAGACCACGTCTGTTAGGTGGCTGGGCTTTAAGACTTCTCGATTTGTCTGACAGCACGGGAACGCAGTGATTAGAACCGCATGCAGGCAATCGAACCACTTCTGATGGAAAATAAGCCCTGAGTTCTGAATCCCAGGTGCTAATGCTGGCATCTATGGCTTCTACAAGCTTTCTGAATGTGACCTTGAGTAGCCCCCTTCCTCAATATTACATAAATATTACACAACACATAAATAATGTATTGAGAAAAGGGAATGGTACACAGCAAGGAGATAGATGCAGAGGGTTATGGAATATGTGACGATGCTCTCTCTCTCACACACACACACACACACACACACACACACACACACCAAGAACTATTCACAGACATGCAGGTGAACAGCTGAAAGCAAAATCCACACCCTTCCCTTCATTTTCCTCAAAAAACACACCCCTGGGGGGGGGGGGCTTGTTATGTTGTAGCAAACTTTCAACCAACTCCCAGTGCCTTGCAATACAGCTATCTGTTTTTTATGGTCAATTAAGCCCCCGTATGCCTTTTCTCCCATCAAATGGTGGAACCCCACCTTCCTGCTCCATCTCCACCTCGGTGTTGCGAAAAGGTGAATGTGTCTTTCACTGTTTTATAACCCAGTTTTTTGTCCTTAGTGTGGGGGGAGGGGGTATACATCAGCGCTGGCTGTAGACTCAATCAAGGACAATAGAAATTGCCTTTGGGAATGGAGCTGACCTGAGCCTCACAGTAGATCTCCTCAGCCTGCGACAGGCTTTGCTACACCCATGGACTGGCACCTGAAGACAATGTAAAGTGGTTTGGCAGTTTTGTGGTTCCCCCAAGGCTAAACGGAGGCAGGCTGCCAGGTGCGGGGGAGGGTGGCATCCTTGTCAGGGCAGGCGTCTGGGTCCACCTAACCGGGCACCTCCAGCGCCCCCGTTCAGTCCGCCGCCGGTCTGATTGCAGCACCTGCGTCCTCTGATTGCGCTCTCCTGGGATCTAATAAGGTTTACTGGATGTTCGTCTGGCTTCTGAGCCAAGTTACCGCCCCCCTTGGCCAACCTTTTCCCTGAGTTTATTTCTGTACCCGCTAAAGGGGGCAACCAGTTTCAAATGCACATACAGGTGCCTGCAGGGGAAAAACAAAGACATTACTGTGTAAATAAACACAAAGTTAGCCATGACGGCGCTGCATTTGGCAAATTTACAATTAACTGTCTTAGGAAGGTTTACATGTGCACAATAATGGCATTAATATTGACTACTCATCCCCATGAGAGTAAGGTATGATCAAGAGTGTGTTTGGGTTGTTCTGGTGATCCATGAATGACTCATGGATGAAATCTGACCATGGTTCCCAACTCCCAAGTCTCATGGCAAAGCAGAAGGAGGAGCATTTTCAGATATTGCCATACCGCGATTAAGGATGGGATATAGCACTGTGCCCTGCCACATGTTCAACAACTCATTACTGCACGCATTACAACCTCACTGTCCTGAGACGGGAACATCGATTCAATGCTCGACGAGATGGTGCGCTCTTAAGGTAATTCAAATGCCAAATTTTTTCTGCTACAACCGTGCACGGTCATTCGTTAACCTTTTTTTTTCTGGGTGTAATATCTGACAGAGGCATCAGTACAGGTGCTACAGGGAGCTGAAGAATCAAAGAAGCGGGTGGAGCAACAGAGTGAAATGAAAAAGAAAGTACCCCCGAGACAAGGTTATAATCACCACCATTCCAGAAAATTAATTTCAGAGTTGAAACTGGTCTGGGAAAGATGGGTCAACTTAATGGATTTAAGCTGTGGTCTTTGTCACGCTGATGGATACATCTACAGTGATTACCCCACCTCCAGGGTCAGATCGTGGTCCCACAAGGCCCCACACCGTGGCCCCAGGCCCTGAGGCTTTGCGATCATTGGTCTGGTCCATAATCTAACTTTGCCCACTCTGACCAGCTCACTGTGTCTGTTTCAGTGTCGTGTATGGCTAACTAACAAGAGGAGAACTCTCAGTCCACATTTATTATTGACTTCCCGCTCCTTCAACTCGAGTTAGGAAGCTTACAGTGTTTTCTTGTACATTCAACTGAATGTTAGGTGGATAAGACATTTAGGTACTGTACAATCTCAAAGGTACAACAGCAGGGCCCATTCTGGATTTATATGGCTCACATACTATACTGAAAAGTCTGGTTATTTTATTCATGTCTGGTATAGGACACAAAGGTAAAACAATGGAACCTAATCTTGGTTTACGTAACGGATACATTTTACTGAAAACCTGGTGATTTTTAATCAATATGTGGTATTTACCACTGATGAACAACTGCAGCATAGAACCTGGGTTTATGTAACTAACACCTATATACACCTGAGTATTTTTAAAAGGAATTCCATATGTGAAATGAAAGAACAGCAAGGTGCATGCTATGCCTTGAACATAGGTTAAAATTCCTGGTCTTTAACCACTGTGCCTCCTGCTGGCCTGAATGTGGAGTGATTGTAGGCTAGGCCCCTCTGTGGATGCAGGGCGCCCTTCATTCAGCCAGGCCCACTTGCCTGTTCATTAACATTCCATCACTTCAACTGGAGTCGATGGGAACCTGGGAGAGCCTGCGGCCAAGACAAGCGTTTAAAATGATGGCTGCCGCTGAAGCCTCTGCTGAAGTGAACCCAAGGGTAAAATTAGACAGAGGAAGGGGGTGGTAAAGAAAGAAAGAAAAAGAGACAAAACAAGGCTCGCCTTGCGGCAACGTGTGCTGGAAGGCGGTGGAGCTTGTGAGGGTGCAGGTGCAATATCATCCAAGTAACCAATTTCAGAACGGGGCTCCTGCTGTCTTGACCTGTGCTGGGGACGGGGGAGTGATGCTTGCTGTTTTATTCATATGTACCCTAGCTAATGTTTCAGTCATTTAGTCACAAGTCATTTCCTTCGTGGAGCTGGGCGGGTGAGGCTGGAGTTTCAGCATGACAGTAGTAAGAATACTGGATAAGCTAAACAACAATATCATACGAGACACATCCATTATAGGCATAAATGAATACTTTTTCACTGCACAATTCCCTGTTACACTTTCTCTAGACTATAAAAATAAGTCATTACACCTACGTTCCCCCTGGATAGCTAGTTCAGACAGTGCAAAGTCGCTTACAGTCACGGTGAGGTCCGAGCCATCTTCTCTCCCCATTTCCCAGAACACGGCTCTACCTACAGTGGTTTTATTAGGGAGCGAGGAAGTTCCAGAGTCTCTGCTGGGATTTAAATTTAATGGGTCTCTTAAAGACCGTTATTCCTTATTCATCTTTGGCAAAGAGGTTCATTTATTTGGCAATTTGCGATGGACAAGCAGGGTCAAGGTGTGGGTGGAGGCTTTAAACCTGTGGCTGGCCTGCATTCACTGTAAGCTAATGGGGCAGACGAGGCTACTTAGCGAGTAATGAACGAACAAGGAGGCGGCTGACCCCGCTGTGGCGGGATTGATGACAAGGCCTGGGAAACCCATGGGTTACGCTCTGCCGCGTGCGCCACCATCCGTCATCTCAAGCAAGGAGCCTGACGCGTCTTCCTGTACTCAGGCTGCAAGGACGTGGAGACCAGAAAGCAAAGTCAAAAATACAGGGAGGCAAGATAAACGGGTTATAGCGATTGCAGTGGGGTCAGGGGGCTGCTGTCGGAGAAGGAAGGGCTCGGTGTTGCGGCAACGTTTCATTACCGTTTTTATTGGGACCCATTGTTCATTCACGGGAAATTGCCAAGGCACGGAAGCCTATAACACTGCTGTGTTTTTTTTTAAAAACCGAAACCCCAAAGGGGAAAATTTGATCTTATTCTAAAGGAGGGTCTATGTTTCCAGAAAACTCACTGTTACATTTTCTCCTTACAGTCTTAATACAGTCTGAACCCCAAGAGCAGGCTGGAATGACAACTCGCAGCAGCCTGATGTTAATTGAACATTGTCTCCTAGGATGTATTTTAACTGTAATTGCTAAGTTTCCTACATTTGTTTGGCCCGACATTACAGCAATGTGATAAGAACGTTCGAAGCCAGGCGAGGTTCGTTTGTACCTTCAATTCAGTACATAATCTCCCAAGTAGATTGTTGAATGTGCCCTATTAAAAGACAGAACAACAAATGTTAATTACTGCCCTCAGGGAGGCAGGCAGATTGATGGGTCACACGCCTCAAAGAGGTGGATCACGACGCGCTGGAGCAGGAGGGCGAAAATTACACTGGTGCTGAAAGCAGGATCACACACCAGGGAAACGGAGGGAAACATTGACTTTTTTTTTTTTGCCCCCTACCCCGGAGGTCCAAACATCTCTGCCAAAGATAGCTCATAATCTCACTGTTGAAAGAAGCAGTTTGGCTATTTTGGCTGAAGCCACGCTCGGGAAAATTAGGACTGAGACACTGGAATTTCATAAGGCAGAACATCTGCCATACAGCAGGCCTCTCTCGGGCTAGCCAAACCCCAGAATTCTGACTTCCATAAAAGAAAAAAAAAGGCCGTAAGTTACGGCCTTGGGTTTGTGCTTCCCCAGAATGCGCGTCAGCTCCACCCAGCGTTGTTCCAGTAATTCTCACAGAGACCCCGGCTTAGCTGGCTTGCTGGGTGACATGTCTCTGTAATCCTGTGGATTAGTATGACAGCAGTACTGCGGATCCTGTCGTAATCGCCAGCTGCCCGGCTCACGGTGTACTAGCCAAGGGGCGGTGTGGAGGCCACCTTGTAAACGAGGATTCCTCTGTGAAGAGGAGGCCCCCGAACTCCAGAAGCATCACAGGTCTCCAAGTTTCCTTTACACAAAATAGGTGCTGATGAAGGAATCCCTAAGCCTACTGTAGAGAGAGGTGCATTCAATTTGTTCAACAAAAACAGCGCTACTCACAAGCTGGCAGACAACTCTGAAAGGACACGCGAGAACCTCCCTAATTGAGCAGTGGTAATTATGGTGCACGGTACTATGTTTTCACCATAAAAATGGGGGTGGAAGAACAGGCACCTCAAACTTGTGTTTTTACGACCCGATAAAGGAAATAATTTTCAATAATGACCTGACGAGGCCGTACCACCCACCAAATCCAATAATGGCTTTGTTAATGATTACCTGATTAGAATCGATTAAAGCAGAGCCCGACTTTCGGGCCAACATGATTGTGTCACCGACTGCAGACTGCTCTGCTGCTGATGGGGTCACGTTAGTTCAAACTGTAACACATTTACAAGCCTGGGTAAGTTTGAGGTGCCCTGTGGAGAGGTACAATCTGCAGATCCGAGCCCAGGACCTTACGGTCCATTAAGGAGGAAGGCGGGCGTGGCAGGCACCCATTCACCCGTGTCAGTCATGCAGTATTTGAACTGAAATTAGCCCATCATGGCTTGGGGATGACTCGCTGCTTGACCAATTAAATTAGGCAGCTTGTGTGTCCAACATCTTCACTGGCTGAGGGAGGAACGAGACGGGGCATTTCTCGGTGGCCACTGCGGGGTTTTTAGGGACACAGAGTCAGACTTCAGGGGCAAGGCCAGACTACAAACCCAAATCAGAAAAAGCTGGGATGGTATGAAAATGTAAATAAAAAAAAAAAAAAAAAAAAAAAATGCAGTGATTCTTAAAATTTACTTGGACTTTTATTTCACTGCAGACAGTATGAACCCAAGATATGTCATGTTTTGTCTGGTCAACTTCATCCCATTTGTTAATATACATCCATTCCTGCATTTCAGGCCTGCAACTCATTCCAAAAAAAGTTGGGACGGGGGCAATTAAGGGCTAGTACTGAGATAAAAAAAAAATTACATAATGACGTGATTTCAAACAGGTGATTATAATCATGATTTGGTACAAAAACAGTATCCACGAAAGGCTGAGTCTTAGAGGAGCAAAGATGGGTAGAGGATCTCCAGTTTGTCAACAAATGCACGAGAGAATTATTGAAATGTTTAAAAACAATGTTCCTCAAAGAAAGATTGGAAGGGATTTGCATATTTCTCCCTCTACAGTGTATAATATCATTCAACGATTCAAGGAATCTGGAAGAATTTCAGTGCGTAAAGGGCAAAGGCGCAAGCCTAAGCTGAACACCCGTGATCTCCGATCCCTCAGAGGGCAACTGCATCAAGAACCGTCATTCATCAATAGCTGATATAACCACATGGGCAAGGGATTACTTTGGCAAACATCTGTCAAGCACTACAATACGGAGTTACATTCACAATTGCCACATTAAACTTTACTGTGCAAAAAAGAAGCCTTACGTTAACCATGTCCAGAAGCTGCGTCGACTTCCCTGTGCTCGGAGGCATCTGGGATGGACCGCCACACAGTGGAAAAGTGAATTGTGGTCAGATGAATCAGTATTCTAGATCTTTTTTTTGGAAGAAATGGATGTCTTGTGCTCCAGACCAAAGACAAAAAGGACCATCTAGACTGTTATCAGCAACAAGTCCAAAAGCCAAGGTCTGTCATGGTACGGGGTTGTGTCAGTGCCCTTGGCAAAGGTAATTTATACTTCTGTGATGGCAGCATTAATGCAGAAAAGTACGTTGAGATTTTAGAGCAACATAGGCTGCCTTCAAGATGACATCTTTTCCAGGAGCATCCATGCATTTTTTCAACAAGATAATGCAAAACCACATTCCGCACACGTTACAAAGGCATGGCTGGGGAAGAAGAGGGTACGGGTACTGGACTGGCCTGCCTGCAGTCCTGACATGTCCCCAATAGAGAATGTGTGGAGAATTTTGAAATGAAAAATGTGGCAACGACGACCCTGTACTGTTGCGCACCTTAAGACGTGTTAGCAGGAAGAATGGGACAAAATAACACCTGAAACGCTTCATCGCTTGGTATCCTCAGTGCCAAAACTTCTTTTAAGTGTTGTGAGAAGGAGTGGCAACATTACAAAGTGGTAAATGCTTTACCGTCCCAACTATTGTTGGAATGTGTTACAGGTCTGAAATGTGGAAATGGATGTATATTAAGAAATGAAATTAAGTTGACCTGACAAAACAGGAAATATCTTGGGTTCATACTGTCTACAATGAAATAAGTCTATGTAAATTTAAGAATCACTGCATTTTTTTTTTTGTTTCCCAACTTTTTCTGATTTGGAAAAAACAGGTCACATGGTCTTCCACCATGTTTTCATCTTCCTGCAGCCAAAGGATCTCACAGTCCCAGATAGCTGAGGAAATTCACAATTAATAGAGGCCCCATTACTCATTCTTCACAGCTCCGGTAGAGATACCCCATACGCAGTTGTGCTGATTCCACAGGACAGACCCGGTTCACTGCGGTTAAACATGTCATTATGGTGCTATACACATCTTGTCGATAGAGGTTTATATGCTGCGGTGGATTGGCCACCTGCCCAGGGTGTACCCCGCCTTTCACCTGAAGTCGGCTGGCATTGGCTCCAGCTTCCCCGCGACCCTTACGGATAAGCGGCTAAAGAAGACGATTGGTTGGTTGGACAGCGTTATATGGAGTGATAAGCCTGCTTAAACGGGACCTTATTTGATTTATTAGACTATTAACACTGAGACATTTGCCAGTGTGTGTGGGTGTGTGTCTGAGAGAGTGTCTTTACAGCTACATCAAATCTGACTGGAAGGTAAAGAGTGTTTCTGTGTACTACCTTTCTGAGATCAACTGAAACGTTACTACTGGCTGTCTTCTGGAGGCAGTGCCTATCCAGCTCAAATTTTGCAGCTGTTTAATTTCGATCGCTGGGCAGTTGGTGAAATCTACTCCATTTGAAAAGGTTTCTCAAGTTTACGAAAGTCTTAAGAGAGCTGAAACTGGACTACAGCAACCAAAGGCGGGTGCTGTTCTGAGACGGGTCCCTCCTCTGACTTGCTGTCCGAGCAGTTATCTGTACGGGTCGAAAACAATTGTGCAAGCGAGGCATTTTATGAAAGTTATTTTGTTTCTCACTCTCTGGATTCGCCGTAATGAGCATTTCATGGATCACGAGCCCCCCGTGCCTGACACAATGGCAAAGGCGGCGGCGGCAGCTATTTCCACCATGTTTGTTTCGCCCCTCCATGGAAGGCGACTCCAGATTGCAGTTAACCAAGACGCGACTCACGTGAACAGCTTTTTTTTTTTTTTTTTTTTAAAAAAAAAAAAAAATACCAAATGAAAAAAGCATACTCTTTTCATCCCCTATGTTCCCTGGCCTTTCGCGCTCTGCACTGCCTCGCTGGGAGAAAGCGAGTACCTCTCACGTGGCTCTCGAATAATGAGCAGACGAGCTGGCGCTGCCGGCCTCAAAAGCCGAATGTCGACGTCTTTCAGTCCTGGCAGCTCAGAAGCCAGAGTGATAGAGAAATAATTGAAAGGATAAATAAGAGAGAATCAGTTTTCGGGTTTGATGGTGGAAAAGAGGCGACCGTGAAATCCCGTTTCCCGGTGGATGCCTTTCATTAGGCAACATGGCCGCAGTGGCGCCCGGCTAATCTTTGGTGGCTGAGCGGTAAATAAGCGGACGTAAATTACAGACATTCTTCAACCGCGGCCGGGCAGCACCGGCGGAGTCGTCGGGAAATCTGCTGCACCCCGTGAGCGATCGGCGTGGAGGCGGACGTTAACAAGACCGGATGCTCTCAAGCCGCTTGTCATCACCGAGGAGACAGATTTACATTCTCCAGGGCATGTGATAAATGCATCTAAATGGCGAGAAAAATCTTATTAACACGTTGGCTGATAACCTCCGATTTGATTGGAGGATTTTTCAGTCCTTCATCCGAAGCCCGCATATTAATACAAGGTGACAGCTGTATTACAGTAAAAGCAACGTAGCAAAGTGCATTCTGGGAATGATTGAGTAGTGCATTATATCTGGGGTTTGACCTCTCTCACCAACATCCACTGATTGTTTCATTATTCACAGCTTTTCTGTAAAATATTTTGCCATAATCATTTTTTGTTTCGTAGGACGAAAGGCTTGTCATTGCACATGATCTAAAAGTGTGATTTTCCATTTACCACTTGATTAATCACGCTGCTTGATCATTTTAGGTTTTTCCCTGCTTTTTGGGGAAAAAAAATATGTAGACAGAAATGTCAAAATTTTTATAAAAACTAGATGTGGGAGGAAAACAGTAGTGCATAAAAGAGAGGAAACAATGAATGGAAGTGAAGATTGACCTGTCCAAAAAAAAAAAAAATAAATAAAATAAAACAACTGGTATTTCAGACCCCTGAAACCATTGTGGGTTGACTATTAATTTACCACCCCCATCCCATTTACAAAGTCGGAATCAGCCTCTCTCAGCGACAAAAGTCACACCTCGCCTGAACATAAAGGGCACTGTGAAACAGTGGGACTTTCAAGCTGACGCAAATGCCATCGAGGTACTGCCAGAGGCCCAGCAAGAAATCCCCACAAGGGAGGTGGATTTTACAGGATGAACTGCAAACTGGAGGAGTGTCTAGGAAACCAGATGGGGGGTGGAATCACGGGCAGCCAAGCTGAATGATGAGCCAAGCACTTTGCCTTGCTGCCTTTCATGGTGACACCTCAAGAATTTGGCACCCGACAGAGGTCACGTTCCACCAGAGCCACAGTGGACCTGTCACTCCACTGCTCGGGAGCCTCCGTGGCCTTGGGATATAGCAGAATGGAAGGTCGGGCTGACGAATGGTATGACCTGGAGCGGGTCAGCAGGGGGAGCGAATCTGGCTTAGTAGCAGTTCTAGGACGGGAGTCTCGTCAGGGTGATCGACGTTTCACCAAATGCGAATCTTGGCTGTGTCCTTTGCCAGAAATCATAAAAAACAATTCAACACTTGCTTTCTTTTGTGTCAGTTGGCAATCTCGGGCCAGATAACTGAATAAGGCAGCCCAGCGGATGTGGCACGGCGCCTCCCGGCATAGGCTCCTATCCAATCACACCCTCTTACTGCTCTCCTCCGGGGCCCGATCCCCGCCAAACAGAGCTATCGCCTGTCACTTAACCTGCAGCTGTCTGACCGACGGAGGGCCTGCTGCCACACTTACACTGCCAACTCATCACCGCCCCTCCCCCCATCCTTCGCCCCTGGCTCCTCTGTACGTGCCCGCAGGGGCCCAGACCGTATCGCCTGGTGGCTCAGCGGCTCGGTGGACTGGGAGCAGATTCAATTTGCTGCGGCGTGATCTAATCTACGGTCTGTGGGAGATTACGGCTCCTGCCATGGAATTGCTGCAGTTCCAGGGATATGGGGAGGAAAAAAAAGGCAACAAATAAAGCATGGAATAAATAACCGGAGAAATCGATACATCGTATGGCTGATGCGGTTGGTGCTCCGCAAGCCCCTGGTGATCTGTGGTGTGACGGTTAACCTTGGCCCGTGGTCCCTTTCTCCGTTCGAGATTCTATCACCACCGACTTCTTCACGTACGTTCACTCTATTTTTCACACCCCACCCCAAAAAAAGGAAACAGATTCTGATAACTTCAATTTTTCATTATCATAGGGGGGTGAATACAGATGATAGGTTGATTATGCATTTCTAAAAACAAGTGAACAAAACCTAAACTTGCTATAACAATGGGAAATTACCCTTACCAGATAAAGAGAAACCAGTTTTTTCTTAATCCTCATTGAAGGAATATCTTCTCGCAATTGTCTGATTAAAAAAAAAAAAAAAAAAAAAAAAAAAAAAAGAGATGGCCCCATTGCAAACCAGGGAGGGGAGGCCCAAACCCCATGAAAAACGATGCCCCAGCAGCGAGCAACGCAGCCCTTCACGCAGGGCCGGGCCAGGGGGCACACCGC
>JAACJT020000052.1:15742628-15757183 GCA_009936485.2 Gymnarchus niloticus | reverse complement strand
GCGCGCCGGGAGCCAGGCAGGGGGGAGGCAAGGGGGGCAGGGGGGGGGGGAGGGGGGGGGGGGGGGAGGGGGGGGAGGGGGAGGGGGGGGGGGGGGGGGGGGGGGGGGGGGGGGGGGGGGAGTGAAGAGCCAATATTAAATTGGTTCTTGTCTCAGGGGTTTAGAGTACAGCACTGAGCACTTGCAAATAACTCCTCTAAATGCCCAAAACCACCATGCCCACCAGCAAAAACCGCTTCGGTCCAGGTGACACGGCGCAAATCCCAATACGACGCAGAGGTCGTCAATGAGGCACTGTCGTGCCGGTGACCATATGGTTGTCTGAATTAATAACAGGCTGGATCACACCCTGCAGCAAGGTGCTCCACCTGGATCTCAGCCCGAACGCATATTCAAATCAAGATGTCCTTCTCTCTTTCATGCCCGGTGACACCAAGCCTCAGCAAGCCTGCTTATAAAGTCCGAATTATGCACTGGCACACGTGACAGATGAAGGGAGATGAGCTAATGAAACCAAGATGGCTAGAAAGTGTGGCATTAACATAACGTGCTCAGGATACCGATCGGTGGGGGAGATGGAGTGAAATCCACATGTGGGTCAGCCCTAATTATAGGTGTGCATTTCACTTTATTTGTCTTTAAAGGCTGCATTGGAGAGACATGAAAGCCTTTAATTCAGGCTGACAAGAAAAGCAATAAAACAATGCAAAGCTCATGTTTTCTGTTTTAAGGAAACACCGGCGACCTTTTCCAAGTACGCTTTGGTTAAGAAAAAAAAAGAAAGCCTGGATCATAACGTGTTCTTGTGTAGTTTTTGATAGGGATTTAATTGCCTTTTCTCCCACTTGTGTTGTTGTTTTACATGGCGATGTGTACTGAGCCGGAGAATTAAAATGTATAACATCAACAAAACGCGCCCACATATAAAACGCACAAGGGCATACATATTTCACGTGTGTGTGCATAAGGGCATGTTCAACATCGACGCTTAACACAGATTTCTTGCCTTCAAGCATGAAATCTACGCTCCTCAGACAAAAATAACCCGAAGAATGACGATGCAGATGAGCCAGGGAAGGCAAAGACACGTTGGGGGTGGGGGGTCATGACGTGTGATGGACAGCCAGGCAGGGAAGGTTGGAAGCGAGTGAGATGGAAAGCAGGATAACCGGAGTTTCCGTGGCGAAGTGTAAGGAGATTGGCCGTCAGTCCATCTGTCCGCCCACTAAACGCGTTCCGAGGAGAATGGCTCGTCTCGGCTAGGAGAGGTGGGGCTGTGATTTTACGTTTTTGTAAATAAGTTATTACAGCTTAACTAAGCCTTTATTGCAGACAATGCATTGCATGTTCAATAAGGAGCCAGCAACTTCAAATGTCCTCGCTTTTAAGCATGCGAATACGTCCCTTTCTTTATACGCCTGAAGCAAGTTACTGAATTGCTCTGCTTCCTCAGAATAGTCAAGTGCATCAGGGCATTCGCCGCTGAAGACGGTGGGTGAGTGTCCCCTGACACCAACGATAGCTGTGTGTCTGCTGACTGAGGTGCCACAGGATGAGGAAACAAAAATGTATGTTCAAACCTCACCACCCGTAGGTTTTGTCAATTTGACTGTTAGTCGACGATCACAGGTAAATGAGAAAAATACTGCTGAGGTGTAAAAGTAACTGTGATGTTAAATTGTATTCAATTTTATTTACTCTATGTACTTTACACATCATTAATCGTTTGTGTCACACAGCAAGAAACTGTCATCATCGAGTGGAGGGTCATTGTCGCTTTTCTCCAGTGGAAGCCGAGGAGCGTTGAGTACGGTAGCCAACAGAATGTAGGTATTTACCATTTTTAAAAAAATTTCGCAGCTTTGTAGAGGACCTGCCCGTATCTGTGTCTTCCGTAAGTCCTTATCCAATACAAGGTTGTCGTGATCCTGGTGCCTGGTCCAGAAGCTACAGTGCTACTCGATGAGCTGAGCATCGCTGCCGTGTAACGCAACAGAGAAGCTGATGAGTGAATTCCCAGTACCTGCTGTCCTTCCGCAGTCGAGGAGGAATACAGCCCCTTAGAATTACTAAGACCTTATATACATTCACGAGGCAGAGATCTCACACAGATTACCTCTGACCGCTAGAACAACTTGGAGAGCCGAGCCCTATTTACACCCAATGGAGAATCAGGATTCGGCTCTTGCTCTTCTGGTAATTAAATGTGATATGTTTAATGAGCATTAATTCAGTAAGCAAAATTTTCCTGATGTGCCGTTATCGTATCAATAAAGGCAGGGAAGGCACAGGCGATTCTCCAGGTTGTTTGTGAGGGGAGACCAGGGCTCCAGCACAAACAGGTGCAGAACTGTCTACGCTTAGGCTCTGCTGCTTGTCCATCAGCTATGCCTGTTCAATCACGTTGCACCTGGTCATGATGCCCCTCCCCCCTGGAGTCTGCCACTCTGGTGGCAAATACATGAGTGTGTGCATAGTGGTTCTGACCTGAGGGGTGGATACATCGGCGTCACCGGGTACAGGGAAGAGACGGCCCACAGCCTGGCCGCCACCCACCTCTCGCATACCTCGCGTACCAGTGAAACAAACGAGGTCACCGGCTCAGAAACGACCACGGAAGCCCACCTCAGTTTCTCTTGGGCCCCTTTCATTCCCATTGCTGACGGAGTTTTTTGTGATTATTATAAGCTAATGTGACCTGGCCCTGTCCCGGTGAAACGGAATTACATAACAAAATGGAAGCAGCACACTGCATCGCTTGACCGGGGTTGACTCAGTAGATCTTTTTCAGACATTTCACTTTTCTGCAGAATTTTTTTCCCCCAGTGCGATTATCATGCTCAGATTAGTATTTCTGAGAATAAAGTGAATAAGAAGAAAAAATAGCAAAGAGATGACACTTCAGTCACCCCCTTCTGTCACCAAACTTCGGTGGCGAGACAAAAGGAACAAGTGTGTTTTGTCAAGGAATTTATTTATCTTCTAACCCCATCAGTCAAAGTGTCCATTTTGCTTTCACATCAGCATTCCATTATTCATGTCTGCCAGAGCAGAATACTCAATTTATTTAAAATAAAGCGGGGGGGGGGGGCAGTCTCTCTAGCTCCATAAAGGGATAGTGCTACATCATAAAAAACTAAATGCTAGGATAAAGGCAGATTGAAAAAACATTACAAAACTGTGGGAAAGGGAGTGACGCATCTCTGCTCTAACATATAGTTAAGGCCACACCCTCTGGCCACACATTAAGACCTGGCCAAGCAGCGGCAGATTCATTACCACCTCCAGATTACTGCCCAGTGCCTTCTGACGTCCTGCATTGTGCCACTTTCCCCACCAACAAACAGAGAGACAAACACCAAAAAACTGAGCGTTCGAGACGACCCAGGACAGCCTTAAGCAAGGACGTCATGCATCCATTATTCACTTCTCCTCTAAAGCTAACCCGATCTCCATCCCGTTCCAATATGCACCTGACTCTTTGTGACTGACACACCCCTCCACCCTCACGCAGAGGTCCTTGGGGTTTCCACACCCTGCAGTTGATTGAGGACGAGCAGCGCAGGGCCCCCCCCTCGGGCAATATTTTCAAAGGAAGGAAATCCCGTGGGCTGGGGTGCACAACCAGGACCCCATGAAAGTTGATGGGAACTCTGGGAAGGCCCGAGGGGGAAACACAGGATGAACTGGCGCACAGATAGGCTCGTTTCATCTAACCACGTGTCACATATGCAGACGCTGGAGCCCTAACAGAAGCCTGTAGCGCTTCTGTAATCCCTCCTTCACTTTGTCAGTGTTTTTTCTGTTTTAATTCTGGTTTAGTTGTCTTCAGTCATCCCTGGAGCTGTGTTTGCTCGAACGTATCACCGAACACAGAGCTTACTGTCGCTTGTGAGCTTGTCTCACACCTGTCCCTCAAACAGTTTAGAACGTTTAGAACGCCGACTTCAAACCTGGAACACGAAGGCCCATTGAAACCATTGACTGGTGCTCTTAGGGCAAAATCTGCATCATATCTGGTTATGCGCGCATCTGCTTATCTGCTGCGCCAGACAGAAAATGACACACGGGAATCTTTGGGAATACACCGCTGAGTCGGCCATATATAAATCATTGTGTATATGCATGCGGAAATGTAAAACACTAGGGGGCGCACATTTCTACTTTGATGAGAGTCATTAACCTTCACAGCAAGACACACAATGATTTTTGTTTTAAAAGATGTGCTTCCCTATTTGAAATGCTCCCTTAGGAGAGGAGACTGGCTCATCTCTCACTTGAAGGGCTTTCACAAGCCCAAAAATGGAGAACGGGGCCCGGTAACCAGCGACTGTGTCAGAGTAGGTTCCGGAGCACGGCTGCAGTAAACTATGGCTAATTAATATTTCGACGCCGTCATCTCTGCGCGGGGGGGTTGTAGGTGTGGGTGTGAAATCTCATCATGCATATTCATCACGGCCCTCTGTGCTCGCTGAGACGAGACACGTCGCGCCCATGGCACGTCGGGGGTCAGCTGATCCGGACGGGGCTTAACCCCAAGGACGTGGCTGCCAAAGTAGTTATCCGTGAAGCCACGTGCTTGCCGACTGGCTCTGACCTAAGACTCCGGTGGGCTGTTTCATTTCTTCGTCCCCCAGCCCCTCTAGGCTCTTTAAATTTTACTGCCGCATAACTTTTTTGCGGCCGTCTTGCTAGCTGTCAAACTCATGGTGTTATATAACAAAGAAAAGTGGCACTCGGCTAAATATGTTATTGGGAGATAAGAAGAAAACAGCACGGCGATCAAATTAAATAAGGATCTTCTGCTGCTTGAGTGTACTTTACTACAGGCTGCCTGATAAGTCTCGGGAGGACGCGCACTGCTGGCCAGCACCTCCATCTCTGTTTGTCAGTGTTTCACCATCACCAGCCACTGAAGAGAAGGACAGAGGCAACGCCATCCCAAATTCGGAGGTTATGAGCATCAAGAGGGATTTTGAGCCGGAGAGGTGAGGTGCCTTGACATTGGAGGTACGTTAATACATCTGAACTGTACTCAGAGCTAAAACAAGCAATGGCGCCTGGTGGCTGGGGTTCAACTGGTGTGTGTAGAATGAACCCTAAACATCACTGACTAAGTTTGTACCAACTGTCATACAGGCCGCTGCTCCTGAAATCTTCTGTGTTATGGCACCCAATCCAAATGGCCACTTTCCTTACCCTTTCATTTTTTAACCTGAGTATGACCTTATGATATTAAAGTTTTGTACATCACAGGATGATTCGATTGGGAGCATGACTTAAATTTAATTCATTTAACAAGGCTGACTGCATTGTAGAAGCTGTATTATTTTAACAGGAATAATTCCGGAAAGCGATAAAAATATATCCATAGCAAAAGTGGAGGACACGGATTCCTAACTTGAAGGTTGCTTAATGGTTCAAGTCTCAGGAGGCAGATGCTGCTGTTGTACCCTTGAACCGGATACTTCAATTGCTGTAGTGAGACATCCAGCCATATAAACGGGTAGAAACTGAAAGTCACTTTGGAGAAAAAGCGTCAACTAAGCAACTAAAGGTAAGGCTAGGGAAAAAAAAAGCGTAATTAAAGGGTTTTCAATCCCGCTGACCCCCAGTCCTCTTTCTCCTTAAGACCCCAGTTAACGGGACCAAACTGGGTGTAATATGGAGAAGAGAGGGTGGGGAGGGACTGGGCGAGAAGCCAACTTTCTCGGAAGGTCTATATTTCGAGCCGATGACCCACGGATGGCGAAGCGGGAAAACAATGTTCTGACATGTGATATACAAGCTGATAACGATGACGTGAGGAGGATAGACTGGCTTCCTAAAGCCACAACTCTTATCTTGATCCCCGCATTGGCGTTATCTGTCGCGACTCAGCACAGACAGCTCGCCTTGTGGAAACCACGCCGTCGGTTTCAGAGGGCGGCTGATATATCGCTCGTGCTTTAACTTAATTACATGAAATGAAGACGGGCAGCAGCCAGCACCCAAGGTCAGACTTGAGCGAGGCCGTAAAGAACGTAGTAAAGGGTGCAAGAAATGGCCAAGCCAAACAGCAGAACAGTTGGTTGGCTTTGAAGACTTATGGAGCGGTGGATGTATTCTGCATCTTGAAGATTCTGTTCTCTGTTTATTGCTCCACTTATCCGCAATTAACCGACTCCGGTGAGCTCATTTCCAGACAGTTAAGAGGCTATTGCAGATCGGTGATGGAGAAGCACAGCCTTCGGAGGCAAAGGCCATTCCACCGCCGTCCCAGTCTCCTTTCACAGCGATGAGCAGAACTGAACTCCAGGGCCACGGTTCAAAGAACACATCTCCGTCAACAAGAAAAGCTCAGCTCGGCTGAGAAAAACCAAGGTCACATGATCCTCAGCAGCAGATTCCCCCGTTACCGCATACCTAAAAACACCACTATAATTAGAGTGTGAAATTATGCTTCGATCCAAAGAGGTATCATGCATGTATAAAGTGGGATTTTGCATTGGAGAGATTTGGGTTAAATATTTCGCTCGAGGGTATAAATGCAGGCCCTCCGAGATCTTGAGCTGGCCACCCTGGGGTTATGATACTACACCCCCATCTATTGCGCTGCCCTCTCTCAGCAGAATTCTCGTGTTTCTAACCTCAACGATAAGAGCCTGGATGCGCTGCTATCAAAAAATGCACCTTTTTCATTTTGCTAGAGCTGCGGTGCGAATATGTCCGCACTGTGCACCTGTTCCATGTAGAGAAACCCGGCAGACCTAGAAATCAACATGGCTGCCCATCACCCTTTCAGTCCCCCATCAATCACTGCCAGCTTACACAGCAGTCTGTAATCACGTTGCTGATTAGAGCTGTAATTACATCGGATTGTTTGAATTTTTCTGTCCTCTCATGGATTACATGTCGCAGCTGCCATTCTGTGGCCAGGGAGGATCTGGGAAAATTGTATTTTGCGAGATCAATATTTACAGTTTAGGGAGTGAATGACAGATACGGAGTTTCCACACTCAAGGGAGTTTTGCTCTTTCTCCCCATCCTCTGAATGTAAATTCTACGCTGGAGGCGGAGTCGACAGTCTCCGTTGGTGGTACGAAGGGGGTTTATTTGGTCTCTTCTATGATGAGGTCACAACCTGCCAAAGACAAGTCAGGGCATGGGCTACCATCTGGAACAGCCGCCGTGACACAGAGCATCACGTATGGAGAATCCGTTACAAAAGTCCCTGCACCGTGACATTCAAGAGCTCCTGGTATCAAAAAATATGGCTTAAGAGCCATCCCATCCACGAGCATAGGATGCTACTTCACTTCAATGCATTTACACCGGCAGTCTCTGGGATCAGAACCGTCAGCAGGGGGTGCCGGGAAGGGAACGGGGAAGACGGTCCACCGTCTGTCTCCAAAAACATCCAGGCGTCCTTCAGCTGTTGGCTCATTACACGTGGATAAGTGACTCGGCTCCTTATGTTTCTGCTAGTAATTGGCTCACGTACAAAAGCGCATTTTTTTCCCAATCGTTTTGCTGCTCGTTTTGTTGGGCAAAACTGCATTTAGTCCTGGGAGGAGAGCCTTATTAAATTATTAATTGGTTATCGTAACACCGCTCCGACCATGTACGCAATTAAAACCCCTCATTCCCAAGCAGGGCCTCCAGCTTCCATTAATCACCTGGGCATAACTGGGGTTGTGTTCTTGCAATTCTGAGGGATCACTGTACTAGCTGTTTGCCGGTCACGGGTGATAAATGCTGAAGGGTTGTGAATGTCAAGCGTCTGATTGATGGGGGGCCCTTGATTTATGCAGAATTGGCCCACTTAAAAAAATAATTTAAAAATTGGATTTGTGACACGCCCTGTGGCTGTTTGCTCCTTACATCACAAATCCAATATTGGATGCATTCTCCTACACAAAACACGCTCGAGATTTAGTGCCGTACTCGAAGGCATGGGGGCGGAGCTGTTTGTCGAGGAGTTCCCTTGTTGACGTTACGTGAATATCGGGGCGCTGTGAACGTGTTTCACGTCAGACGAACTCAACGGAAGCGGGGATGTGTTGATCACGGCTCGCTCCCTCTTGATTTTGTGAGAAAGCACCGGCTTAGTTCTCCCCGAGGAAGAATAGCCAGTCTAGACCTCCAGTTTCCTGTGATTAGCCAAGCCTCGACATTAGCAGATTTAAGTGCGATATTGTTCTTTTGATCAATGCGAGCGCTGGAAATGTGCTTTCAAAAAAAAAAAAAAAAAAAAACTCTGCTAAAAGTTTGCACCGCACCGGGTAGCCCAAACACCATCACAACAGACCTACACAGAACCGCATTTCCTCTCCCTTAAGCCATATGGAAAGTGGCTCCTAAAAGACGAACAGGCCAAAGGAAACAGTGTGACTCTGGTCATTTTAAAGCAACGGGTAGCCGACAAAACAAGGCTTACCTGCAGCCTTATGCCCAGCGGTGCTACACCAGTAAGCCTCCCATTATAGAGCCCGTAGCTTGCATTGTGGAACAGAGTCAGCTCCTCAGTTCTAACAATGAAAACATTTCATGTGCTGCCTATTTTCCTAAAAGCAACGCACTTTGAAGAATCACCTGTTATTTAACAGCTTCCTAATTCTACACCGCGCTATTCAGAAACCACCGGTTAGCTGGCAACTGTATTACCGAGATTGACTATCTGTCCTGCATCCAGAGTTTTGCGTACCGGTTCGTTTAAAGAGAAAGCACTAATAGTGGGAAGTGGTTTATTTCTCCATAATCATGTTCAGTGCAGACTGTAACAGGAGGCACAAGGAGAGGGAGGCTCCTCAGCGTAATGTCAGTCTACTGTGGGGTACACACACATACAACACGGGCAAACTGGAGATACAAGTTAATCTAACAACGGGCTTTTGGACTGTGAAAAGAAACCCGCAGGAAAGCGACGCAAACGGGACGAGCATGCAACCTCCACACACAGACACAAGGAAGGAAGTCAAAGGCGGGACACTGAGAACTGTGACGCCACAGTGTAACCACGTCAATGACATCACAAAAGCTACAGTGGAATAAGCTGTCTGACCTGCTGTGGTTCCCTGGGGGTGGGCTTCCCGTGCCGACTGGAGGCAGTGGTGGTAGTGATCTCCATGATGGAGGTGGAGGTCTCCGAGCGGTTTGCCGTGGCACTGGACTGGGGCGTGATGGATGAGGGCGACTCGCCGACTAGTCGCACGCTGCCCTCGATCTTGATGTTGGGGTCGCCCTCCAGTGCCATGTTGAACACCTTGAGTCCGTTGTAGTAGAGGCCGGACAGCTGGCCCTGGAATGGCCGGCTGCGATCCTTGCCCCCGATCTTTATGGTGGTTTGGCTGTTGAAGATAGTGAGCTGACGCCCTGCGGGAAAACGTTACACACATACGAGAGCGTTGAACCGCGGACCGCCACCACTCCCGGAGGCGAACAGAGAGACGAAGCGATGAGAAATAATCACGCCGCCAAGGAGACGGATTATTTGCCCAGTGGCTAATGAGGGCGATAAATTACCCATCGCCGCTTCCGGCGCGAGTAATCTATTGCCTGTTCAAATGATGAGTTGCCTTGTGAAATGGAGATTCAAACAAAAAGGGGGAAAAATACTCTTAAATCAATGTAACTTTGCTAAAAGGACAATCAATTTGATGATAAAACATTTTCTGAGAAAAAAAATGTAATTAATCCCGTTAACCGCCAAAGTCTAGCTAGAGAGGACGTAATTGAGAGCGGTGGAAAATATTGTGTACGTAACTAATTCACTCTCTCGGTTAACAAGAGCATCTTGAAAGGAAATTTTTCATATACGATTACAAGCATTCTGTTTTGTAATATCTATTTGAAGGAAACATGTAAAAAAATAGGATTAAGAAGTGTGTTATTTTTATGCTGCTGATTGTTTTTCCATGTCTTTTTTTTTTTAAACTAAAATTAATTGCCCGCAGGTACTCATGTATCATATGCATATTCATCCATCCATCCATCCATCCATTTTCTATACCGCTTATCCGTAAGGGTCGCGGGGAAGCTCAGAATATCTTTATTGTCATTGTAACGGGTACAACGAAATTAAGTGGAGCTGGAGCCGATGCCAGCCGACTTTGGGCGAAAGGCGGGCTATGCATGTGTCTTTTCAAATATGATTATCCATATGACCGTGGTGTGGCACGTAGCTATGAAGAGCGTCTGGGATACCCCGCCAGATCTGACTGCATATCAAAGACGTATTCTACATGAAAACCTGGTGGCCAGCTGAGATTGCCTTTTAGCAAAAGGTATGCAGAAACGCAAACATTCAACTGTGTATGACATGGCTTCAAGAAGGTGACTGGGGAAACGGAACAAAAAAAGAAAACACGAAACAAATGTTTCATTCATGGCACTGATTTCATTTGGAAAACGGAAAGCAAAAGACAAACTTCGAAAGAACACCATGGCAGAATTTTAATTTAAGAAACAATCTTATTTTCTTACAGAACACATAAAAAAGGCATGCATCAAAAATTTGTGTTTTGATTTTTAGCAATACATTTTCTTTCTCTTAATCCCCTCTATATATTTACAATATTCGTTAAAGGGACTCCATTTCTGATGCCAATTAATACTGCACTCTATTTAAGATAGCGCTCAGTTTAAACAATGCGGTTTTCATGATCCATGGTAAAAACACACATGTATATGTAAATATAAATATATATATATAGATAGAAATATATAGATATATATGTAAAATGATCTATAAATATAAATGCATATGACTTGATAATCGGACTTTTAGTTGATCATTTAGATGTTTACAGCAAGAAAAAACAAAAGTATAAATAATTTATAGATATTTTTGTTAATACTGTTAATATTACTTCAGGAAGTTGAGTTAGAATTATATTTACAGTCCCTTTAACCTGAAGTTAACAGAAAATACCTATTAATCAGCTGGCACCTCTTAATAGAAGAATATTATGCAAAAGTGTCCAAATATTACAAACTAAATTTTGCTGAACTGTTTTAAATGATTTTGTTTTATTTAGTTTACTGAACATTTATATTTTTTAGGTTTATTGGTGTTACAAAGTATTTCTTGGTTATGTTCAAATTAATTTTATTTGAAGTTTTAATCAATGTTTTTACCTTTGTCGAGTAGCCATTCGTCAACTACTCGACCAAGTCGATATGGGATTCGCTGTCTAGCAATCGCCAGGCGTTCGTTATCAATGTTGCCTTTAAAGTTTAAAGAGACATTTCATTGGTTAAAATCTGTAAGGTCAAAGGTTAAAGGTTAAAACTTAAAGCTTGAGCTATACAACTGGCACAAGAGTTTTTTTTTGTAAATTTTGGAAGTTTAAAAACAAAGCTATCTACAACATTTCACTGATCCAACTTTTCACTCAAATCATTTAATTTTTATTTTAAGCAAACAAATTATTCCTATATTAATTGCGAATTAGCACGCTGCATTTTCATCTAGGTTAATAAAGTTAAGTTATAAACCAACCCAAACCACAAATTTAAACATATCCATATCCAGAGCTTTGCAAAATAAATCATTGCAATTTTTTCCTTCTTTTTTGGCAGACTTTTTAGCTAGTTAAAGTGCTCCAAAGAAACATCTTTTTTAAATTTATTATTTGTAAAATACATTCAGCCTTTTGCACTCAGTTAGACGTTTAGACCAGAGCACAAAATGCATACAGATCAGGTTCGTCCACCTTCATTAAGAAAGGGTGCTAATTAGCATTTACAGGCAGCAGTAAACTGACAGCGAATTCAGCAACTGAAGGTCCTTAGAAAGGTTCAGATTCGAGACAGCAAACAAATAGACAGGCAGCCAAAATTTTACACCAGTAAAGAATCAGACTTAATAGCTAGAATGGGTGAAATTTGTAAGGCTTTGACAAAAGCTTCAGACTGCGACTGTATAGGGCACATGCTGAAATGTAATTCCCCGAGTTCATATTTGGTGAGAAGTCCTCCTTCATGCCGCATACGGAACACCGGGATGTATAATTGAGTTAATTAACAATATCCCACTAGCAATCTCCCCACATGTTACACGAATTCACCTCTGCACCCCACAGATTTTAATTCTTGTAAATATGCACAGCAGTTTCATAACAGCCTCTAAATAATTACAACTTATACCTCGCTGAGTGAAACACAAGGCGGAACATGAAAAGGGCTTTTCAGTTTAATTATACCGTACCTTTCCCTAGCGTGTAAGAAACTTGCCGGGTGTCAGCTGCACGAAACTGTAATTTCACAGGTCTGGGGCAAGTCTGAGCTTAATTCTGGCAAACCGGGGGCGGATTTACTCTCGTGACGACAATGCTTTTGAGTGCCTTTCCATGTGAACTTAGATGGATAAGCAGGAGAAGCGAACAATCTCCATATGTATCAGCGAAGCACCCTTTGACCCTGTGTTGGTTGAACAACAGGAAGATGGATGGATAGGCAAAGCAAAGAAAATCTAGCTAAGCTAAACTAGGGGGCTACTGGATGAGGAGAGAGATTCTGAAGGGGATAGGAAGGGGGTCAGTGGCTCTGGATGCATATCCAGATTCCCCAGGAAGCAGTGGAGTGACATTCTCTTGCTGAGATTGAATCCCAGGATGCCTCATTCTTAGAGAGATCGACAGTGTGTTGTTTCCTCCAGGTGCATCGATTCTGTCCGAGGAGGTGACGTTCAGCGGAGTAACAGTAATTTAGTGAGAGTCAAGGAGGGTTATACTCAGGAGAGGTCAGCGTGGCAAGTCAGACCCAAATCCTAGCTGGCTGAATCGAGGGGAGGGGGGTGCAGATGAAAATTCTTTTAATCATATCTTTATGTCTTGTGGGTCGGACACACAGCTCTGGCGAAAGCCGGGACATTTCATATTCTTTCTTGCTCCGCGTGGCCCACTCGGCAGCCAACGAGGGATAATTCTGTTTCGTTCAGCAAAATGAAAAGGGCCGGCCGGGCGGAATGGACAGACGGCGAACGACTTTGATCTCGATGGAGACCGGATGTGAGACCAAATGTGAGAGAGGTGGCTCGAGTCAGAATTACGAGAGTGATTCTGGACATCCTGGAGGCATACATATGCCGGATGTAGTATTCCACTTAAGGAAATAATTCCCACGATGGACAAGAGATAAATGTGACAGCATGCTTAGATGTGTGTGGGGGAGGGGGACAACCCTTAGTGATCGAGATGTCTGTTCCAGAGATGGGCATGAATATTTATTTCATTTTCATTTGTGGTTTCTGAGTGATCACTTAGCAACGAGTAAGCTACAGTTATGCATAATTGCATTCCTAGACACATATGCGCACTGCGATGGACACACACACAAGCTCACAAGCATAGAGTTTCAACCGGCACACATAGATACAGCCCTCATTATTTTACATGTATTAAATATTACATGTACTGTATTTTGCACTTTTTAAAATTACATTAAGCCCTCTGTTCTTATCACTTGCTGTCTCTGTGCTACACTGTGGTCAGGGGGGAATGTTATCTCATGCCACTGTTTATTTGCATATGGGTGGTGTGAAAATAAAGAATACTTGACTTGATATGATTATCCAAGCAGTAGAGTTTGCTAGCCTAACGGACCCAGACTGAACACCGCAGTCTGATCCATTCACATAGTCGAAGCTCGAACCCAGATCCCGAAATACCCAAGTACCTTTGAACGAAAGTCAGCCCTGATGATGCATTGTGGCAGTGGTACAGTTGTTCATTCCTTTAGCTTGTCTCTCAGGATTCCTTCAGCTGCCCTGCATGACACCCCACACCACAAGAGTGAGACCAGTTCTCCTGTGAGTTCTCTTATCTCTTGTCCCAGACACCAGGCGAGGGGGGGGGTGTATCTACTCACCCGGTCTTACCCTCCGCACTGTTTGTTTTCTGCTAATAAAGTGGTCTGATAAGGTACCGCTTTTATCTCGGTACAAGCCAACGCGACACGCTACCGACTCAGTGAATGGATACGCAAGGTGCTCGGTGATTTAGGTGGCAAGAAAGAAAAGGACAGCGGACATCAAGGCTTGAGACGGCAACAATGTTTCCAAGGCAGTGGGAAAAAAAATCATTTACCCTTTATGTTCGGACTTAGAGGCTCTTCATCAGTAGCTAATGAATCTAAACACAATCACTTCCCGATTGAGAATTTCAAATGAAAGATTAAATAATAGTGTCACCAGGGCTGGCATCATCAAGGGTGCAGGAAGTCATGCATCTACAGCAGTGGCATAGTACAGGCTACGTAACCCCCCACGAGCCTCTAACTGTGGAGACGAAACCACCGTCAGGGTTAGGTCCGTTAGAGGGACACCCGGCATCTTATCGGACTCTGTGACAACCTCAGCTCTACGGCGCCCCCCTGGCCCCAGCCCGTGGCAGATCATACGTCGGGGGTGTGGTCGGTTTTTGTTGCTGTGCCTGCTTTATTGGCCGCATTAATGGGGACGGCATGTAGACCTCAGTGTCCATCTTACATTTGGGGATGACAGTAATTGGACTAAGGACATCTAATGGTCCTTAAGTATGTGATTTGTAACTTTTTAATGAGATTACAAGGTG
>JAACJT020000052.1:15728259-15742528 GCA_009936485.2 Gymnarchus niloticus | reverse complement strand
GGTTGTGGGGGTGCGTGGGGGTGGGGGGGGGGGGGGGGGGGGGGGCGGGGGGGGGGGGGGGGGGGGGGGGCCGATGGGGGCCACGGCTCGGCTGTAATTGTTTCGGACAGCCGATCCATAGAGCCAATCCCTCTGTCTACTAATCTCCTTACCTCCGTCTCTTCCTCATCAGCGCTGTTATTATCAGGACCGTCATCGGCATTATCCCGTCCGAGGGACATCATTAGGATGAAATGGCCATACTGGTCCATGAAGCAATGGGGAGACTGGGTGGAGGAAGGGTGCATATTGGGTTTTAAGAGAAAATAGTTCGACTAGGTGGTTCTGGCCTACACCAAAGTCTGTGAAAAACTAATGGGGCAAGGATTTAAGGAGCGCTCCCTGGTTACTGCGGCCAGCACACTTCGGCGATTCGGCAGGTGAGTAGAGACGGCGGACGAGACTGGCGTACAACAAACTATGAACAACACACCGCTCCAACATCTCAGCCACTCACAGATGCCAATAATAATTAGCATTATTATTTACGATTTACTAATGGGCCTTAATCCTTTATCTGCCCAAGCTGGTTCCCTTTCCCTTTCTCCACACTAATCCACCACTAATGTACTTTGCTCGCATGTTATGACGAATCATTTGTGGATCCCCTCAGATGTGTAGGGGACAATGGAACTCCCCCTCTCTCGGCCTCTCCGATATTAAAGCATTCCTTTGACGTTTTCAAGCAAATTCTTTACATAATAATAATAATAATAATAATACTTGGACAAAAAGTACATTTCAATATCAAAATCAATATTTGCAAGTTATTCAACGAGAAATAAAGCAGAAAAATATGCAATTACTTGACAGGCAACAAGTTGTTCTTATCTCTCTTCCTCTCATTTAAAATTTAAATTCATTTGAGTTTATCTGCACTTTACCGAGAAGCCAAGTCAATCAAGTCCTGATTAGCGCAAATCAGTTAGAAGTAATTCAACTTTTTTTTTTAACATTTTAAAATAACTTTGAACAAGTTTGTTTTTTTTTTTTTTTTTTTCCCCTCTCTCCATAATTTCAGAAGCTGTAGCCATTTTTGTTCAGGATGTAGAAAAGTGCATCAAAATTTCCAGAAAATGGGTCGTTTTGTTCGTTCCGCTGAAGACCCCAGTAATTGTGTACTGAAGGGGAGACTCAGCAGCCCCCAAACTGACCCTACTAACAAAACCACATTATCTGAAATCCCCTTCCACACAGACACTACGACAGCTAAAAAGAGAACATTTAACGCAAGCAGATGAAACTACGTAAAAACATGACATAGGGTCCTTTCCTGTAGCACAGTTCAAAATCAACAATATGCTACACCCTGGATAATAAACTGCTAATGTCCCCCTCGATAATAAACTCATGGTGAACGTTCATCTCCAGCCCAACCCAATTCACTCCTTACAATGTAGCTTTGCAAAAGTACAACCACTCCCCCATATTTAAAAGTAGTATAAACTGTTGTTAATTTGTTTTCATTATCCCAATGCAGAAATAATTATCTAATTTATTTATGCAGTAAATACATGATGAGAGTGTTTACATTCAGAACAATGGAAATATTGTAGTGGAGGATTTGCAAGTTTTAAGTAAACCTAAATAAATATGGTCACTTCTGTACCATGAGCCAATTTGAAACATTAGAAGTCAAATTAGAAAAAATGTATTTTTTTTCTTGTGAATTTAATCTTGTATTAAGAATCTAATTGAAAGGCTGGAATTAGCGATTAGTAAAATTAGTAATCGTAGTGAAAAACTATAATTACTCCAAGACATGAAATGAAAACCTGTGGATGGGAATTAATTACAAGCCTAACCAACCTATAACTAAATGAATCCTCTGCTGTCTGGAGATTTTGAATAGAAAAAAAAAAATAAAAAAATCATTAGTATTATAGTTTATATGTATGCATATATTTAAAAGGATTATTTTGCAGACTGATCCCATGGCAGATCAGACAGATTGTCATACACAGTAGGAGATGACAGAGGTACTGCAAAATGAACTGTCAAATATGAGCCAAGTCTAAATATGTTTGGGACTGGATCTTAAGCTTAGTAAAAAAATGCTTGATTAAAAAAAATCTGAAGATTAAGTTGAAGTTTTGTCAGTTAAACAAAATCGAAACTGTCTTCAGGCTCTCCCTAAAATAGCTACTCTCTCATGTGTAATATGTGTGAGCACCAGCCAGCCCATAATACAGCTCTCTGGAGACGTGTCTCACGTTCTTTCACTGAAACACCCTCAGATCGCTGTACCTCCATCTGGTCTAGGCCTTCCAATCTGGCTATTTTCTCCAGAACGTGAATCCTGCCCACAGGCAATGGATAAGGGAAAGCAAAGCCAGGACAGGCAGGGTTGTAGCGTAATGGATGCAGTGGATGAGCCGGCACCTGTCAGTGTGCACGTGTGTGTATGAGCGTGTGTTTGCATGTTGCGTGTAAGTTCCTCCACGCGCCACACATGCCACAAAACCATTTATTCCTTTTCATTCCTGAGACAAGCCACTGTAATTGAGTCCCAGGAGTTATGCTTTTCCTATATTTTAAGAAAAGCAATGCACATACCCTAATAGATCATGGAATGCTCTGGAACTATGGGTAAGGGAATCCGTGTGTTTCCCTTACACACAGCGAGATGTCTTTCAGAAGACACTTATTGTTCTGCATCGATATTCATCAGCCGTCATGCTCTGATAATTACTGCTTGGCCTCACACTTTGAGTCTGGTGGAGTGCTTGGAGGGAGGGGGCATACTGACATGTGTAACAACAAATACACGTCTATCCCCATTTGATGATTCAAACTTCCAGTTCTAGAATACTGTATTTTGTCAGAGTTAACCCTTTAAATTAGTGATGGGACAAATGAGGCTTCGAGAACCTATGATGGGTGGGAATATCCTAAACTAACCAATCAATGCTGGCACTACATGAGGCTTCAAAACCTGTGGTAGGTGGGACTATCCCAAATGACCAATCAATGCTGGCTGGTACCAGCATCAGTTGGTAGTTCAAGATAATGTCACCAACCACAGGTTTTGAAGCCTCATTTGTCCTATCACTACTTTCAATAGTCTCCTTCTCCACCTATTGCGTGAAACTGACAGATAAATTATCACTGAGGACATACTAATAAATCTAGAGAAAACAGTGAATCCCGAGGCTGATAAGCTGTTGTCAAAGCCCTTTAGCAGTTTAAATGTTAGCAAATTCAATAACCTGGTATTTGACATTTAGAACCCTTTCAAACTGAGTCGTCATTTTTGCTGACATACTGCCTTTTTTAGAGAATAGTAATGTTTTTGAATAAGGAATAAAGCACATTATAGTATAAACAACAGGCAAACACTATTAACACAGTTTTATACGTCTTTCCAAATAGTGCAACATCTGTTGGCCCTCCCTGTGGCAGCTGCCCTGGGTATTTTCTCTAAGCACAGTCCAAACTTGAGAGAAGGCTACGCGATGGGGATGGAGTCGGTTTCTTACCTGTGGGATATCGCTCAATGACAGGTAGGTCATCCACCTGCAGTGTAGCGTTACCGCCACTCCGTGTAAACCGTACTACGTGGTACTTCCCGTCATTTACAAACTTTGACGTTTCTTCGATGTAAATGTCGTCCGTCCCGACATTGAATACTACTCCGATGTTCCCCTTCTCCTGTGGGAGGAAAACAAAACAAAATTGTGCTTACATTACAATTGCAAGAAATAAAATACTTAACAGGACATGGCTCAGACACAACTGTCACTTCTTAAACGATCAAATCCTAATTCATTTGCTGCACGATGTTGATGACAATGATGATTTAGTTGTGTTTCTTGCACCCCTTTGGGGAAAAAAAAAAAAAAATCAAAATATTCGACATAAACCAATGCTAAAACCAAAAAAAGAATCACTTTATAGCCATAATGCCTGGAGAAAATACCACAACAACCTCCTTCCGTGTTTTAATTCCCAAACTGTTATTTGATCTAATTTCATCAAATCCTACCGCTGCTCGAAATCAATTTATCCACGGTATCGAACCGACAAAAAGTTTCACCATGCATTATGATACAGACTGCTGGAATGACATAGATGGCAGACAGGTATGAGAATTAAATATCCTTACTACTACATAATGAAATCTCCAGGAAGCTTTTTGTTTATTTGCAGGACGTCCCCTAAATCTAGCTCTGTGGTCATATCTAAACCTTTTTCATGATCCTAGTAATGACTGGAGGTTATTTGATCTCCTTCAGTTGGAAAGAAGAGAAAGGGTCGGAGCTTTCCGATAACGTGCGAGGCAATAGCGGGAACTGGTTTATTATAATGGGATTTCAGCCTTCAGAGAAGATTGAGGGTCAGAATTCAGTTCCTGGGGTACCAGCCATTGAGTGTTTGATGATGAAGTGGCTTTCCATGAGCTGCAGACAGCTACAGCCTTATCATAGACTCTGCTTCTCTTATCTAGGCTAGCCTAGTCACATCAAACAAGCATTCACCTTCATTCAGGACGGCGCTCACTAACAATTAAGCCCAGCCTGAGCCAAACAGCTTCCGATACAGTAATGATATTAAATAAAAGGTCTGCTGTCCAGTAATTTAATTACTGACATATCAGGATGTTGACCTGAAATAATGTTAAATTGACTGATTTTCTGAATAGACACAAAAAAGTGTTTCCTGGGCAAATTCTCTGTTAATGTAGTATTTAATTTAATTGCAAAAAATGCTTCTATATATTAATTACAATGTAGCAAGAAGAAATAGCACAAATTATCCCGCTAATAACATGCAAACCTGTTTAAACTTACGTCACATCCCACATCTTGTGATGCATCTGGCTCGATACTGCGGTCCACAAATGGCCTCATAGTCATTAAGCTAGCAGGCTTTAGCATTAGCATTACCATCAGGCCCTTTTCCCATCATAACCTCAACTTCAAAGATTCTGCCTAGAACGGACTCTTCCTCGATTTATTTTACAATCACAATTTTAACCGTCTGGGTAAAGGGGAAGGTGATGCAACATCTTGTGGACTTTTTAAGTACTAATACTTTAGATCTCCAAGATATTTTCAAGGTTTTAAGAAACAACCCAAAATGCTTTGCACTTTGCTGTCTATCCCAGGAGTAGTAAAATCCAGTGACTTTGCTTACTGTGGGGCAGGAATGATTGTACGTTTCTAGGTATCTTAAACTGGGAAAAACAGTTAGAGGTTGGATGGAAATGACATAACAAACAGCTGAATCAGTACTGGAATGGGGGCGCTATTTAGGCTTTGTGTGTTTAACAGCATAGGGAAATGACCCCACTTAGGAAATACGCAGACACAAAGCAGTGCAACAGCATAGAGCTTAACACTGCCTTTGCAATGCAACTTAGTCACATGACAGCATGCAAGGCATCATGGGAGAAATCATTGCTGGCAAAACAGAGGTGAGGTATATTTCCAGATAGTTCTTATTAGCTGTATTTGACTTTACTACAGCTCGACTTTAACAACAGCATGATTAAAAAACCAACTTTTATTCCAGAATGATAAGATTCATTTAAAATTTGGCTTTCACTGGCACTAATGAAAGCTCACTGACACCCAAGACAGTAGACCAGAAAAAACTTCCATACTGCTTCAGAGATAATTCCCCCTCAATAATCAGTTTTCCTTTGAGCTTTATCTTCGGCGCCGCTGCACAAGTCTGAGGCCTCTTTACCGCGGACGACAAACACGTCCACACAGTAATGAGAGTGGATTACACGATTTAGGTGCCTGAACCCATTATAAATTATCCAGTCGAGTTGAGCGGCGCGGCACAAATCCTCGACAAACAGCGATAAAGAGAACATCTGGTTGGAGGCTCAGCCCGGCGGCGGAGCAGATATCATTATCCAGTCAGCAGTACCTCGGACCTGGTCGACATCTTCCTATGGCGTGGCGAGAGGCCCGTCACCACGCCATAGCGTGCCATTCTGAAGTGGCACTCATCATTAACTATGGTAGCATCCTGCTATTTAAATGCCAAACCCACGAAAACGCAAAGTGCGTTAAAGAAATCCAAGTGGCTATTGTGGACTTGCTTATTGATCTTCCGTTGGCCCCAGCTCACGTTTGCACGTTTGCACGGTCGAACTGTCGACCGTGTCTGCCGATGGTCAAAGCTCTGCAAAGGACTAGACCGGAAAAGGAGGCATTTAGAAAGCAGGAAGTGTACAACAGGCTGGTGAGACCCTCCGCCCCATCTGCCATTTTTATTGCGGCACTCATTTCATCAACGGCAATAAACATTGCTTCTTTACCGCAAAAAAACTGATTACCAAACACGCCTGAATAGCCAACCAGAGAGAGAAAGTGAGAGTGAGATACTGTGTATCCGATACAGGAATCATATATAACATGCTTTCATCAGTTTGCCTTGTTCTGAAGAGAATTTTCTGGAAGAAAATACAGCTGTTGATGCAGAAACCATTTTGTCTTCTCAAGGACCCTTAAACAGTGTATTTTAACACTAAAAGACTAGAGGTGGGGAACCTACTTTCAAGGACTGTCAAATGCATAAAGAAACCCACTCATTTATATTTTTATAGGCCCATTACTTGAAGCACAAAAAAGGAAAAAAAAAACAGATTTAGTGGAAGAAAAACCAATTAAAGTGTCATTTTAATAGCATCCTTCAATACAGTTTTTAACACTCCCCTAAGTCTCCTTAATAAATTCAGTGCATTTACTGGCAAAGTACCTATTCAATTTCCACATTAAAAGAATGGGGGTGGGGTGGGGGGTAAATAAACAGGGCAGAGAGAGCATCAAGTTCTTCGAGTGATCTGAGGGAGAAAACCAAAATGGAGGCAGGCAAGACTGGACAAATCCCATAATCTTTGGCAGTCTTTCTGGCTCTGCAGAACTTTCTGAAAACGGCCCCTCCATGCTGCTGCGGCAGTGCCACGCCCATGCTGCCCCATTTGCCGCAATGTCACAAGTGTTGTTAAAAAAAAAAGAAAGCAAGCGCTCAGTGCCATATGGGTTTCCATAATAACCCCCCCCCCCCACTTCTATTAACAAGTGTTTCTCGTAGAAGACGACAAAGAAAGATTAAGTGGGGAAAGTGAATTGTGGTAGCAGACAGGCCACCTCACTATACGATCAAGGTGAAGGATAACGGCAGCCACCCGCTGTCCCATCCCCGCTGACAAGAATTAACACTCAAAAAGTTGCCTTTGGGGTATTCGATGCGCTATTCTAATAATTAGTAAGACTCTGCCACTAACCAAGATGTCATGATTAATTACTCATCGAATTATAATTGAATTCAATTAACTGCTGGAATATCATCTTTCAGTAGCCTTCCAGCTGGACGTGTGTCTTAGCCGGGAGGATATTGAAAATATGAGTCCTCATGGAGTCCAACTACCACAGCTGGTAGTTAGCTGTACCTCACTTTAACTAGCCCTATACTAGAGAATCTAGCAGCAGCGGTACATTAACAGCATTAGTTGTACTGTAATGAAAGGTGCTAATACTCATGACACCCCTATTTAACACCTTTGGTTACCACTACTACAGGCTAAGAGAGTTTCCAGCACTCAACACCACTACTCCTGTCATCCTAGACCAGTCCTACTCATCCCTGTCTACGCTGCCACTCCTTAAAATGAAATTTAAACGGCGCCGCCTTTTGAAATGAGTTACAACTGAAGACAAACGAGGCTTCGTTTTCAAGTGCTCCTCGCAGAACATCGAGAAAAGTCAAACGAAACGTACCTGGGAGAAAATTAATCACGAGCCGCCTAATGCGAATTTGTAATTGAATTCATGAACTCCATGCCACAGGCTGCAGCGTGGCGAACAGTCTGAGAATGGGAGACATTTGCAACCGATGATTCAGTGCCATTTCGAATGTGCTGGACAGGCTCATAGAATCCCCCATCCCCCCACCCCAGCCATGCCAGTGGTGCTGTAAAAATATGAATGGTCAAAAGCAGAATTTTTCAACCGTCTCTGGAAGCTCATTAGGACATCACCTTCTCTAAATGAAGACAAATCTGCCGTTTGTGTTTCATTAGATCATCTCTGTGCTTTAAACATCAGTGAGAGAGTAAAACATTTTTTCAGTATGATCAGTGTGTAAAGCCTTGAACTCATTGTCTGCTCGGACGCCACAATCAGAGCAGATGCTGGTGTGATTGGAGTCTGTTCTTTACTGCCGGGGGGACTTTCCCTCCCCACACCAGCTGTCTGAAGAGCTCCCACGATTGATGCAAGGAGCCGCGCCTTTGCTGACTCCCCCAGCCTGCACTGTATCTCTGCAAAGCATCTCCATAATGTCGCAGATGTTTATGCATCATGCGTGTTGACAGCATTGTGCCACTGTCAGATTTCATATTTCCAATTACGGGAATCCGTCGGCCCCGGTTTGCAGCACAGTTGACGACGGACAGGCTTTGGGGAAAATGAGCCCCACCCCTCAACAGGCCTCAAAGCAATGACACTAAAGCTTCACCTCTCCAATCACACCTGCCTAGGTGAGAGCTGCAGCTCCACCCTCTACTTTGCTCCTGAATTGTGATTGGCCCAGACTCCTTGGTGACCTTGACAGTTAACCAGTCCAGTCGCTAGGCTTTCCACCTTCAGGCTTCTAATGTTGGGGGCAGGTGTGGTCAGGGAGATCAACTCTTGGTTGACTGAAGCAGACCGAAGCCCCCCCCACCACCGTAGGTCAGAAACAGGCTATCCCGTTACGTGACTTAAACTCATGTTCCAATCTAGTACGGTTTGCTTCAAAGGAAGGAAGCTTGCTGAATTAAAACCTGGAAGCAGGACCACAGGAGACAGCTTCTGCTGTTTGACCTTATCTTTTAATTACTTCTGACAGTTTTTATAGCAAACCCCATTAATGAAATTACAAAAGTAATGGAATTATTTAAAAAATAAATAAATAAATTAGATTGCCAATTTTTTGATCCATTAATAACTTTTCTCATTCTCTCCTGTTCTTTTCTTCCCCCTCTCTCTTTCTTCTGTCTCTCACACATGCTGGCACATGGATCGCAATCGCACGCCCTTGGGTGCTATGTGAGATGGAGAAAATGGGCTTCATCTGAGTTAAGGAGGTGGAAGAGCAGGGACAAAGCGGCAGATCTGAAAAGGCTGGCTGTAGGGCAGTAGCCTGCATACACTCACACATTCAGCCAGATGTGGCACACAGAAGCAAGACTGCTTCAGTGTGCGTACATGCCACTAGGTGGCGCTAGATTTTGGGAGCACGGTGCTACAGATGTCACCAAAGAAGCCGTGTGGCGGAGGTAGAGAAGTACACCCTGTGTTCAATTAGAGCACCAACTGTCTCTTTACAAGGGCATAATGGTGCTTGTTCTCCATGAGCCATTCTGAGCAATGCTCAGGTTGACTGCGCAAAATGACAGACGTGCGCACCCTCCCTGTCTCTCAGTGTTCAGCCTTTCCCCTGGCGTCCTGGAATGGCTGTGATCTCACTAGCATATCATGGGGAGTCAATAGCCGAATTTGTGTTCTTCCTCTCGCAGCATTTTCTTTGTATTTTTTGGGAGGAAGTGAAAGTTTAATGGCACTCCCATTAACCGCCCACTCAGAAGCATAAAGGCGACTGGGAGAGGTGATTCTGTCCTATTAGGGGACATGGATGCAAGAAGGAGAGCTCATCTGCCTCTGTGGATGTCCCGTGTCATACTTGCCACTGGGGGGTGTGTGTCATGCAATTAGTCATGGGCGCAGCTGTTCTCCTTGGGTGCAGTCAGAGGAGAATGGCCATTTTGGTCTCGCTCCAGGTGCCACCTCTGGTGGGGAGGAGCCATGACATTATCAAGGCAAAGAAGGAAAAGGAATGAAGCTGATGGAAATGGGAGTTCTGTGGAGAGACCAGCTGAAACGTGACTGCCACTGTGCTGGTCGTTCTGGAGAAAACAATAAGGTTCTGAGTGGGGCTGCCAGCCAATAATCAACCTCCCCTTTCCGCCAGCCTTGCCCTCCAGACTCCGGGGTGCTGATGTGCAAAATGTGAGGGTTTCCATCGAGATTTTAAAATCAAGTCCTCCAGCCTAAGGTGCCTAATTATCTGTGAAGTTGGCTTGAAATTGTTTCTACCGGTAGCAAGGTCTATCAAGTGGCTTTCTACTTCAGAGCTCCATCAAATAACTCCAGTTAATAAATCAGCAAGCCAGCCATTGGCGTCGAAAGCATGAGGAGGAAGAAAGGGCAGAAATCAAGAGGAGAGGAACGAGGACAGAAATGTCCTGATCTCCAGTCGATGCGTTCACCCGAAGAACACCCAGGACCAGACGGATGTGTGGGTCTGTCACCTCTCACAGCCATACCAATGTTCCGCTCCGTGACAGAATGTGAACATTTCCAGAAACAGGCATCCATGTAAGGTTCCTTCATGCTTCCTCATGTATAGCACAGTAGAGTCCGTGCAAATCATACGGGAAATGTGTGCGTGTATGCATGTGCTTGATAAATATATAGTATTTTATTGATCTTGCTGGGGGAACGTTCCTTAGTGTAGTAGCAGTGGTATACCCGGGTACACAGAAAGGAGAGCAGTACACAAAGAAAAAGAAATTCATAAATAAGCCGCAGAATGAATAAGAAGTGGGATGTATAGGTGGCATAAGGACTCACAAAGACTCTACAGTACATTCAGAATTTACCGGAATACAACAGTAGGGAAAATACAACAGATACAACCATGTTGGACATCTGTGTGTGTGTGTGTGTGTGTGTGTCTGTATCAGTGTGGGTGTTTCCAGGCAGCAGGAGAGCAGATAGACCGTATTCATCACTGACTGTAGGGGCTGCTGTAACAATGCTAATTTATTCAACGCGGAAATTTGCATTCAGAGCCAGCTGAGCGGTTTGTACCTGAGCTGAGGGAGCGCTAACGGGGTGAGAAGACTAACAGGATGTACAGCATGGATTCTGACCCCCCTCCCCAACTACCCACCAGCTCGTCTGAGCGCTTCACCATTTTCCCCCTCTAAGACAAACCTCCTGAGGCAATGGACAGAGGGCAAGGAGGTCCACCGGGCAAATATGGGATCGAGTCGCCTGGTCTCTTGGACCTGGAGCTTTGTGGAATGGCGAGGCGGGGACCTGGGTGGCCCATGTGGCCAAGTGAGGCATGCCCATTGATTAGGAGGATGTGCTAGAAAAGGCAGCATCAACGAAGCTTTCCAAGTGTGCTGTGGGTGTCACCACAGGGAAGTGAGTTCAGGCCACACCCCCATTTAACTGGAGGCAGGCAGACATATTTTCAGCTCTTACTTCAGAGCCAGGGCGCTCCAGCTTCAAAGTGGGTCTGACACAGAATGGCAGCAGGAACAGCTTTTTGAAGAATTCTGTATTGGTAATAAAGCTTGCTAATAAATAGTCTATCCTCCAGAATATGGAGAAATGAAGAAGACGCAGTTCCTAACATCGTTAATGCAACCGTCTGGGTCATTAAGAAGAAGCATTTTACATTGGGAATAGAACGACGCATGTCATCTTAATGCGGCCGGCAGATCTCCAGGGGAATGTATTTGTTTTGCATTATCTGTCCGGCAGATGATCGCATTTCCTTTTCATCGCGACCTGTTGGGACAAGTTCTCAGGCCCCGATGTGATTGCGACGTGTAAATTCGTCCCTTGAAAAGAGAACTTAAAGGCGGGCGGATAAGAACCCATTTGCAGCTTTTTGGGGGTGTGGCGATTTCACTGGGATGGGAAAGGCACACCGACCTCTGTCTCCAACAGGGTTTGGTGTTGTCAGCGCCATCTTGGGTGATAATGAAGGCCGTCCTGCCCGGGGCCGCCTCTTGCTCAGCACGGCACACCATATAAAAAACACACGAGGGCGTCGCTCCATCTCTGCCTCCGTCTCCATCCTCCCACCTGTCCCGCCGTTGTATGTTCTACGCCCGTCCTCTATCTCCGGGCCTCTCCTCCAGTCCTCCTCTTCTCTGACTCCGTCGTACCTCATTATCGGTGTTAAGCCGCCGATCCCCAGGGAGTACGCTGATATCTCAAATGCTGATGCCGCAGATATTCAGGAATGGTGCAAGAGCCACCGCTCTCGCTTTCCAACGCCTCCACTGCCGTTCTTCATGCCCTTCACATCCTGGCTGCCTCCTCATTGGTCAGCATGGGCTGCCTCCATCTTTTTGCTTCTTAAGCCAAATTTTTAACATGTTTTTAATCTTTAAAATATATATACAAGCTTCTGACAGCTTAGATGGTCGCTGGCAGCAGTGACGTGAGTGAGAGCAATAATGCATGATTCAATGCAACAAGGTAGATCGCAGATGCGATCAGTAGATAAAATCTTAACACTCTCAAGGTGGAGCGGTCCAACCCTTGTGGTAGGGGGGTGAGAGAGGTCAGCTGCATTGTGGGTTCTCCTTGTCTGTCTAGCGGGGTGGAGAATCGATAATGTGGGGGGTGCTTTCGGCCACATGGCTGCCGTCCGACGACTCCCTTCCAGCCCGTACCTCAGAAAAAGACGCCCAATGATTTATTCATCATCCAATTTGCACTCTCCTTTTAAAAATTAATCTGCACAATCTTTCCCATGCCGATCAATGGGCCTGTTCAGCTCACGTTAGAAAAGGCGGTGTGAAATCTGAGGGGTGAAGCTGAAGGCAAATGCAGGGTGTCGCAGGCCCTCAACTGCAGCGATACGGACCAAAGCCCTTGGCATCACAATGGCCTTTGTGGACTACTCCTCATCTGACACTTGTCGACCTCCATCCTCAGTTTCCAAAAATCCCACACTTGGGGCTTTGTTGACCTTTCAACCCCCCCCAATTCACTTACTTTCCCCTATAAATGTCAACCTCAATAGTGCAGAAAAACCAAAAACATGGCTACTTAGACCAAGAACGGCACACATTTCCTGGTACCCCTGTCTTTCCTGTCCCACACTCGGTGGTGCAGCTCACATTCTAGGTGAATAAGTCCAACTAAAACAGATCCTTGGGTTTGAAATCTTATCGTTGTTGGTTAATGACGTGTGGGACAACAGGTCGCCAAGACTGGGGACAGTACACAGAATTTCTGACTGGCATTGAAGCGAGGGAAAAGCACTGGCATTGAACAGTGGGACAGATTAGCCATAGAAGAAGGAGCTGCAGGTGCTTGTGAAGGGTCTGGGGCTGAAGTAGAGGGGCCCCACTCGAGGGACACTCGACCCCCGACCGTTCGGGGCTTCAGCCTCCACTCTGCCGGTGCCCTCAAATTGTTGACATGCCGTAGTTCCCCTGGTGCCGGGCTCTCAATTCCCTCTCACAGCAACATCTGGACAAGAGGGCGGCTGAGAGGGATGCGTCGGGAGAGAGCGTCAGGAAGTTTGAAATTCATACAGTCGGGGGGGGGGCAAAGTGGGGCCACTGTCTGTTAATGTGCTGCAATTCATCCACTGGGAAAATATCACTTGATGAGTAAAATAAATCGCACGTCTGGGGAGCGTGTATTTAATAATGGATGAAAGAGGACTCTGAGGTAAACGGAAAATGTACCACGTATGCTACCTACTCTTATTATATATACATTTTCTTCAGAGGACAAGTCCCCACTCTGTCGTACACTCATAAAACGTGTCAAATTAATAAATTGGCACCCTTTTGAAATGCAAAACATGTCTTTACCAGCAGCTGAAGGCTTCCTGAGGTGACCAGAATACTGATTCCACAATGTTTTTGCAGTGGGGGGGGGGTTTGAAACAGTTTAGTAAAAACAGCCGACTGTCAAATGAATTCACGACACATCCCAGCGATGGCTGAGGGAATCTGCTGATGTGGGGGACGTATTTTTTGTCACCCTAATTGCAAACATGCATTTGTAATGTATGGAGGAACATTTACCACCTTCCTCAGTATAACGGCCCTCCGTTGCAGATGTAACTTTGAGCAAAGATCTAAATATAAAGCTAATGAAAACTGGTCACGCTACAGAGAGCGAGATTCTCCAGAGCTTCCTCATTCTGGTGACAATTAGGCTGCCTGCCAGGGAATGGCTGTCATTAGCAGAGAGTGTTAATCCTGCAGCTTCGGTTGCCATCAGTCCATCGCCACGGAGACGTGGGTGGGTCTGGCTGCTACGAGAGCTCAACCATGGCAAGTTTCCCTACGAGAACCCCTCCAACCTTTTAGAGGCATGGGGTTTGAAAGACGGGGGGGGGGGGGGGGTCACGGTATACCATGATTACAAGTGCCAGAGAGAAAGAAAAAAACTGGAGGGAGTGT
>JAACJT020000052.1:15688136-15722615 GCA_009936485.2 Gymnarchus niloticus | reverse complement strand
TTTAAGATGTTCTCCGCCAGCGCCACAAAAAAAAAACAACACAAAAAAAAAAAGAACCACCCCCCCCCCCCCCCCCCCCACACACACACACACACACACACACACACACACACACAGACCCAAAAGGGAATTGAATTTTCACTCTGGGCTCTTTGTGTGATATACACATTCCATTCGGCGATAACGTGTGAACTTCAGCTGCGCAGCCACCTAAAACGCAGCCCCGCCCAAACAGTCAGTTTTTAATGATTAGAAGAACCAAGTGGTGCTTGAGCCTCATCAGACTATTAATCTGGAACCCTGACCTCTGGGGAGGGGGGAAGCAAGACAGAGAGTGGGGCAGGCAAACTCACAGACAGATGGGTAGTAAATTCTGACAGCATCTGGAGGAATTGGATGAAGGAGAGTGAGAAATGCAAGGAAAAACACGAAGGGAGGTGCAGAGACACATGGAGTGACAGAAAGATGTGTACCGCACTCCAAAGTGATCCAGAAGGGACAGGAAATGAAGGTAGAGAGATGCATGGGTGGAGTGGGGACACTGGGGACACTGAGGACACTGGAAGACTCAGCAGGGTGTTGTACAACGCTACAAGACTGTGGCAATCTGCCTGTTCCAGTCACCTTAGCCAGGGACCTTGGCTGGCATGCACATGGCAGCCAGACGATTAGGTCACGCGTCCTCCACAACAACGCCTCTTCAGGTAGAGGCGGCTGTTGCCAAGGGAACCGTCACCACTTCTTTCACCTGGACCTTAGTCCACTCTGGAGATAAGCTCACACGCCCCCCAGCACATACTCCTGACCTAGACAGCTGGATAGAGGTGTGATTACCGCTGATTCCTTCAGACAGAGTGAGTTCAGAGGGGGGGGTCATCTGTGGGGGGGGCTGTAAGCTGGGGGCTGAAGTCAGGTGGCATGACGTCGCTAGACATTCATCAGCCGGCATGGTAACTGCCTCCTCCTAGACCAACTCAGGCAGAAAATGAACATCTGTCACAGCAATGAGCACGGATGGTCGGGTCTCCTCCACCCCACTCCATCCCAGTCCCCTTTAACAATCACACTTCCCACCCGCCCATACCCACAAAACTGTATGTGCTGCAAGGAGCATATTGCCATTTACACTATGCCCAGATCACTTACACCCCCTGGTTTAATGCTGATCACACAAGGTCCCCGAACCATCAGGTGACAGATGCCGTCACCTCACCCCCTAATTAGCCAAAAACCCAGGTCAAAGGTACCCCACTACAAAAAGTCACTGTAATGGAATGATGCTCTCCAATGAACCATAAGTTCTCTGCGTCTTCAGCTCTGAATGTCGCGGTCTCATTCTCTCAACAGCCACTGCAGATGTTGGGGGGGGCTTAATAAAAAAAAAAAAAAAAAAAAAAAAACCAGAACAGCGTTTTCAGCCCAAATCCTTTCAGAGCGCCGCAATTGGTGGGGGAGGGGATCAACCTTATTGCTGTTCTCCTGAACACCTCCAACACATTGATACCTAAGTTCTATCCAAAGTCAGAAAAATGCCTATTTAAAAAGGCTCTCATCGTCGATATTTTAAGCAGCAATAAGGCAGACCTGAGGATATTTAAAGATGCCTGTAATGAAACAACTGATGTCATTCCCTGGTTGGGGAAACAGAAATACAACAGAGACAGAAACACATATTAATAAAAACCGGATGTCCAAGCATTGGCTGTGGCAAACTGTGATTTGGAAATAACACCCTATGTTGGACCTAAACCCGAGATATCCAGGAATAGAGTCCCTCATAAAGGTTCTGGTCTCGGCAGCACTGATTCTGCCCAAGCTGGCGTGCTCAGGTATCGGGTTCTGTTTGCTCAGCACCGCTGGCACCATGCGTCGTCCTGCATGCATATTTCATTGGCAGCTCTGTTTGCGAAAAGATGGCCCCCATTGCAGGTGTGCAGCATGGCCTGTGGTGGTGGGGTCTCTGTCCAAGTGATCGATCGTGCTCATCACAAACCCCTCCCTCCCGACCTACATAAGATGCTGAAGGCCTGGGTTCCCAACACTGCTCCCCCTCTGCAGCCTCTGTCCCCCTTCACCACAACCCCCCCACTGCACGTTTTCACTCCTGACCGCCCCCCTGTCAGTTAAGTGATGAGCCAAACATGATTGACCGTAGCACTTTTTTCATGACCATCCTGTGATTCCCTAAGGGAACAGAAAAATCCAATGTTCTGTTTTTCTAATACAGACAAAGCACAGCAGAAAGGAAAATAAATCACAGAGGAAGAATACAAGTGTGCGTCAAAGTCTCTCGATCACGGCTGATAATGGCTGGGGGGGTTTAGCAATCCCAGGAGGCTGCTGGGGGGGGGGGGGGTGTCTTCTCCCATGGCCTCTCTGCTTTCTGTTCTAATCTCATCTCCATCTTCTCTGATCTTCCTCTGCACTGTGCTCCCCTCTGCACCCCACAAGTCATGTCCAGGTGTTAACAGCCCATCGGAAACTTTGTCTTTTTTCCCAGATTCTTGGCTTCTTTGGACACGTATCCCCAGGCTCATTGTCTGTGCCGTAAAGATTCCCCTGACATCGTTCATCATGACGCCTCCACAAATTAGTACATCCTCCGAAGTGTGCCAAATGAAGCACCGTCCACTGCACACAGACGAGCATACGTTGGTGAATTAAACACAACCGCGCACACGGCTACAATTTTAAAGTCACACACACATGTATAAATACAGAAGTAGCACCTTTGGGTTAAAACAAAACACTTTTCGGCTGTGAATGCAGACCAGCACCCTTTTATCCAGCTGTACCCAACCTGCAGCACCAGCCTAGCTCTGACACACACAACAGCTGCCCCTGATGCACGTGGGCCTCGGCAAAGTGGCAGAACACAGCGGTCCTAGGCAGGGGAGTGTGAACCCGCAGGGGCTCTCACCAGGCTTAAATAGGTAAAATAGGACCCAGGCATCCAGGGAACAGGAGAGACGAGCAGCAAAACCGGGATAATATCCGGCTATTTTGGATCGCATGTACTCCATCAGCCGACAGAGAGGTCAGGAACTATTTACCTCTTTAACACATGAAGATGAAGAGCAAGGATGAAGGGATAAAAGATGGCAGAGACAGGCAGACAAAGTTTCACGGAGATGTCGACAGATCCTTCGATGTTTCTCGCACCTTCTACTCCCGCCATTCTCTGTGCTAGGCCACATCACCACCGAGGAAAGTCCAATGTGTTTAATAGGGTGCTCGCAATGTAACGGTTTTTGGGTATTATGGTGCATTTTAGCCAGGGATCAACGCCACACAGTAACAAAACAAGCTCTCAGAATCACCTCAGGAAACATTTTCTATTTTGTATTTCAGCAGGCACGACTGACTTGCCTTGGGCTACGGTATAACTTTCTCACTGCTGGGCTGAATCGTTGATGATACCCACTGCTTCTTTTATACCGCACTGCTTTTTGCATTTAAATCATATTCAGGCTCAGCCGTGGGCAGCCAGTGTTCTCGGATTATGCTGTTACCACGGACCCATTGGAGATACGTGCCGCAGTTTAATGGTAAGACCACTGCTTTCCCTTTCAGGAATTACTTTTTGCAGTCTTGAACCTGCAGATTCAGCTTAGATGATTCTGGAACGAGACGGTGAAACACCCCAAGGTCTGCTGATCCATAATTTGCATTATTAAGCCAGTGTACTGCAGCCTGTGCAGAACAGCTGGTCGGTCAAGTCCTGGCCACGTGCCGATTCTATGGGTCACCGGGACCCTGAACCCTGAATATCGAGTCTTCCTTAGACAGCAGCCAAATAAAATGTCGGTCTGGGGAGGGGGGGTGGGGTGCACATTCCCATCGCAGAACCGCTTTGCTTTAATGCAAAGAGGAAAATCATCCCCGCTGTTAAAAGATTCCAAATGACGGCACCTTCTTTGCTAGACCCGTGACAGCAGTGTGACACTATTGTCCTAGAGGGCTGGCAAGTCGAGTGCGGTCATCACAACGTTAGCCAGTTTCTGTTTAGCACCTTGGACCTGAGACACTGGCCCATGTGCGTGAGTCACAGAATATCGGCCGATGCCATCTACCACAGCTTCTCTTCCGTTCTTCTCCTCCTGGATGGAAAAAAAGTCGCTTGCTGGATACAAAATTCTCTCCTTCCTTTTTCTGGACAGAAATAGTTCACCGTTCAAAAATATGACACAACATTATTATGCAGTGTGTCATAATGAAGTGCCACATTTCCTCCAGATATTCTGTTTTGGTTTCCCAGCTTTAATTACAGTCATAATATTGCGCACAAAAATGAGGCTCCAGCCTTAACTAAATTTAGATGCTGCATTAAAATGGGTAACATGCTAAACAGCACCGCTGGAGAGGTAACACAGCATCGGCCACACGCGGGGGTGGGCGTTGTTGGGATGCGCAATCATGTCCGTGACGGCAGAGGTTATGCTTCCGCGCCTCTATTTGCATGTCAGGACTAGCTGAGCACAGCCAGCTAATGTGGCTACATGCAGCGCGCAGAGGAAATGGCTCGCTGAGTCCTGTGGGTCCGAGTGTGGGCTGCGATCTGAGCGCATTACGGTGAATGCGGAGTGACAGCAGCACCCGGGCCAGGGATTAAAAAAAAACTGTGTTCTTCTCTGATTGCTGACGGCCTGGGGAAGCACAGGAAGAGGGAAGGAATAAAAGCAAGTCGCTCAGCCAACCCCCCCAACTGAAGTGAGTCACCAGGGCAGCCCCCCCCCGAAATGCTGTGAAAGCCAACCGGTGTCGGACAAGGACAGGATGTTCGTTGCTGCTGTGTGAGACGGAGCCCCGTTGAGACTGGAACGTGAATGGGAGACGCCTGCCCTGGGACAGGGAACAGGAAGGACAGGAAGATTCTCACCAGCGAGAATTTGGGGGGGGTGACTCCACTCTGCTCGCTGTCACCCCATACTGTTACAATAAAGCCCACAATGGCGCTAATTAAAAAGGCAGATCGCAGTTTAAGTGCATGCTGAGATAAGGATCTCCCATGTCTCCACATCAGAACCTCAAAGGCTAAGGTGGGATGGAGGGGTGATGGAAAGAACATAGCGGGGGGTAGAGATAGACAGAGAACGAGTGATTTCCAGGACTAGAGGGCATACTCGATGCCTCCAAACTGGTTTGAGCATAATAAAGCTTAACTTGGCTGATGTGTGAGCCTCTGTGATTCTCCAGGTGTCAGACTCACGGTCCAGATGCTCTCCACAAAGCAGGCGTTCAGTTACCTAAGGACTTCTCTCTGTCTGCCTCACAGATGCCCTCATTCAAACCGACGCAAGTAGCTATATGTTAAGTTCCATTAGGAATAGTAATAGTATTCCTAATGGTTGCATGTATTTATCTGGAGTTCTATATTTTTAATGAGGCAACAAGTTAGCACCCTGCCCCAAGTTAGCAGTCTGGCTGTCGGGTTATCTAGTTTAACCTGGGACCGAGAACCAGCAGCCGTCGGGTTAGAAAACTGGGTCACTAACTGCCAAGTCTTTTGCCCACCCTTAAAGGACATGCCACCAACCGCTAACAGCACTTCTCCAATGTGGCCCTAGCTGCTCCATTAAGAAGTATTTTTCGACAGGACACGCCTGCTTCCCCGAGCATGGAAGGAGCGCCCACGGCCTTATAAACACAACTTTGAGGGGTCGCAGGTTGGAGTCCGATAAGGCTGTAATACCCTCATACCCTTAACCTGAACTGTATCACAAATCTATCCAGCTGGTATATAGAAGTTGATAAAGGGTACAGTTGTGGGGTAAGTAGGTGACTTTGGCTAAAGCTGTATGCTATGTAAGCAAATAAAATTAATTATTGGCCCAGAATTGTCGATACATGCTGACTAATCCTCACACTGCAAAGCTGGGATGGGAGTTTGAGACTGCAGGTGCGAAACCTAAGAGGTACCTTAGAGGCAAACATGGGACTGACCCCATCCATCCATCCATCCATCCATCCAATATTGGATATTTAACATTCTTGATTACAAGAACAAGCTCCAGTTAACACAGGGTTACAAACTTGGTCTGTATACAAATGACTTGAGTCCTTCTCACAGGAAATAACTGGGAAAAAAACGTGTCAGTTTTGCCCTTCGCAGTGTGCTACAGTCTGTGATTCGATGAAGGTGACCCAACAGTCAGGTCTGTTGAACGTCAGCTAGTCAAACCGGAATGAATCCTAATTATTCACATTCTTGCATCTGGTTTTAAATCTGGGAATCCTACCTGCTGACTGGTGGACATAAAAGCCCAGCTAATGTATCCCGGTAATGGGGACAGGGGTGTCTGTGGCGGCTGGCTTGCCATTTACAGGGTCTGATTGACAGATTACAGAGACGTCACATAGTGATCATTATGATACCTTGCCCCAGCCAGAACAGCTGTGCCCGAAATGGAACAATATGGCTGACCCGCCCCCATTTCCCAGCTGAATCCCTAAGGAGACGTCTCCTTCCCCAAGAGTCCCTGTCATCGTAAGCACTACTGTGTCCCGCTCTGAGGTTGAATTGGAAAGACGGATGTGGGCGACTTCAGCGTGCGGTACGGCCAGTCACTGCGAGCTGGGTAACAGTCGTGGGATCAATCAACACCTGAACAGGGATAAATGAAATAATTTGTTCTCAGCGGGTCACCACCCCACCCCCGCGACACCTGCTGTCTGGTGGAAACACGACACGTGAGCCAGCCATCTAGAACATTCTGGCACGGAGCGACACTTGCATTACTCATCTGGCTGTGCGTACGCTATTGGGGGGGAAGGGGTTTCAAAAAAGGCCCTCTCCAAGCCTGATCCCCACCATATGTTCTGGGCCAAGCTCGACCCTGGTGCCGCACAAGCCAATTCATCTCTCTGAAAATACAGGCCACATGTGACATTTGGCAAAGCGCTGGTACCCATTTCCCTCAGGTGTCAAAAAAAAAAAAAAAAACAAAAGAAAGAAAAAAATATAAAACTCGAGTTTTTTCCATCACTTGCCCCCCCCCCCCCCAACTCCCTCCAACCAGTTCGGCACAACCTGTCCCTATGTATAATAAGTGCAAAAGTTCTCTTGCTTATTTGTGTCCTTAGTGTGATTTCTAGTTTGCCAGCATTCTCAGTAACGTATTCTTCTGGCTGCTAATTTTCCATGAATTCTTATGGTCTGCCACTGTTACCTAGTAACTCATTTTCATAACCGAATGTGGTTTATCAGGAATAGCATTCTGTGTAATTATGCACAGCATGAACAACTCAACCAGGTATCAGATGAAGCTTTCCAGATTATGGCTTCGTATCGAGATCTCTAACAAATCTTTCACTAAAAATATATATAAAAATACGAAACCCCTCCCCTGTTTACACATCAGCTCAAGATAAGTACCTGGAAACTGACAAACTGCATAGCAACAAAAAGCACGGCAACTTCATGTGCCAAACAGGAAAAAGTTAATAAAAAAGTTTATGGAAAATTCAAATCTGTACCCATATATCTGTGTTGCATGGATGAAGATGAAAAGGCAAAAATGCTTAGTAAAAGATTTATATGGGGAGAATACTAATATTAATAAGTACAGAACATGCTGTTATGATTTGAAAAGCTTAAAATTGCAGCAAACAGCAATAGTCTTGTCTAATCCGATATGTTATGAGTGGTTAAACATTGTCATCACATGCAATATAAGATGTTTACAGGTGAAAAGCAGCCACATCGAATGAGCGCGCTGCACATGTTTATACGCGGCTGGCGTTGAAAAATCACTGTCGAGAAGGTTAAAAGGTCGACTGACATGTGTACAGATGGGGCAAAAAAAAAAAACACTAAGCTAAATAAATAATGACCGGTATCGGCACTGAGACGCTGGTTTCCGTGGCACCTGCGTCTATGAGGCAGGCCTAATGAAATTGCTTCCATTACCTGACCCAACCAGGTGGAAAAAAGCCGTGGAGGTTTGAGATTAGACTGTTGAAGGAGGTTTTCCCTGTAGCTGGAAATAATCGCACTCCCCCAACACAGCCCCAAGTGTGAGGTCCGATGCTTTAACACGTCTCTCATTTTTTTTTCATTAAATTATGCTTGTATTCACTGGCATTTTATTGGATGGGGGGTACAACTGCATCATTTTGTCAAACATCCTGTTTGCCACTGTAGCCCAAGAATGCTAGGTAAAGTGAGAAGTAAACATAGGACACATTAACAACTCTTTGCGAATTGCATCCCCCCCATCCTATCCCAGTGCAGCTGGAAAAACACAGAGCTTATTTAGGGAGGCAGTAAAGTCTTATAATTAAAAGCCATAATTCACCGAAGGTTGTTATCTGCCCTGCCAGTTGTGTTAGATAGGCAGAGCCGATCTAGGATGGGGTGGGAGGGATGAGGTTGCAGGCCACCCAGGAAGGTCTCAAAGGCCGGAGGAGAAGTGGAGTGTGTGCGTGTGGTGGTGGTGGGGATAAGATCCCCTGGTCTGAGAAGAGCATAGCTGGGTTGGATGAAGTTTTGCATCAACGCAGTCAGCTGGAGCTCGGTGCTAAGGGACCAACTGGAGCACAGGAACGGCTTCTATAATTGGAGGGGATGAGGGATGGGGGCAGGGCCATAAAGGTCTGTAATTTTTTTTTTTTTTTTAATTCCAGTCCCGCTGGGCCCATAGGAGGGTGCGTTCTTAGTCTATCGCATGTGCCAGCTGCTAATCGGCTCACCAAGCCCTGACTAGTCCATTCAAGTTGGTTAGCAGAGGATCATAAAAAGACATTCAATCCCACAAGTCCCCAGGATTGGAACTGAGAAGCACTTTAGACCCAACAGAGATGTAATGATGAAAATAGATAGTGCATCCTTTTTGAGGGTAATGGTGTGAAAGAGTCCTACACCCCAGTCTCCCCTCTAACAGCCGACAGTCTGTAAACGCTAGCCAGCCCTTTCCTGATAGTGGTCCCTCAAAAATGATCTTGCTGGTTTCAAAATGCTCCAAGTACCACTCTGTAAATCCAGCTGGAAGATCAAAGTGGAACCAATGTTCCTAACGGCTTCCATTCGCTGCAGAATCCGGATCCGTGCACCCCGGAAGCGGCGAGCCGCCCTGCCGTTCTCCACCGTTTACTCTCTGACAGCTGCGCTCCGATGAGCCATCGGTTTTATCATTATTTCTGGACTGTAGCGTTTCTTAGCAGAAATGTTGTTTCCTTAGCTTATTTGCGGCACACAGAGCTCTTCACCCACGCCATTTTTTTAAAAAAAACCTTTAAAAGTCGTTCCTTGACTCAACTTGGTGCAGTTTAGCTACTCAATTCCTTCTTCCATCTCTCTCTCTTTTTCCTCAGTAGAACAGCAGAACAACAGGAGGGAAAAAAAAACTCCCCAGTTTGTGTCCCAGCAAACGAAGGTGGAAAACAAAGGGGAATAAAGCCCACAGCGTTTACACGAAACGCAAAAAGGCATTGCGAAAAAGACGAAAAACCCAACCTTTTACAGGATACCTGTCTCCTTCCTCCAAAACATCGCCTCAAATATGATGTCTAACAGGCAGAAAATAGCCGTATACCAAACCAAAAGTACTGTAATTACTGTTTTCAAGGATGAACACTCCAAAAAGTGCCCGTCTTCGCTGACAATTTCATCCGCAGAAGCGAATGACGGCAGCCCTCTACAGAAACCTAGTCAGTGTGTTTCTCGTCCACATAGCGCCTCATTCCTGATTGCTAGTCATAGCACTAGCAGCTACGGCTCACGAGAACATCATGGAATCTGATGGTCAGATTATACGCAATGAGGATTACGCTGACTGGTTGACTGTAGTGCAGAGAAAACGACAGGACAACGGAAAACATTTTAGTACTCCTGCACATTTGGACTGGACCTACTTGAGCAATGAATATGCAAATCAGCAAACATTATACCCATCTCCAGAAAGACAACACTGGGCTGCTTACCTAATGTACCAATCACCCGCCGGCAGGTGGGAAAGCGGTCTTTACAATTCACGGAGCGTTTCCCAGCTTAGACGGGGAAACGCTTGTTAAAGGATAATTTAGGTAGCCTTGGTGGTGTCAGTAATCGTTGGGAAGACCTGAATAGGTTTGTCTTTGTGTTTCATCCCTTCTTTAATTCTCCATCATGTGTGACAGTAATGACTAGAGGATTTGTAAAATATGAGCTTTGATTGGAAAATCACATTTGACAGCTACTAGGTACTGCCAGTTAGGAGTCCATTATCCTCTGCTTTTCCCAGACCCCCTCTTCCTACCATGGAACCCTCCAGAATGTGTTCCGCATGGGCAAAGAGTTCTCCACAGTTGGGCTGTGCCTCCACTAGAGCCCTCCCCCTCACGGTTCCCTCGTGCTCAGCTGCGACTGTCATGGGACGTCTGTCACGCTGTGCCTGACGTTTCCATTAGCGACTGTTGGCGTTGTTTGGATAGGCTCATGAATCTCAGATCGTGCACTCCCGCACATCCTCCGGTAGGGAGAGCACATCAAATCTGCGCTCCTGTTCCACAGCAAGGTGCTATAAACGCCTCAGAACAGACACAGTACTACCAGGCATCTATCTCACCTCCTGAGTCTTCCCCAGCACTGTCCTTCTACATCATGAAGACTTCAGGCGAACAGAGAATCTATGCACCCTTTAACCCCGCCCCTCACAAGTGTGTCCAGCTGCCAGGATGTGACTGTCTCCTAGTATAACCCCTCTTTCAATTTGTCCTTCCCTGTCATCAATTGATCTTCCGGATTCCAATTGAGTTTCAATTTCCTTTATGACTTCTGTTATTGTAATAAGAATATCTTTGTTATTCCATGTCAGGGGAGAGCATGCAAACTCCACACACCCAGAGTGAAGGTAGAAGATGAACCCGCAAGCCTGGAGGTGTGAGGCAACAGAGCTAACCACTGAGCCATTGTAACATATAAATATATGTGAGTACATATAAATATATAAATAGTATTGCAGTTACAAATTGAACAAGATCAACAATAAAAAAAGCAGGCATTACATTGGCCTGGCCCGTTCACTCCCTCACTTTCCTCCGCACCTCCGGCCCAGTTCCATTAGGATCTAATCAGCTTCCTGACCTTCACCCTTGCGCTCTGCTGTAAATGCCAACATTTTTCACCAAGTCCGTGATGGACAATTTAAACATGGACATGGCACACACGGGCCTACTGGAGGCGCCACGGGGACTCAGTTGCGAGGCAGAATTAATTTGTTTCCAGGGGTCTTTAGTAGCTAATTTGAGACGTCCTGGTCAACTGTAATTAGGCCCCCCCCCCCCCCCCCAGCTGAAGGAGAACTTGGGAAGCAAACAGGGTGAAACTGAATTGGGGAGGTAGAGAGGACTGTTTGTACATGTTCTTCTGAAGGAACACACACACAGGCACAAATACGTAAACATATAATCACACAGGCACACAAACGAGCAAATCCTCTGCGATGTGTCAGAGATGACCAAAAAATCCCATAATATGTAGACGTTTGGCATTACATGGGAATGGGGAACTGAAAGAAGAGTCCAAGGTGAAGTGCAGTGACTTGTCCACTATTCGTCTGGTGGGGACAGCAGTATGTCCCTGGCAGAAAGCCCTGACACAGCTTTTCAACGCTCCCCTGCCCGAACACATCCAGACACGTGACAAGTACCTGCCATTGGGACAGACCCGCTTGTCATCTAAGCTAGAACCACCCAGACAGGCGGGCAGGTGCGTGCCCGGGCCATGCCTGTCCCTATTCGGCGCTCCAGCATGAAGGCCCCTCCCTAGTAGTTCCAAAGCTCCCCCTGGTGGCTAGTCAGACTAGGTGAACCTAGGTGGAATTTGTGCCAAATTTCTGGCCAATATTGACTGAATATAACAGAAACTCAAAAAAAAAATAACACAGGGGCTTGTGAAGGTCGGCATCTGTGTCATCTGAGAAACAGAACACTGAAATGAAGACTAATTAACTGTATTTTCCTCCTGTTTATCCCGTTTTGTCCTTGTGGCCACAGACGAGTTCCACTAGACGCGGATAGGGCAGCGCCAATGTCGGCATCCCAGATGAAGGGGCAGGAGCGAGAGGACTGTGTGTCAGCCTGAAGCTGTAATTCCCCAGGGGATACGGGACAAGAAGGCTTTGTGTGTGTGTGTGTGTGTGTGTGTGTGTGTGTGTGTGAGCGAGAGAGAGAGAGAGAACAAGAAGAGGGCCAAGCTACACTAACTGTAAGTTTGTGTGTACGTGTGCCGGTCTTCAGAAGAGGTAAAGATTGTGTTTCTCAGCAGAGAACTAGGAACAGGATACACTGCATGCTTGTGTGTTTGTGTGTGTGTAGGCATGTCTCCTCAAAGAGACAGGCCAAATACTCTGCTGTTACAGAATAAGATCACACACCCTGGTGAGCTTTGCTCATATCAGGTGCCTCAGTAAACAGAGCACTTCCATTACAGGACATGTCGAACTTTACAAAGGCCTATTCTGTTCCTTTGCTTGTCCATGATTGGCTGTGCCTCTTTTTACCATCATTCCAGAGATGAACATCAATGACAGTGAAACGCTGAGGACGGGGGGGGGGGGAGTAATTTTGCTCAAGCTGTTTGCCACACGCCCCCAATTCCTCCACAGCCCCACCGTAACAATCGGAGTGGCTGTAGCACCTCTGTGGCCCCTTTAATAAAGTGCTGCCCAACTCAGGCTTGTATCATCCTGACAGGCCAGTACACATGGCCCCTTCTCCCTTTCCACCCCCCCCGTCCTCCACATACTGCACTCCTCTTGCTCTCCATCTAATGTCACCCATATCTGTTTTCCCCCACGACTGCGGGCCGGCTCCAGACGGCAGGCATTGTTCATCCCCGCCTTCCCAGAATTCACCTGGGCCTCCGTTAATGAGTTTGGAATTGAATTGTTGACTTAATCGATGGTTAGGATGGAGGGGAAAAGAAAAGTGTACAAACAGACCACTGCAGACCAGTTCTCCATTGCAGTCTCTCACTGTATGGGGGGAGTGTTGGATTATACATCACCGCATGGGAGGGAGCCAATGGCTAGAAACAACACTGATGAACATATGGCTTTCTTTTCCCCGTGTTGGGGTGGGACATAGCGCCACAGGAAGACTACCGCCCGTTTCCTGATGTTGATCCCACACAATTGCGTCAAGGTAAAACCACAGCCCCCCATATATCACTTTAAAGAGCTTTCATTAAGATTTCATGAGGCGCCAATGACCTCGTCTCGATTTGCAGCACAGCTAAACGGTAATGGGTCCGAGGCATGAACGCAAAGCTGGGTTTACAGAAAGGATGTTTATGGGCCACGGCGCAAATGTAAATACTCCGTCTGGAACGGTTATCGATCTGGGCACGCAGCTGTGGTGTATGTGTGTGCATGCATGAGTACGTGTGTGCATCTAGGGTGGTTGTTCAATATCTGCAATATTGCAGTGGCCTTTCAAAAAGCAGAATGGGCTTATTTACTGAGTTCCTCCCCCTTACAGCCTGATAGCTTATAAAAACAGCACTTCTTCTTTAAGCAGGCACTGGCCACTGTGCCACAGGGACAGAGCTTTGTAGAAAAATCCAGAACGTTCTCCTCCTCTCCCGGCAAGCTGGCCCCAATGGACAGTAAGCTGGCCCCAGGCACCCCTCCACTGCCATTCGCTTCTTCGTATTTAAACTCTTATCTTCACCTCATCTGTAACGTAGCAGAAGTGAAGAGACCGGAAAAAAGTCTTCTCTGTCTGATTTTATGTGCATTGCTGTATTACACTGCAAGCATGTTGGGGATATCTGCAAACCATCATGTTCAAGTAACATGTTGTCCTTATTAACCCTCTACTCTTGTGTTGTGCCTGCAGACAGGTACTGATCCCGCAGGATTGCCATATTTCTTCACGAGGCCTGGATTTCAACTCTAAAGGGTCACAAACAGAGTCCGGTGCGGCACCTGCCGTTAACGGGCTCCAATTCTGAACGTCAGGCAGGCATGCAGAGACGGTCGACGTGCAGGTCAGGGCGACAGCTGACCCGGCTCGGAGGCCAAGCTGAGTTATTTATGGTGGCCTTTGGCACAACGCTCATCATTCTCAGGATAAGAGCGAGACGCCGGGCCGGCAGCTGTGTGTGAACATAAGCGTGTTGGGGGGGGGGGGGGGGGGCCTTGAGTGTCAAAGTCCGGTGACGCGCATTCAGACCTGAGTGACGTTCCCTGATTAAGTGCAGCAAGTGAGGCAATTCCAGCATGGGGGGAACCAGCTAATCCCAATTTTTAAATCATCTGCTACTATCAGGCTTGACAATGTCATTTGTCTTGCCACTGATCATCCTAAGCGCGCCACAAATTGTCTCTTTCTGAAATCTACACGGAGGGCCCGGAACTATCGATTGGGAGGGCTGGTGTTTGAGGTCTGAAATCCATAGTTCATAAAAGCATCAACATGGGATAGCTGTTTCTGCTGGCAAAATCCAACGTGGTTATTCTGGTCCCAGGCACACTGTTACCAGAAGCAGATCCCCTTCCCCCCATCTATACTCCCTCTGAGTGTGTGGATCCATTTTTTGTAAGCCCACACGAGACCAAAGCCTCTCTCCTCATTGAGTTCCTGTCCTTCAGAAAGAGCTAAAATCTTGTGAGATTGTTTGGCAGGGAAAAAGCAGCAGTGTATCGAGTGGAAAAAATATAATAAAAAGACAAGAACACCGACTTAGCAGCATTCAAGGCCGCCGCGTTTGAGAGTCTCAGGTAGGTCCCCTTCAAGAGAAGATCATTAAAAACTGAGAGTGCATCTGTGTTTTTAATACGCCCAAGGCGAACGGCACCGGGAGAGATCTAATCAATCTGCTCGCAAGGAGTACAATACTCCAGACTTCTCACAGATTCCCGCGGCAGGTCTCACGGAGGCAACAACAAAAGCGAGAGGCACAATTAAAAAATAATTAGCTGAAAACCTAGGATAATTTGTCTCTGCCAGAGATATGTGTAAGTAATTTTAGCTGTAGCTGGATAAAATTGCCGGCACTCACCTCCCTCCCTCCTCCACATTTGCAGTAGTTGTGACAGCATCGGTGTGGCTGTGTGTTTCTGCCCCCCCCCCCATGCCACACACAGCGCTGCAGTCTGGCCGCACTGAACCCACTAGGGTTAATTAACTGTAAAAAGGAACCGCAGACCCCTCCCTAAACAGAGCGTCTGAGAATGGAGACTGAAGCCCAGCCAGGCCTGTCGATCATACTCTGCTATCGTTGTGATCCAATTCTTACCTGGAACTGGGCGTGTCTAGGTCTACTGGGGCTGTGACGAGTGGCCTGAAAATGCACCTTGGCGACACGCACGGGACAATATCGCTCCCGGTTTTTACTGGGCCTCTAAAGAGAGCACAAGCGACTGAATGGTAAGTGAGGATGCACACTAAACAGAACAGCCACTTTCCACTGCACATCCTAGCCTGGACAAAACCTATCTGTACAAAGGGACCCTTTATATTGCTCTGTATCCTTGGAAACCCCTGCCCCCCCCCAGGACTGTCACATCGTAGATGAGGAAGGAACACAACTCAAATAGAAGAACACAGGTCGTGTAATAAATCACAATAAACCCTGGCTGAGAGGCCTTCAGTATAGCTTAACCGCTGCACCAAGCATATAAGGCGGGGCTGACGAGTATCATCGATTACTCCCTGACGGGGCGACATAAAACTGTGGGGGGGGGGGGGTGGTCCTGACACGTCACTGCAATAACGGAGTTAAATTATATAGGTGGTCTGATCAAGGGGGAAGAGATTCAAAGTTGAACAAAAAGCTTGCTGTTACCATGACACCACTAAGACATCCTCAAGACCTGGACATGTGAGGGGTCTTCTATGTCATAACGTTACGGTCACACACGCCCGGCAACCCGCCTGTGCTTCTCACAGGCTGCTTGAGGTGCATTATGATGGGCAGCAGTCAGCGTTTTTCCCTGCATGAACCGCGACTCTACGCATTAAGAACGGAAGTCACACGAGTCCTCATGGGAAATCGGATTCTGGCAGATCAATCGCTTTACGGCAGACAGGCCGGCGGAGACAGGTGTGGAGTTGTGCCCCGCTGACATGCTGCGGTGTGTGCCATGAGGGTGCTCTCCGCACACTGGGCTCAGATGAATGGGCCCAGTGAGGACTAGGAGCTCCTCCACAATAGCACCGACAGACAGATGTATGCCATGCCCAGCCATTTGTCCTACTTGGCTATCGATGCTTTGTATATGACATATAGCTATGATTCACCACCAGACACATCCTTCCTTGGCTAAAAAAAAAAAAAGAAAAAGCAAATGGAGAAATGATCTCAGCTGAACGATGAGTTACGATGATTCCTCGCTGCAGTTTATTTCTTGGAACCATGGCACCAAAATGGAGGCTCCCATGTCAGCCCTACAAATGGAGATGTTTCTAGAACCCCCCTCTAAAGTTAAATCCCATTCATTAATATTATCATTTATCAAGATATCTGTATAACATAAACACAGGGGGACCTATGGCGGGAGGTTAAATGACAAGCCTGTTCATTCCCATCACCTGCACTGTACACCAATCTTATCAGACTGGGTTTTTTTTTTCCTTTGTTCCAGCAGAGACCCCCAGATCCTGACAGCCAACCCTGCATTTTGTCTTTCTGACCTTCAGATTTTGCACTGATGTAGAAAGCTGTCATTCATTTTTACCCCCCCCAATTTAACCAGCCTCCTTTCCCACCTCCCCTAAATTCCATACATCCATACTGATGCACCTCTTCTGGTGACCGCAGACAGCCCCCCTCCATGGTAAGGTCAAGGGGACCATCTGTGGTAGCGAGAGATACCATCAGCCAGCCACCTGAACCCATAGTCCATGACGTTCGGCTGCCGTGTCCGTGGGAACGAAAGCATGGCTGATCAAAATGAGAGAGAAAGGGAGCCCACGAAAGTGACATGTTAAAGGGGCTCAAGGGAATCTAGCACCAGTATTGTCCCCAAACACAGCTCCCTGACCAGATCAAAGCACCCAGCAATGGGGCCAGTGGGATGGGGGGTTTGAGGGGGGTGCCATACAGGCAACAGATCTCAGTGGGGATGAACAGGTGAGCTGTATAGGTGTATACCTCTGCCACTCGTTCAAGGGCTAGGGGTGGGGGGGAACAGGAAACAGAGAAACTATAATCTGCTACATCCTCATGTATGGCCCCTCCCCCCAACACAACTTTTTCACCTTTTGGCATCAAAATGTTTTGTGATTTGTTCAGCTGGTTTGTAGATGTACTGTAATGTGGGTAGGAAGTGAGTAGGAGACAAAACAGCTATAAACAACTGTTTCCATTTAAAAAAAGCTTTATGATTAATCATTTTTTATCACGTTATTGATGCTACATAAATCCTAAAATGCACCATTTTGTGAGTTTGCTATCTGAAACAAGTAAAAAACAGCAGGTGCTCACAGCAAAACACTAACTTCTGTCCTTATCAAGTTTCTCTCCGTAACTCACAAAATATTGTAGAGCTTTCACATACTGGAAGAAAATCGTTTTTTAATGAGGCCCTGGATTAGCAGAGTCTTCATCAAAAGCCAGTTAAAGTATTCCAGGTTTAATCCACAAACAAATTAATATGACAGCAAATTCTCATAGTAAACATATGGAATTATCTGAATGTTAAACACATACTAATCTTAACAGCAAACACAAACTACATTTAATGGTTTCCCACCTGGGTCTTATAGACAATAAAAAAGGTAGGACAGAGCCTGGAATGGTAGCCAATCAAGGCTAGCATTCCGTGTTAGGAAAAACTAAATTCTATGGTACCCGAAACTGTAGTTTGTTAATCTATGGTAGGAGTTAAGCTTTGTTATATGATAAATTCAAACAAAAACTCACACTGATATTTTACAAAATCAATTAAATGAATGAAAGTGACATAAAATGGAGGTCAGTCTCCTGGTAGGAGTTAACCTGGGCAAAATGGAAGCCTTTCAGTCTGGAAAGGGTTACGTGTGAACAGAATGGAAGCTGCTATTATTAGCCATGCTTGTGTGAGAGAGGAGGCATCGTGGGACTCACACAGTAGCGTGGTACCAAGCACGGCACCAGCAGACGTGGGAGGGGTTGGAACGGAGCAGGAGGATAGCAACGTGGCCCGTTGTAGAGCATCGTCCTAATAGGAGCTCAGAGACTTGCGTGCCATGAGCTGTTAACCCCTCCCTGCGGCACCCGGTAGTGTCGCATCGTTTCAGTGACCTTAACGACTGCGCAGACACCAGGCTTCCTCAAGCACGTGTGGCGAGATGCAGCTGACACATGTCGCCAGACCGAACGGAGATGACACACTCCTCCTCAGGAGCGACGCCGCTAAGGATCTTACTTCTCTCTTACTTTAACCCATTAATTACCACATATCTGTTGACAGGGTTAACAATTCGATAAAGGATACGAACAGAGTCATCACAGTCAGTGGCGTGGCCACTCCAAATACCATTAACCTTACTCGGGAAGCGGGTTTACTTGCTGGCGCTCAGCGCCCGGAAGGGCTGTCACTTGGCTCCCCTTGTGAATTTAAGTGCTCTTCCAGGAACTCACAATGGTATAAATAGTCACCTCAAACCGGCTAACAGATCTGCTTCTGAAATCTGCTACTTATAAAAAAAAGTGTGAGGAAAGCACACAAAGCCAGGGATTTAAATGAATGTTCCCTTCGGAAAAAGTGCTCTTCCGTAGACAGACACAGTGGAGAGCCTCCCTTGACACATTCACCAGTGGTTCCGGAGATCTTTGGCCAGAACCATCATATCTCATCTGATTTATTCGGCTTACTTTTAGGGGGTATCGGGGAGACAAATCCGCATTCCCTATTTAACCACTTCTAAACCGCTCCCGAACTGCTGTCCCTGGAAAGCTCCAAATTCCAATTCCGCAGCCTGAAATGTGAACATAAATCATGACGTAGTGATATACATATTTTTTAAAATATACGTTAGTGCCACCACTGGCAGCATTGCGATGCGACGTGTGAACATGAATTGCGGGAAAATGGGAACATTCAAGATGCTTGCCCTTCTGGGAAAAAAAGAAAAGCAGCTTGGATCGGAATGAATAGCAAATGTCGTTTTGTTTTAGCGAACAATTTAAAACCTGGCGTCTGAGCGTCAGAGACTGGGTGGGCCAATGAAAACCCACTTCCCCAACTGCCGGCGAACAATTATATCAACAATGTCATACCAATAATGAAATTCTCTGGGGCTTTTTTGCATATACAGAGGCTTGGAGCAATGTCAACAGTTAAAAATGTGTGCTTTATGACTTTCGAGAGCCGCTGAAAACGGTAGCGATGAATATTCTATGGCGTGTTCATGGCGCTGAGGTGGCATTTAGTTAAGCTCAGTGGTAATTTATGACATGAAACACACTCCATCTTCCACGTATGGATCATTACATTCCTAATTTGCTACTCTGCATAATGTAGTCATGAATACTTGTAGGTATCGAACTTTTCAATGCGAGGCAATTAATTCATTAAGTGCCATATAACGTCTTCCCTGCCCAGGGGGGCTCATGACGCCTATTGAAGGAGATCAAGGCTGGATGTTTCAGTGCGTGTTGGATCTTGGCGATGAGGGGGAGATGATGTTATTGGGTTCCGGCCGACAGGGAGATCGGAAATGGCCGAGCGGTTTTCCCAGGAATCGCGTGATGCCTCTATCAGGCGGTGTGGTACTCGCAGCCTTTTATATCACCGTCAGAACGCTCGGGGGAATTTCACTGTTAGCGAGCGAGGCGCGTCCTTCAAGCCTCAGCGCGTTTTATATCGTTTGGGGGGGGGCGGGGGGCAGAGATTATGAAAAAACATTAGAGAACAGAGAGTCAGAGACGAAATCTGCTCTAATCCCATCGCACACTCCTAAAATGGTACTTCTCTGATTCTATAAATAAAAACGTTTCCTATATTTCACGCAGTACATCTGTACAGCAGAGCAGAGGACTTGCTAATAAAAGTAAAATATGTCATCATTATCATGTGGTACTGTTGTGGCATAACTTAAGGGCATCTCTCTCCTATAGGTCAAAGACAGGTGACCCTATTATTAGTTTAAAGGGAACAGGAGGGTTCTAAAGGACAAGCCAGTGAGCCAAGTTCCCCATGCGTTTGCGCAGCCGAGCCCTGCATGATGTCAGCCCTCCCTGACATCTTATGTTCTAGTGCCAAGCAGGCTTCGGTGTTCTCCTATCTCATGTGCCCTTTTGTGATGCTGCCCCTTATGAGAACATTTCATGCCCAACTTTCCCACCCTTGTCTCTGAGGCTACTCCCCAGTCTCGAGCTGTGTGCTGCTTGGCAGGGACACTTTTAGCTTCTGGGGTTTCTGCAGGTCACCTGTGATCTATGTGTATGTGACTTTTGCATGGTCTCTCCAAGTTTTGCTGGCTTGACTTCAGATTCATCCCACCATCCAAAGACATGTGATTAGGCTAACTGGTATCTCTAAACTGTTGATAGTGAGTGATTGCGCGTGTGAATGCATGAGTGCATGTGCTGCACATTGAACTGGCATCCTGTCCAATGTGTACACCAACCTTGTGCCCCATGCTAGCTGTGACCCTAACCAGGATGAGCAGTTAGGTGATGAATGGTTTCTGAATGCTCCTCAAAACACCATCATCTACGAGAGCCAGGTCAACCTCGATGGAGATTTTGCTTTGCTACATACATTGTCCTTTGTTTTGGACAAATGGCTGAAGACGGTAGTAGTTTTATGAATTATTCGTCTGTTAGTGTGTGTGAGTGTGTGTGTGCCAACATTCATTCAGGAGCCCACGTGGTGTGCGTGACAGTGCTGTTATTCTGGCCAACGATGGGCTCCCTTAGCGTGAGTCAGGTGCCCCAGTCCTCAGTCCCTGAACGACCTGTTTTTCCCTTGTTGGGGGTGGAGTGGGGTGAGGGGGTGAGCGCCTTGTCACCACGGAGGCCAGCATTTGGCTGAGTCACACAGTTACTGGTGCGTCCAGGGGGCAGATGACAGATGCGATTGTGTTACTCTTCGCTTGGGAAGGCAGGAGTTCACTGTGTTCTTGTCTGTTTCTATGAAATCCATGCATACCTAATGTCTGGCGAGGGTGTGTGTGTGTGTGTGTGTGTGTGTGTGTGTTCTTTGTATAGAATGATTTTCGGAGCAGTTTATGTTTCCGGTATAAATCCAAGCCATCTGTCTTTGTCTCTGGTGTTGTATATGTGCTGTGGACATGTGCTGGAGGTGTGCATTCATGGGAGAGCTGGTGCACGTGTGGCTGAAAGTAGGAGCGATGTGGGAGGCGGGTCACGTAGGCGGCAGGTCAGCGATGCATGCTACCACATCCCAACACATTCCTGCATCTCCTTGGTACTGGGCACGTGTGAGAAACAGGCACATATGCAGCAGCCAGCACAGTAGGAGAGACGCACAGTCTAAGTTGCTGTTCATCTCATCTTCATCGTGCATCTTGCATATATCAGATTCTTCATCATCTTCATTATATAATTGTTTTCATTACCATTATCTACTTTGCCTTGGCCATCATCATAAAACTGACCTTTACTGTCATCTATGACATTATCGTCAACATCACTGACATTGACGTCAGCACCATCAACATCGAGAATATTGTCATCAACATCAACATGACTCAGATCGGTCTAGAAGGCAGAGACACTCACGATGTGTAGCTCTAGGTAGTCCCCGAGTCCCGAAGAGCTGTCCACTCTCACCAACACCGCATCCTTCAGTTGTGTACTGAAGCCCACCGTCAGCCGATCTGCCCGTGTGCTGGGCCGGTCATTTGGTGGCCATGTGTAGATAATAAGACCACCGTCCCGCCCAAAAATGTATGTTGTTCCCGCTGCAGAGAAAAGATGAAGATTCATTAGGGTGATGGCAAACAACTTCTGCAGATCATAAGCTCTTGGTTGAATTACTTCTGGCAGTGATATCAGAAGAGGTTGAAACGAGACGTGCGGGCACCAAAGACAACTAACTTGTCTTTAATGAAATGTGAACTCATAAGAATTCCAAGACTCTCGCGGCCCATGTGACAGGAAGTAGGCATTCTCTTGTGACCCTGTTCAGAAGCCTAACGGTGCCAATTCAACATGCACTCTTTCTGTCAAATATCATGCATGCCTACTCAGTGAGACCCTGTAGTCTGTGACCAGTGTTTCTTAACTGTGGAACAACTCCTTAGGTGCAGACCATTGCCCCCTTCCAAAAACAGCAGACAGACCCTCTGTAAAGCCCCATTTCCACCGCATGGAACCAGCTCGACTCGACTCGCCTTTTTTGTGTTTCCATTTGGCAAAACTGAGGATAGTACCTGGTCCCATTTTTTGGTACCATCTCTGCTGCGGTTCCAATCGAGCCGAGTAGGTACTGTGACAGTCACGTGAAAACGCTGCAGGCTACTCACTGGTCAGAGAGAATCAACAGTACTGCGTCACACGACGGGGTATACTGGGCAAAGCATTTTAGCAAGCCATTTTGGATTCGACTGACCATCTGTTGTTTTTTACTTTAACTGATATGGACGCCCGCAAAACCACGCCGTGGTTAACTACTATTTCATATTAAAATTGGTATGCTGTGTATGTGTGTTTCAGATCTTCCACTATTTTCGAAGTCGCCACCATGGACCACCTGTCTGGGCGTTCGACTGAGTAGACCACCATTTTTCCACGGTGTTTTGTTTTGCTGCACTCAGCCTCTTCTGAAATAAAAGTTTTCTCCTTGCTGTGACAAATATGAACATACCAAGAATCAAATACAGAATCCCTTCAATATCATCCATTGTTCTTTCCTGTTTGTTGCATTGAAGATGACGTTACGGGAGTTGCGTGCAGCGCCATGACCACCAACTTTCTGCAATGGAAAAGGAATGCCAAGCGAGTCGAGTCGAGTTGAGCCCAGTCGAGCCGAGTCAAGTCAAGCTGGTACCATGTGGTGGAAATGCGCCATAAGTTTACCAAGAAATAAACAGCAGTTCTATACAGGTCAGGAAATGCACCTCTATAATGAACGACCTGGGGAATTTGCCAATTTAGTCAATACTCTCAATTTATTCCTAGCTTTATTCACAGGCTTGTCTCATTCCCCGTCCTTGTTCTTTTGTTGTTTCTTAGCAACAGTGCCGTTATTTCCCATCCGACCGCTCTTTTCGCTCATTAAGCATTTCATTATTCAGGCCTCTGCTCCCCTCCCCACTTCTACTTTTATACATCCTGCTTGGACAAAGACAGGATGAATTTTTCCAATCAATAATAAAAGAGAGAGTACAATTGGCTACATGTTCTCAACGGGCAGAATTAAGCATGTAACATCCCTATCCCCGTTTCCATGCTGTTGTCAGTTTTACTTAATCAACATATCTCCACCCTTCATGCTCCATGTCCTGCCCCCTGCCCCACCCTCCAATACCCTCCATATCCTCTTTTAGGCACCTGACCACGCAGGGGGCGGTGCTGGTTGACTTGCTCCTCCTCTCCCTCTCTCAGGATGCTCTGGATAGATGAGGAACCACTTAAACACTCACTAAGGCATGTTCACACAATGTGCTGCCCCGCTCTGACCCAATATGCAACCATAGCAAGTCACTGGAGTTCACCGAGAAACGGGCACCCCTAATTACCCACAGCAGACATCGTTCTGCTAACGTGTTATGAACATTGAAGCTAGGGTGAATGTAGGGCATTAAAAAAGCTCTTATACAGAATGCCTGGCACTCTAGTCACTACAGGGGTAGTACTGTGTCAAAGGAAAACAAAGCTGAAATCTGACTGGCTGAGACATTTAACAGAACCGATCCTGGTTTTGGGGGAAGGCAGAAGACAGGGTCAGAATGAAGGAATGGGCATCACTACTTCACCTGTGAAGTCATGCGAGGCAGCCGTTAACCATGCACTCGCCAAATGAGCAGAGGGCAATAAAAAAAAAAAAAATATTGTGAACTAATTTACTTTGTGGTAGGCAAATCTGCAGTGTGGATTTTGTGATTTCTGACATATTCTGATAAGGACAGAAGAAAACGCTAATGGACAGAGAAAGAGAGAGAGAGAAATGCTGCTGGTAAAGAAATACATTTAATAAGAAATTTAAAGATGCTCCATCAGGCTCATGCAGTAATTGAGTGCCTGTAATTACTCACAAACACCTTTTGGAAAGTTGTGATTATTTTCTAATGTTGTTTTACCATGCCAGAACACAAACAATTGCAATTCATTCTAATGAGGCCTCCTGAAATAAACCGAACATCTCCGTCCGATTTCTCGCGTGCCTGTCAGTCATCAAGCACGCTTACCGCATGCTGTCTAAAGGAATGAAAGATGAATCGGAGAATGTGCTGTTTGTGAAAGATATGAATGCAGAGATCTATAAATATTCATTTAAAGTCTCAGAGCTAAAAAACAAGTACAGGAACAACAGATTATACATCATTTAACTGTAATTCTGATATTTTCCAGTAAAATAACTCATGGGGGTAAATCGATGAATTATTTTGCCACCAATATATATACATTAACACATGGCACCTCTGTTTTTATCCTGCTATTTATTTTTGTGCCATTTCGGGTATAGTTGCCACAGAATGACAAACCCCGGTCCCTGCCACACCCTCCCCCAAACATGGCATCAGAATATTTCTTTACTTCTTTCCTGATACTGTGATGAGCTCTGCATTTCCATGCGAGCCTCTCTCCCCCACTCTCCACAACCCCGCTGCGAGCCCCCGCGTACTACAGCCACACTCTCCGTTGAGACTCCACCTGTACGCAGTGTCTGTGTCAGAGAGCCCACTTCCACCAGCTTCCACTGCGCCATATGAAACAGACACCATCATTAGTGATGCCCACCTTCTAAATGAAGAGTAACACTTCCCCCACCACATTAGCCTTACCACAAAAAAAACTCCAACTTTTTAATAAGAGTAGCGGTGGGATGATTTAATTAAAAAGACTTGGGTTTTCTGAAGCAGCTGATGACCTAATTAGGTAATAAAACAGATAAAATACGTCTCTAAAATTAGATCGAAGTTAGATGGCAATTTGGGTCCCACGTAGGGTCAGTCGCAGAGGATTCATTTTAGAAAAAAATCCAACCATCCAATTGGCCAGACACAGTCATGTGAGCATAGAGATGACGTGAAGACCTGAAACTGCATTAAAGGCTGTGTGACACTCCGCTTTCCGATGCCACAGGCAAGGTTGGTGGAAAGAGATCACTTGTACGCCCGTACGACTTTGGTTGCCACGAGACGGGCCGTAACTGCCTCTTGGTGCCGTATTTGCTCCGCATTTTCCAGGGGCCGTGGCCCAAATATGGATCTGTTGTAGTCACTGGATACAGTGTCGTGCCGGAAAGAATTTGTCTCTCATTTGAAGGCTGTCTCATCATTCCTCCCTCTGAGAGAGAAAGAAGATGTGAGAGAAGGGGGGGATTAGAAAGCAACTTAAGATGAGAGATGGAGGGAGGCAGAGCGAGACGAGTAGAGGTTAAAAAGAAGAGGTGGAAAACCCAGCAGGGGCATCGCCATAAATTATCCCGCTTTATTACCACTCGCAATTTATGTTCCGCTCTGCATTGCACCTGCCTCTTCGTTACGGCGAGCATGGGCGTTAAAATATCAACTTCAAACACCGTAAGCTTGTTAAGGGTGCTTGCCGGAGCCTGGTAAGGGCAAGTCTGAAATTCCAAAGCACGCACCCAGAGACCCCGATTCTCCGCTGAGCGTTTAAAGAACTAATCGGGTCCTAATGGGGGTAAATGTTTTCTGTTTCTGATGCTATTATGCAAGCTACAAGATCACTCCAGACTATTATCATATTACAACACATAGATTTGAGTTGACAGACAGAGTACAGAAGAGGTCACATGCAGCTCCATGGATGGAGAAACACCTTCCTGTCGGGCTGCTATGCAAAGAGGCTGTTTGGTCTGCGACCATCACCATGCTGTCTGCACAAACAGAACAAAACCTTGACCTGATCTTATCCTTTTCAAGCAATCTGGAAAATACCTTAATGCCTGCCACAGCCTTCTGTCATCAGAGCATTTCTCACAGATGATTAGAGATTACAGCATAATTAAATCCTACATTTATAAGAGCCTGGACATAGTCACACAAATATCCTTGGGTAAAATCAGCCTTCGTAAGATCAAGGCTTCCTTTTTCTGGCTCCTTGCTGTTTCCTTGCATCCTGGAGGAGCCCCATCTCCACAGAACCAAAAGACGCCACTCTGAGCATGTCTCGAGGCGACAGTGACCTCCCCATAAAAACACTGTCTCGATATTTTTTTACAGGGGGCACTGCTTTCTGGTCTGCAGTCAGGGGGCAAGTGGCAGGGCCCAGGAAGGGTCTGGTGATGGAAGGGCCTGGTGATGGAAGGGCCTGGTGATGGAAGGGTCTGGTGATGGAAGGGCCTGTGGTGCTTGGGGTTGGGTTTTGTGATGGGGGAGGGCTGCATGAAAACAAAATGACTCCAGAAACATGAGTTCCCACAATGCATTGCAACTACACATCTCATATCCTCCAGGCAGTATGATAAGAGAAAAGTATTGGTGGTATATTTCGGTGAGATATCAGCCTTAGAGACAACCGAATTTCACACAATTTGCGGTCCCTTTATCAACTTTCTCACAAAAGATGTAGATCAAACCATGTCCTGCCTGAGAGCCACCCGTACATCTATGCCTGCTCCTCTTGGCGCTGTCCATCCCACCTGGGCTGCCATGCAGTGCCGGCCCGTCTGATATCCCACCGTCTCACCGCCATGAAACGGTCGGCACATCCGCTTTCTGTGAAGCTCTGTGCTTTATCAGTTCCGCGGCCGCTGTTATTAAAAGCGAACCTCTCGGAAGCCAGCAAGATGCATCTAACGCAGGTTTTTCTGTCACATTCTGACATTTTCTCTCAGAGTATTATTTTTATTTTTGTGCTGCAGCTTCTCTGACTTTTTTTTTTGCGGTCTATACATGGGTATGTTATGTTCTATCAATGTGTTGAAACTCATATCGCCTTTGCAGTACTATTTATAAAACAGTATATCCATGCCAATTCAATATTATAACATCTCGATAAGCCAAAATACTTTGAAACCGAAGCCAAACTAGCAGATCACATTCAACAAACAAATATATATTTAAAACAGTAATATTAACACATACTGCATATAACATACAAATGGCAATATAATTTAAAGTACATGAAAAAATCCCCCTTTGACTTTGAATTATGGGTCCTGAGAAATCGTTACCAAGATCAATGAGCTGACAGTCAAATGATCTCCTCAGTCTTATTGGTACTTAGCTGGGAGCCACTGTTACTCGATATTCAGCTCCCAGAACACAAAGCGTGAGAGCGAGATGCTTGCACACGTCCTTCTCTCTCCCCCCCGGGGCTGTCTGTCATCCCCCAACTTCCCTGGTGGCTGTTATGCAAACGGGACCAAAATCGAACAGTGCCGTGTAGCTCCTTGCACATCGCTCCTTTCCATAGGCGGGAAAACAATTAATTACCATTGCGCACGATGCGTATTTATTCTTAAGTAATCACCTCACTGTTAGCTGTTGGGTGCCAGTATCTATGCATCCATTAGCAAATAATTTAACGATCCATCGGCCGTCATAGACGCATGGGGTGATATATGCAAATGCCTGGAAAAATAGGAAGCTTTATACTGAAAGGAACAATGGTCAATGAGATTTCATTCCCGCAGAAATGAAGCATTTTAAACAGTTTTTTTCAAAAAGACAATTCAAAGAGGGATCAAATGAGAAAATCTGACGTCAGTGAGCCCAGCCAGCACCCAGACTGTCAAATCAAGCGTTAAAAAGGTCAAGAGGGTGGACAGCTATGTGTCAGCCAGGGATACACTGAACATGAAAGAAACTACACAGCTAACAATTTTCCTTGATCCAGTACCACAGTTACCTCACACCTGAAGGTCTGAGGGCTCAAATCCTACCTCTGCTCTGTATGTGGTGTTTTCATGATCTCCTCATGTCACACAGGTTTTGTAATGCAGTTTGGCTAATTGATGTCTCTAAATTGCCAAAAGTGCATGTATACACCCTGCGATGGACTGGCATGCCATCCTAGGTGTGCTGCTCTCTTGTGCCCTGTGATGGACTGGCATCCTATCCAAGGTGTACCCCAGGGATGTGCCCCGCAGTGCCTAGGAGAGGCTCCAGACCCCCCTGCAAACCGGTCCAACAGAGGAGGTTAGAAGAAAGATGGATGACTCGCTCCAGTCCAGCCTTTTGATTAGTTTTACCTCCAATCTGTCTGTACACAGTTGATTCGAGACTTTTAAAACAAGTCCTCATGTCCAGGCACTCGTGTGACGAACAGAAACCCCACTGGCTTATCTCCTCCCAGCTAGCTGTGATGGGTTTACTCACTGAGGGAGGGTGACTCACATGAAGATGGGCAGGATTCAAAGTTATTTTAAGGCTAGTTCACAAATGACTTTAACCATACGATGGGTCTTGACCTTCCCTTGAATGGCCCCGTCCAATATAAATTGATCAGACGGGAAGCACTGGTAACCAGATTTGGAAGAATGGAGCTTCTGAGCTGAAGAGAATGGGTTGGGCGGAGGGGCAGGGGGCATAGGCAATTAAAGGCAAAAAAAAACTCAGCTTAAGTCATCTGACTAGGAGAACACCCACGTTGTGTCTGGACTACCTTATCCTATCATATTACCTGTGGTACATTTTCTGACCTTGAGTGTTACCGTCTGGCCTGTATTGGACAGTTCAAAACTGCCAACTTGTCACTGACACAACACCCATTCAGGGTAACACAATGCACTGGGACTCTGTGTACTAATGAATAAGTGCCCTGTACTTAGCTGGACAGTGCTGGGGTCAGCCGGCTCCCATCCTGCCATCCGCTTTACCGCATTGGCGGGTTTATGGTTACTGGCGAGGCCACCACCCTTGGGGGCTGTGAAGTCCCAGCTATTAAGTGGCAGACAATCCTTCGGCAGACTGACCGCAGAGCGAGCGCATTTGTTTGCTGCAGCTCGACGTTTTTCCGGAGCCCCACGGGATACTTATTGAGCTCCAATGGGGGGACAGGCGAGGGCCGCCTGCAAAGGATGGAGCTCAGTGGGGGTGCTCCTGGGACTCACAAGGGGTCAGCTGGACAGCTTGTCACCACTGACCTGAATGTTGGGCTGGCCATCGGCGGGGGGGTGAATATTAAACCTGAAGTGGAGCTACAGCCATTTGACCCTTTGACCCATGCGGTTTGTAACCTCCATTTAAACGTATGTCTCAGCTCGAACAAAAGCCTGTAGTACATCATAGAAAAGCATGATTTTTTCCCTATATTACTTTTCCATAGGGAACAAGGCAAGAGGTACATGCTGGACACACACACACACACACACACACACACAATTAACCTGACTGCATGTTTTTTTTTTTTTTTTTTTTTAAAAAAATTAACCACAGAAGAAACCATCACAAACAAAAGCAGGTGAAGACTAATAATAATAATAACAATAATAAGCACTACTCCACAGTACCATCCAGTACCAACAGCATAGATAATGCAGAGATAACGACAGAGAGATGCATTAAATCAGGATTGGTTATGGAGACAGCTCTGAAAAGCAGAACTACACCTTCATGTTATCACACACTGACACACTCTACTGCACTCCTCTTTCTCTAACTTGAAGCTAAATGTTATTTACTGCCCCTAATTACATAAGCCCCAAAGTCTAAATAAAGACACCTACTTATTTGTCATGTCGCTGGACGGATTAGCGTATCGCTTTACTAATATCACAGGAGTGAAGTTGCATAAGATTGCATCAGAGCTTTTGTTGAAATTTTAATGATACGGGAGATACTGGGGCTGCCGTCAACGTAGACAAAATTATCTAGTCCTTGCATCTCGCATGCAACCCTCACTCTTTCATTACTATTTTTGACTCACAAACTCTATGTTCACGGGTCAGCGTCTGGTGTGAAATTAAAGTCTCCATTTTGCCCAGAAAAGCTCTTTTTTGCATGTTGTGACTCTCTTTCCTGCTGAGATGCTCGATGAAAGACAAACCCACCCCGTGGTTGGCAGCACGGATAACCGCAGTCTTCTGAAGGGTCTGCTATTTTATCTGGTAAGCGCTAAGTGACCCAACCGAGCCACGGTCTTATCTTTTCTCTTTTCCTGGTTCTTTCCTTTTATACCTACATAGTTCCCTTTCTCATACTCTAACGGTGCATTTGGAGAAGATTGAGACACAGCGCTAAATTATACAGCGAATGTCATTGCCCCGCCCTCCCCGGCTAGCTCACGAGGATCCTCGCCGGAACACTGACAGAGGTGCAAATCACATACGGCACATCTTGGTCACCCGAGCTCAGCGTGAACCTTCTCCTGCTGGCTCAGTGAGAAACTGACGCTAATGAATCTTCACACCTTCCCCTCCTGCCACCAGTCCATTATAGCTCAAGACAGCAGCATATGTGCCACTGATGTGATTTCAGGGCATTGCCAACTGAGTCCACGGACCAGGACTCCACTGAAACCTCTGCCCGAGTCCCAAATCGGAGCCTGCTTCATTAAGGCCCTTCTGGGCTCTCTCCAGCAACCTGGTGCCTGTTTACAAGCAGAAACACCTGTGATGTCGTCGCCGGCCACGGTAGCAGTAACACTCAACATTCATTCATCAAACGAAAATGGGGTGGCTCCCATCTGCCACCTGCTGTAAAACAGACACAGGGACAGACGAGCAAGGTCTCAGCGGACATGCTAACGGCTTCCCTGCAGTTGCAATGCGGATCTAACCCATGGTGACTTAAAAACTCGGAGGAAATGAGCTTGTGCCATCAAAGGAATTCTGGGAAGGGGGGGCAGGGTTCTGATGCTGTCAGGAAATCAGAGGTCGATGCGTTAGCAGATGTAGCCTGATGGCATCCTGGGTTAGGGGCTTGCTGGCAGTGTCCTACCAGGCCAAGAAGGTCCTACGTGATGGGCTTCCCTGACGATAGAGAAGCTGTGTTGCTGTGTATCTATGCGCTGGACAATCAATCAATGTCTGTGTGTTTGCATGTGTGTGTGGTGTGGGTAGGTTGTCCTTCAATAAAAGCAGCCGGAGTTATGACAGGTACATATGTCTAAGAAGACATAGGTCACAAGGTCTCTGGCTGGGAGGTGAGTAACACAAGAAGGGTCGGAGAACAACAAATTGTAACACCAGTTGGGGGCATGCAGCAGAAGTAGTTTGCAAGAAGTCTAAGGGTAACTTAACTTAGTTTAAAATAAGCAGAATGTAACCAATATTCATTATTAACAACAGCCTTAAGCAGGTAAGATCGCTCACTTCAGGGACAGTCTGATGACTGGGAGAGCATGTTTTGTTGGACAGTGGGACGAAAACAAGAAAACACAGACAGACCTAGTGGCTGTCCAAAGTTTACGTTGGACCCGTGCTCCACATGAACCTTGCTCCCTCATCAACTCTTTCACTAGCATTAATATTTAATGAGGGGTGGGGTCAGAAATGCTCACCCTCTCAAGGAGAACATGCAAATAGGTTCATCGCCACTAACACTTCCACCTCAGTGCAGAAATAGCAAACTATGGGTGAAAAAGCCTGCCAATTATATTTTACACAGCTATCTCCTGGCAACTGGGAACAAAAGGCTCATGACCTCTCTGTGACAATACGCTTCATATTTCCATATGCCGTAATACAATTCCGAGCATTCGTGATGTGTAGTATCAACAACACTTTTCAATGGATGCCCAAATCGTGTTGGATAGTCCTTGGCAAGGGTGCACTGGAGTTTTTATTAGTAATAATAATTACTGTTTCTAATAACAGCCTCCAGTAATCCCACTATCGATTTCAGAAACACTCCAAAGGGAAGGTTACTGTATCATCATCCCTTCATCACATATCATAATTAAGTGGGTATAATAAAATTATAACAACAATAATAATGAATATAATCATTATTATAATTAATACTCCTAATATTACCACCTTATTGGGTGCTGGCTAAATACGGTCTGTCACTCAGCATTCGGCAGCTCACGCGTAGCTGTAAAAGCAATGAACCCCCGTTCAACGCTCCTTGTCAGCATGTCTCACTCACTTATTCAGATCAGTGCCAGATTTTAAGCATCAAGGCGTTACCAGCCCACCCCACCTGCGAGGCCGAGGAAAAAGTGTTAAGATATGCACGCCGTGGTCCTTCCCCTGCTGCGGCCCTCCACCCGTTCAAGAGCGGCAGACGATGGAGCCAGACAGACTATCCGCTCCTTTCGGGATAATTCAAATTCCAGTGGCCCCCCGCCACAGATAAATGATCTGGGCACGGTAAGGCTGAGGTTTCAGAGGGCACAAAAGATTTAATGTTTTCTGAAGCCTGTCGCTGCCGATGGAGTGGCTCAGAGGCGCCCTCTGCAGGTGGACAATAATCCTGGGTTTACCACGGCAGAGAGTTTAACATCCGTAACAGGAAGCAAAAATCAGCATGGGTCCAGCTGGAATTTTCCGGATCACCAGCACTTTGCAGCTCTAACTGAGCGACAGCATCTCTGCACAATTACTTGAATTGCAGGCTAACTGTCCACATGGTAACCCTTCCTATTATAACACTAACCATCCCACCTCCCCTAAATCCCATAATAATAATGAAGGAAGTCAGGTGGGCGGAGGGGTGATGGTTTTGAGGGAGACCAAAACAGTAAGATCAGAGATGCTCCACTGGGTGCACACAACAAGGCCAACCCCCCCAAGCACACCGCACCAGGTTCAGCAACGTCAGCACGTGGATCGATATACGTAAAGAGGGTGCAGGCTGAGACAAACAAAAGGAGGACAAACAGATTACAGGACACACAATGAGAACATGTGACAGCACTGTCCGCTTTTACAGTACACACAGTTAAGCTGGTTCACCTCCGAATTTCAATTCAGCAAACAAACAGACAAATCAATTTGAAAGGCAGGTATAGTCATGGAGAACGGAAAAGGGAGGAGATGAAGAAGGGAAGATAGACAGGCGACAGATGAGAGTGGTAGGTGCAAGCACTACACATGGTCATATCTGCTGTTAAACAAGATCGCCATAGGTTCTCTGAGAATGCATATGGCACAAAGGTGAATATCAATAAACACAAACAAAGCCCGGGGTGGGCTTCCTTGGCATGAAAGCCAGCTGCCTTCATGTTCCCGTAATTACACGCCGCCAATGGATCCCTGATTTCCCATTGCATGCACTCCATCCTTCGCATGCCATCTTCCCACCAGCTTGCTCTGATTGCTGATATTTGTGGCTGGGGCGGGCGACCCCCACCCCCCACCGCTGTACGATCCAGGGCGGCCGGTCGAACCCTTGGCTGATTGCGTTTAATTATAAAACACGGATGGTGATGAGCTGTGATAAAAAGAGCTGCCCCCCACACCCAATGGCTGAAATTAATCTGATCGTTTGACAGAGAAACCCTTAATCCCCCCTGTGCCGACAGCTCTTAAGCCACGCCCGAACTGCACGTGTCACACATTTAAATTCCTGACTGCCAGGCTCGCACCCACATCCAACATGTGCCACTCAGTCCTACCACCCAACTCTAACGACAATAAAGAAAATCGCCGATGCTAACCGCAGGATTGCACACTGAGCAGCTCTTTTGACATCTTCCCCGCCTCTAAGACTCTGACATGCAGATCCTGATTCCAGTGGTGTCATAGCCTCTCCCCGCAGGAAGATTTGAGCGGGTTTGAAAGCCATGCCTTAGAAGCGGGACAGCTTGAGGTGCCCCCTTTTCCACGTGCTGTCTCCCGCTCCCCTGTACAGTCTACTTATCATGCAAATGAGGCCTGTTCAACCTCCCTGCACAAACACACGTCAAAATCTGCCCGTCTAATCCAACCAGGCTGCCACCTAGCCTCCGGCTGCTCTTCCGGTTAATGACTGACGTCATCTCATTCGCGATGCTCAAATGGATGGTAAAAGACATACAAGGGGGAAAACCCACCAAAGAGTAGCAAAAGTACATCACGATTGGTGTGGATCACCTTTGCAATTTCAAGCCAACCTCCTCAAGTCTGTGTGAACGCAGATGTAGTTTGAGATTTGGCTATTGATGGAAATGAGAAGCACTATGGTGCAAATTTAGCTGAGACGGGAGGCCTACTAGGGAGAGGCGTTGCTCGGACGTGGAGATCTGTCTTTCCTGCATGCTTTCATAATAAAGAACCAAGTGTGCATGGTGTCCTTTAAACTTGGTGGAGAGAAATGAGGAGCCCACTGTCTAATTGGAGATTCACCAGCAGTTTGACATCCGGACCTGTAGTGGGTGTGAGTCAAAACTACCCAATTAAAAAAAATGGAAGACTGTAGCCTTGTTGCAGTCACGACACATCCTGGTCTAGTGAGATCCGTGCATAATGGAGCTTACGAGAAGTAAACTTTCTTGAAATTGTGTGCATATCAATGACCTGGGGGGGTACTGACGAACACACTACC
>JAACJT020000052.1:15653344-15678746 GCA_009936485.2 Gymnarchus niloticus | reverse complement strand
GGGGGGGAGGGGAGGGGGGGGGGGGGGGGGGGGGGGGAAGGGGGGGGGGGGGGGGGGGGGGTCAAGGAGGAGAACAAGGGCTATGCAAATGGATAGCGTCCAGGCGGCGAGCGGAGAGAGCGGGAAGGCATCGCACAGACGTATGCTCCGGCGAGCAGACACACTCTAGAAATGGAATGGAGAGGCAGCGCCGTGCAGCAATGTGGGGCAGGTCTTCCTACCCTCCTGCCCCTCCCTCCCTCCTGCTCCTCCCTTCTTCCCTCCCCCTTTCTCACTCTCGATCGTTCGCTCACTCTCTCTCCCTTCCTCAGCTGAGGAGAGCACAGTGTTGTTTCCTGTCCTCTTCACGTCGCTGTCCTCTCCAGCACCTCGGGTCAAGGTGCTAGACGGCACGCCAGGGGGGGTGTGTGGTCAGATTTGTCAGTCCGGTGAAGTCCAGCACGGTTTGGCTCACTTCAGCCCAACAAGGCGACGCCAACTGCAGACTGGGGGTCTGTCCATAAACCTCTCCATGAGGATACCGGGATGGAGTCTGAAAGCAGATTCCTGTCAGCCTCGGACGAAGGGGCCATCAGCTTCAGGTAGCACACACTTACTAAAGAAACTCCCAGAGAGGCCGGAGAAGGAGCTGTCCAGGAAGGGGATGCTGATGGATGGAAATCAGCCCCGTCGAAGCACAAAAGAACATCCAGACAAAAGCGTGAACGCCGGCAGTTTTGGCTGCCATGGGGGGGGGACGTCACTGTGCATGCCTGACTTCGTGTCCGTATGTGCCTTTCCACTGCGCCATAGATAAACAGCACCCGGCCGTATCGTCCAACTTGCTAACAAGGGACAGCGACGGCGGCGGTGAGACGACCTGTGGCCTCGGGGGGGAGGTCTTACTGCCATGCCCAGAGGGACCATGGCAAGCGGAAAAGTATTTGCGGGCTAATTTGGTGGGAAGACAGTGAAAGAGAGAGAGAGAACAAGGGAGAGAGGGAAAAAGAGTAAAAGAGCAAGAGAGCGAGAGAGAGCAGCCGAGTCTCACATCTACAAAAGAAGTCAAGTTAGCAGGCGTGACAGGGGATCCGATTGGCCCTCCACCCCCCAGCTCCCAGACTGTCTGTTTTCATATCTACAGAAATCCGACACAATGTCCCCCTTGCTCCCAGTAAAAAATAAATAATATTCAATAGAAAAGGCATGGCTTCTGCTGCATTAGTCATTCCCGTGGAGATTCGGGTAAAAATACACTGGAAAGGAGGGGTGTCTCAAAAAAAAAGGCTAATCGCAAAGCGACAGCTCAGGGAAGAGGATGGGGGGCAGGATGGGGGGCATGAAGGGTTAAAGAGGTGAGCGGAGCCTGTCCTCACATCCCAGACGGAGCGGGTATCAAAGCTCTCTGCTGAGGGCTAAATTTACACCGTCCTAATCATTTTTAAACTTTAAAAGGATCGTCTCGGAAATCTGACAGCTAGATGCGGCGGCAAGTTAAATGGGGGAGTTTATAAATATGTAATAATACAGAGCACAGCGAGAAATGGAGTACTGAAGCGTAAACAGAGACACTTCCTAAACCGAGCTTACAAACCGTGTCGAATACAACTACATCCCACGAACAGCAGCCATGTTAAAAAACCATCTAAATTAGCGTGAAAGATATTCGATATGTTACTATAAGGGGGGTTAACACGGCTGGCTGCTATAAAGACAGGTGTAAACAGACATGCATCAATCCCAACTTCACATACCAGGGAGGCTCAGCGTAACGCTGCCGCTATGCACTGGCCGACTAAATGACAGTTAAGGGCCGAATGAAATTAAAACTTGACGCTGCCTTTTAATTTCTTTACACGTAAACAATTTGGTGACATTGTATGATCAGCGATATGCTCTCATCTGCATAATTGCAGGTAATAAAGCGAACCGGCACACAGCGGCGGCTGTGGAGGCAAAGCGATCCGAAACGAGACTGAGGCATTGTGACACGTTAACGAATGTTACCCGTAATGATAAACCCGCAGAATCGGTAATGCTATTTAAGTCCCCCGAAGCACATACAGTGCGGCGGACATTAAAGAGCCCCGTTACTCCTACACGCACCCGCTGTCTTTTTCGCACTTTGTCATGCTTTCTTACAGCTTGGGCGCCCCCTAGTGGCTAAAGCCTATACTACGCCTGCAGTCGGACAGCCCTAACAATGGCTGCGGTTCGTTTCGGCGCTCTGTCAACAGATCAAACGCCGTCCCCCGGAGCCCGAGGCCCAGAAACGCCTGTTCCTGAGCAGTATTGTTACCCAGTAAGGGGTTTATTTGCCCGAATACCGCAGCTGCCATTCCACAGAGATAATGACGCAATGACTCACAAACCCTGCATGTCGAATGGAGAATTCTGCCTCAAAAGCACAATATATATTTAGACAAACATATCCGGGATTACATTCAGCGGAGCTGCAAGAGCTGACGTCATAGATACCGGGAGAACAGGGTGTGATACTGCAGGAACGGCAGTACCAAGTCAGCGCTAAAATCCAACACGCTCTTTCTGCGCTTAACTGGTGCAGCGTTAACCATCTGGTTACTGTGGTAACAAGCATCTCACTGCATCTACAGTAGGCGTCACATTTTACCTTGATAATCTTACCTAAAAACTGATAATAACTATTAGATTCCCAGTGGTGTGTCCTGGAGAGAGAAGACAATGTGGAAGGGTGTAAACTATCCACTGCCATTTTTTCGGAAAAGAACAGATACTGGGTGTTTGATTCGTGGTTTGGAGTGTTACACATTTTATATACATATATATATATATATATATATGTATATAAAATAACTTGGGAGGATGGTAGAACATGACATTTCTACTGCTGGTCTCTTTCCTGAGTTCTGCTCTGAGAAGCAAACACTGTAATATCCAGGTTTTTCATGATCATACCCTCACGGCCCAGGCACTGCCCAGATCATGGCAGGGGGAGGGGGGTCTCTAAAGGCTAGGAAATCTTAATTGCAGCCTGCTATTTGTGTCAGGAAGAAGCAGTTATACCTGGAGGGCAGGGGTCTTTTTGCTGGCCTTCTAGGGTGTTATTGGTGACACGGGAATTAGGTGCGCGGAGAGAAAGTGGAGAGTATCAGAGACGGTCACACCCATTGTGTTCAGCTTTTTGCGCCTGTTTCACAGACCTTGGAAAAGGACCAGAAGCGTTGGTACCGCTTCGAAAAAAAATGTCCATTGGATTTCAACCGGTGCTCTGACGGGCATTAGGACACCATGTCTTCCACCAGTGTCTGTGACAGCATGAAACATCACTCCCTCCCCCTCGCTCTCCGTTTCATCCTCTGTTCCTCAGCTGACTGGCCTCAGTAGATCTTCTATACTGGGTAAGACCAAGATGAAGGAGAGGGATTGAAACCACACGTCTGAGTCAAAATGGAAGGAGCAGGCACAATTCGCACACATGCAAACACGCACACACACACACGCACACACTGATAACATATAGTGCTGGGGAGTGGCGAGCCAAGCAAACACAGAGAGTGCAACCAGCGTGGCAGTCAAGATGTGTCAAACGGGCATGCAAAGATGCTGCCTCAGGCGGGGGGGCACATTAGTGCTCCATGTAGACTCCCTGACCCTGCCCCCTAGTCTCCTCAAAAACAGCATACCCGCCCCACCTTACTTCCTTACTATTTGCTATTCTCAACCCCTCATTAGCACAGCTACAGACCCCCACTCGCTCACTCACTCACTCACCTCTAGAGTCTTTTTTTTGCAGTTTTGCAGTTTTATATTCCTATATCTACACAGCTGGACAATCAGTGAGAAAATTTCAGGTTCAGACCCAAAGGTACAACAGAAATCCCCATCCTGCAGTACTATTGACTGGTTTGTCAATCTCTGCCAGTGTTTTTAAGGTGTTAAGGCAATTATTTTTTAAATCCACCTCCAAAGGTTCAACAGAGACATCTGAGGTTAGTTCACACAAGGCCGCTGAACCACGAGCTGGGTGTGTGCTCACAGATGACCACACTGTAGAAAATTCATCAACATTTCATTCTAAGTGATACAGAAGTAAATTTAATTACTTTGTAAGTAGATGTCAAAATACTGTCTTCAAACCACAAGTCAGGCGGGATGCCTGTGTGCATTGCCAAGACACGCAGAAACACAGATAAACACATGAGTGAGATTCACACTTTAGTGCCCATTCCACACATAACACAGCATCCCCAGCCCCCCCCCCCACTGCCTTTTATGGTCATTATCGGTAGCTCGATGGCGGCTAATCTATATTTTGAATTTCACAAGCGAGAGGTCTCGTATTAGCTCGTTCGGCACTCAGGGACGGTGAGGGTAATAGAGCAGAAAATTTAGTACCGTTTTTTAAAGGGTGACGACATTTTCCGTTAACAGGCTTTATTCTGGCCACCCCGCTCCTGTGGTTCTGCCCACGCCATACGGTGCCCGCACCTATGCCTGTGTTATATTTATTTTTGTTTTCCGCCTTTACTGAGGGAGGTTGCTAAACAAACCCGGCCACAAAGTGCAAATAGGTACAGCATTCCGGTCAGGAGCTGGCTGTTTACGGCTTCCAGCATCTGACCGGTCTCTGCCTATCCAGTCGTGTGTCTGGCTACTTCACCGCCATCAGTGGGCTGTAATTCGGGGAACTGCAGGTTCAGGGTAACGTACTACCGACTACATAGTCATTCCCAAAATGAAAGGCACTTCTATGTACTTGCGTAACTCCTAGAAATCATCTCCCTTCATTGATGCTAACAGGCTTTCATGGAGTCATTTTGTGGCACAATTGCTGTCTCTTCCTTTTCTTCATCTTCCTCCCCCTTCCCTCTTTCTCTGGGATGGTGGGCCTTCGGATGATTTTAATAAATTCATTCCCAGCTGGACTAGAACCGTATCCTACAGCTCAAAGGTACTAGTGGTGCCCACTGATATAGCGGATAATAAAAACGGACATCACTGATAAGAGGAACTGAAAGATTAATCAAGGTCATATACTATGTAATCATAACAACAATAAAATGTAATATAAACAAATAAATTAATGCAGCGAGGGACAATAAAATCACTGTCCTTTCCAGCAAGAGGAGATTGACTCTCTTATCTCTCATGAGAGAATTATGTACAGGATATTCATCTGTGGACATCAGATGTTAAATTAGACTTATAGACTTCTTATAGAGATAGATTTCTTGTACTGTAATTGTACTTCCCAAGACCTGAGATCAGTTTATCATAAGTCCTGTCGGGCCGCTTTTATCACACTGTCTCTGTATGTACGTGTGACCTTCAGCATGCCTTTATCTATGGATGCTTTTATGAATATTCTCCAGTGCATGACCAGGGACACGCACATACACACACTCACACACACACACAGAGTTGTGTCTTTATAAGATTATGACAACCCCAACCCTTACCCAGCCTTTACCTTAAACATAAGTAACCCAACAAAATACAAGACATTCGGCTATTTTGGTTTTTTGATTGAATTCACCCATTTTTATATAACTGAGTATTCCCTTCTAGGGACATGACAAATGTCCCCATGGAGTAAAAGGTGACAGGTTTTCATCCCTCCATGGGACATGACATTGTGTCCTTACAGCTTGGTAATAAACATGTCCCCCCCACACATACAAACACCCACGCGCACAGCTTCATAAACTCTCGTCTCTGTACATTTCCATAGAAAGACGGACAGCGTCTGTACCAACCTCCCACTGTCAAAGAGGGACACACAAATTAGTCAATTTGAAGTAATTGCCAGAGAGCCACATTAAAAGCGTGCACTCATACTTGCATCCTGCATTTAACGCCTGATCCTTCCCCGGGTCTGTGAGCAGACCTGCACTCCACTTTCCCTCTAACTCTGCTTTACACCCTCTAATCGAAGACCCAGCACGGACTGAGAGAGGGTAGCACAGCCTTCTATTCTGTCCACAGAATTGCCAGAGACGGCTTCTCGGGCCGGTTTGATTACGATGAAACAAAGAGTGGACCATGAGAGCCTGTATGTGAGTGAACACAGAGGGGGGCGAAGGGGGAGCTGCAATTAACGACCTAGACCCGACCGACCAAACCTTGGTTAAACTCCCCAGCAGGGGTCCTGCTATTGTAAGCTGGAGGAAGGTATTTAACCTAAATTAAAATTTCCAGAAATATTCAGCTTAATAAATAAACAGGTGGAGTGTACATGATGGAGGGGGGCAATTACATCTGGCATCTTGCCTATCTTCCAGCCCCAAAATGTCCACTTCTCCCCCCCTCACAGCTGGAAAGAGAAAAGGACACTCTGAGGAGGGGGGTGATGTCACACACTCAGACAAATTGACTGTTTGCTGGGAGCTCAGATCTAGTCTGGGACACGGCCCGAATTTATCAGATCCCGTCAGCAAGGAATTTTAGAAAAATGGGCGGTCTCCATGGTATCGTGAAAGTGACAGTTCGACTGGCTATTGAAGCAGACTGGGCCTCTGCTCTGCCCTCACAGTAACCGAAATTCAGAAGCAGGGTGGGCGTGAAAAGATTCCTCAGCTATAACAGGCGTGTCCGAGCCGTGATAGGAATCAGGGAACCCAAAAGAGCAGAACATGGGCACTCTTTGTTCTTTCAGGCTCAAGGTTATCCCAGCAGGAACACTAAGCATGCTCATTAGCATGTTAGCGCACTCTAGGCTAAGAAAACACTAATCGATGGGCTCATGCACAACCCCGGAAAGGTCTGCTTTGACGGCCTGCAGCGTGTGAGATCATTAATGAGATCTCGTTTCACCATTCACTCGTCCTAGGATTAAAGGAGGGAATGGGGGCTGGGTGGCTTGATCACGAATCGTTACGATTTACCCGGGGATTCAGGGGCGTTGAAGGTGGTATCACCTTGTCTCCATATTGGGTGACGTCCCTGCACTTGTGTGGCCCCGTACCACCCAGGTTTCCACACGAGCAGACAGGAACCATGATCGCACAGCAGGGAGACCCGGCTGCTCCCTCCTTTGAAGTAAGATAATCCTCCACTCCAAAAAAAAAAAGACAATATGGAAAACAAATAAGCGAGACACTGAAATGCCTTTGTTAATACAAGTGGCAGGATCTCTTACACATCAGCGCTCGAACCCATTTCCTGAAACATACTGATGGGTATCAGACGTAACTCCTCCATCCCATACACAGTGTCCATGCCACACTCAGGGAATCTGCGGGTGTCATGTGCTGATGTGCGGAAATGCACACGGGTGAGCTGGCCGCCAACGGTCGTTGATGTCGTGAGGTGTGTGCGCACACGTTATGCACACATACGCACAGAAAATTTACAGTGCAAGATAATTAAAGTATAAAAGCGATGATAACTCGTAACCGTGATTTCCGTGCATGTCGTTCCAGGCTCCCAGCAAGAAATCAGTGGGGGAGGCCATTATGAGATTCATTTAAACCTGGGAGTATCTGTTCAGAGTCTGGGGGGCGTGAATATGGCTGCCGCTCCCTCCTGTAACGGCCACACCGAGGCTCCCACACGTGCTTATGAGATCACGTGCTGAGACACCGTCTTTCATGTTGAGAAATCACATGCGTATTCTCAACATCTCCCTAAGCACCTCTGAGTCCCATGTCATATAATCCAAGCTTTACAGCCAGCCCGGGTGCACAGACCCCCAGTCTGGATAACGTCCTGCTTTTCTTACCAGCCCCCTAGCACCACCTACAACAAGCCCAGTAGTCATCTGTCTATTATTTGTGCCTACAATTATATGTTCTTTTGCTTGCACTAAATCACATCGCTCACTTTTTTGGGACCTGAACAGACAGCATAATGTTTAAGAGCACGTACTGAAAACAAAGCACTTAATTCAAACTAGTCTGGGAAAATGTCTCAAACTATAAAAAAAAAAACAAAAAAAAACAATCACTTTAGAAAAGGGCTTTTTAGAGGAAATGTAAAATGCTGCTCTCTCTAACGTCATGCAGACCGTTTCATTAACGGCTGAAGCGGTCACTGAGCCCACGCCCCCATCGGACAAACAAAGGCCGACTCGCGAATGCAGTTCTGCTTCCCGGATGCAATCATATCTCCAGACAAACAGTAACAGCAGACCTCCCGGCCCCCCGCGGCAGGCCAAGGACCTCGCCAGTGAATGCGGCACCCGTCTCTCATCACGCCCGACCCGATAGACTGACCGGGGCAGCGTTTTCTGGAAATCGCCGCCTTGATGGGAGCGCAGCTCATGGGCTTTGAGAGGGGAGCTAATGGCGCAGGGCCTGGAGGCATTGCTAAATGCCCACCCACCAGGACTCTAATTACACCACCCCGCTGGAACTAACCTATTGTTGTTTGGGTCATTATGAGTTTATCAAAGTTGGGATGTTTTTGGATCATGCCATTGGGTGGCTAACTGAGAAGTCCCCGCCCATCCATCTGAGTGGTTGGAAATGAAGGCGATGTGAAGGCAGGGGGAGATCCTGGTGTCTGTTTAACTCACGGATGTGGTCTTGGACAGGTGTTTACAAATCTTCATTGGGCCCCTGCTGAAAACATATGAGTCGACGGGTACAGCTCCATGGAGACGTGGTATCACGTCCCAAAGTCACAGACAGAGCCATGTTTCAGCTGACTTAGAAGCAACATTAGCGCAACTCATCGAAACCCAAGCTGGTTTAATTCGTCACTCCCCACAAATTACCCTTCACGGGATGGTGAAACACCACCCCCGATTTTACAGCCGCTCTTCTCCACAAACTCCCAGGATTTCACTCACCCCCTCAAAATGCACATGACTCTGTGATCAGAGTCCCCCACCCCCCCTCCCATTACCTGGCATAGGTTGACAGGCTCTCCTCCCTGCTCTCCCACGTTCCATAATCGTGTCCTGCTCACAAACGCCTTCTCCTCATTTCCGTTTTGCCCAAGATTCCAATAAAAACCTTGACAACAGATTAACTTCTTAGCGGCAAACGGCCAGGCTACATGACAGCGCCGTGCTCTGCGGTAGTAAGCACACGTGCAGCAAACAAGAAGAAGTACACCACCCCCAACCTGTGTGCTTATCTGTAGTCCTGTATAAGACTTGGGGTGGAGGACAGCACCCTGGGCGGTGTGAAGAAGGGGATTTTATGACCGGGGGGCATGTTTAATGCTGTGGGGAGTACTAAAGAAAATGCAGTTATAGTATTAGTACAAGGACACACTTGTGAAAAGAAAACTGGCATCAGGTCGCGGCGAGGCCCATGACTGACTCCACACACATCTTCGAGTCTTTTTTTCCCTCCTACACTCATCCATCTCACACCATTGAGCCACAAACATACCAGGCATAACTCGTGCATTCTTGGCCTTTACGTATTTCTCTGTAGAAACCAAAGGAGAATCCTGTTGGATAACCTGACATGGGTGACTTTGCAGAAATAGACCCCATACCCTTCTGCTGGTAGGTTCCTGATCTGCTCTTTGACAGGCTGACCACACTACAAGAGAGTGCATGAAGTGGCTCTTCATTTACAGTAATAAAACCAAACTGAACAGCAGAATTTCTGCTGTTTTTAGCTGGGTCTGCTCTCCTCGGCGCTCCATGCTCCCATCCCGACAAATTGGGCAGCCAAACAAATTAAAGGAGCTTCCCAGGGATGTAATTTGAGCTGCACTGCTGAAATGTTAACCTGCCGCTTCATGTCATATCAGGAGACTAGAACGCCATGCCTCTTGGAACTCCCAAGAATAAGGCTCCCAGAGCTGGAACTCTGAGGCCAAAGCACACAGGTTGGGGGTGGTGTACTTCTGCTTGTTTGCTGCACGTGTGCTTACTACCGCAGAGCACGGCACTGTCATGTAGCCTGGCCGTTTGCCGCTAAGGTGTGGAGGGTGTGGGGTTGCCTAGGGGGGATTCAAGGCTGTTTGTGAGTATGATTATGCAAGATACACATTGGGGTCCAGCTCTACGGTTGTGTACTGGAGTCACGTGCCACTAGATGATGGGAATACGTTGTGTGAGCCCCCCCCGAACGCCCCTCCCAACCCTCCACCGGAGATGACAGAGAGGCCCGTTCCCATCAGCAGCAAAAGAGAAAAGCTTACATGAAGAATTTGACTGCAAATGCTTTTAGCGTCGTGAGAGCGCAGAATCTAACGTGCCATCTCTCCTCTCTGTCGGGACACATTACTCCTGGAGTCTGTTCGCATTTCCTGCAAGACGTCAAAGTGCTCCGCCTTGCTGTGTATCAGAAACACCTGCCTGAGCTTTCTTCTTGCCACTTAATTACTTCCAGGCAGCGAGATGTAAAAGGCCAGTAGCTTAGGCATTAAACCTGGACCCAACCAGTCCTGCATTGCTCACCTTCCCAGCTAAGCAATACTTTAACAGTGTTGCGAGTCCCCTAAGAGCTATTAACTATTCAATGATAAGAATAAATCTAATGGCCACAGTTATGCTGTTTTATTATCATTGTGATTTTACAGTTGGATTTTAGGACCGTCTTCGTTAATGTTACCAGGGTTTAGGAGGGAAGATTTCCTGAGTCTGGCAGAGCTAATTAGGCTGGGCTTAGAGAAACTGCCATGAAGGGACATAAATTTAGAATGAAAGAAAAAGATGCTCCTCCTCTTCATCGACAGGCTGAGCTCAGCAAAGATGGACCCGTCGTGGTTCCGACCTTCCGGTAGGTCAAGTCGCATCCTTTACCTGGCAGGGCTCTGCTCCTCTCCCTCCTAAGGAGATATACAGCCTTTTCTCCCAGATTTGAACAGACTACAATCGCACGGCATTCAGGATGTCCCCCAAACCAACCCAACAATGAAAGCACTAGGCAGAGCTGTCCGCCACCTTAATGACGGTGTCAGATGGGTGTTAGTTCTGCTCTCTGAATCATGCCGATGGGAAAAGCGGCTCCAGATGGGTGAGATGAAGGCATCTCCGGCATACTGCGGCAAAGGGATCCACTCTGCAGATAACTGTCCAATCAGTGCTGGTGAATTTGGCACTGATTGGAACTATTAATTGCCATGACAGAATGTGTCGTGAGGGGGGTGGCAATGAGGGTTGGAGAGCAGAGAGCGATCAGGTGGAGCAGGCAGACAGACCCGGTATGTGATCCACTTAACGATGGTCCCATGATGGGGGGACAGCAAAAAGGTCCCATAGGGTGTGTGAGGGGTAAAAGGGTCCTCAGATGCCTGTCCCCAGATGAATCCGATGCCTTGCACGCTGAGGCCTCAATGTCTCCCAAAGGGCATCCATGAAATAGGTCAGAAGCATATGTGTGCGTGCCTGAGTGTGTGTGTGTATGAGAACACGTCCTGGGGGCGAGGAGGGGAACAGAAAAGAAGAAAACACGAGTCTTGGTGAAAGCCTTTCCTGTGTCTCCGGGCACAATGGATGAGTTAATAACAGGCGAAGCATTTGATACAAACTGATGGTTGAATATTCCTGGAACCGATCCGTTTATTTCGGCACGGCACACTTAAAGAAAAGCCCCACGTTTGCCCGGGACAGGTCATTACTTCCGTCTCACTGAGGGCCGTTTACTCGCAGGCCAGTGCCCCCTTTCTCATCGATTCAGACGGAGGGATTGCATTTTAATTACGGCAAGCTTTCCCGATGATTGTGCCATGGTCACACGCAGCTTTGTTTTTTTTCCCCCAATTCCTGAACTGTCCAAGTGGAAAAAAAAATCTCGCAGGAGATGGAGGGGTAAAGATGTATAATTTTAGCACCGGCATTGGGCGGCTCATTAAGTTGCCATGACAACTGTGGTTACGGTTACAGAAAAGAGGTCAGGTGACAGAAGTCAGAGGGGTGAGTGGCGAGATCAGTCCAAATAAAATGAGGGCAAACTGCAGTCAGCATGTTAGCTTGAGTGCTGAGCTCTGAAACCCCCTCCCCCCAAACCCCAACATACTGCCCAATGAGAGTGCAGGCTTAGCATAAACTGATGAGGGTCTTCCATTCACGTCCCCAAGAAAGCCTCCAGGTAATTAAGGCGGTGGGGGGGTGGGTCAGCGGAGAGCACCAGAGAAACACGACAAAATAACAGGGAGGGGAGGCAGCTCCGGAAGCCACAGATGCTGGCTGAATAGACAATGCAAACCTGGCCCACCACTGGGTCTGCAGTACTGTCACAGCTCTAATGCCCCTGACAGCAGCCATGGGGCGCTTACCCCCCCTCCCAGAGAAAGACCCTCCGAGAGCCACTTTAGCAGAATGAGGCAGCCTGTCGGAGCGTATTACTCTCAGAATCTCGACTGAGGCGTACAGATTAACGTTCGCCCGGCCCACGTCTCACATGAGCGCACGCGCCTGCAGTGACCCCCCCCCAGCTAACATGTCTAAATCCTTCATTCCATTCTTACCTGAAGCCGGATTCTGATTCCTCTCTCTCCCTCACACACACACATAGACAAAATCATGCTTTTTTTTTTTCAGAAAAACCAGCGTGTTGCTGCTCTTTGCCTGTACATGACTACCACAGACATTACGCAGGTACTACATTAAAACACACACGCAGAGCAGAGTGTGTAAGACAGACTGTACATCCCCACTCTAGCCCGACTCCCCTCCCCTCACTCCCTCTCTCCAGTCGCTTGTTTCTTAACTCCCTCTTCCACACTGACTTCTGCACTCATCCACTCATCCTCTTGGCACCTGGTGAGTCGGTGGCTGGCCTCAAGGCGCAGTCTGTCTTTCCTTCACACCCCTCTTATGCTTGGGTTCGATTAAATCATGACAGGAAATATCAGCTGTAAAGGCGCATGTACAAATTCGCCCACTTCCTGTATATATTACTCAATGTCTCTAAATATCTTAGTTAAACCAGCTGTAAGCTGCTGTGGACTGGTGAGGGTTGGGGTGTTTTGGGGGGGGGGGGTTGTTGTCAATGTTGTCATCAACAGGCCTGAAGGAGCCTGGACAGGGATGCTGACAGTGGGCAGAGTCACAGGTCAGGGAGAGTCTCAGAAAAGCTCCAGTCTGCTGGTTAATGACACCACCAAGAGACTTGGACTGTTTCATTGTCAGCCAGGAGTCATTACAGCCTATTTCCCACTGCTGGGCAGCAGGAGAAAGGGCCCTGGATTTGAGACTTGCGTGGGGCCCCTTTCATCTCCTTCAGAGCAGGGGGGTAATGACAGCTGAAGGCTTCTCTCATCCTTTCTTACCTCTTTCCCCAAATTTGCTCAGCAGTACGAGAGCAGCGACACCACAAAGATGAAATTGTACTCCCCCCCCGACCAGCATCACAGAGACACAGGTCCTCCTGTGAGAGCTGTGGGATGCACCTTGCCATTACTGAAAGCAGTGGTGGGGTGTGTGGGGGCAGAGAGATGTCCGGAGAAAAATGGGGGAGTCTAAGGATTTTTCAAGGAGAGAGCTGGGGGAGGGTTTGGTACTTAAGATGAGGTCGCAGCCCCCCCAATGGTTGGTGGCATGGGGCAGGCAGTAAAGGGTCTGGGTCCTGACTGAGTTCCTGTCAGGCACCAGGAACAAATTGTCACATCCTGTCTGAAAGCCTATTTACATGATACAGTGAGGACTGCTGAGCTGGCCCCAAGCAGGAGGGGAGGGGGCATTTCAGTGCCAGTACAAGCAGACCTCAGGGTACCCAGGCCGGGGTGGGGAGACCAGAGGTGCTTTGTCTGTCTGAACTTGTTAAAATTATTAAGGAGCCTCAAGACTTCCCCTGCTGGGGAAGGAAGGTTCAGCTACCAAATATGCATCATGTGACACTGTGACGTGCCTCTGGTGTCAGTGACACAGCGAGACGGGAACACTGAGACCCTGGGGTAATGGAGACTGCAAGACTTGAACGAGAGTGTCATGCTCCAGGAGCTCTGAACAAACGCAGGGGAATACTGAAAATGACTGTCAACCACCATGGAAACCCTTCTCTGCTGACCTGGAGACCATCGGTATGGATCACCCTGGGTCCAAACACCTGGGGGCCCTCTGTAAGGATCAGCCCTGTTTACGCAAATCACTAACACTGGACTGGATAGTTACAGAAAAGCTTACAACAGCACACAACGGAACATTTTTGTTTTGTGCATTGTTTGTGTATGTCTGATACGCTCCTCAAATGCAAATAAAAATACATTTTGATGGCTATTACCAACCACTGTGGAGCATCTGCAGGCACAGAGGAGGCTTGGCTCCTTTCACAGTCCACCGCCCACCGCTCATTCCAAAACAAAACGCTAAGGATCTAACTCTACCTCACAGTAATGGTTCGAGATGACTCACGGGGCTTCCGCCAGCCAGGACCACACCCCTCCATGTAAGTAGGGGGGATGACAGAGCAAGAGGGTATGGGAGGGCAGGATTTCAACTCAAACTGCTGTTCTCGAAGACAAGACAGCTCCCTTGGTTATCACGGTCTGCGGAATGACCTGGCTCGGTCGTGGAACCGGAACCCGTCAGTGCGTTTCCCGCTAACAAAGGGAACCAGTAGCTTATCGGTGCGGCAGACGTCGACCCGGAATATATTAACATTTGTGAGGCTCCCCTGCTGCACCGCATGTCATTGCCACCAAGTGCCCACTCTGGAGCTTATTTATTTATTTATTTTTTTGGACATTCAGCACTTTATGGTTCTTCTCCACCAGGGGCGGGGTACAGGATAATGATCTAACTTCCCCGACACACATTTGCATGAGAATGTACAAGCACATTCATCGCAGTGATACCATCCTGAGGAGCTCGTTCTGTCGGCATGTGGGTGGGGTGGGGTGGGGGGTATAAATAAATAAATAACAACAATAATAAGGGATACTTGGGCTTGTTAGCTGTGAGTAATGCCAGTCTGCCATGGAATTGCAGGTCCTGGTCCTCGCTGGGGGATGAAGGTCTCCAATTATGGAGAGGAACTTTCCCTAAGATGTATGGCTGTGGGGCCTCACATTCACAACACTTAATGAACAGACAGCACATTCAAAAGGTGTCCCTCTCCTTCTCTCCCTCTCTCGCTCCCCTCTCTCTCCTTTTTTCTCCCTCTCTCTCTCTCTCTCTCTCTCTCTCTCTCTCTGTCTCTGCACACTATTGGCCTCATCCAAGCCAAGCCCCCATCTCCTCACTGCCTTTAAGGCAGATAAACAAAGAATTGACTCAGTTTGGTCCCGGTTCAGACTCGGCCCGTCTACTCTGCAGTCTCTTGCCATGTGTTGAATCCCCTTGTTAAAGGGTCACACACACAGCGAGCACGGGGCATGGTCGCTCCATCAGGATCCATGCAAAACTTTCGACGGCATTGAAATAACAAGAAAACCTTCAGTGGTGACGACAGAACTGGGGCAGGAAAGCTAATGGAAAAGGGTACCGATTCTGTTTGTTGAGATGTCACCAGGGTCCGGGCCAACATGAGAAAATTAGAAAGCAGATCTATTCTACAGCCTTTTCTCCATTCTATTATACAAATACCAGAATGGTACACAGGAAAATCTAGATTTCTTCATTTATCTAGAGTATCTAGATTTGTTCTTGTCATGGTACAATCTATAGCAATATCAGCTGTACCCAGAATTATAGATGTGAAAACTGTTGATCACAATAAGTACCAGCATAGTGATAAAATGGCACATCTGTATTCAGTCCCATAAAATGGCACATTTCTGTCACTTTCAAGTCATAACTGAATTAACCCCGCCCCCACACATATATTTAACTGCACAAATACCTGATTTAATGCAATTCCTAAAGGCACAACAAATCAAATGTCTGAGTTGAAAAGGGCACTGTAGCAAAGAGAATGTCTCTCTTTCGCCCTCTGGTGTTGACTTGCAGGCACAGCTGTCGGGCTAAATAAAGCTCCTTCACAGGCTTCGGAGGCAACACCTGCCGCCATGATCAGCGTGGCAGCGAGCCTTCCTGTCAACACCAGCACCGCAGAATACGGAAAGACTTCTGTGTGAATTACAGGTGTGTAGCTGCACCTGGCAGTATTATATATACCTTTTCGGTTCAAAAGCCGTGACGCAGAGGTCTAACCATACACTGTCCTCCTCCCCCCCACTATGCTGTACTGTGGTGCTTGTTTTTAAATACCACATTACAGTATGTTTTCCGGTTTTGCTAGCACCCCCCACCCCACCTTTTAAAAATATGTAGACTCTCGCCACCTTCTCCTGCCGCATCTGGTCCGAGCTTGAAAGGGGGCGGGGCACAGAGGAACTTTTCAGCATCTGATAGGTGGGGTATAAAGGGGGCAGTGCTCATTTGGAGGCTGGGTGGGTGACCAGGACCAGAACCAGAGGTTTAAAGGGGCCGTCACCCTTAAGTGCCACCTCCGTGCTGGCAGCTCACTTTCCTTGATGACAGGAGTGCCTGACTGCTTGTCGGGCAGTGCTGAGCTGTGAGGAAGAGCGGAGGAACGTGCAGGCTCTCCACAGCCATAAAAATGACATGCTAAGGAATAAATTGACGGAGGATACCTGAACTTACATTTGCACATTTGGTCTCCCAAAGAAAATTGCCTTTGAAAACTGAGGCTGAATACATATGGTGAACAGTATATGTGAAATAAAATAAAGACAAAAATGAACAATAACAAAGGCAGTGTCCTTCTTTATTTGGGAGCTACTGAGATGAGGACCTAGGCATCTTGATAATACCACAACTATAACAGGCTTTCATGAGCCGTGGTAACAGAAAATTGGAAGCACTTAATTTGTGAATTAAGTGAATAATGAGGTGCTATAACTTAAAATTTATATTCAACACGTTTTATTCACCATGCAAGGATATTAGGCTACATCAACATGTTTTCCCAGAATGCAGTGCCGTGGAAGCAAGATCAGGTCATTTGGGCAAGGTCGTGACTCACCATCATTGCAGAGTGGCCCCCCGAAGGAAGTCATGCTGCAGTCGCAGGTGAACCCCTCCCACTGCTGCAGACAGACGCCCTGGTTGGCGCAGGAGTCCTCTTGGCAGGTCGTACTAGGGCCTGGGTGTGGGGGGTTTCAAATGGGCGAGGGGGAAGAGGAGGAAGACAAGCCGAGATCAATCACTGGGGATCCCAAGCTCCCCTCCCCCACAGTAAAACCTATGCTTATTCTGAAATTCCCTCGACATTACATCTGGCTGTGCTCTGGGTCCCATCATTTGACCACAACATCACATGTAAAGAGACACACACGATTTTGAAAACGGCTCCATACAATGGCAGTCGGCACCTACAGTTGAACGGAGGTTCCCTTCACAGACACTCGTGATGTCAGACCGGTCTCCTTTTCCCATGACAGCATGGCCGATGGCAGATGTGAGCAGTCACACGGCACAACACATAGCATGAGCCCCGACAAATGCGGGAGATGCATGCACGCAAACACGTAGACACGTGCGTGCAAGCCCCATGCACACATAGCGCACAGAGGAGCACCCGTCACCTGACGCTGCGCACGACCCGGCGGGATTTCCACACAGTGTCAGTGGGACGGGCCCGAGGCTTCAGTCCAACAAACCGGTTTTATTTGGTGGTTCTTTGGTTGGTTTAGGTCGTCTGTCTCCAGCACATCCCCATTTACATGCAGCTGTCCCATCCTAAAACATGGTCACACTGTGTCCACACACACGCGTAACAGATATGAATCGGGCATATCCCAGCCAAGGCTTTATAAAGAAGGTTTAAATACTATTTATGCTTTATTTCTTTTTTAAAAAAATCAATGTGTGTTGACTGGCTACTTTTCAGGCGGATGGGATGAATAATAGAGTTCATAAGTATTCATTTTCTGTGGAAAAACTGAGGACAACACAACGTTTTCCAACGCAAGCCACTCTTGCAGCTCAATCCTTCCTGATGATCCTGGAAGAGCAGGGTGAGGAGAAGCCCCTGGAGAGCATGCCCAGCAGACACCCTCTGAAGATGCTTCCACAGTGCCAGGTATCACCCTGGGCAGGAAAGCTTCCAGTCATTTGTGACTAAGTGGTGGTTATTATAATTACATTCTCTAAAAAATGTGCTACTGATAAGAATGGGTATTGTCCTGTACAGCAAACTCTCCCTGGAGCTGACACCACATGGGCCATTATCTTCTAGGAAAGGCACTTGAGGGGTTTCTGTACGTAGCATTTTCAAAGGCTGGTGGTCATGTCAATCAAACAGATGGCTCACAGAGCCCACCCTCTACCAGACATCGAAAAACCCTAACAGCATTAGCTGTTCATAGTTAATGGCAGAATGACAGTGGAATGAGGGAAGGTTAGTATGGAATGTTTAGGTGTGACGTGCAAGCCAGTGTCAGTCAGGAGGGTATTAGCAGTATCTGACCTGCTCTAAGTTTGTTGTTTTTTTTTTGTTTTTAAGGTACCATGTGATTCTCCTCAAGTTAGCACACTTGTAGTTCAGTCACGTGTGAAAATGACAAGCATTTAAATCCAGGTTCACTGTATTACACTCATCATCATCATCTTCCATATTACTTATCATCACGTGTCTGTAGACTCCCTGCAGTAGACTGGCATCCCATGCAGGACATTCCCCTACCTTGAGTCCCAGGTCCTCCCAGCCAAACTGTACTGAGTAAGTGGATGGAAGATGGATGGATGTGCTATTAATATTACTACAGCTTTTTGTTTGGAGTCTGTAGTTTGCATTTTTATCTATCGTCTTTCCGTTGACACAACTTCCAGTCCAGGTGGTACAAGACAGATCAGGCGAACAGAAAAAAAAAAGCTGTTTAAGCACTGAAATGGGAGATTTTGATGTGTCCTTTAGATTGCATCACATTCCACAGAAATCTACGTTCAAATTGCAATTTAACCAGCTGAAGTTGCTTCACAGATATACATGTAGTTTGATTGCCTAAATAGTGTCTGCTTTTGTTTCAATATTTTATTCATGAAAGTGCGACCCTTATTATGACTGAAATATGCACCCCACTCATCTTCCAGGAATGCTATCAGACAAATCACAGGGGCTCATTGGCATTGGCTATGACATCAGCATTACATAAACAGACAGGGGGTGGCTGTTTCACTTCCACGGGGTGGTGCTTTCGGCTGATGTGGAAATGACATGCGGCTCATGGAAAGCCAAACGAAAAGCTTGACTTAAAAAATTTCTATGATAAGACATTGAGTGACACAAGGGGGAAAAAAAAACAGGCATAGACAGAAAACAAAAAAGAGGGAACAAGACGTGACATCAGAGGAGCGCACAGGACGGAAAACCCCCCAAAAGGCTGCCAATACAAGATGGCCGCTCTGGCATTCACTATGGTTCAGCGAGTCATTCATTTACCAGATGACAAAGTGACTTAGGCACATATTTAATTGGGAATATTTTTCGCGGAAGACGACTGCATGTACGGGGAACTGGACTTCAATCTGACAAACGGGGCTATCTACCTTGCAAGTCAGCTTTCATCAATGCAACTTTTGTCAGCAAATCAAAAGGAAAGAAAAGGCAAAATATATAAAATGTTAGTAAAGCATTGAAATGTCAGCGGTTTGTATTAAATCATACAGAAACAGGAAAAGAGAAAGAGACAGATGGACAGGCATCGCCCAGGAGAGCAGAGTGGAGGTAAAATGAGGAAAAGAGGAGGAGGTAGTTTAACCAGTGGAAAATAAAATGCAATAAATATGTCAGTACGGGAGGTGGGAGATAGAGTGATTGACGGACAAGATGACCTGTTGTCTTGCAACAACATGGAATGGAGCATAAAGACAAAATCACAACCCAGAAAGCAAAATAAATAAAAATAATGAGTACATTCAAAGAGTCAAAAAAAAATGAAACATTTAGAAAAGTCTGAGCTGATGTAAAGTTTAGGTTTTGCCGGTATGTTGAAGAAGAGAAAGACGACGACGGTGATTATGACGGGAAGCGTAGACGGGAGATTGTCGGCTGCTGCATTTGGACAAAAAGGCTCACCCTGCATCATCAAGTACACCATAAAAATGTTTCTCTGCACAACAAACAGCGAGTGAGAATTGGAGCTGATGTGGCACAATACATGAAATTAAAACCATGAGAATGATTATGACAAAAAAAAAAATCAAATGTTTATTGTGCATGTAATTCAAACAGAATAATAACTCAACGCATGCAACAAAAACATCATAAATAATTCAGGAGGCCCGCTCTTGGCAAACACTCCAGTTCATTTGGCATGCACAAACAAAAAGTCGAAAGCAGACAGAATGGGAAAGAACTCTAACGATACAAATGTGTAAATGAACTTAATTTGATTGCAAAGAAACAGAAACCAGATAATAAGTTAGTGGAGTTGCGACTTATGTTTTATTTATTGATTTTAGCCACTAAATTTCCTAGATGTCATTTGGCGACCGTAAAGTCAAATGGCTGTGCTGGGCCAGGGCCAACGGGACGACCGATCACTTTCATGTGACTGAATGTGTCATGGGGGGATCAGGGGAGTTGTGATGATTTGGCCAGATCCTGTCAGCTCCTCTCTTGACCTGAAAGCCATCCATATCTCAGTTAATAAATGCTGGACAGTCCTTCTAAAAGACCAAATTGAGGAATATAGTGTAATATATTGTAGATGGATGCATACGCAAGTAGTAATGATTCTATTCAAAAAAAGAGAGGAAGGTCCAATCAGATCCAGTGAACCAGCAGTGAGACCGTACTCTACCCCTTTCAGGACTTGATACAAAAATGTAATAAAAAATTACTTGGCAACCTGTGTCAGCAAACACATTACCTCAGTTTGGTGTGCTAGCCTGGATGGTGATGGACTTAGTGAGGGCACAGGGACAATGCTGCGGCGATGGAGACCAGGACAGATGGCAGGGACACTGGGTACAAGGCAGTGCCAGTCCCAGAGGCCAACCATAGGACACAGGTGGGAGGTTGCTTGTCCTCACCTTCGCAACCCCTCTCAATCTGTCCCACACAAGCCAGGGCATCTGACAGCAGGTCCGGCAGGCGCCCGTTCAGATCCACTGAAGCCAGGCACCCCTGGAAGCCCTCTTTGGCATGCACCAGCTTGGGTAGGTCCCGGTACATCTCCTTGGCCAGTCCTCCAATGTACAGGTTGCCTGGGGGTGGGGAACACACATGGAGAAGGATACTAAACACACATCATCATCATTTCTCCTCATTGCTCTGAGGGTGAGGAAAGATTATTTGCCTTTACAACATGTGACACTACTGCCCCCTAGTGGTCGAAAGTTGCTATGTGCGATTTGAGCAAGATTAGATAAGGAGACACAGACTGTAGACTGTAAGCCTTCAAATCCTTCAGGTCATTTCACAGCATGATAGGTGAAATCTCTTGATGGGAAACAGCACTGTGATGACCAGGGCACCAATGACCATTTAACTGTAACCTGCAGCAGCTAAGCCAATTTTATAGAACAGCTTTTCTGGCATGAGGTTAATATTCAGTGAGAAATATCTAAGAAGCTAAAATGTGACAGTATTCGAGTCCCCCCCCCCCCCAGGTCTGAAACACCCCTAATGATGGCGGGTTGCCTCACATGAAAGCCTCGCCTTCCCCCTGCCGCCTCTGGTACCCGAGGACTACCCGCCTTTGTGCGGCTGCAGTCAGCATCCATTAAGCTTGAGTGCGAAGTGAAAACGTCACCTTGGCGCTGCCTGACTGTCAGGCGGGCCACAGCAGGTATAAAAGCCGAGTATCACAATTTCGTCTGCCACCCAACTTTCCTTCTGACCTGCTTTGCCAACGAGTTGGCTCCCACGGCAACCGTACTTCACCGTTACTTTGGCTTTTCCTCCTTCCTTACTTCCAGGAGTTTCCTGTATCTCACGACATGTTATCAGTTGTCTGAATCTCTGACGGCTTTCTGCTCTATACAGCCTAACATCAACTGCCTTGCTAGGTATTTTGCTTAAGTAATTTGGGGCATACATTAAACACAGACTAACAGGCATGGCGATGGCTTCTCTCGTGCAGTTTTAAACCTGTCATAATTTAGTTCCATGTTCGCAATCCCCAAAGTCATGCAGAGAATTTACAGGGGACATCCCCCAATCAAAAGTGAGAGAGGACCTTGCGTACCTTTGAGGTCTAGGTTCTTAGCCCCTGAGGAGATCTGTGTTGTGACCTTAGTGTCGATCTTGACTGTGTGCAGGTTGTTGGCATCACGTGAGATCATCACATTGTGCCAGTGGTTGTCGTTGAGTGGCTTGTTGGAATTTCCCTTGATGAGACTCGGCCCGTTTCCGAGGTCCCACACGTAGTGTAGGTACCTGCAACCGGGCATGCCCAAAAACACATTTACCAAAGGTCATCACTGATACCAGTGCCCATAACCACCCAAACAGTCCCTCACTAGTCTACCAACCCGCTATTAACCAATAGCACAACTTCCATCATGTGACTTCTTGGTACTCAACATGTGTATATGTCCGGTGTAAGAGCTCAACTGATTAGTCATTTGGTTAATCTGAATACTGACACTTCAATACCAGCTGTAGGCCAATGAGAACCAAAACAGCATAACTGCCATAATGATGAAAATTTACCTTTCTTCTATATCCAGACTGCATGGCCTATTTTCCTGCACACCAGAGATAGGGAGGCCAAAACAAATGCTTTGCAGCATTACTGGACCTCAGGAGGCCCACCTACCCCTTGACCAGCTCCACCACAATGAAGTCGTTGCCATCGCCACTGTTGTAGAGGATGAGGCCGTCGGAGGAGGTGGTCTTGAACTGGAAGAAGAGGTGCATCGTGTAGTAGGCTTGCAGAGTGGTCAGTGACACGTAGCTTGAGCGAGACTTGAAGGTCACAGGGTCGGCAATGATGTTCTTAAAGCCGATCATGGCATTGAGTTCGCAGTAATCGATATCACCGTTTTTGCAGAGGTCGATGTAGGCCATGCCGTTGAAGGTCAGGCTCTGCAGGTGGCCAATGAAGTTGGATGGCACAGTGGACATGTGACGCTTCTCTGTCACGATACCCGTCTCAATGTTGTGGAACTCCAGCTGTGTGTGGTCTCCGGCCATTTGAGCTTTGAGGGTGGAAGTAAGGAGAAGGAAGGGAGTCACTCACAAAACAGCTGTAAGACTGGTGTGAACAGCTGGCATTCCTTGAACTAACATGAATGCCTATGGCACCTTCTCAAACACTTGAGCATTCATGCCAGGAGTGTGGTAGCCAACATTGTACCCGAGGTTTCCCTACGCTGGAATATCTGGATGGAGCGATAAACATACTGATGGAGGACACTAGAGCAGCATTTCAAACATCCGTATCTCAGAAAAGTATGTGAACAAAAAGTCCAAACAGTAGATGGCAGCAAAATTCACAAGCTGCAATGACTTTAAGAGTAATGAAGCAATATAGCATTCTTGGTAAAGTAAATGAAAACTGTTTAACATCCATCCATCCATCCATCCATCCATCCATCCATCCATCCATCATCTTGGTCAGAGTTTCAGGAGATGGTTTATGAAGCGTTACCGTATCTAAAACCAGACATGTTTTCCTTCCAACATAGGAAACTGTTGTTACACTTTTTCTTAGTCTGATCACAGGCTAATCAGATAACAGGCTGGTGCTTTGTTTAATGCCTTCACTGGTGGCCTTAACATTTATAATGTTTTAAAGTGCCTCTTTATTCTGTGTTTTCTTCAAATTATTCCACACATAAAACGATTAAGGGTCTGTTATCTCTGTGCCTCAGAAAAGCTCCAAAGTCGTGTGGGTGGCAGACTGCAATCAACATGTCGACGGCGTAATGATGTGTTTCTCTCCATGAATACGCCCCTGAACCACAGGACAAAGAGAGAGAGCACGGAGATGAAGACCACTATTCGCCATTACGTCACCTTAAGACCCCTGCAAGAGAAACCCATCAGGGCAAGTTAGGGTTAGTGGAGGAAGTGGTGAAGGGTGTGACGGTGGTGTACCTTCCACAGGCTGCAGCTCATCCACTGTCAGCTTCAGGCTTTTGCCCCTCCTGACCACACGCACCGTGTGCCACTCGTTATCATTCAGATTATATCCAGCAAAAATGGTCTCCGGACCCTTGCCTGCAGAACAGTCCAGAGAGCGGTTAACGCAGGAGACCGCAGGCCTGTACCACGAGTGCACAGAGAACGAACGCCAACATCCCCTCGAGGACACTTCTACTGCGTTATTTAGTGCAAACTAACCGAGAAAAATGAGCTACTCGAACCACGGGGCGTCACGCTAACAAGGCTAGGGTGAATTTCATGAGTGGGGTCACGTTTTTCTTCACGATACAGAAATTTGCTTACAGTTAATGACTCTTACTCAAACCGAGAAATTAAATGGAACTATATCCCCAACATATCAGTATGTTTTTGCCACCTCCCTCCCGCACCATCTCATTGTGGAAAATATGGCATGGCTGTGGAGTAAAACAGTGGTTAGGCCCCCCCCCCCCCCATGTTCAAAAAATGGAAGTGCTTGTCACAAGCCCACAAACTCATGGCTCAGCTCCTTTCGCTAGGCTGCTTCTGGTAGCACGTACAGGGAGATTTTATAGGAAGATGCTACCTTAGCCCTGAGGACATGCAAATCCATCGTCTGCACTTTTACTAATCTCCCAGATGTCGGATATAGACTGGGGTGGGGAAAAGCATATGCTTGGGTCTCACATCCACGAGGATAAACAAAGACGAATAAACATATCAATCGATAACCAAGCCAATCAGTGCAGCAATATACACTCACTGGCCACTTCATTAGGTACACCTTGCTAGCACCAGGTTGGACCCCCTTTGGCCTTCACACCTGCCTTTATTCTTCGTGGTATAGATTCAACAAGGTGCTTGAAACGTTCTTCAGAGATTTTGGTACAAACTGACAAGATAGCATCACACAGTTGGTCCAAATTTGTTGGCTCCACCTTCATGATGTGAATCTCCTGTTCCACCACATCGCAAAGGCGCTCTATTGGATTGAGATCTGGTGACTGTGGAGGCCACTTGAGTAACGTGAACTCATTGTCACGTTCAAGAAACCAGTATAAGATATGAGCTTTGGGACATGGCGCATTATCCTGCTGGATTGTAGTCATAAAGGGATGGACATGGTCAGCAGCAATACTCAGGTAAACTGTGTTGCACTAAGGGGCCCAATGTGTGCCAAGAAAATATACCCCACACCATTACACCACCACCACCAGCCTGAATTGTTGATACAGGCAGGACGGATCAATGCTTTTATGATGTTAATTCCAAATTTTGACCCTGCCATCTGAATGTCACAGCAGAAATCGAGACTCATCAGAGCAAGAAATGTTTTTCCAGTCTTCTATTGTCCTATTTTGGTGAGCCCATGCCCCCTGTAGCCTCAGTTTCTTGTTCTTAGCTGACAGGAGTGGCACCCGGTGTGGTCTTCTGCTGCTGTAATCCATGTGGTTCAAGGTTCGATGTGTTATACATTCTTCTGCACACCTTGGTTGTATTGAGTGGTTATTTGAGTTACAGTTGCCTTTATATCAGCTCAAATCAGTCTGGCC
>JAACJT020000052.1:15638458-15653244 GCA_009936485.2 Gymnarchus niloticus | reverse complement strand
AAGTCACTTAAATGACCTTCCTTCCCCATTCTGATGCTTGGTTTGAACTTCAGCAGGTCCTCTTGACTGTGTCTACATGTCTAAATGCATTGAGCATCTGTCATGTGATTGGCTGAATAGATATTTGCTTTAACAAGCAGTTGAACAGGTGTACCTAATGAAGTGGTCAGTTAATCTATGTTACATTCACATAAATTCATTGAAATCTTTTGGTTCTACTTATCCACTGAGACACCATTGTGGATTTAAGATACTGACTGTGGACAAAAATTCAAGCCAAATTCAGTAAACGTCATTTCCCTTATTTCACCAGTATTTTGCAATTTGCTTAAAAAGCATTGTACTAATGTAATAATTAACGTTTTCGGTTCAAACATTGAAGTATTTTGAAAACAAAAACAAATATTAACCCTATGTTACTCATAGTTTTAATTTACAGAATTGTAATAACTTTATTCTGCAACTAGAGGGAGACAGACGACCATAAACGCTTCTGGAGCACTGAAAGGAGGAGTAGAGCCCATGTTTGTGTCAAGCATTCCATAGTTTCTAATGCCCTTTACCAAGATTTATTTTTATTTTTTAAAGACAGACTGCCCGCTCCCTGCTGTTGAGGCTCCTGTGAGATCTTTCTGAACTCCATGTGCGCATGCAGATGTGTTAAGTGTTACCGCTGTGACTAAAAGGCGTCTTCACAAAGAGGAAACACGGACTGTGATTTTGATTCCAGCCCCCCCAGCACATCTGAGCTTGGCCTCTCCAGTTCTGATTCATTGCTGAGCTCTGGCTCTGAAGGACGTCACTGAGGTGCCCGTGGTGATGGTGTCTGTTGGGCCACAGCACAGTTGTCAAAATATTTCAGCTTGGACTGAGAGAGCCATTTCTTTATCATGAAATGCAATGAACATACTCTTAAGACCAAGCGGCATTACACACCCAGTCTTAGTAAATTAGTCTACTATTAAGACAGCACTGAGAGTGCCGCCTGGTGTCCCGTCTTCACTAATATCTTTATTGCCAGCTTAGCAGGAATGCAAACGGCCATGTAACTACATGAGTGCATCATCAATTCTGCAGGGAGCAGTATTCACCCCAACCGTTCAACAAGACCTTCCGTTGGCCCAACGGACTGAAGAACAGCACAAGAAGGGAGAGAGACTAGAAAGGCTGCTTTGAAGTCAACTTTCGAGGATGCTCGACCCACCCCAGCTCCTGGTCTCACAGAAAATGCAGATGTGGAAAAAACGATGGGAGGAGAAGGCTCTCAAGAGGCACCGATCTACAACTCCAGAGGATCCTGGAAGCAACAATCCAGGACCAAGAGTCTGCCCAGAGGAGGGGGCTTTGTAGGATCCCGGTTTATGGTTACGAAGGGACAAAGGAAAGCTACTGGGATGTGCAACATAAACTCGTTAATATGATTTATTTATGCAAACGGCAACAGGGATAATACTTCAGCTCATTGTTCAAGCACTTTATCCAGGTGTGGTTGAGCAGGGTGTGTTACTTCCTGGCTCTACACCATTGTCTTCTCACTACTATTCATTGAATTTCCACAAAAATTGAAAGGGAAATAATGGGAGTCTGTGTGTTTGTACAGCCTACACAAGGGGTGCAGAAAGGCTATTCACACACCACCACCCTCAGGTGATTCTTCTCTGCCAATATGTAGCTCAACTTGTTATGAAAGACCTACCTATTAACTCTGTGAAGCAACAGTCACCACTTGTGCTTGTGGGTGATATCTGTTTGACCACTGGTTCAGGAAGCTGGGTCTTTTATGACTGACAGACAGCAGGCTTGTGTCAAAGTTTCTACTTGAAATCAGCTTAGGGAAGCATAACCTCATTAAATAGCAACCAACAACTTGCTCATGTGCGAATACAAGGGTTACCAAAACCAAAATTTGGATTTCGATACCAAATCAATACAATAGGCAACAAATTAAAAGTCTCAAGCAACTGATGAACTAAAGTAGAAAATGACTTTTTACATTTATTCTGCATAAGGAGGGTCTGAATTACACAGATTGAGAGCAACTTTACAACTATTGTTTTCAATAGGGGAAAAAATATGTTTAAAATATGCAAAGACTAAAAGCAAGCAAGAATGTGGCTGAACAGAATCTCAGAAGATTTTCTGAAGAGTATTTACTTCTTTACTCAAACTGATTTGTCAGTGAAATTTATGAAGCATCTAAGGAGGCACACACTAAAGGTGAAATGTTTCAGAAAGGGCTGAAGTGAGAAGTGAAACTTCTCAGCTGCCCTGAGCTTGTGAGTAACTGCAGGCTGATTACTATATTAAGAATATTATAGAATTGCTGTAATTATGTAATTATAATAACTCGTGAATCAAACAACAATATAAAGCAGATTTAACATTATTTAGTACGCACAGGTTAATTCAACTGTAAAGTATAAATTTTAGAATTAGTTGAGGCTCAGATGCTACAGAACCTCACTGCTAAGTCACATCTACAACACAGCATGTCCACAAGCTGTGGGCATTGGACCACATTCAGAGCTTCATGAGCAGTTTCCAGCTCTATTACACACTAGTTGTGTAGTTCAAACTCCTTTTTCTCTGTAGTTTCTGTGCACTACAATACACATGGCATGCGAGTGTGGCCTCTCTCCACCACCCAGTGGTCAAGGACAGATTGGGCATTTCTGCTACACGTGACTTCTTAAAGGGCCTACGCTTTTCGATGAGTGCAGGAGAGAAGTTTAGCACATTTACATCAAATTTCTGGTATCATGGTACTATTCAATAATATATAAGGAAAAATATTAGTCCTTACACATGTTTAGTTGCTGTGTTTCTCTTTTTTTTTTTTTTTTGGGGCGTGGTAAACAGACGTTTATATACGAAAGTGACGATCTGTGCCTAAGGACTGTGCAAAGTCACTGTTCCATCCAACTATTGCTTTATGAGTAGTATTACATGACTACAATGTTAGTAAGCAAGCTGTGAACTCAAACCCAGTACTGAGGAACATGTGAGTACTTTGAAAAGGGAATTGAAAACCAGAAAAGCCAGTATGAAAGTGGACAGGAGCTTAAAGGAGCAGGGCTTCACGGGGCTGTGATGCTGCTTGGCCAGCAGGTGAGAGCTCATTTACAGCTTCTAGCCAGCTCTCCTGCTTTTCACCCTTCCTTTGTTCCTTTATATTCTGCTCCCTGCTGTGGTGAGTCTGGCACCTCTCAGTCTCCGTCTGGCACCTGCTGAGTCTTCCTCGCTTGCGGAGGCCCAGACACGGCACCGTAATTAAGCCTGGGGTTCCCTGCTGTCCAGGTGGCCCCAGTCGGACCTGCGCAGCAGTAATGGCGCCCTGGAGCGGGAGGGCGCCACTGCGGGAGCGCGAGACCACCGGAGACATGAAAGACAAAACTTTAACTACAATCCAGACTTGAATTTACAGGTATAATATCCCGAGGGAAAGAAAAACAAAAGAAACAAAAAAAAAAAAAAGTGGCCTTGAACTGAAATGCTTACAGGAAGCCTTCAGTCGTAGCTAGGGAGTACATTCAGCTACACCCTGGGTAAATACTACAGACACAGTGGCCCGAGTACATTCAGCTACACCCTGGGTAAATACTACATACACAGTGGCCCGAGTACATTCAGCTACACCCCGGGTAAATACTACGAATACAAGGTCCCAAGTACATTTAGATATACATTCAGGTGCATTCTTAGCTTAATACTACAGGCACATGGACTGGAGGAGTATAGCTTAACATCAGCTGTATCTTGCTTTTGGCGTTCTACTCTGAATGTGGGAAGGAGAGGAAGCTGTGAGCCCACCTTGAGCCTTCCACTGCATCATGTCCACCTGGCAGCCGTAGGTCCTCCGAAGAATTAGCATCACGAATACAACCTGTTGGTCGCAGGTGTCTTTTTGTGAAAGATAAGGCCGTGGCAGATCTGAATGCTGCTACACATTTATAATACATGCTGCTTCACAAAGAAACAAGGCAACGTCCGCCTCTTGAGAGAAGCCTTATTAGGTCATGACGCCATCCCGTCATCAAGACGCATGTGTCAGCTGAAGCCGGCTTTACTGTATCAGTGTGGCATATTACATCTATGTACATGTGTGCATATGTTTTTGGTACGTATTTTTTTGTGAAATTCAACACTTCCCCAATAAAATATAAATACAAGTATGTTTAAATATTTAGGGACAAAATGTATTGTGATTTTAACGCTAACATTGAGTTTAACACTAAACGCCGTTTTAAGACTGAGAGAACTTTAAACTATTTGAATCTTATTCAAATATACCAGCTAAGATGTCAGGAAGTGATGAAGGCAAAAAATAAAAAGGCTTACCTGTCATCTCTGTCTCTTTCAGCTTTCCCTCTTCATCCACGGGACCGACAGTCTTTGAAATACTTACGCAGCGTCGAAGGAAGCGGACGCATGCTGCGAAATGTTCGGAAAGCAGCATGTCTGACAGGCCCTGACGCTATCACCATTGGCGTGAGAAGCGGGCTTGAATGAAGACGAACCTGGACTCGCTGATCTCAGTGCAGGCTCTCACAGCGAGACAAAAGTCACGCCATACATCGAGCGTATACGAGTGTGGCCCTCTGATAATACGGCAGTTTACACTGAATTGTACAAGTCTCACCTTATGTGGGGAAATGCCAGGAAATTTGTGTGAAACATTGCTTAAAGTTTTAGAAGTATGTTCAGTGAAGTGTTAAGAGTTCATTTCGAAGTTCGAATGCCCACATTTTTCAACCTTCTAACACGTTAAACTTGATATGTCCCATCTGTGTTGAAGCGGGACACTCCTTCAGCCCAGATGGTGGATTTGCCTCCTGAACGCCCGACATGAGACGGCCTTGTGTGAGAACGCTGCAGACTGAACGCAATGATCCTTTGGGTCAACGGTATCGCTAGCGGAGTCACTCGCAGGAACGGCAATAAACAAATATACGAGGAGCTTGTGATTTGGCGCCTTCGGAGAGGCCATCATTAATTCATCAGCGCTCATACATAATGGCGCTGAGGAACCTTTCTCCCTGTGATACAGCAACGCAACGCTGCAGCGACGTGAGGCACCTTCTCATTCACCTTTTCACTGTTCTTTAATTCTTAGGTTAATGACAAAAATGGGAAAAACAATCACAGTCCGCCTTTCCTTCCTGTTCCGAGGAGCCTCGCTGAGCGGCATGCAGTGAGGAGGAAATGAAAGCAGAGAGACGTGCATTACTGAAAATCCCTCGCATTTTGAAGCATGCATTTTGCAGAGGGCACTTTGAATTTCAGACTTTGAGATCAAATAACCAGAACAGCGAGGGGAAAAAAAAACTGGGTGGGAAGAATCACTGGTGATATTTTCACTGGTTATGAATCTCAAACCCTCTCACGTCCACCAACTAGGGTTACTAGCCGGGTGTAATGAGAAGCCTCAAATCTTCCTCATATTTACTTCCATAATTTATCTCTATATGAGGAATTATGGGACATAGTGAGTCGAAATGGACAAACTGGTGTGCTTACGTCACCACGGAAACCTGTCATCTCACTCCCAAGATTTTTCACACCCAAGTTTCCCTGGAGTTAATTTATCGGACCCCACGTGTGCTGCATTTCAGAACCCAGACCAGTCTGACACTATGACAAAAACATGACGTCACGCTCGGTTTTCCCAGGGAACGGCACAGCTTGTACAGGTCAGAATTGGGAACACACATAAACACATACAGCAGGTGGAGAGAGAGCATTGAAAAAGGAATGTGAATTGCCACTTACTGGAGGTACAGTTAATCCTGATACAGTCTAGATGGGGAAGAATAGATGAGATGTAAATTTAGCCTTCAAGGTTATAGCTGCAGACATCCATTAAAATACAGTTTCCACCCCTCTGGGGACAGACACATGGACAATGTTGGTGTGACCGATGCTCTGAGCCCCCACATACACTGCTGACCAGACAGGCCCCTCGTCCCTCTGGCCAGGTCACGCTACACCGCTCCCTGTGGCAAGTGGGGCGGAGGGACTGAGATCGAAACAGCAAGGCGCGAGACGACGGCTGTCATTCGCTCTGTGTTTGTTGGGCGAACATGGGGCCGCTGCACGGCGACGGAAAGCGGCGCAGCGTGAACAGAGGCCTGTCGGGGAGGTACTCCAACAGTCCTGGGAACCCGGAGGGTGTGCGGCTTAGAAGACGTACTGAGATTCATCATTACCGCACATGATGCCAGCTGAACTCAGGTGAGGGTGCTTGTTAAAACAAACTTTTCCATATTCATCACCCCCCGACCCCCTATGATTTTAAAATGAACTACGATTACCATTGCATACCAGTCTAAAACGATGGCGTGCTATATGGGGTGCCCTTGAGTAAAAGAAAGCCACCTGACATTAGGTGACCGGGCCGAGCCAGTCACCGGGGGTGGAAGGTGAGGTGGAGGGAGAGCATTGGATCACGGCCGCCATCAAGCTGGACCTCTTGGCAGGCAAGACGAGGTTTGGCGTCATTTTAACCGGGGCTCCTAGCAAGCCGCCCGAACGACGCCAAGTCCGACTGGGCTGCTGCCACTGTGAGCCCCTGAGGGAGCGCTGAAGCTTCTCCCTTTTATTATTATTTACTTAACGGGTCTCACCGATTGGTGCGCTCCCTCGCAGAGGCTCAAGGAGCATGCTCAGATCGCACAAGACACCTTCGGTGCTCTACGGGTCCCTAACAGCACTTCCCTAATAGCCCCTGCTAAAGAATAAATACATAATTACCTAGAAATTACAATTACGGATGAATCTGCAGTAGTACAATCATATTCATTATAAAAGCTAATAGCATCAATGCTACTATAATCGTAAAATGACTGCTACAAACAAATATTACTATAAAAAAACGCACTGATGAATTATCATACTACAAAATGGTACAGGAATACATTTTTAACCCATTTTTCACCCATGATGCACATATAAGATGTCCTGTTACCATTGGTGTTGGTGGCAAGAAGGTTATTGCTTAACAGGCATCGAAGTGCTGAAAGGAATCCAGCCAATCAGAAACCCATCTTCCCTTGCCATGAGGCCACAGCCGGTCATGTGTCGTCAACCGCAGCAGAAAAGTGGTAGCAAACAGCCAAAGACCAACGGGTGCTCGCCCTTAAAGGGAATGCTTTGCTTTTCTTAAACGGGGAGATATTCTGGGGTGGGAGGTCAATGGAGGTTACCATGACGATCGAGTTGTCACGGGGCTAGTTATCACTAATGCCCGTTATCACCAGATTGGGGTCTGCCTCATTAGCATACGGGAAATGAGTGAGTGTCACCTCCACAGCTCTGTTACGGAATATGGAAGTGAGGGGATATCTTGGAGGGATTCATTCATACAGTAGCCCTCTGGTGGGGCGGTGACACAGATGGGTACAACCTGTGTACGTGTAAACTGTGGCATCAGAGGAGCGTTCGATGTTCTGCTCTTTTTCCCATCACATAAGGAAATTTTATGCATCTTAACCGCATGCAGAGGCTATGAAGGCTGCAGGAGACAGCAGCTGTGCATAATATAATGATATTGTTGCGCTTCTGCATGATGGTGAGTGGATGTTCAGGTATATTCCCATGTGGCTGAGACCCCCGGTCAGGGGGGGCACCAGCAGACGTGACTAGAGAAATGAAACAGTAGAATGGACAGAAGGTCTAACTGTCTGACTGCAGGGCAGATTAAAGGCCAAAACAACACAGGAGCCATGCTGCTGAAATGGCAATCTAGAGACACAAGTGTCTGATGGTCGAGGGATTGTGGGTAGGCATCGTAAGAGTTTAGGGTGGATGGGCGAGTTCAAGCATTCCCTGGAAATTAAGGGCCACACCGTGCTCGTCTGGCAGTGAGCTGAGCGCCGCAGACTTTCTCCGTTGAAGGACTTTCTACACCATCCGCTTCCTCATGGCACATAACAGCGTCAAGGTGACGAGACGGGTGCACGTGTGCGCGTGTGGATGTGGATGTGTGTCCTGGGTGAAACATGAGCACGATCAGAGTGCAAATGTCCTTGGTGTACAGATGATTTTAACACTTGTGTTTTAAGGCTTGTAAAGGGTGAATGAAAAATAAACTTTGTGTGGTGTGGAAATTTAAACTGTATATATGGAGCATATCAATATAATAAAATAGCTATGGTGCTCCGGTGTGAAAAGTATGAAAAAGGCCCGGTAAAGTGACTGGGCGGGGGGCACATGGCCGCAGTGGGGATACCTAGGTTGACAGAGAGGCGGACGCGACCCGCATCCAACTCGAGGCGCAACGTGTCGGCCGAGTCCCGCGACGTGGTGGCCAGAAGGACTCCGTAAGCTCGCTGCGAGCGGAAACGCAGTGACACGTCCTCCGCCTCCGTGTGCATTACCACCGGCAGCTGGATCTTCATGAACTTGCTGCCGTCGTAGCTGAGAATGGTGGCATCTAGGAGGGGTGGCACAAAATGGCAAAGTTAGGGTACTGCTGCACAAACGGATGGGAAGACAGTTAGCACTCGGCGACTAATGGATGGCCAGGCTGATTTTTTTATTCGAAGGAAACAGAAAGGTTACAGGGCAGTGTCTGCCAAAAGCTGTAAGGTATTCCGGAAACTGTCAGTATGAAGAGGAGGATATTCCAGCTAGCGTTGCTGGAAATGATTCAATCGAGAGTTTGAGGGAGAAAAAAAAAGTCACAGTAATACAGATGAGCAAGCCTTCACTGTCAAAGTGAAGCGGAAGGCTGTTTTCTGCCAAAATACCGGAGGATGAGGAGAGAAACAAACCAGCACAGTGGACAGCGTGATGATGTGTCAGCAGATGGACGTGTCTATACCTAGTGAGAGTCTCCTCTGTGCGGCGACAGGAGTGAGCACGATAGATGCTAACTGTATCAGTACAGCTAACAGACACCTGTGCAAATTGCACTGCTAAGTACTGCTAAGAGGCATACATGTTAACAGTGCTGCTAACAGTACCGTTACAGACAGTGCAAACTGTTCCTCAGAACCTGGAATAGTTCCATCCCAGGAGAGGCATTGTTGTTGTACCCATGATTCGGATACCTATTCTGAATCACACCAGTCAAAGTATCCAACCGCATAAACAGCTAAGAACTGCAAACGTTTCGGGTGGAAGCACCATCTAGACACCTAAGATGTAACGTAAATTAACGAAGAACTCGACAGCACAGTTTAATAGCGGCTCCCATTCCAAACGAGCGAATCTGTTGCCGTAAAACGCAACGTTAACGCTCAGATCTGCAGCAACTGTTAATTGCACCGGTCTGTTTTTATTTCCCCGCATTTGTTTATTTTCGGGCCGCTAATTTTTACAGCGCACTTTCCCCACTACTGCACATTTCGGGCAAGCGCAACCTTCTGCCGGCAGGCTGCACACAAAGAGGCTGTTTGTGGAATTAGCGCGTACGATCAGTGCAGGATCACTCCTCCCGCACATATTAATTCCGCTATATGACCGACTGAATGATCGATTCGGCACAATCCGCTTATAAAGGGGGATGTTCATAAAATATACATATACAGTGTTGTTTTTTTTTTTTTTTCCCAGCTGATATTAACACTCAAAGGCGGCGACAGATGAGGTCATTGCTTTTATTAGAGCCATTATGGACAGCAATGCCAGGGGAAATTAATGCTACTGATGAAAAGGACGTGAAATTCTGCAGCGACGACACAGTTGTGCTCTTCATAATCACCAGCTTCATCATTTCTGCCATCAGGCTTCCTCTTAACTTAGAAATCGTGTATGCCTTGAGAGTCTCAAGCAGAAGACAAAGAGCGGGTAAAAAATACTATTCCTGCACTGAAACCAGAGAATCTGTGCAGAGTTCGGTAAAAACTCGTGGTGAAGAGCAGACGTACCTTTAAGGTTCAGACTAAGACACGCCCCATAATGTGGGAAGTGGTCAGGGAGTTGACACTGGCCACTAGAGCAACAAGATCGGGAAGATAACCCAACGTAGTCGACGACCAAACCTTGAACAAATGTAACCCCACACAGAGACACAGCACACTAAAACAGTTAGACATTAAACATTCCAAAATCTTAGGAAGCTGAGCTCAAATCTCTGGGCTCAATGAAGACAGGTGGATGAGTTATTAGAATCCCTATGTGGACTGTGAAAATGCTGTATAAGCTACCCTCGCTCTGAAAGTGACAGGCATCTGGATCTCAGTGGTGATGCAGATGCTCTTACCACAATGCGTACCCTGAAGGGAAAACATTCCTGTCCTCTATCCTTCCTCCAAAGGTCCCTTTGTGGCACCTTCTCCCCTTAAGAGTAAAGGTAGCATTGAAAAGCATGAAGAAACTGGGACAACAGGCTTTGGCAAGGATGCATTCACTGAAGAGGCTCAATATCAGCCAAGTTCTACTTGCAGGCCTCTGCACGTGTAGGGGGCAAGATTCTCCAAAGCGGCAGATGTTTTCAGACATTTTATAGCCTTAAAACCATTTCAGGCCTTGAGTGTGTTAATTTGACGAAACAACACAGGAAATACTTTCAAACCAAGAACTTTCCCCTTAAAATATACACATACATACATGCTGAACTGCTGTGCCAGTGATTCAGTCAAAAAAACAACAAGGCAACCTAAAATAAGACTACTTAAATGCAGTCACCAAAATTAACCACCAGCATAAAAACAATTCCCTTGGGCCTTGGTTCCAGAAACTCATCGTGTTGTTTTACATTTGCATGCACAGATGCAGCAGCTAAATAAAGTTTGCTTTTGAGGCCTTATTTTATGGTATGGGCGGAGCCAGTCACACTATCTAGTCACCCTCAGTGGACTATGCTGGAGCATCCCTCGCCCGTATCCAGCCTCATTGTCCACCCCCCAACCTATAAGAGAGAGGGCTTGGGGTACAGTTACATGACCACTGAATGTTACTGCCTGGCCAGCACTGAGAGGAACGAGAGAGGAACGAGCTTCATTTCAAGATTCTTAGAAACAGGAAAGGACAAAAAAAAGGAAAATATACAACAGGCTCCTGTATGCTGTTGGGCAGACGGCCACTGATTTTAAAAACATTAATGCTGGCTTCAACAATGAAGATCTAATGATGTACCCCTGGGCGAGGAGTCTGTCATACATTATTACCACTAAAAGGAACAGAAATGGTGTGAATCTGAGATGGACTGAAAAGCAACAACTACAAAAACCAAGAGGCAAATTCATTCTTCTCCCTTCCAAATCCTCTGTTTGTTTCTAAACCCCACCAACCAGCAGGCGCTCCATCATGCCCGGTACGACTCCACGGGGGACTAAACCAGCAGCGTTTCAGTGTCAGAAATGAGCCCAACGTCAAGTTCGCTGACATCGCCAAACTTCGGGCCAGAAAGGCTTGAGCAGACATCGCCACTCAACTGAGATGTCACACTTCCCATAAATCACTCAATATAAATGCACATCCATATGGCATTTACACCGCGTAACAAGTTCACCAGGGAAGTGGAGATGAAGATGTGGCTAAGTTAATCTGGCTGGTACCTGTTCATTTGCTCAGAATTCATACATATGTATGCAGTTCCACATTTAGTATCCCTGCTGCAACAGCTCATACTGATCAGCATTATCATTTCCAGAATTTTGAGTGCTTGTTAGACTAGACCGTACTCGACCCTGCGTGGAATTTGACTCTGCTGGACCAGGCCTTACCAGAACCATACATGATGTACGCAGTACCTGAATGAGACCTGCTAGAGAAGTGTAATGCCTTTGTGATGTTATTCTTCACAGAGTAACAATGCGGGGTTTCTGATTATACATTTTTATTTCAAGAAAAGGTGTGTGTGTTTGTGTGTGTGAAGTGGGGGGGCACCAGGCGGCTGCAGAAAGCTGCCTAATACCAAAGTGACAGAAACTTCTGTGAGGGCAACATGTGCACACGCTGCTGACGATGACTCAACTGGAGCTGGGGACGGTCTCCATGGCGACGGTTGATTAAAGAATCTCTTTTCAGGTAGAGGAGATTGGGATCTCAGAAAATGAGAACAAGGGAATAGCTGGGTGAAAAGAAAAAAAAAAACAAGAGCGATGGCCAGAGAGGATATAGGTTTATGTCACAATTGAGATGGGAGTTTAAAAAATGTGTGAGATTAGTTTTCTGTTTATTCCTTTGCACATCTGGCAAACAATTTCATAAAGACACATTTACATGTCTTTCCAAAAAAGCTAATTTACTACTTTAAGTGGAGGTCCTTAAGCCTGAGCCCTCAAAAATCTGACTGGCCTCTAGTCTGTAAACAGTGTCTCTGTCCACCTCTGCTTCCAGAAGATTCCTTGACCACACCCAGTCTTGCCCCACCTCCTGTTCCAGTTCCACTGATGCCTTACAGGTACGCAAACTTGCTCCTTTAAACCAGCATGCAGATAAAGGAGCATCTCCTTATCTGCAGTCCTGAGCATTTACGGGACTGAGAAAATCGCTCGGGGAATCTGTTAATAGATTCTATTTTGCCAAACAAGACAAATTGCTCTTTTTTTCTCTATGAGCCTCGCTGCCGCATACCCTACTGTGTGCACACACGCTCACGTCTCCCACGAGGACTCCTTAGATGACATTCTAAGAAAGTGACGAATGTATCTTCACCTCCTCATGTGCCTGCAATTTCTCTGCACATACCAAAACCCTTTCTGTAAAATAAAATGGAAAAACTTCAGTCATGTTGTCACAAAAAGCATAAATATTTTGGCAGTAACAATTACTTTTATTATTATGGTAGTGGAGGGAATGACAGTAGCAGTTACTGTAGGAGATGTCCATGCTTAAGTAGACCTCACACACATCCTCACTAATTTCTTTCACCACAGTTCTCAGACTAATGACCCCCCCCCCCCGACATGAGACTGACTGCCTGCCGCTTCCACACTGCTTCTGTCTCTCCTCAAGGCACGTTCCCTCCCATCCGCCATGCCGCTGTTAGACTTGCCCCATTGTGGCAGAGCGGGCACCAACACAGAGAATGTGGAGTGTGCACCTGTCGGGGGGCATTGTGCAAACAAAACAATCTGCTCGTCATTTTTGCTTTAATAACATTACTTTGTTAAATATTGGAACAAACCATGAGGAAGCAGGGCAGACAAACTGTGCCGGGCATGGCTGGGCTCAAATTTCCCAGCGCATAAACGAAGCTATAAAAAATTGTGACAATTTCCAAAAGCCACAAGCCCAGCCACCTGCTACAGGAAAAAATGAGGCACAGTTTCCTGTCAAACTATCCTGCAAGGAAAAACGACATTCGACACCAACAAACAGGTACTATCACCTCTGAGGTAAGTCAAGACTGCACAACGGAGAAACCACATCGAATGATCTCTCATTCATTAGCAAAACTGACAGATACGTACTGTATGTGAACTTCAATCATCATAACACTATTTATATTAAACTCCCTGAAGGCTGAGGTGTAAGTGTTATAGAACAAAATGGTGGTTCTGTTCATCAATCCTGATCACCAAACTACATCCTCCAATACCCTGCTGTCCTCCTAACTGTAACACAACATCATTGTTTTCAATTGTATTCATGAAATTGTCCTGCCCGGTGCTGGCCAGAGAAGGATGGGTTTCCCCCTTGAGTCTGGTTCCTCCCAAGGTTTTTTCCTCCTGAGGGAGTTATTCCTTGCCACTGTCGAATCTGGCTTACTCTATGGGTACCCCAGGCCCGGGACTATGTAAAGCGCTTTGTAACAGTGATTCTTGTTAAAGGCGCTATATAAATAAAATTGAACTGAATTGAATAGATTCTAGACCACGGCTGTGAAAAATATGGTTACCAAGTAATGCATGATAATGTCCAAGGCCAGTGTCTTGGCACACTATGTGGACATCACGGGACACATGTTCATGGTGTGTAAAGCACTGTCTCAGTGTCTGCCACCGCCTAAGACAGGTGAAGGAGCAGGTAACTTTTACATGCACATGCCAACAGGCATGTCCTGGTCATGTGGTCACTGGGAATAACACTTAAAAAGAAGGTGCTATTGACAAAGCGTCATCTGATTACAGAGGACAAAAATAGAGTGGTACAAACGTGACATTTTTTGTGATTTGACATTTCTGAATCCCAGGAGGAGACTGCGGTGGAGAGGGTAGAAGAAAGAAGATCCATTACGTTACTGCCCATGCACAGGCTGGTTCTATTAGGAGTAGGGTGGTAGAACAAAGATGATCTGTTAGGTTACATAATAAAGGAGATCCATTAGGTTACCACCCATGCACGTGCTGGCTCCATTAGGAGTAGAGGGTAGAACAAAGATGATCTGTTAGGTTACCAGCCATGCACAAGCTGGTTCCATAAGGAGTAGAGGATAGAACAAAGCAGATCTGTTAGGTTCCAATAGGAGTAAACGGAGACTGGGGACCAAGCAGGACTGCAAAGGCATCCGGGTCCATTTGTTTTCATGTAGTGCCCCTCTCTACAGAGCTGACCCAAAATACTTTAGAGATTAAACAATAACAGCAAAATAGATGGATAGGCTTGGCATCCCAGCTGTGGACCGACCCTGCATTGGACTAGTAGCGGAACGACTGATAGATAATAACTGTTAATATATTCAGTCAGGCGTTTGTATAATTGAATGCAGATTTTATGTCCGTTTAATATCGTGACACTTAAATGCCTGCCTGTGGTATGATCTGCATCATCTCTTACTTGGAGTGGTGGGGGAGGTTTTCATCTGTTGTATAGATTTCTGACCTGCCATGTGGAGCAGGCTCAATTTTTCTCCTCCCAGTAACACCATACATTTTGCCTAATTAGTCTGGAGGTGG
>JAACJT020000052.1:15584286-15638358 GCA_009936485.2 Gymnarchus niloticus | reverse complement strand
GGGGGGGGGGGGGGGGGGGGGGGGGGGGGGGGGGGGGGGGGGGGGGGGGGGGGTGTCGGTGTTTGGGCATGAAAATGCTCCGTCTGCTTCGTTAAGACAGTGCCGATTTGGGTACGCGTTTTCAGGGTTGGTCCGTTACCTGCCTGAGAAGTGCAGTACCTGCCTGCTGCCACTGGGTGGTATGCTGAGGTCTGATAACAGACCTGCCAAGAGAGAATGCTGCTCACAGCATCGTGACAGTGCACGTCTGCTCCGTCCAGGCAATGAGGCAGCAAAACTGCCCCCACCAAGGCTGGAGGGATGGCAAGCGGGACTTAGGGAGGTTTTCCTAGCACGTTGTGTGGTACAAGTGGGTCTGAGTCGTGGTGTTTCATTATACTAATATCCTATTCATACTGGGGGATGCATGCAAATCAAGTTGTTATGCTCACTGTCCTTACATAAGGCGAGCTAATGCCTTGCTCTGTCACAGTCATCGAGTTCCAGTGACAGCACACATCTGGATAATCAGGAGTCATAGTGGGACCGCAGAAGCCCCTGCTCACTGCGGCAGAGCCCACATTCGTTGCCTGAGCTACAGGCTCCCTAACAGCTCATGAAACATTCTGTCCTCGCCGTTCACTGCAGCACCTTAAACTCACAGGCACCGGAGCAGAACCGTCACTCCGGCAATTAAAGGAACTTCTCTAAACCAAACATAATGAGTCAGTCATCCAAACGGAGTTTTAAATTCCCGGAGAGCTCGCCTAAACCGGGTAAACAACACAACCACCCTTGACGTCCTCTTTGGCTTTCGGTGGAAAATCCTGCTGCATCTGTGCACGTCAGAACTGAAGAGGGACGCAGAAAAAGTGATGATACATATTGTGCGTTTTTTCAAAACGCGAAAAAACCGTCAAGACTTCTGAGAGAGAAAAAAAAAATGCTAAGATTTGACTGAGCGCCAACACAGACGGCAAATAAATGCAATTAGCGAAGCGGCAATATCTGTATCTTTACTGGAAAACCAACCTGCCGGGGCGACACCCTGCCTCAGTGGTCCACGGTATTACCACCCACTCTTAACAGACTTTTCAGGTCCATTAATCAAATGGTCAACATTTCGTTGGAATACTGACGGTACCAAACGCGGCAGAATCACCGGTGAAGGATGACCAGTAGCATTGCGACTCACTGCTAGTATGTCGTAATTCATTCTGAGAGGCAGGGCTTCTATGTTGCAGAATCCTCATCGGGGGATTCATCTCACTTTAATTGGGGGGCTCATTCTGCCTCTCCCCTGCGTGTATCCACCTTTCATCCCTTCACGTAGTCGACCCCTCTTTCTCTACCTCTGTCTCCGAAGAGGAACTGGAATACAGCTTCAGGCTTTGAGGACGTCAGCCATTAACTCTCATTGCTGGACCGGATGCTTTGGTACCAATTGGATGGTAGCAAAGCAGGCCAACACTTTAACTGACCCCCCCACCCACCGACCCGTCCCAAAGAAAAACAGGCACAGAAATGGCCAGGTACAAATCTGACTGGCGTGCATTGCTGATGAAATGTTCAGATGCGTAAAGTGTCAAAAATGCGAGTCTCCATAGTGCAACAGAGCTAATCCGCAAATCTCGTAAAAACAGCCTTGCCCCCTAGTCCCCTTTGATGTTTCTTTTTAAAAACATAGGCACCCCCCCCCCCCCCCCCAAAACACACATACACACGGGGGACTAATGTATCTCTAAGTCCACATTTAAGCTGATAAGGTGATGAGCTTTGATGTGATTACAGACAGCTGGGACTGGAGGCTCCCTCCGTAGGCTGATATTGGAGGAAACGCAAATTGTCACAAATCTCTGTAAAGACATTTTCTGGGAGGAATTAAAAAGGAAATACCAAACAAAAATGACAAAAAAATTAAATGATAAAATCTTTCTCTGGGCAACTGGGTAAACCAAGTGGAAAGCAGTTAAATACAAATTCAAACTAAATGTTCCCCTGGCAAGATTTCAGGGGCCGTCAGTGCTACATGACTACTGGCTCAGAACTTCGGTGCAAAATGATCTGAACATGTCTATGGAGTGGGATGGGCTAACTGGTGAAAATATAATGGGCTTGTCGAGAGGCGTGAGATGGACTCAACAGAAGACGTGAAATGGACACACCGAGGGAAAGGAGATGGACACAGAGGGAGCAAGGGAACGGAGAGAGGGAGGAAAACGAGGCGGACACAGAAGGAGCAGCGGAATGCAGAGAGGGAGGAAAACGAGGCAGACACATGAGGGAAAAATGGACACACCACAAGGGATGAGAAAGGCATGAATGGATAACACCGATGAAATGTGCCCTGGGACATCAAGAGAATCAGTGGGACACAATGAATTAAAGAAGGAGACGGGCCCACCTCTCTCACAGGAGCGGCCCAAGAAGCCGGTGCCGGAGCAGTCACACACATAGCGGTTCCAGCCCTCGCGGCACACGCCGCTGTTCTGACATGGGTTGCTGAGGCACTGTTTAGGTGGCTCCTTGGTGCAGGATGGCTTGACACCAGCGGCCTTCTGTGATTCGGCCATGCGCCGCACATCCTTGCTCTGGCCGTCGATGAACAGGTCGCGGATGCAGCCCACATAGCCGTAGTTGAGCAGTGCTGTCCACACCTCGGTGGGGAACACCAGGCCCACTCGGTTCTCCGGCAGCCCTCCCAAGTACAGGTGGTCATCCAGGTCCAGGATCTCACTCTCACCCGGTGCCGTGTACGGTGTCCGCAGGGTGTTGATGGAGATGGTACCTAGGCAAAATAACACGAGATTTAGAAAGGTACAATATGTATGTGAATGTTTCTTTTTTATTAAGCATACATATTGCTTCATATTCTTCATATTTCACCTTCACATGTGAGAATGATGAGACACCACAGCTGTGATTGCATTTATGAATGACATCACAAAACTACGAAAAGTACAGCCTGTTGTTTTATCATGTCAGGCAAATTAAACTGGAAACTTTTATTTATTTGTTTGTTTGTTTATTTAAGTTAAAGGAGCAGCAGGTCACATACAGTACACTTTTTTCCATCTTCCCGCTCCTTCACTGCACCTATTAAACCGCAACCGTCCGCTCCTTTTTGCCGCCAATGATTTATCGCTTTCATTCAGGTGTAATTCGCGACCCAGAACACGGTAAACAACGGGCTACATGACCAGACTGCGAAGGCGCCCAGGACGGCAGCGGCTCGCGGACGAACGGTGATTGATTTGCGCGTGGAGCTGCGGGCACTGCCGACCCACGCCCACCGTGAAACTTTAATTAATGCCGGGTGCCGCATCCCCTCCCGCAATCCATCGCTCTGAAGAGTGACCGGGGTCCGGAAAGCACAGGTCTGGTGGGGTGGGGGGGAGAACGGAATGGGGATTATTTTTCTTACGGAGACAGCCCGAGTTCCCGGTACAAATGAACACACGGGATGAAGTACCGAAGATGTATTTACGCGTCCTTCGCATCGCTCCATCTCCGTTAAGGCTGTGCGCCTCTGCAGATCTCAGTTTCGATCCGTACTGCTGTTATTTCCTAATTTTAAATTTAGGTGAGACTATCTGTAAATTAAAAATATTCACACACCACACTAGATATTAGAATAGGTGTTAAGATGTCTTGGACAAGAGGGGTATTAGGCGTACTAATTTCCCGAAAGATGAAAAAACACCAATAACATCACATCACGAAGTGTTAAAATGAACGATAAAATACTACAATTGCATCATCCCCTCCTCCCCGTCAAGCCTCAAAAGCCTCATTTAGAAATCCAGGCATGTCCTAGCACTGAGACAAAGGGTAACACTAACACAAACACTACAAGGTGAGGAACAACCTCTAGATGTTCACGTCTTGCTTAGCGTGACACTAATTTACTCACACGCTCAATAATAAAAATGGGAGTGTGGGGGGTGCCTGAGTTTAAACCCCTGAGTAAATGTGTATGTGTGTGTGGCATGTGTGATGGGGCTATTTGAAAAGAAAGCAGCTTTCCAAAATCAAAGATCCATCAGTTCCTATCCCACTAAAGTAACGGTAAACGACCTGCTACCCATCTCTGCATTCTGTGTGGCACCCGGGAAAACGAAGATATATTACGGCTAATCTTCTGTTATCTCCTGGCAGGCTTCATTTTCCAGCCGCAGCTTTAACCGCATCCTCCATAATTACCACACACTGAAACTTTTAATGTCTCCAAATAAACAGATTCATTTCAATATGCAAGGGAATTAGGGACCCCTGGATTCACCTTTCAAGACAGTGACCGAAAGAAATTTCTAAGGAAACGGCAACCATTAAAATTTCACAGCATCACTGAGAGAAAATACAAAAACACACTCAGACACACACACACCCAACACAGTGAAATATGTGTTATGGAGCATTTCAGTATAAAATTTATTTTGCCAAGTGGCGATAGAGCATCTGAGACAATCAAGCAAAGTTTCCTTCTGAATAATTAGCTCTAATAAAACCACAACAATCAAATTTAACTGATCCTTTATGTCAGGCAGCTCAGATGATGCATTCCACTCAGCATCCGAGGTCCAAGCTCTCTTGTCCCCTTAATATGCCTTCTGGTCCGTAACTGCAACATGGCGCCGTAGCTCTGCCTCCACCCTTAAACCGCACATTCTGCAGCTGCATTCCCTAATGGTCTGGACTTGGCAATGGCCCGGTTGGCTGAACACCCCCCCCCCCCCCCCCCCCCCCCCCCCCCCCCCCCCCCCCCCCGACCCCCCCCCCCCCCCCCCCCCCCCCCCCCCCAGCTTGCCCTAGCGATTGCAGACCTGGCTCTTCAGATGGCTTCCTGGAAGAGTTGTGTCCAGACCCTCATAGAGAAGTAAGGGTGTTCATCTTCAAGGTTCATCACATCGCTTTTGAGTCATGGGATATGAAATGTTATTGAGTTTTTGTAGAAGGTGTCTAGTGATGACACAGAATAACTGTCAGCCTCACTTAAGAATGCTTGTCATCATTGCGAGGTGGTGGGAGCTCAGTGAGATCTTGATTTGCCTTTTTGGCCTGCAGATACAGCAGTGACATCTCCTCCATGACCTTCCTGATGGAGATCCTGACTGTCCTGCCAGAGGAGGTGCACAGCCGGTCACTGCGAATCGGGGCCAACCGTCGGACGGAGATCACAGAGGACCTGGCCTACTCTTCCAACTCCGTCATCAGTCTGCTGGTGAGATTGGTGCAGCTCGACAGGGCAGCCCCTTTCTTAAAGACTTCTGGGTTTGCTCGGCTCTCCGTTAACTGCAGTGGTGTTCAGCCGCTAGTTGAAATGGACGTCTCCATCCACCTGCACCTTAAGGGCCATTTATTCAACAGTGTTTCTGTATTTTTCTCCTAACTTGAGTCTTAGCTGTAATGTATTTCTTTTAGAAAGATGAAAAGAGTCTGTCATCTGGCACCAAAATAAAGATGAATAAAAGCATTTTTCACTTTTTACCACCTCTTAACCACTCGGTTGACCGCAGACTGGTGAATTTCGCCCTGAAATTCGATAGGCATACGGCAGGCAGACCTGTGAGGTTTGGCTACCTGATGTAAGCCCCCCCCCCATCTCTTTTGTAGGCGTCGTGCGTAGAGAAGGCCGGCGGTAATGAGAAGATGCTGATTAAGGTGTTCCGATGCCTGGGCAGCTGGTTCAACCTGGGTGTACTGGACCACAACTTCATGGCCAGCAACCAGCTCCTGGTCGTCCTCTTCCAAGTGCTGGTGGGTCTTGCTCGGGTGTATCACACGTGCCCCATCTTCCCCGTTGACAAACCCAGCGGTGGTTCTGGCCATAGAGTCCGAACATACAGAGGTGCCTTAATGTGGATTTAATGAACGATCCTGGTTGCTGAGAACGGTACGAGTGACGTATGCGACTGAGTCCGCCCTTGTCTCCTTCCTGCAGCAGCGGGACGTGACGCCCACCAACCTGCACGAGGCGGCCTCAGACTGTGTGTGCTCGGCTCTGTACGCGATCGAAAACGTGGACAGCAACGTGCCGCTGGCCCTGCAGCTCTTCCAGGGCGTGCTGACCCTGGAGACGGCGTACCACATGTCCGTGGCCCGTGAGGACTTGGATAAGTGAGCAGTTGCCTTCTCTCCTCGTCCCCCACTGTCATATCCCGCCAGTTCCGCTATTCATCCGTAGTCACAGAAGCGGGACACCTCGATGGCGTCCTTCGCATTTGGTCCTTACAATATAAGTAAATAAACACGGTCAGGAGTGAGGTCTGACGGTTCACATGGATGCCATGGCAACGTGGCTGCCTGTCTCCCACAGGGTGCTAAATTACTGCCGCATCTTCACGGAGCTGTGTGAGACCTTCCTGGAGACGATGGTCCGCAGCCCAGGGCAGGGAATGGGAGACCTGCGCACCCTGGAGCTCCTGCTCATCTGCGCTGGACACCCGCAGTACGAGGTACGAGCTGTCGCACCACGGCACCCCACAGTGGAGCCTGTGTGTTTGCGCCTGCCACTAATTCCTTCCTGGCTGTCAGGTGGTGGAGATTACCTTTAATTTCTGGTACCGGCTCGGGGAGCACCTGTACAAGACCAGCGACGCCATGCTGCAAGGAATCTTCCATCCCTACATCCAGAGGCTGCTGCATGGGCTGGCTCGCCACTGCCAGCTGGACCCTGACCATGTGAGGCTTCTCCATCACCCGCCACCTGCTCCTCCATATCCTCCTCCTCCTCCTCACACCTGCCAGGGGTCTTGTAACCTTACGTCTGTCTTGTTCCTTTCCACTCTGACTGCCGTCGCATTTACTTTGCATTTCCGCCTGTGGGTCGTCGCCCGTTTCTCAGGTGTGATGATGAAGGTCAATTTGCTCGTTTCGTTATGATACCGCAGACCTACAGAGCGTCCTCCCAAGTGTTTGTTGTTGTTTACAGGAGGGGATCCCTGAAGAAACGGATGACTTTCGGGAGTTTCGAATGAGAGTGTCAGATTTGGTGAAGGACATCGTTTTCCTGGTGGGGTCTATGCAGTGCTTCTTGCAGGTACAGGGCACGTTCTTGGATGTTTCTGGGCGCTCTGGAGACGCGAACCCAGGCAGTGGTTAGGCTGACTCAGATGGGGTGCTTCTCTCTCACAGCTGTACACCACTCTGAAGGAGGGGAACCCGCCTTGGGAGGTGATGGAAGCTGTGCTCTTCATCATGGCTGCCATCGCCAAGAGTGTGAATCCGTGAGTGTGAACGACACCCCCCCCCCCCCCCCCCCCCCCCAAAAAGCGAGCTACTCTTGGGAGCCCAATCAGCAAGCTGTCAGCACATTCAGCTGACTTCCTTCACATATCATTACCATATTCCAGCATGCTAATTTAAACTTTAGCTATCGAATTTGTTAATTGTTTAACGTTTATATCCAATTCCACCTACATACATCAACATTTTACATTTCACCTGTTTGTATAGCCTGGGCGATCCCCTGCAGCAAATCTAAATAACCACCAGGCTCAAATGTACAAGAGAAAGCTCCCTTCCCAGGAGTCAAACTAGAGACCTCAGGTTTTCAGCAACTAACGCGTCCTTCGATGCAGATTCCGTAATGATTTCCTCAACTACCATGCCGCCTGCTGATCTGTTCCAATTCATCTAAACATGCGGATTCATCACCATAGATGAGGTCACTACTGTTTTTAGTCACACAGCTAGAGTGAAACTCCAGGTAATCTGTAGTAACATTACGGGGAGTAAGGTCAAGAGCCTGTGTGGATACGGTATCAGTAAGTCGACCGCTGCTAGCCAGACAGTTTTGCCAAGTCTCCCATGCAGGCACACCTATAGGGTGGCAGTGACTGAACAAGCCTGGTTTGTTGGGCATTCTGACACCTCAGTGCCACTGCCTATAGAGCAACATTTGCTGGATGCTAGGCTGGATTAAGCACTGGGCCAGTGGGGCCAGTGCCCCATGGCCTCGGACTGCTAGGGGGCCTCCAAGCCTCAGGCCATGCACAATGTGTGACCCAAGACGTCCAAAGGAATGGCACACAGTGATCTGACCACAAGGCCCCTGGGTGCTTATAGCATGAACTAAACACTGGGGCCCCCCAGACCCCTCAGTACTTATAATATGAGAGCCCCTGGGCCCCTTTCAGTATAAAATGTGAGTTCACCACTAGGGCCCCCCAGACCACTCACTAGTTACAATGTTAGGGTCCCCAGACCTCTTGGTGTTTAAAACACAAGTTAACTACTAGGACCACAGGGGCCCATAGCGCTAATAAGCCCCTCCAGTACCTTGGCATTTAAAAAGTAAGCTGACCACTATGGCCCCTCAGCACCTACAGTATGAGGAGAAAGGCAAGAAAGACAACAGTATAGGAAAGCTGTGGGGCCTCCCAAAAAACGTGCCCTGGGGCCTCATGCGACCTTGATCCGGCCTGGGCTGGACACCATCTAGCTGCCTCCAAATTACGACCTTTGTGCATACGGCCAATCACAGAAGGCTTAAATCAACGGGGCCGATCTCTCGTACCCTCAAATCCTGCATCGCCCTCTCTGCGGCACCACTGTAACCCTGCCTCCTCACCACGTGCAAAAGACACCTCACTGTATTACATCACTCTTTCTGATGTAATCTCCACTCCGCTTTATGTGATTCTCTGACATGACGTTTGCCTTGGAGCCTGAGCCGGTTTCCAACAACAGAGCTGCCATAACGCGGGCCTCTGGCCTCCGACCGTTTTTAACGGTCCCTCGGGCCTGTGTGACCCTCTGACGACTCCCTGGGTCGTTTGGCAGGAACGTGCTGCAGCTGAGAGGGTCAGCATCTGGACACATTGTATCCATAGCAAAGGCGCAAAAATCCATGCGGAAAAACGTTCTAGATGCAGAATACCTCACAGCCACGTTAGCTTAAAAGGCTATATATTCCTTTAAAGCTGGGATTAAAAACGCATGGGCCATTTTGTTTTTGCAATAAACCAATAAACTGGAGGACAGCGTCAAATTCACACATGGCTTCATTAAGCACTTCCCCCTCACATCGTCCACAGCCTGTTTACATCTGCATTTATTCATTTATGGAGCCCTTTTGTTCAAAGCCACTTAAAGTGAGGAAAGCCTTGGCTAGAGCAGAGGGTCTGCCAGAGTCCAGCACTCCCCAGAGCAGCTGGGATTAAGTGCCTTGCTTGAGGTCCCGTTAATAAAACAAGTACTCGGCTAGCCTTGCAATTCAGACCTGTGATCTTTGGGACATGGGCGTAGATCCCTAACCCGCTGAGCTACACACCCTACTGCTGGGGGGCCGAGGGGTGTGATTGGTTTGCCAGCGTTGCACGCCCCGTGCCTACAGACCTGGTATGTCTGCTTCCCAGCCCGGCTCGCCATCTCACTGAGCCTCGGGTCACATGACTGACGCGGTAAAATGAGAAGCCCTGAAGTGACCTCCCCGCGACGTTGACAATCATAGTTAAAGCGATCTGCGCGCTAACCTAATGAGCATAATGATGACAAAATGCACTTCGGCAACCCCCCAAAAGCAAACAAAACCGCTCATCTGTTTTTTCCAGATAGTTCAAAAGTCTTTCATTATTTGCAAACACCTTATTTTGGCTTGCAGTTCAAGTGCTATGACCCCTATACACGATACACAGGGTGACACGTACACTAAAGAGGATGAAATGTGTGCGTCTGCGCATGTGACAGAATGCGTGTGGTCACCTACTTGCGTGTGCAGTCCTGCAGGTCCCCAGGCTCAAACAGCTGTGTCCCCTTCAGCCCCAGCACCTCGCAGCCTCGTAGGAAAAGGTTCAGGTTGTCCTGAATAAAACGAAAGGTAGGTGACACTTGTGTACCCCTCTGGTCACAGAGGTGGCCGGCAGGAGCAAGCTGGCGGTCTCCTCTGCTCAGAGCATGGCGTCTTTGGGCCGGTCCTCTGACTCCAGGTGTCCCTGAGCCTTTTCAGTCCCTGCAACCTGACCCAGATTCTCCTTCCTTCCTTCCCTCCCTCCCTCTCTCCCTCTCTCTGTCTCTCTCCCCAGCTTTCTGAAAGGCCCAGCCCCAGTATCTCCGGTCCGCCTGAACAAGCACAAAGGTGTCACAGTTTCCTGGCGTTAGCTATTGTTTTGGTCGTCTGCAGGCATTAAAACACCCACCCCCCTCCCCGTCACACATTCTACTTCCTGCCTGCATGTTGATCCTCACACCTCTATTCCACAGGTGACAGTTCCTGTAAAACTGAAAGCCTGGGTGATTTTGATGCTCCCCTCCCATGGCCGGTGCTAACCAGCAAGCTGAAGACCCTTCTCACTTTTAAGGAGCCGCTGGCCTCAGAGTGGAAGAAAGCAGAGATCAGCACTGGCAAGAACCAGCATGGCCAGGTCAAGTGGTTTGCAGTTATACATCACAAGACCAACTCCTGGCTTTTTTTAAATGGACAAACCTGATACACATGCAAGCACACTGGTCCTGTTTTGGATCTCTGCATAAGGCTGGCAGCGCAGCGTCAGAGCACCATGCCAGGCAACGTATATGGGTCAAACAGTGGAAGGGCACACCAAAAGCAGGTGTGAGCAGTGCGTTGATTAATCACGGGTCAAACATCTAGGCCCTGAGGAATGATATCACACTACAAAAAAAGTACAGCTTTTCACCTTTCTCCATCACCGGCTCAGCGGAAATCAGGAGATGGGAAAAGATCCCAGGAGTTCCACGGGAATAAACCACAGATGAGAACCAAGTTTTAGTATTTATTGAACATATTGCTGAGTATCGTTGGGGTGGATAAGAAAAAAAATCTCAAATTCCTAGTAGGTAATTACCTTGAATTTGCAGCATAAAATAATCATGCTTCAGCAGAAGTTTTGGGTTACATTTAAAACAATCAAATTCTGCATCTATTAATCTGGAAGTTTCTGAAACCAGCCTGTATCCATCTGGACTCCCTGCATTGCTGTCCAACGCTGTGTTTGTTTTTTGTCCTCTCCGCTGCAGAAATGGCGTGTTCTAGGCTAACAGGAGAAAAGGCCTCTTAGAGGAATGCAGTAGACGATGGTGAGCTCTTTCCTAGCAGACCCGGCTATCGGAACTGGTTTAGACGAGGCTAGGTTTGGCCCTCAGCTGCTAGCTTACGTGCAGTAATTATGCAGTCTGGGACGCATAATTGGGCAGAACCCGCAGCGTGGCAGGTGTTGCAACACGCTACCGTCAGCCTGTCGGCAAACGCATCATGACACAGGTATTCACCTCCATTACCTAACCCTCATCACTCACCTCTTCTCCTTTTCTTCTTAAATTGTCCTGGGTCAACTACTTAAGCGTCATGAAGACTACTAAACCACAGAAACCAATTTAGTGTCAGGATTTACAGTTGGTAAGTCCTGAAGCCTTCCCTGTAATCAGTTAAAAAAAAAAAAAAAAAAACATGCAAGATTACAGTCTTTCATATTTATTATACCAAGAAGTGGGCGTGCTTTTTCAGACCCATTAACTGCTCCTGCAGTGAAGTCGTTATCTTCACTCATCAAGAGCACCAGAGCTACCGTCTTTGATTAGCATACCGCTAAACATGGCAAGAGGACGCTGAGGAAAGTTCCCTGCCAATCCAAAGTTCCTACCAGGCGAAGGCCTGCACCTTACTGTTCTACAGCCTCCAGCAACCAGCAACCACAAGCGTGTGATACAAACGGGGTCTTGTATAATAATCATCGATGGGTCTTGATCTCACAGTTCTTTGCACAAAGGTGTAAAATAATCTAAGAGTGTAGCTGAGGAATGTCGCTTTGGTTTGATTCTGGATGGCACTGCACGAGATGTTTATAACCACCAAAAGGGACAAGAAAGGCAGTATTTCATATCTTCTGTCAAGTGCCACAATTCGCTGCAAGGCCATATTTCTGTGTCACAATCTCAGGATGTCGGGCGTGCAGAACACCCTTTAAGAAAACAGAGCTCTCATTAAGACCAACAAGGCAGAGCCGATGGCTGACTTCGAACATTTACATAAACTGTTATGACCGGAGGAGAGCAGGAAGGGCAGAGGTGTGTCGTATACAGGAAACAGCGTTCCAAGTAGCCTCAGGAAGAGGCTCCCAGGCATCTTGGAATGCAGCGCTTAGGCTAACACGGGAACCAGTAGTGAAGGGGAAGCTGGCAGGAGAGGACAACACCTACCAAACCACTTGGGCTACATGTCTGACCCACCTCTAGGTCCTCCGGCCACTCGCAAACCTGACTGCAGCTCGGGATGGCTGAATCAGGGGCTCCCCCTCTCTCAAAATCACAGAGCAGGGATCAGCAATCCCAAACCTGACAAGCCAGACTTTATACTTGTTTTTGTTAGAATGGACCTGCAGTTTACTCTTGATTGAGCTGATTGCTAACAAAAAAATTCTTCAGCCAGTAGGTTTGAGTTATTTTTGCTTGACCAAGTATGTTAGCTGAGGAAGACCACTGCAGGGGGAGAGGGACACTGGAACAGCTATACTTTTTCTTATTGAAGAACAGGCAAAATCTTAAAGCTAGAAACTTAACATAACATAATAAACTCATCCCATTATGTAGTACCACCCACATTTTGCAGTAATCACTACATTATGTAAGAGTTCGTTATAAAACGAAGGGAAATCTATTATATTTTGCATTCAAGATGCATACAAAATGCAGCGAGTTATTACAAAAAATGGTGTTGTTACATGCCTGTTTGGAATAACCCTGATACTCAGGCAGTCTACCTAGCCACCTAACACAGTGGAATTTAAAACTAATTACATGTAATTTATTTCAGTGCAAATTCTAGTGACTCCTAACTGGATTGTAAGACATTTTCCATTTTCTGTTATCAAAATATTTTCTAACAATTACTTTTTCTTCAGTTGGGTCACTGAATCCTTCATTTCCTAAACACTGGCATTCTGCATTTTCTGACCTTCGATCACCCTGTGGCAAAGTTGCTTTTAAAAGTACCACAGAAAAACAATATAAAATATCACTTAGCAGCTGACTTACGCAGCCTTGATGAGCTCACGATGATAAATAGCTATACATCGGTCATTCTCGATTCAAATTTTTTTGGGAGGTTTCCAGCATACTCGTTATTCTGAAGAAACATGCCACTCGAAGCAAAAGTCTAAATTTGCCAGTATGGGATCTGTCTGCCAGGCTCTGAGTGACAGGACCTGTAAATGTTACATTCTCCACAGGTCAGTGTGGATGCTAAATATCCACCTGCAAACGTCGGCATACAATACGCTGAGGGTGCTTATAATCCTTAAATGAGAGGGAATATCAGTACCCTCAGGAGGTCGCAGGTACACTAATGTGGAAGACAAACACTCCAGAGGACAGCGAAATGTGTATGAAGACAAACTAAAGTACTGCTTTAAAAAGGAGAGAAGAAGGAAAAGAAGGCAGGAAAAGTAATGGCGTGTAGGTGGGATTAGGACACTCACCAGCCCCGCGATCGGCGTGGGAAACCTGTTGATCTTCTTCACCAGGCCAGGCTTGATGGCACTCAGCAGCCTGTGGAGATAACAAGGGCATCAGCTCTGCCTTAGGCCGCCAGACTGCAGGTCTATCGGCGTCTGTGCCGTCTGAACTGCCATAACCCCAGAGACGTGTTTACACATTTGGCATTTTTGTTTTGTTTTGTTTTCCCCTGTGCGTTCCCTCCCACAATGCCTACATCCAAGGTCCACACTCAAATCAGAGGAACAGGACCTGGGGGAGGAGCTTCCTGAACGGAAACCTGGAGACATTTTTTTTTTTTGCGCGAGGCGTGGCCAGGCTTCTGAAACCACAGCATGTCTCATGTTTCTCTCAACAAGGAGCGGATTTGCTGATATGCTAATGGGTGCTGTTAACGAGTGATGTCGGGGGGGGATATCTGTGGGAAAAAGGAAGCGCCCAAGGCAGTGTTTTACCCCTTCAACAAAGTAAAACAAAAAAAAAAAAACAAACATACAGACCAGACCTCACAAGCCTCCCAGAGTTCTTCAAATGACTTCATGTGAATGTTTTACATCCCAAAAACTTCAGCATGTCCCTTAGCAGTCATAATGGCAGTAACCAGCCTGTCCATGTCATCACCATTATGCCCGATTCCTTGCTGATGAAATAAAACTGCCGCTGGATTAATCCTGAGAGAAGTGGACACGGGCTTTGTGAGTGGGTCCATTTCGCACACCATGGACAGGAATGGTGCTATGAAGACGGAATTACTGTACAGCTTTGTCCGACCGCATGATTGTCATCAGAATAAAAAAGAAAATCCCAGAGGAAAGACAAGGTGGAGCCTCTGTCAGACACAGAAACACCGAGAAGTGTCCGCTTTCCTTCTGTCACAGTCGGCTTTTGGGAAGTTTGAAAAGTAACCTTCAGAGCAATTAAATCCTCATGCTGTTTTTGGCGTGACAGACGTGCCTGATCAAAGGAAATGAATAACCAGTATGTTATTATAGGGTGTAATAAAGCAGAGCACTGATCTTCCAATGCCTGGCATGAAAGAATGCAAAAACCTGAGAAAGAGATGCGTTTTATGGGGAGGGACAATAAAGCGGGAGAGGCCGGTCCCCTTGTATGCTATCCTGACTTCCCCTAGCCCACCATGGCAATACATGCCAGCACACCTTTTAGGAGCCAGGGTGAAGCATCCCTGTCTTTCAGAGACGTGGTGTGACTGACGGCTCACTCGCAGTTCGCGTTTGTGACACCATTTCGGTTCCATAACATCACATCCCGGCAGCGATTTGATGGCCAAAGGTCTGTATGGGGATGTGGCTGGTTGCTCGGGTACTAACAAACTGCAAGAAGTTTCAGGAAGAACAGTTTATTTTGGCCAAGCACCACTAGAGGGAGCTATCAAAAGTTATTACAAAGGTTGACATTTTCCAGTAGTATGATTTTCAACAGTTTGCCAAGGTAGGTTATGAATGACAGGAAGCAACAGAACCAGGATAAAATGATCAGAAGGATGCACCTGACAGCGGCTACAGGCAACCTTGTTCGCCACCAAATGCGGACGATATATCCGTCCATTGGGGAGAAGATGCCGTCAGCAGAGCGATACCCTGCTTCGTTCGTAAAAGGCTTTTCGACTTGTCTTGTTGGAGGCGGAGCAGATATGAACGAGCACCATTCATCTATCCATTTTCTATAACCACATATTCAGTTCATGATCCGGGAAGCATTCCAAAGCAATAATGATAATCAATCAATAAAGAAATAATTCTCAGTAAAAAAGCATTTGCAATAGTGACAAAACAAGGTAGCCATGCACACAGATTATTACATCTATAATTTAGCGCATTAACTGAAAGGTCATTTATTTTCTTTTGTGTTCGTGATGCGTTATGAATGTCAGCTGAACATAATAGCGGTATTAATGTTTTCGTGAAGTATGAAATTGGATAACGACATAAGTACTGCCTAGATAAGTCGAGGAAAGATTGTGTGGGTCTGTGTGAGAGTGAATGGGTACGGAAAGGGTGAGCAGAATGAAATTCTGAGTTGGAATCAGTAGTCAAAGAACCAGTTTCCCGAGTCTGACTGAAGTACTTCAGCTATGGCCGCTGAGAAGAATTTCAGGAAACTGTGGGGAAACTCTCAGCTTTTCCCCCAATAACCAAAACATTACACTTAGCCTGGAGAATTTCAAGTTGAACTGGCATCCCATCCGAGGCATACCCCGGCCTTGTTCCCTATGCTGTCTGGGATTGGGTCCAGCCCAGGTCTCTGACGACCCTGGAAAAGTGACCTCCTTGAGGGACGTCCATGGCAGCCCAGGAGGAGGTCATTTACGGCCAGCACAGAAATGGCAGCCAGGCAAGGTGCTGAAAAGCACATTTTGGAACTTCTTGCATGCTTTTAATGGCAAGTGTTCAGCCTGCACCCTGCTCGCTGTTTCCTCCACATGCCATTTGGCAGACTGGCAGCTCTAAACTACTCCTAGTGCGTGTGTGTGTGTCTGTGTGCCCTGCATACTACACACGGTGTCGCCTTCCTCATACCCTCTGTTTCCTGGAACAGTCTCCAATCACCCCCTGACCCTATGATGAGTATATGGATGGATGGCAGTGGAGGCAATGGTTTAAAACCTGTCACAGGGACCGAAAGATAGTGGCTGGTTCTACAGTTTCTACGGTCTTCGGCGGCTTTGAGAATAGCATCTCAGTCTATCTGGCCCCACTTTGTGGAAAGCCCTATACAAGTATTGCTTTCCCTACAGAATAAAAAAGGTACCAGCAAACACAAGACAACACGCCCCAAAATTAGATTTATCATTTGATAAGATAGATTTTTACAGGAAGCAGATGGACCAGCCATACTCTGCAGCCAAATGCTTCTCTTCCTTGAGAAATTAATTCTGGCAAATGGTCAGGAAAACCAGCCCAAAGTTCAGCCTTTGCATGAAGAACAACGAAAGAATACTAAAGAGCCTCTGTGTGTCAGTTGAAGGAATCTCGCTGTGTGATTTCAGTATGCGGATTTTGACTCGCGGTTTAAGTTTCCCCGGTAGTAACATCTATAACATGCATAGTGGTCTCAGCTCAGGAATGGACATCCAGAGTTCTAAAGAGGCTTGAGTTCAGTGGTGACCATCTTCAAACCGCTTATCCTGATCAGGGGTGGGTCAGTCTGCAGCCTGTCCCAGAAAGCATGGGACACAAGCCAGGATGACTCGCCAGACCACTACAGAGTACACACACACCAGGCAATTTAGAGATGTCAAGTTACCTACTAGACTGAGGGAAGAACCTGGACAAAACTTGCGCAACACAGGGAGAACACAAACTCCACACAGAGTGGGACAATAGTGCCACCCTCTCGACCTCCATGCAACCTTCACTAGCATGTGTTCAGACATTTACAAGAAAGACTGATTACTGACAAATTCAAGTGTCTTTCCCCCATAAGGAACTCGACATTAAAACATTACATTTCAACCAAACACAAAGTTGCACATTTTTGCCCTGGAATGCCCAGGCCCCATTCGCATGAGAATTAAGATAGCATGCCCCCTGAAATGTCTTCCACAGACTGTAGTTGCCCAAACTCACTCGCAGAGCAGAACCCCATTCTCCAGGCCGGCACAGAAGTCCTCGTCCCCGAAAGGCCTGCCCGTGACCGTCTGTAATTCAAAGAGAAAAGAAGACATCTTAGGCGATCATGCTCCATGTCAACCCAGATACCATTCCACCATCGCTCCATGTCATTCACCCAGTTTGTTCAGAAGAACATTCTAGAAGAGCACCATATTTTCTCAGCTATATTGATGCAGGAGTGTTTTGGCAGCTGAGACGATGGAAGTGAGCACAGAAACTCATTCTAAATCACCGACTTGTTGACAGCGTGATGGGTGCTGAATTCCACTAAAAGTGACCTGGTGCTCAATCTGGTTTTGTAGTCAACAACACCCAACCCTTCTGAAATTCAACAGTTGTGGTCAGCGACTGTTTCCTCTTGCCTGTGGATACAGCTGGCCATAACAAGTCAGTTTCACCTGTACACTCTCTAGACGGTATGCCTCCTAACACTCATGGCCTACAATTCAGCTTCTTCGGCAAGTGCAGAAATACACCGCTTGTGTCTTCAAACGGATGACACTTTATGAGTCCCAACAAGCAGATTCTCATTCTCCACTTTTTGGTATTGCAGTAAAACAAAGCTACTGATTAGAAATTATTTCCTAATGAGCAGGGTGCCTGGATTACAGCTAGACCCAAATTCAACTTTGTTCGGGTCATCTTAATAAAGCAGAGCAGAGGAGCTTGGGAGTGAGGGCATTAGTGGGAGAAAACAGAGAGCTGGATGCAGATAGCAGGGCTTCTATTCCCCAGTTTGTTTTGCAGACATCCTGTTTTCATTTGTTGTCTGAGAAGATTTGGGACTCTTCCAGAACATTCCCAGACACACAAGGTCCTGACCTGCACTTATGAATTATTCTTGTATACTATCCCCTCGTTACGTCACACACGGCACATAGCTGTACTGAGCAATACCTGTGCAAATGTATAGCGGCACGGTAATGAAAATCACCTTTGACTAGTTAACAGGAGATTAGTTTACAATATTAAAATATACTTCAAATGCATACTTTTGAAGTTGCCATTGGATGAGGTTCTGAAACCAAACTGCTCCATTTACTCAAAACATTTGCACAGCTGCACGAGGGGAGATATGATGATATGGATTACCAGTAATACTATTTCAGTAGTGTCCTGTAAAACATCAACCAGGAATTAATGACAAATCCAATCCTGATATTTAACGGCTGTGTGTCCATGGACCATCAACTAGTTTATTAGGAAGCAAGTGAATGTTTCTTGAACGTCTGCAACCGTATCAATACGTTCATTACCGGCCACTACAGAGGAGCTGTAACCATCAAACAATGTACTTATAACAGGCTACCAGTACAATTCCTTTTATGCAAAATGTGCAAACGAATGTGGACTCCCAATTCTTCATGCCAACTGTAAGCCTGCTGTTCCCCTCTGCAAAGCAATTAGCTGAGTATTGCGACCGTGTTTATTTGCATCCATTGCAGTGAAGCCAAGCTGTCGCAATTAAGCTGGCTGATAGTATGACATCCTGATGTGGCATAACGCTGCATTGTTGAATAAGACACAGTGTAAACCACACACTGCTTCAAAATGCTTACATTTAGCCTAGCAGCAGATATACAACTCAAATCAGATGCAATGCAGGTTATAAATACTGCGCCGTAAACCCACAGAGGCCTGTCTGTACAAAAGACTGCCTCTGTTTGGGTCCTAAGAATTGTCAGTACTTATACTTGGGCTTCCAAAGCGATGGGTAGATCAATGTTCTCTTTTAACCTACATCTGGAACATCCAAGATTCCTTCCTTACTTGCCTTCCTTCTCAGTCTTGGCAGGAGCCCAGCAATAACAATCCTGGTAAATGAAGTCATTCACTCTCACTTTGTTCGGTTACTGTTATCAGTCCCTCTAAAGCATCTGAGACAAGCTTCATGAGTTTCAAAGAAAACAGCTGTCTCTGGGCTGGAAGGACTCACACGGAGATGGAGAGGATGGGACAGTAAACAGCACCATGCTCCAGCACCCGCCATGATACAGCAGCTACACTTTATTTTATTAATACCAATCCTCAGCATGTTTTTCCCCAAGTACGATACAGTCTACTTTCCATTATGGCACATGATCTACTACTCCACTCACTGACCACAACACACAGTATAAAATGATAGTCAGGGCACATTTCAAAAGACTGCCTTGCAAATCTTTACATCTATATTTTCTGAGACCACGTTCTGCTCTAAAACTTGCATGTACCTGCTTTCACCGTTGCACCAAAATGTATAGGTGGCCCTAAACTGCAAGGCCACGGTTCTGCCGACAGACTTAAACCCCCCTCAGTGAACCTCTTTGTGACGCCTCCCGGTAGGAATGCGGTGACTGGAGTCCCAGGCAGTGTTGCAGTGAAGCCTGCAGGTTTTCTCATTACCTGCTACCCCAAGGCGGTTCCTTGGAAACATTAACAACCCCATCACTGGGATGCAGCTGATCTCTCCATCCAGCTGAGGCAGACCACAGAGAGCCTTTGGCCATCTTAACAAACATCCCCCTTCCCTGAGGTAGGCATAGAGCAGAAACCCAGCCATAACAACACCATCATAAAAAAGATATGTTGCAATATTCTATTGAGTACACAAGATGGCTGCACTTATCATAAACAGCTGCTTTCACCAATCAAAAGAGATCTCACATACAAACACATCAAGTAACTGCACCTCTCTGAAGACCTCACCAACCATTCTACTAGTTAAGCAACTGCACCTCCACCAACCTCCACCAAACCCTAACCCGCCGCGTAGGTGTGAGGTGATCTACCTGCCTACTATCAGTGCTGGTGTAAAGAAGAGCCAGAGAGACTGGTCTACCTTAGCTGAGCTCTTTAGTAATTTTCCTTGCAGATAAACATCAAGTCAAGTCAAGCCAAGCCAAGTCAAGTTTTATTGTCACGTGTTCTGGAGAGCACAGTGAAAATCTTGTGCCAGAGTTGCAGGGGAGGACACAGGGCATGGTGGGCAAAAACACAGTACAGATTTACATTAAATACAAGGGATACAGTGCAACACAGATGGCAGGGTAATGGGGGGATTACAGTGCATAGACACAAGGTAGTGCATGAGTAAGGACAGTACAAAATTACAAACAGGCAATAATAAAAAATGTTTAACCAATGAGTATAAAGTGCAGTAGTGAACAATTGTGCAATTAATGCAATGACCTATTACTAAAGAAAGTTCTGTGCAATTGAGAGACAGAGGGCACAGATTGACTGTTCAGTACACATGGATGCTAAGACTCCCTATAAACAGAAGACTCATGATTAAATTCTCACTTAAAGCCGCTACGACTATTTATTTATGGAATGATGGGACCATTCTTGGTTCCTCAATGGGTAGTGGGGTTGAGGTTTTGAATCCCTCTCTTGCCATAAAGATATGTAGTTGTGCTAAGTGTTTCTAACTTGTCTTTGTGTGTCATTTTGTGTGTATGTGCCCTGTGATGGACTGCCATTCCATCCGGAGTGTACCACCCAGGCCCTGCACTGCTTGGGATAGGCTCCTGGCTCCCCTGTAACCCAAACTGCGAAAAGTGGTTAGAAGATTATTGGATGGACATTCTTTGACTGAGAAAGTTATAGTTTCGTCCAAATATATACAAGTAAGCCTAAAAGGAACCGTTTCACTTGGTGATTGTCAAGTAGATTCATATACGAACAAAGAATAGTTTAAAAAAAAAAAAAAAAAAACACTATGTTGACCACAAGGGACACTTGGGAAAACATGACAATCCGAGGAGCAGAATTCCCCAGAATTCTCTTTGGGAGGCACAGGTAGGCTTTCAAAAACATTGTTCCCAAGGTGCTACAGCTTAAACTTTCCCAGCTCACTGTGCCAGACTCTGTCTGTTGGTGGATCACAGACTTCCTGACAAAACAGAAAGCAGATGAGACTGAGAAAGCCCACAGCAAACATCCTGATCCTCTGTCCTGGAGCTCCTCAGGGTTGCATGCTCTCCAATGGAATTCTTAGCTCCAATCATTCGGGACTTGTTCCCCAAATGATTTTTTGGTCTCAAAAAGTGAACTTAGTGCCGCCCAGTTATAACAGATAATGTTTCAGAACCTTAGATCGAACTATTTCTTCTGGGGTAATAAAGCACTGTGCTCACACTTGACTCAGATGCACAGGCATGTTTAGAAGCTCGATATACAGCCACTTTACAGTGTAGCGGTCTCAAGAGGGTTTGTTATTGTGGACAAAACAACTTTGTAAGACAAACTGCTCCTCGGATTTTTGCAAAAGACAATACACAACATTTTCTTAGTCTTTCCCCCAGCTAAATCGACAATCCTTTATAAGCACAGAGATTAGCTATATTTTCCTTCGTATCTCAGCAGTGTATCAAGCTAGAAGCTTGCTTTTAAAACCAGCTTGTAATGCTGAATTACGGCTTTCAAGTGTAGCTAGCTTGTATCTATACACTACTCATGGGATTTGTAATCTTTAAATAATTCATGAAACTAATTCTTAGCCTGGGTAAAGTGAAGAAAAGGTCATGAATATTTCAATTACTCATATTATTATAACTGTTTTTAAAGGTGATGCTGAATTTATGTTGACAAATAATATTATTTAATGACTTGCTTTAACCTTATCAAAAGTTTCCTAGTTGTCATGGCAAAGTGTGATTTATTCACTGTGTCAGACCCAACAAGATTAACTGAGTTGATGCATACTGATTTATACGCATATTGAAATACAGTCAGTCAAAGCTCAGGTGGGGGTGTTTTTCAATGAGTTTTAAAATGTCTCAGCTAATCACACAACGATGGGAACAAGTCGACTTCGTAATTCACATTAAGATGTTACACTAGAACGAGACATGGCCAGAAAAAATCATTTCAACCATGATAAAAATAAGCTAACTGTTAGAAAGACTATTATGATTTAGTTGATTGTATATTTGAAGAGAAAAATGTCCAGAATATACTTTTCTAATTGATGCTTTCTTGATGCTTTAGTAAGTTGATTTAATGATCTTTCAGAGGGAAGTACAAGTTCAGGTGAGCATTGTCCAGCAGAGCTGGAATCCGGGAGATTAGTGCAAGTGTGTGTAGTACTGTAAATATACTATAGTGAAGAGTATAACAAAGATTTTTAGTATAGGCCATCAATATTCTTGACAAAATGCTTGGAATTTGGGATTGTAGGTGTTGACATTAAAAAAAAAAAAAAAAGAACTCTACTTTGGATCCTGCCACAAAGGTCTGAGAAAAGCCCTAGATATTGTGGGATGTGACCTGCACGTTTTCAGACCCAAGAAACCCCTCTGGTGCTCTCCCCCTTCTCTTCAGTCCCTACAGACATGACTGCTGCTCCAGAGATCAGACTGTGAAGATCTTAAAATCTGTGAACGACACTACCATGATTGGCCGACGGCGACAAGTCTGCCTAAAGACTGGAAGTCAAGCCGATGACATCCTGGTGCATTCAGAACAGTTATGAACATGAAAAAGACTGTAGAGAAGATGGTGAACTGTTGGAGGAGGAAGACTCCACCTGACAGTCTGTTCATCACAGCAGTGCTCCTCATCAGTGGCAGTTATGTTGCGATAGCAAATGAACTCTGAATAACAAACGCCAATTTGCCCTTTAGGCACTGATAATTACAGCTCTCATCATCCTGATAAATAAATAAATAGTAAAATATGGATTTGGTTAATTCTCATATTCTATGCTGCTTCCAACTATCGGTGGACTGTCTAGGGTATAAAATTATGAAAGATTCTACTTGTACGTATTGTGATAATTGTCTTGAATTGTCCTGCATCTTGCATGTCATACCTGAGCACACTCACAAAATCAAATTCCTTGTTTGTTTAACAATACTCGGCCAATAAAGCATTCTGATTCCGAAAGGGTTGGAAAAGTGTTGTAGACAGACTAGTATCCCTACGGGTGTCAAGGTGAATTGCACAAACTTTGCCAGTGCATGAAACTACACAGAAGTGACTCAGAATGACAGGTTAAACTCCAATGTTTTTAGTGACTGCACAAGCATTCTGGGCCCTAACCAAGACTGAGGGTGGGAGGGTCACATCAACATCTACAGTAGCTTTTTGTCTGAGGAGTTTATTTCACAAACAGTGCATGGGGTTATTCAAGGCAAGCCAATTAGGTTCTGGAATTTGGTTGCCTTGTTGATTTCAGGGAATGAACTCCAATTTGAATCCTGTTTTCTAAATTTCTAAACAATTGGAGAGCTGAAACACTATCTCAATGGGCCCTTTATGTCAAAAACGGAGCCTGTCCTCACATCTACCTCCTTTATTCTTTCTTTTGGCACTACAGCATCTTGCTTTGCGTGTTAAACAAAGGACTCTACAAACACATAGGTTATGTTTGTAGTGCCATCTAAATAAACCAGCCATTCTGATTAATTTGAAAGTGCCGTAATTACGCATTCTTGGGGGGGGGATCAGGGGGCCAAACAAAGCATTTAAAGACAAATAATTCCCAGTGATGTCTAGAACTTTGCTATCTGTTCCTGTTAGCTGTTAACGATGACAAAGGGTCTCTTTAACTACAATATAACAGGGTTACCCTAGTTACCTTGCAGGTTTCAACAGTCTGACTGACACCAGAAACACCATGTAAGGCAATTCGTTATTCGAGTAACAGCTTGAATAATCACCAATCAAATAACTTTTTAATGAAGGGCCGGACCTGGAGAATTCACTAAAAGCAAGAGCTGAAGTTCAGCGAGTGCACCGGCAGCTTGCGAGAGTAGCCAGCATCCCACATTTCTAGTTTTATAGACAGGGATTATGTCATTATACGCCTGCCATGTAGAGGAATTCAGTGAAAGGCAAGCAGCTGGAGTGGACAGTATATACCTTAGAAATGGTATTTCTCAGAATGTGTCACATGGCTCGGAACATGTCCCAGTGCCAGATTTCGGGAGGAAAATCAAAATTGAGTTGGTGGAGAAATTCAGGAAGTGAGATGTTCTGTTTCGACATGGAGAAGACAGGGCCATGAGCAGGCCAGAAGTCCATGAATAATCCTTGACTGGGTAAATCTGTACCTGGCAATGCTGGCATACAGTTCTAGGATAATCAGTTCTGGAGTACAATCACACATTAATAGCACACAAGCTACAAAATTGTGTTAAAAGTTTCAAAGAAAATTTGAAAGATGTAAAACAGCTGATTTAAGGTAATAATAAAACTGCCTGGACTTGGCCTCACACGGTCCAGACACGTCTGTCCTCTGTGACCATCGTGGACGCAGGCCAATCAGGTTGGCAGATAACAGCATCTCTTGCTTTCTTTACGCATTTTTGGACATTTTCAAAGCAGGAGTGAAACACAGCTTTAAATAAACTGTCATATACAATATTTGACAGGAATATGAAACTTTTCATGGGCCACGTAAAATACAAAACTGCCAGCTTCCTGTGTTCAGAAATGCATAAAACCTGCATCTGTTAAAAGTTCTGTATGCAGATGCATCTGATCAACACAAACCGTAAATCATTCACTGGCTGCGAAGCAGCTACTCAGCACTCTCCACAAGAACAGGCAGGAGACCTCGGGAATCCCAACAGGTCAACTAAGAGTTAAGATACGGCTCTACACAGCTGATCTGGGCTGACCCACCCTGACCCGGATCAAGTCTCCCATTCAAAAGAGGGCATTCCCTACAGCCATTTGCTGATAGCAGCCTTTGTGGTGTCACCCATCCTATAGCCAATGAATAGGACTAACTTTTTGGTTACTCGCTTCATCTTAACCTTTATTTTGAGTGTCTTTAGAAGTGCACAAGGTGTCAAGCTGCTTTGTGGAAATGTGACAATGACGCAATTCATAATGTGGCTGAACAACCTCCTTTTTCAAACCGTCAGTAGTGTTGCTATAGAAGCACCAAACTATTATTTCCACAGAAGGGATCTCGTATGACATAGCCGACAGCCATGCGGTTTTGAAACACACTAGTTCTTAGATGCTTCAATCATTTACAACTGCCTGCATTTCACACATGCTACTCATTTTCCCTGACACTAGGATCTAAACAGAGTCGTGGAATGACTCTCACGTTAATCAGTCGGCTAAATATTACAGGCATACTTGACTTCTTATGCAACCTTACAGAAAATAGGAGAGCATTTTGCTGGCACACTAAAGTCTAAAGACAACGTGCTGTAAAATTCCCCCACATATGGAGCTACAGTTTATCTTTAGGGATGATAATTGCCTCATTTTCCACCCTGATGACACTGTTGATGAGGACTGTGGCCACCTGCCAGTCAACGTCCTGGATATTCAGGATCAACATTATGAGAACACAAACATTGAGACTTTTTCCCCTCAATCCTAGGGAAATCTTCGCACAATAAATGTTACTGAAACCAAACAGTTTCATCTTGTGCATGCAGATTATCTAAAATACTTTGAGACAGAAACCAAAAAAAATCAGAAAAAATCTTCCACATGACTTTTCTGAACCTTCAGATCTCTTTTTGTTTTATTTAGATAACCTGTTTTTCAGCATTTTAGCGCTAAATACTCATAAAACACAGTCTATCCAGGATCAACAATGTCCCTTCAGATCAACAATTTCCTCTGCCATGTGGAAACAGGTACACAAGCTGAAAATTTATTCAAGTTTTCTAATCCATCATCCGGGATCTGTGCCATGCAGCACTCATCTGTACAAAAGCAGAACAGCAATGTAATTGCCAATAAATAGTTAAAATTATTATAGCTATCCATTACTAACAACCAGGCCTGTCAAACAGAGGGGTTACCATTGATAAACAGGAAGATCAGAATCTGCTATTCAATTCCAATTCTCATTAAACCCATTTTTTATGGAGTTTCATCTTCCTCCCACAGTTCATGGCAGTTTTCACAGTCATGAGTTATAACACCCACATAAATGCAGGTCCCTCTGCCTTATTAGATGCACATTGTATCGTAGGGTACCAAAAAATTTATTGTATAAATGAAGAGGTCAGGATTATACAAGTTCAACTAAGAACACAAAAAAAAAAAATCTCAAGATTTCTCCAAGCAGAATTAACTGTAATCTACTTATTTGCGACTACAGAGTGGCGAGGATTGAGCATTACAACAACCTGATCCTGTATGGAAACATAATGGGTTTCAGAAACCATGCTAAACACATGTTGTTTATGGTGACTACTCTGTGTGTTACAGGCAGAGGTACAGACCTACACTTATGGGGATTCCCTGGCCATAGATATCTTTTGACGCTTATGGATTTCGGTCAGAAATCGCTTGAAACTCAGAGTTTCTCCTTTTCATTCACACGTTTCCAAGCAAAGTGTCACTATGAGCTGCTTGTTTGAACCTGGAGATCGGTAAACATTCATTCACTTCTCAGCCTTTCAAGTCATAGTTTGGTGTGCATTGCAAAATCAACAGCACATGCTGCCAAAAGTCTGGTAATAATTCTAAAATTGACAGCTGACCATTCCTCAGCTAGGGAGCTCGGGTAAACTCAGTATCTCAGACACATTCCGTATTCCAAGATGGGATTTGGTGTCTTTCTCACAGATAAAAGCAACAACATTTGGCTTCCAGAATGTTCTGTTCTCATACCACTTTGCTAACGTTGAGGTACTGCAATGAGGCCTAAAAATGGAACCGATTTCTGAAATGCTTCCTGCTAATTCATCAGTACAGACGCGCAGTGCTGCTAATGCTGATATCTATCATGCAATTGAATGCTTTGCTCGTTCTTATCTTCAGACGCTTGATCATGTACTGTCCGAGACTTGATCCAATATTACTGGTACCAGTCAGTCTCTGGATACTTATTCTGGCTAATGCTTAAGCAGATCATGGTTCATAGACAAATACATGTAAAATGCCAATAATTACCCCACTTTTACAGAAACTACTGGACATCAAAAAAATGAAAACAACAACATAATCTGGCTTCAATTTTCTAAACTGTAGAGATCGGGCTTGGACAAAAAAATAGAAATAAACTTATGGAACTAACTTCCATTGTAGGTATGAATTATTTAGTTCTTTCAGTTATTAATTCAGCAAGTGTCAATGTCTATCCACCTTCTGACACCATATCCTGGTCATGGGGAAGTGTCAATGTGACAATGGAATAAGGTGACCCTGTTATTCTTACAGGAGTTTGTGGGTAGCATACACCTATATTTCTAGGTGATGTCACAGCCTCCTCAAAGTGAAGCCATTGTCCAGCGGCCAGCAGTCAAAATCAACCTGGAGATGTCAAATTATATAGGTCTTCTAATTCTGAAGCTTCTCAAGAACTTCACCTAAGAGCACTTTCTAGCTACAAGCCAAATGAACGTGTCCGCACTTGACCCCACCCTATCCCATTACTTGACCTTACAGCAGGAGTATCGCTCACGAAATCGATTAAATTTTCTTCTTCCTCCCATATGTCCCACTCAGTGAGAATGCCACTAGGTGCAGTGAGTTCAACTGCTTACTACAATTAAGACACCCCCACGACCCCATTGGTAAACTGAGCTAATGGAAGAGGCTGACCACCCCTGGCTGGCTTACTGCTATTAAAGGCAGAGTAGTCACATGACAGAGATGGGGCTGGCACCCAGAATACTTAGGTGGCTCTTTGCAGCCTTCCAGGGCCCTAAAATGACAGCACACATTTTCAACTACCCAGACAAAAAATGGCTGCTGGGTTCAGAGAAAGTGCAGCGGAGTGAGATTCTCGTGAGATTTGCTCAAGAATGATTAGAGGCTTGCTGGCTAGTTTTACTTTCTATAACAGAAGGCTCTCTGCCATAATCAAGGCTTTAACACGTAAATCCATTTCTTAATTTGGTAAAACTGGGCTGCTTGAAGTCCATTGTAACATCTCACAGTTTTCCCTGTGTAGGACAGATCTGAAATAGGAATCTGCCTTCCTTTCTTTGGTGTCCCATTAGGACCTAGTGCTATTTCACTTTGACAAAGACTGGCAGACCGGAAAGGCCACACTGCTGATGGACAGGCCCGGTATCTCTGGCATGCTGTCTGTGCCTGCCAGTTAACCACAGAGCTCTCAGGATTAAAGGCTAACAGCTTAACAGCAACTGAAGTCTACTGCCTTACAAAACAATTAAAACAGTCTGGTAGTCCAGCCTCATTTAAATTTAGCCATTTTCACGTTCTCGCAAACGAACTCTGACAAATCCGGAATGATCCAGAAATTGCACAGTTAGCAATAATTTTTTTCCGAGATAACGGAGTGTTTTCCGTAAACAAAGAGGCACAGGTACTTCAAACAAAATGCAGCTTTAGAACTTAGATGACTTGAGTTTGTTTAGCCAAAACCTTTTCTAAAAGAAATCCTTCCTGCATTGTTTAACAGGATGCAACTGAGGGACTATTTTTATGTGGAAAGGTCCATCTCAATGTCTTGATAATGGAGGCGAACAACTGGAATGTTAAGAACACAGAAGAGGATCTTATAATGAGATGGGGATCAATATGTTTCAAAGACAACAGATGTAGCTGACAACAGGCCAGCAATTGTATTTTCATGAATGACCAAAGAAACATCCATCACCCACATTGAGAAAAGCGCCTCAAAACTGTTCTCCATCTTTCATTCCCTCTCCCCTTATACAAAGGATATCATTTTGCAGTGTTTGCACATCAGTCAACAGACCAGTTCTTTTAGGACAACACATAATCCAAGTGCAATATTGAAAAGATTTTGTTCCTACAAACGCTGACTCATCTCAGCCGTGTTCCAAAGCATTCTGAGTGTGGGTGTATGCGTTACTTAGTGTGAACGTGTACATGGGAGTGTGCGTATTGGATTACATCCAGAGCCAGAGCCCGGACACATAACGGAGGGTTTGAGACATCACAGAAGAGTCTTAGCAAAGGAACTACAATACACTGGAGCGAACCTTTCCAGAACAATAGCTCTTTATGAAAGGAATCCTTGCAGGTAATGAGCATTCATTTTCTCTAATTCCCATCACATTACACTCAGCTGTCCCTGCTGAACTACTGAGCTACAGAGATCAAGCATCAAACACAAGATGCAGCTGACACTTGTATCGATTAATCAGACTGCTAATCAGTTTGCAGGCTGGGTCTACTTATGGGACGTGATCCACGGAACCCCTTGCCAGGTAACGCTGAAAGAAACCTGTCCCTTCAGCATTTGGCTGGCTGAGCTCCACGTGGTGCCAGACAGAGACACACAGGGAAGGGGGACATGATCAAATGCTGTCTCAGTCTAGCCCTGCTCTCGGCCAAGCCCACTCCGCCAAAAATCACTGTTGCCATCTCCCTTGCTGCGCATGTAGCCATGCGTGAACAGCCAGTCTGCCCAAACTAGCCTCTTCAGATGGATACTGCAGCTAGTCGTGTCTCAAGGGTTCAAAAGGAGCAGGCAGCGTAGAGACTCTCAAACATTTGCAAACCGACTCCCTGGAGGTCTGACACAAAAAAGATGTTGGAGTGAGTGCTGGGGCTAAAGGACTTCTTCCAAATTAATATGTCTAACTCCTGGCCAGGACACCCACAGATTAAGGCTATTTAAAGCAGCATAAAGAGAAACTGAGAATCTGCTGATGAGTGTCCAGCTTCTGACGACGTATCTACTAAAGCCAACCTTTAAACACCAGGCAGAGGCCAACTACAGCCTAACAAAACAAAGAGGTGAGCCCACTAACTTCTAGATCAACTTCTGTACCCTAATGTTTTCAAAACAACATCATCAACTTAGCATCCTGTTCAGGGTGTACGTTGGCCCTTTGTAACCTAAGAGAGGCTCCCACCCCACAACCTTGACTGGGATGTGTTGTTAGAAGATGGATGGATGATCTCTTTAGCTTTTCACTCCATTTAGCCTGCTTTGAAATCTTCCCCCTGCTTTAATCGCTGTGTGTTTAACCTCCTCCTGAGCCGTCACGGCAGCCAGCAGGAATGCACGGCTTCTGCCATGTGGCCGCTGGCATGATCATGCCCCTCAGACATATGGCACAATGTTTACCAGGAAGGCCCTGTGGGCATCTGGCAAGGCCTCAGACACACCAGCCAACAACCAAATGCAAGGTGTGACTAAGTTAATCTTTAAAAAGATATCGCATGATTAAGATAACTGAATCTTTCTAAAAACAAATGACCATTATTGGCCTGTAAGTAACTCAGATACTGCTTTCCTCTGAGTTTCAGCTCTTTTAAGAATATTGCAACTTTGTTAAATTCCATTTGTTATACTCCTCCTTAGCCTTGAATTCATTCAGCAAGCTCTCAGGAAACAGACAAAACAACGAAAAAGGCGGTGACCTAAATACCGCAGGTTATTAATGCAGACCTATAAATCACTGTCTGTTTGATAGGAGCCCCACGGGATTCTGGAATGCATGCAGAAACAATCCACCATGTCACATTGCATTCAGACTTTCAGGGCATGAGATACATTAACCACAACCTTACTGTATATCCAACAATCTATACATGTGAGCAGAGAGAATAATAGTTTCCCTTTAATTGTTTGCAAATACGTATCTTGCATAAGATTTTATGATCAGATTCATATTATGAGTGACTTCACGTATGGGATATCACGCCCACCAGTCTCCAGAAGATTGCGGGAGTGTTCGCAGCTGCGTTACCACGTCTCACAGGCCAAGGTGAGACATGTTGCTTCCTTACTCTGTTCATGGGGGCAGTCAAGGCATGTGAAGAACCAGCCTCTCGAAAGCTGCTGTCAAGTAAGCAGCAGAAAACTCCAGAAAGCAAGCAGTAATAAACTCGCCAATAACTCTCTGATTTGATGAAGGTGTCTCAAATGAAGGGGGGGGGACATGTCCTTATGCTTCAATGCTTACAAACGCTTGCATTTAGGACGGCACAGTGCCTAGCACTGTTGTCTCGCACCTAAACAGCTGGGGTTTGGATACCGCCACGGCTTGGCCTGTGGAGTTTACACGTTCTCCCCAGGATGCAGTGAGGCGATATGCATCTCACAATTGTTTGCGTGCATGTATACATTGCAGGCATACTGGATAAATGTACAGAAGACAGATGAATGTATGGATACACCTGACACTACGGTCCTTATAGGCTTATATAAAAACCACCCTAAAATAGCTGAACAAACATATTAAAAAATATGAATGGTATGAGAAACCACATCTACAACGCGAAAAGGTGTAAGACCAGCAGGATGAGGTCACAAGGTACAGGCATCGTTCCACACCCAGTTTTCCGTAAGCAGAACATGAACAACTCTTCATCTATGATAAGCCAGGAAAGATTCATGCAATGTTGTAGTGCAAAGAAAAACTGGAGAAAAAATATTATGGAGGGGGGTATCTTTTTAGAAACATGTCCCTAACAATGCCTTACTTTAGACAGGTTTCCTGTTTGAATATTATAGTGTGAACAACACAGGAACATAATGATGTCGCCAGCTGATACGGGCTTAGACTAAGGTTTACCCTCCAACTCCGAACAGCTTATTTCCATTCAATTCATTGTTATAGTGCCTTTCACAACACCATTGCCCCAAGGCATTAACAGGAGTGTGCAGTAATTACAATGTACATTGATGAAAAAGGAAAAGGCCAGAAGACAACAGAGGAGAGAAACAAAAAACTCAGTGTCCGAGGTCCGTGGTCAACTGGCCACCCACACCTTTGGGCATGCTGCCATTATACAGGATGAATAGATGGAATTTTGGTTGAGTACTTCACTCAATAGCACAACAGCAGACCCTGTTGCTGTATTTGAACAACAAACACTAGATTGTTTTTACCCTCCACTTTACCTGACGTGGTAATGAAATTTGCAGCAGGACACAGAAGTGTCCTGAGAAAAGCACTTGGGTGTACATGGTCAAGATGGTGAATAGGTGGCTCTTTGATGTGAAGTGTGACATTCTTGCACGGACATTGGCATAAGCAGAGACCCAGTGTCAGTAAAGGTGTCTACCATTGGCCCTACTTCATCCTACAAACATTTGAAGGCCATACTGTTGCAGTTCCTGTTTTTGGATGCAAATTGGCTATAGATGTAAAACGAAACAGCAATTCTCAAATTAAATGGATTTAAATTTTAAAGTTTCATATTAGTCATAATACATTATATAATGCATCATGACCTACAGTACCACAACTCCGCTGAATTAAAGGAAGTTCAGGTCATTATTTGTACTTCCTTTGCTATTCCTGGGCAACCATTGTATCAAGCATGAGGAATGAACCTCAAGGTTCTCTGAGATGGGGAAACATTAAGAATTGTCAGAGCAGGTCTTTGGAAAATGTTCAGTGGAAATGCTTGTTTTGTATGTGTGTCTATGCAAGCACGCACGCACGCACGCACGCACGCACGCACGCACGCACGCATGCACACACGCACACACACACACCCCCGTGTGAAGGTGGACAGGCATCACACCTGATTTTTTTTCCTCCTGAAAAGGAGCGCTTTGCTATGAGTTACACCCGTGCCCACTTCTGGCACGAAAACTTAAACCTCTGACTGAATGTTTGGCAGAAGCACTTATTCATAGTCAAAGCCAAATGAAGAATCACATATTCTCTATCTCACAATGCACCAGGGTAAAGACTAACATATCATTTGGTCCTAAAAACAGCAGGGATGGCTGTATACCAGGTTCTGTGTTGTATTGTAAAGTTGTCTGGAGCAGCAGAAGTTGAGCATATGGAGACAAACTGTTCGTTTATCAAGTAAAATGTCTGCATTTACATTCCTTCTGTTAATCATAGTATATGTCATTTATATTCTGTATGTAATATAATCATCTAAAAAAACACAAATTGTGAAACAACAAAAATAATTGTTATTTTTGGGGATTAGAGTATGAAATAAAATGCCGGTTTAGCAAGATAAAGCCCGTGTATAGTATTGGTTTATAACTACAGTATTATCATCCGATAACCGATCCAGGGTTTTTGGTTGTGATTGGGACTGATGTCGATACTAAATATCGGATCTGCACATTGCTTGAAATCAAGTGAGGATTTTGAGATCACTGGATAATATTTTCCAACAGCTCACTCAAAAAAGATGGTTGGAAAAATCATCTAGCACTGACGCGAAGCCTACTTCTGTGCAACAGCAGATTCTGATTTCATCAATGTATTATTTCCACTTGGAGAAGTAATGCAGCCTGCAACTCTGACCAGGGTAACGCTGTGCATGCACGTCGTATTCTTGGTTTATGACAGATATGCGCGCCGTAAGGAAAAGTTCAGTAACGTCTGAAGTGTACCTCCTTGTTGTTAGTATCCTGTTCTGATACAACAGATAAGCTATTAAGACTGATAGACAGATGGATGGAAGCTTGAGATTGCAGTCACTGCATTTGGGGAGGGGGCACATACAAATTCTTGCAGAACTGGTAGTGCATGACTGCAAACATCAATGCAGCCCAGCCGAACCCTGGGGGAAGCCAGTTCTCTGATGTCGGCAAATCCTTTTTGGTGCACTAATCCAGGTGACCTCCACCCAGGGTGTACGATTTCCCCCACTGTTAGTATCTGAAACCAGATCCCCCACCATTGCTGTGTGTGAAACGAACCAACTTGCAAAGGGAGGGAGGGTGGGGCTTTGAAATCTCAAGTCACCGGTTTACATCTGTACATTTAATTTCGATTCACTGTAAGGAATCTACACCAAGTCTACAACAAAATGTCCGCCCTTCTGTTACTTTTGCAGTTTTGTTGGTAGAAATGGGATCAAATGCACTTTGACTTAGTGGTGGTCGTGAACTCTGCATGTGTGAATGATACAGTGAAAAACAAACAAGAACACAAAGCAGAAACTGACCTGAAAAGTGCATTTTACTATAATGGCCTTATATCTGGTCTGTGTGCATTTGCCATGTTAGGCCCTTGAAATCTGTTGCCTACTGAAAAGGTTCATTCCAGGTCATTACAGTCAGGGAATAATCATCAATAAATGCCTTTAAAATGAAGGGTTATTAGTCTGATAGTATAAAAGAAAATTAGGTTCAATAAAACTTTTGTTTAAAAATTAGCTCCACAACTGAATCTGTTGTGCTGCATGGCATGCATCGTATGGCTCTAAGCGCACAGCACGGTCACATGGACTTTGTTAGCATAAAGCATTGGACAGATCATCAGAAGACTGTGCCAAGCAAAGTGCGTGTCTGATAATGCCTCCCTGGTTCCCATAGAGTCTCTGTCCAAGCCAAGGCTGATGTTTGAGCGAGCCAAACGATGGGACCCAATTCACCGCTGTGACATGCCTTCCTAGCACCCTCAACGATCAAACATCGCCACATCTAGGCCTACATCTCCTGCTCTGCCTTTGCTTTGGATGCAATCTCCCAGCAGCATGGAGACACCACTCAGCTTTGACCGCAAATCCCAAAATAATCCACTACACTTGCTTTAAAGCATGTAAATACTACCAGTGGCTCATCTACTTACCACATGGTGGTCTTAAAGTGGATGAGATTGTCTTTAGTAGCTCCTTACCTGACGTAAATAGGCTAAAGCCCATGTATACATGTGGATTTTATTAGTCAGCTGGAGGAAGTCGTGAACACAACCGACATTACGGCTCGAAACTTTAAGGTTTAAGCTTTAATCTCCAGCTGCTGAGCTCTGTCGACGTGCCAGCCTTCAAGGTTCCAGAGCTAAACAGCATGCAGTCTCCAGATGCACATCTGTATTTCTGATGTTCCTCTAAACGAGCATGGCAACGATGATGTCAAAGTGTACTCCTTAACAACCGTGGAACATACTGAAGGCACCAAAGCCCCAAGGTCATTAGGAGCAATTCAGAAGACCTGGGATATCCCTCAGAGCCAAAAATCTAAATGAAAACAAAGACATGAAAAGTTTAGTCTATAGGCACTCCACCATGGTTATGTGCCATATAAATAGGAAGTTGACAAAATGACCACCCTTTTAACAGATAACAAAAACAAGGTTTGCAAAATACTGAGGCTAGAAGTTTCTGAGGGGTTCATGCCATGGTAGAAATAGAAATGCTGAAGTAAAGTAGAAATACTGACACCAGAACCAGACAGTGGACAAAAGTAGTACAACGGGTCATTCAAGTTTCCCTCAAGATTATAATGTGGAAAAACAGAAACTGTCCCCACTGGACAGACACTCACACACACGTATTCAGTTTGACTAGAAAAGCATCGTTGCAAAATAACTCCAACTGACTCTAGGTGGGGGTTTATTTTGTGTACTTTGGCTTAATATTTTTCTATCACACATAGAATCATCAGATCATTTAAGATACTATGTACTGTATATTTAGCACTTCTGCACTCACCGTACTTTACAGAGGGAAAGAAGCTGAACTTGAAGTCAATGGTCAAGGAAAACTCGAGTGCTGAATTAGCCAAAAGGCAGACATGTCTGGGTGCAGTGAACAGAGCACAAAATGCTTTAACTTCTCGACCATAGATTTAATGACTAAATATGGGGGTCTTTCTGCGAAAATCCTAAAAAGCCATTCCTGTTCACAGAATTATTTATTATTGCAGCATAATTCTAATATTCCTAAAATGGAATTCAAAGGAGGAAGTCAAACTTCCTTTGACATTTTGAGAGCCAAACAACAGATGCTCGTATATAAAGGTGACTCTATATGGCAGAGTTTAACAGATATTACACAATTTCCTGTTTCTGGATTTGAATTTGTGTGAATTTTGAAGACATTACAGAACCTACCACTGTGGGTATGAGTCAACCAAGGCAAGATATAGCAAGCATGTGGTCAATTGAATAAATGAATGTTTTCGGTTTCTGAGCGAGACGGAGAAATGGGACCCATTTTTAGTTGCACTGTTGATGACCCAAAAGATGGCAGTGGGTTGTGTACCATGGCATGAACCCCTCAGATATAGAAGCCACTAAATAAAACAGTGCTACTTCATGCTGTCCAGGCTGGCTCTAGTCCCACCACCAGCCCCACACAGGACATTGCCTGATGACATTTTCCCAGGGCGGCGGCCAATGCCGGGCATTCTTTAGCGCCTCACGTGGGTCTGGGTCTCTGGCACCATCCCTGGCTACAGAGGTGCCATTGTGAGGGTGCTTTCCACCCGCCATACATGTGCTGAGATGCTGGCACTGGGACGCGGTGGGGAAGGAGAGACTGAGGAGTGCCAGGATCTGATACTGTATCCTCGTCAAATGAAGAGACCTCCTTAACGAGCGCTGTGTAAATGGAGGCCATTGCTAATCTCCTGTCACTCTCACAGTAAAAGGAGGAGGAAGAGAAAGTGAGGGAAAAGAAGCCTGATGAATACCAAGGGTTTGAGAAGAGCTGTCTGCTCTTAAGTGGATTAAAACTACACTGGCAAACAGCGCATGCTAGCACAAGCTGCCACCACAGGTCCTCACAACGTACCAGTGACGAAACACTTCCCCTGCACACGCACATATTGCAGCTGTTGGTCAAACACACACCATTGTATTTTCTGTATATTGTTCTTGACCTTTACTACCCAATGCCATGTGCTTTTTATATACCCCAAAATCACAAATCTTAAAATAGTTAATGTATAAAAGTGCTGTGCAAGCCAGAACAATGGCAGAGTGTATAAAATGCCAAGCATTTGCTAGAGAAAGTTAAAATTGATTTAATGAATTGACATGACATTTTAAGCACGTAAAATGATACCTAGTGTTAGAATAAATGAGGTTTCAAAACCCGTAATGGGTGGGAGAATCTCAAAAGTAGTTCAGGATACTCCCACCCACCATGGGTTATGAAGCCTCATTTTTCCCCATCACTAATGATACTTAATTTTCCAAACTGGATTAAGGCACTATAACTCCCTCACTTTTTCAGCAATCAAGCACATTGTTCTTGGATGATGAATCTTCTGAGCTGGCTACCAGTAATTTTACCATCTCATGAAGGAGAAGATCATGAAATAAAACACGCGTGAGTGTGCCGACGATGCAAGACAGTGTTTCACAGAGCATCGCTATTTCCTTCTTAATATCGGCCACATGGAGAAGACCCTTCACTGTAAGCTGAAGGCGATCGTCGTTCAAATAAACACATTGGCTATGGAAGTACGCAAGGCTGCTTAGTGATTTTGACATTGCTGTTGTACCTTTAAGCATGATACATTTACCAGTTATGCAAATAGATAAAGTGTACAACAGTATGATAAGCAGGCTAAGCATCATGACATTGAGATGCTAGCCTGAGCAAGCAAATGAAACAGGAAACAAAACAAGCTGTGTCCTCGATGGTATAGCAAGAGCGGCATCGTACCTGTGGCATTAGGACAGCTTGCAGCTGCTTCACAGCAGTTAGCCTTAGTAGCCGTGCAATCCGCTCAGCTGAGAAGGTCAGTAAGGGCACAATACATTGATAGAAAGTAAACAAGAACACTCGATCACCCTGCAAAATGTGCTACAGGCAGAACGTCATATAACAGAATAGCAAGAATGTCGTGTAAGCAAAGGTAGAGAGATTCATCAAGCAAGCTAATTTTTTTAAGGCTAAACCAGCAAGGTGAGCTGCGCACGCCAAGTATAGCTGCGTTCAACATCTGAAAGCTGGTCTCAGGCCTTTCTGAAGGAACCTACTCACACCCAGCACTGAATCAGCAAGAGCCCAGCCGTGTTTCTAAAAGTAGATTCTTCAAATCAAGAGATGTCACGTTTTTCCCACCACAAAATCACAGTCAAGCTATTAATTTTCTCACATGAACTGATTACAGTCCAGCAGCGAAACCAGAAACGATTACGAAGACTGCATTAGTATTCACCACTCTAAACACAAATGATGGTTGAAATAGTATATCATACAAATGGATACTGTGCCCTTCGATGGGTTGGCACCCCATCCAGGATGCCCCCCCGAGGACCCTGAACAGGATTAAGTGGTTTGTAAATTGGACAGGCAAATTCATACCAGCATTTCTCCCCAGCCCAAGTAAATTAAGCATTCAGATTCTCTCCTAAAAATGAAACAATCCCCAATGTAAATGGTGCAATGAATGCCAAAGTTTCCCACGTCTCAGTGATCTCAAACACCATCAAGATGCAGACAGAAACAAGATTTAACCAAATGATGATTCACACGTTCGAATGGTGGAAACACATGGCTTCAACCGCAATGCAGGAGAGATTTTGTAAACAGTCATTCACTGGCTCCAAGCACATTAATGAGGTTAATGCCTTAGAAGTAATTAGTCTTTTAATCCCTTCCTGTGTCTACAGCTTGCATGTCCTTTGGTGCTGTTCCCCACATTACCACACATATTCCAGGGTAAACCAATGGGTATAATTCTGTTAAACAGAGACATACATGCTGGGTGGTTGCTCGTACTTAAGGAATATTAAGCTGATCAAATGCCATGTGAGAACCAAATCAAACAGGCCTCATGCAAGCACCCAAAAATGATATAAACGGCTAAAACTGCAGCTACTTCGTTGTTTCTGCAATTTCAGAGTTAAGGAGAAAAATTGATTTACGCAGGAGCACTTTAGCAACAGTTGTTGACTATTAGAATTAACATAAAACTAAGAAAGTACAGCTCAACCAGTACAAGATTTTTAAAACCGATACCAATATTTGATGATTTTAAAATCCAATATGCTGATATATCGGCCAATATTCCTTTTTTCACCAGAAACACACAGCATAAACAAAAATTTCCCCTAACATTTGTTTTGTGTAGGTTTCTTAATAAGTCCTCACCAAGATAGCATAATGCAGTTCAAAATTAAACTTGTTTTATTGACATCAACAGTATTTGAACAGTGCTTGAAAATATATTAGATTAAGACTGCTATGTATAAAAATACAAAAATGTTTAACAAAATACCAGATGTAAAGTGGGCTCTCCTTCCTATGCAAAAATAGTGTTTTTTCTCGTTGTGCAGCCATTATTACCTTACACCTAATCTGTCACAGTGAGTACTTTCAGTGTAGCATAATTTACATCTAGTTTATCCCTTTACTATGACCGTCTACAACGAGGGTTTGCAACTTTGGGATTTCACACTAATATTAGCCTTTGGCTACAAAGCATGTCAGTTAGAGACTTGTAAATTCACGTTTATTTGCGTGTCCTGGTTTAATAATGCACCAATCCAATGCACGGACTGTAATATTGAGCGTCACAGATATATAATTTACCATTATTTGAGGTGTGTAGGCTATATTGACCATTTGTATTCCGTGTGATCTTTTAAAACTATTACAATCGGATTATGTAGACTAACAGGCCCAACGCAGAATAAATTAATCAGTTAGCGGTCTTCAATTGATAAACGTGGAATTAGCTAGCTTTGTGTGTAGCCTACTTCAGCAATGCACAGCGTTATAAGCTGCTTTATGTCGCCAAATATTGTTTTGAAGTTATGAGCTAAGGAGAAATGATTTTACCGGTCGCTAGAATTTCCACACTGTTTCAGAAATAAACTTACATTCACGTTTATTAAATGCGCAAAACCACTCAACTACCGTAAGGTTAAACTTATCACTACCGTGGCTTTCACGTCACTGCAGCAAAAGCAGGTTCGGCTTGGTGGACAAGCTATGCAAGGACAACATTCATACCATAATGGAAGGATCCATCATTTTTAAATTGTCGTTTATCGGCCATTTTAAACGTCGATACCGATATATCTGCAAATAGCTCATATCGGTCGATTTATCGCTCGGCTCTATAAGAAAGTAAACAACAATATCATAGAAAGTTGTCAAAATTGTCTCGGCTTGTTCCTGCCCATGCTACACATCAAGTAAAAGCTGAACCCTAAAATATCCCGTTGTTATCCTTCTCACATTTAAGAATACAAAATACGTTTGTGTACTAGAGAGAATCTGGAATAATTTGAACTTTACTCCAGACAAAAATTTCTTCATTGCCTGCTGAATCAAATCCAAAACATTCCTGGATCATTAAAGCTTCCCATTGCAAAGAACCAAATATTTTCACAAGCTTGGCATTCGCATAAACCCAAGCCGGCCAAATCAGTAGTGCCAAAGCTTTCAAACAAGCAGTCAATGGATCTGCTGTGTGCACGTTTGTACTGAAAGTGGAGAGGGAGAGAAGGCCACAGATCCTGGACTGTCTCACCTGCGGTCTGTCAGACGTTTCAGGACCAAATCCGGTACGAGAACCACTATGCTTGAACGCACAGAAACATGCAGGGCCAACCAACCTTTGGCTGGACATTCTTTGCAGCCCACCGTGACAACTATGATATGAATCTGGCAGCACTGTACAAGGAGTTCAGATTCTTAAATAACAATGGCTTTATTTTCCTTGTCTTCTTGCTACTTCTAATCTTCCTTCTCAGATCAGGAACAAAGCGTGACCACTTCTTTGAGTGGAAAATATGTTGAGACTATAGGCCCCTAGCTGAATATTATTAAAAATTAATTAATGATGCATTGAAAAGCTGTTAATTCATCCCACTTTTTAGATTGTGGTTCCAGATGAACACAGGCAACATTCATTATACAAGTCTTTTATCTACTTGTCTATTTATATTTACTGCTTCCTGTGGTCCGAGGAAGAAATAAAAAAAATTGTTTTGATCTGTTTGTACAAATCAGAGGTCAATGGAAGCACAGAATTTCGCCACAACAGTTACTTTCTAGCAGCCATTTCAAATCCTTACTCTTGATTTCATTTACATGTGGAGTGTTTAGCAGTCTAAATATTTCCTCCTTTTTGTCAGACAAGCAAACCCACTAACCTGTTGCACTGCATGCTCTGTTGTACTTGCATAAGCTAATCACATCTCCCAGGAACTCAATGACCCAGCAAAAATAACGAGAGAATCATTCTCTTCTCTCCGTTTCCATGGTATCACAGGCTTTGCAGTGCTGTTCACCCACGACCAAGAAAGGTTCCCAGCCCAACACACGGCCTTGAGATAGGGTGCGGTTTCTACACAAGGCCTGTCGCGGGTAGGGTGACCCAACATGCGTCCGGGCCAAGGCCTGCACCCAACTCCAAGGCCCACACAGGGAAACACGCTCCCTCCCCACCAGCTCATTTTTATCCTCTTCCTCCTGAAGACCTCATCTTGACTGAGAAGACGGGGGACAAACCACACATTTCTAGGCGAGGGGCAGGGAAACTGCAGACATAAAGGAAGCATTGAAGGGGATGTCTGGAAGGATGGCCGGCTGGCAAGCTACATGTGTATAGCGGAGCTGAATGCACTGATTAGCCAGCCAGCTCACTCTGCAGTTTCAGAGCATTGGGGAGAGAAGACGACTTCAATGTGTTTATCAATACCAATAATGACATTTATTATCTGAAAAGACAAACATGCAGTACACTTCTGTTTGTTATTCGGCTTAGCCTTTTCTAAGATGCAAGGAATTTAAGAGCATTTTTGCATCGCGCCCATGGGAAAACTTAACTTGCCCTGCAAATTAAAAAAAAACAGCTTCCTGACTAGAGCTGTGCAACACTCCCCTCTAAACAAATTTCTCTCGTTAAACACCATAAATACTGTGAAACAGAACTGTGATGGAAACAGTGGGTGTAAAGGGAATTAATTTAAGCAGCTCTACTGTAACAAGTGGAACAATCCAATTTTTTTTAAAAAAAAGGAAGATTAAGAAATAACATAAAAACAACATCCCTCATTGCCCAGATTATACTAATATATTATGGGCAGTGTTCAGGCATCTTGAACTATCCTCTCTCAGAATTCTGGAACAGTCAGATGCCGTTGATTTGAAGGACTGTGCTGGGTCCTGGATTTTTGTCAGATATCCCACACTCCCCTGCAGCTTCTCTTAGTCTTTAAAATATCACACTGCAACACATGCACTGAACACAAGGGCTTTCCTAGACCTGACAGAAATCTAATTTCAGGACTATACAGTCACGAGCCACTTAATATTGTTATTTGATTTCTAATTCTTCCTACTAAGACCGTACATAAACAGATTTCAGCTTGTGATACATCCTGCAAGAAATACATAAAATAAAATAAATATAATTTAAAATAAATAAATATCCATCCATCCATTCATCCATCCAACCACTGACCCTGGTTAAGCTTGCATTACATATTTCTCTTATATATGTAATTAAGCATATTTAAGAAACCATAATGGAAAACAGGCTACCAGTTCCAACATACATATTATATATACTGTATGACATATGAAATTATATCCGTCCATCCATCAATCATTTATCCTGGTTAGGGTGACAAGTAAAATTATATCAATTATAGATAACATTTCTTAATGACATACCGAGTTGATTTGGTCAACATCTTAACCTTTTGTAGTCAGTAAAGTAATTGAGGAACCCACAAGGCCTCATGTTGATAAAACCACCCCAGAAGAAGAGGTCCCATAAAAACCAGTTGGAGATGCGGTGCAGATAAGCTCCTTTACTCGCTGCTGACCCCTTCAGGTAAGGTCTGGTCTTTGCACATGGCAGCAAGGTCCCAACCCGTTCCAGTAAAACTCTCAGTGCACTGGCACCTGGGTGAAGGGTGTAACGACTGGGATAGGCTACAGCCACACCCGATCTTGACCAGGATGGCTGTGGTTAGAAGATGGATATTTTAGAATACTCCACAGGTACCTGAACTGAATCTGTTTCTTTTCATCTAGTCGAAATATAGGCTAACAGGCAGTAGAAAAATTGTCTGCCATGGTTATCTTTTCAACCACACATCTGCCAAAGTCAGACATACCATCGTATTTCAAACGAGCGACAATACACAGAGAAACAACCGATTCAGATCGCCATATGTACCTTTGTCGAGAAAAACAGCACAGTAAGATGCCTCAGAAACAAAAAAAAACAGATTTTCTAAATCATGTAAAGTCCTTAAATCCACTTAGTTAATATGACAATGTATTTTGTCATTTGTACCATGTTTCAAAATGCATACCACAATTGAAAATGTCTAGGTAAAAAAAGCCATTATGACAATATTTTCAGAAAATAGGTGGCCATCCAGTTTGAGCACTGGGGTTTACCACCGTTCACATAATGAGTGACTTTCTGAGTGGCTCTGTCAGGTGGACAAGATGAATTGCTTCTCATCCCCAGTTTCTCTAGCTTTGTGTCTTTTGGACTGTTAGGCTAGAAGACGCACTTCATTCAAGGAACTCGCAGATTCCACTAGGAGTTCCACTGGGAACGGGAAGAAGACCACAATCATGCCTGTGCCAAAGAAAAGTACCGTCTCCTGCCTGAACCTCTCTAGTCATGAAATGCCTGGAAAAATTGGTCATGACCCATATCAACCTCAGCATCCCCTCAGCCCTGGACCCACTCCAGTTTGCCTTTCGGCAAAACAGATCTGTGGATGATGCCATCTCCCTAGCTCTGCACACTGCCCTGGGGTACCTGGATAAGAACACCTACGTCAGGATGCTGTTTGTGGACTACAGCTCGGCTTTAACACCATTGTGCCATCCAAACTGGTGTTAAAGCTAAGAGACCTCAGTCTGAGCAGCTCCATCAGTGTCTGGGTGTTTGACTTCTTAACATACAGACCTCAGACAGTGAAAATGGGCAAGAGAAAATCAACCACTCTGATCATCATAGTGGTGTCCCACAAGGCTGCTACCTGAACCCTCTGTTGTACAGCCTATTCACGTACAGCTGCATGGCACAGCACAAGGGCAACACCATCAAGCTTGTGGGCAACACCACAGTGATTGGCCTCATCAGCGACAATGACAAGACTGCCTACAGGAGGGAAGTAAAAGACCTGACTGTATGGTGCCACAACAACAACCTCTCCAAACCAAAGAAATTATCGTTGACTTCAGGAAGACCAGAGGGCCCCACTGCCCACTAACCATCTATGGCTCTCCCATTGAGACTGTCAGCAGTTTCAAGTTCCTGGGCAAACAGATCACAGACTCCCTCACCTGGTCTCTCAACAGCAGCTGCATCCGCAAGAAAGCTCAACAGAGATTGTTCTTCCTGAGGAGGCTGAAGAGCTTTGGACTGGGAATGAAGACCTTGGTAAAGTTCTGCCACTGCACCATTGAGAGCATCCTGACAGGATGCATTACAGCGTGGATGGGGAACCTAACCACCCAGGACTTCAAGCTGCTGCAAAGGACTGTCTGAACAGCCTCCAAGATCATCGGCACAGACCTACCACACCTCAAGTCCATCTACCTCTCTCGCTGCCAGAAAAGGACCAAGGCAATCATCAGCAACGCCAGCCACCCAGCTCATCGCCTCTTCACTCTCCTACCCTCTGGGAAGCATCACCGGTGCATCTCACCACGCACCAGCCACTTCAAGAACAGCTTCTTTCCACGGGCCATCAGGCTACTGAACAGTTGATGATTTACGCCCTCTGCCTCTCAATTGCACCGAACAGTAATCAGTCATTACATTACTTACACAATTGTTCACTACTGCACTTCATACTCACTGGTTAAACACACTTTTCTATTATTGCCTGTTGTGTGTAATTTCGTACTGTCCTGTTTAATGCACTACTTTATGTCTACGCACTGTAATCCCCATTACCCTAACGTCTGTGTTGCACTGTATCCCTTGTATTTAGGCCTATTGTAAATCTGTATCATGTTTTTTTTCCCCCCATGCCCTGTCCCCTCCCCTGCAACTCTGGCATAAGATTTTCACTGTGCTCTCTGGAACACGAGACAATAAAACTCGACTTGACTTGATTAACACACTGGGAGCAGACATGCACTGATAGGTGTGTTTTCAGTAACCTCAGTCAGCCGTGCACCAGAGAAGTTGACAACCATACCTGCTTTCTGACGATTTAAGAATATCACCAAGGACACTTAGCTGCTTGTAAAAGTACACTAGAGTATTTGGATTTCAGATATCCCATGTTTTTCCTCTTATATACAGATTAGAGTGAAGTTTGGGGTCAGAGTACAGAGTCAGCTATTTATCCAGTGCTACTGGAGATTAGGATCAAGTTTAAGGGTCTTGTTCAGGGGCCCAACAGTGATCTTTCTACTAGCCATAAGATTTAAACCCACAACATACTGGACATGAGCACAGACTCCTAACCCACTGGCTGATCAAGAAGACAACAAACAATTTAAGATCTTACTGGACATATTTTACAGAAAATGCACTAAAAGTGCACAACGCCTTGTAAAACTCAAGTTCTACTGCAGATGCTACAAAAAATATTGATTCCCTTCTGTTTTTTTTCAAAAGCCTCAAAATTCTCCCTGAGCCGAGTTGAACCTGACAAAACTAACTGGTATCCATGATTATTTCACATTTCGTGGAATAGAAATTTTGCTTTTGATTTATGACAATATAAGGAAACAACGAAAAATGCACAAAAATACTGGGACATTGAACCTAATATCTCATAGCAGTGCCTCTGGATGCAATAACTGCAATCAGGTTTCTTCTGTAGGTGTGAATGATACTGCAACACTTCAAGACCAGAGGTTATGCCCATTTTCCTGCTCCAGTTCTCTCTGTATTACAGATGCCTTCGCCTAACTGTGGATTTCAGCTGATTCCACAGATGTTCAATACGGTTCAGATCAGGACTCATAGCTGGCCACATCAGAATGATCTGGTGTTTTCTTATCCATCCTTAGGTGATTGTACTGAGGGACCCATGACCAAGTGACTGAGACACAGTGTTCTGATACCGCACTTTATTTTTGCTCCAAAATGCCTTATAAATCTTCTGATTTTGTGCCCTGCACAGATTCAAGGTGTCCAGCGCCAGAGGCAGCAAAACAACCCCAAAACATCAGAGACCATATTTCACAGTAAAGTTTTGTTTTCTATGAATATTGAGTTAGTGTTATTTACCAAAAAGTTCTAATTCCCACTCATCTGTCTGATGAACCTTCTCCAAGAAGGACTGTGGCTTGTAATCATGCATTTTGGCCAACTCCAGTCAGGCTTTTTTAAGAAATGGAGTCTTTCTGGGTCTTCTACCATGGAGCCCATTTTCATTCAAACAGCGGCGGATGGTGTGTCTTGAAACTGTTACAACTTGAGCTTGAAAGTCAGCTTGGATCTGTTTTGAAGTTTTCTTGGTTCTTTCTCCATTCAAACAACATTTCTCTTCAGTTTATACTGAATACTGTTGGTGAGTATGTGTGTAGTATAGTATATAGATATTGAGACAACAGAACGAGAATGGAGAAATGGGGTAGCAGGTGTAAGAGTACCATTCATATAGTGATCTGTGTAGTTAATGAAACAAAGTAAAAAAGACTCTTCAGTAAACAAAATAACATGACAAATGGTATCCTAATTAAAAGACAATAGTCTTCTTGAAGTATCAGTACAAAAATGTAGCTAATCTTAGCCTTGAAAAGTCTGTTTATAATTTCTAAGGGTTGTCAATAATATTGTCCAGGCCAATATTGAATGTCTTTGTAGAATAAGCAAATATAAAAATTTTTTCACAGCTTTTTTGTTTTGTTCAACTGCCAATTGAAGAAAAGCATTTTAGGGAGACATAAGATATTTTAATTTCAATACTTTTCAGGAAGAATGGTGCATTTAGAATAAAATGCAAGGGCATCCAGGTCATTACAAGGTAAACCATCTGTGGACTGGATACTGATATATGGAATTAAGACATATCTATAAATCACAGCAGCTGGCCAAAATGTTATGCACAAGTGCCAAAACATGCCTCAAGTTTATGCTAAATTACATTTTTGACAGCATTGACCACTGGCCCCCCCACCTTCAAAATTTTGGAAAAAAAAAAAAAAAAACCTGGTAAAATGCATTGCCTCAGGTGTACATTTGCACCATCCAATGAGTTTCTGTTCAAAGGTCTCTTTTTAAACTTCGCCATGAATTTTCATTTCCCGCATTGTGAAAAGACCCCATTGACTGATCCCCAAAGGAGGATTAAGGCTACCTCTGGCTTTAACACAGACTTTTCAAGGCTAGGATTAGCCACATTTTTCTTCCCCCAGCTCAAACAACCCTCAGGAAGTTTAACTACAATGTCTTTAGGGATCATGAAAATTTAAACCGTTAACATAATGGCCCAACCTGACAGTTGTAGCAGTCAACGACAAGCAGAACAACTCTTTGATGTCTTTCACACGTGTTATTTTCCATATAGGCTACCATCTGTCCAATAAATTGTTGCGAGAAAATCATAAGTTTAACCAAATGTTTTATCAAGGGACAATATATTCTTCTCCTTGTTCCAGCTAATGACAGAAGCTGGGGCAGAGAAAGTAGCACACACCATTGCTAAAGGGCCAGACTTCTGGTTTGTTTTCACATAAAAGGAACAGAAAAAAGGGAATAATAAGAATAATGAATGTGAGGAAACGGCTTCATAAAAGAAACCCGGCAACTCATTTCAGAAAACTTGCCACCACTGTTCTTTTAAAGAGGATTGATTTCATTTTAAAAGGTTTCCAAAGCTACCAAGTAGAAATGCTTTCAGAAAAAAAAATGAACACAATGCAAGGATGAGGGTCTGTAAAGACGGTTACAGCGATCCAATTATAAGAATAGAACATACTCCATTCAAATCTTACACCTTAGAATTTAAAACCGCGTATTTTTGAAGGAGCTGGTGAAAAGGCTTTACCATACAGCCAGGAAAGACTGATCGCTTGGCTCGCTTACAGGTCACTTCCGCAACAGAGGAGAATATAGCGTCTGTTGGTAACACCTGCTTAAGTATAATGGAGATTAGTTTGCGATAGTGTATCAGGACAGTTCAGTGGGGTTTCCGGAGATACCCGCTTATCCTTGTCGTCATGGTTTTGTGACGACAGCTCTGAAGAGACTATGCGGACTCTGGAGGACCTGACAGGGCCACGATTACAAGCAGTGGCTTCGACTCGCACATCCTGTAATGTGGATCAAGACCCGTGGGGGTTTAAGCAGGGATACAGCAGCAAGAGCAGGAGACGCCCCAGGCCCCCATGCTGCGGTGTGACCTTCCAGCCTCTCTTCACGGATGCCACTCGGACAGCACCACCGCAGAGGCGGGGGGTATTCTCCACAGCTTTGACCGCCTCAAGGCCAGTCAGAGGACCTCAACATCAGTGATCAGTGTTGCTATTTCAACTCTGCTGGCATGCTCTCTGCACTCTATCATTGTTTTGAAAACACTGCAGATTCCTGACACTGAGATGATGCGTCAGATTATTCATATTATCATACATGCGAACATCGCATATACAAATTCCAGCAAAGGCTAATTCGGACACCTATGTGTGTAAACACCACAGTTGAGTCTCAGTGCTTGGCTTACATGCAAGCTGCTCAGCATCTCTGGTGACAAACTGGTGGGAACGTACGCAAAACCAGCTGCAGGGAACCTGCAGAAGCATGCTTATCTAGCTCTTCCTGTGCCAATTCCATGTTCACTTAATATGAAACAGAACGACCCTGACAATTAAAAGTCTTGATAACAGAACAGCTCTTAAAACTCAAAAACGGTACTTGGAACCGATGCTGGTTAACAGCCTATCACCTGTAACATGCAAAATAAATTTTGGGCTGAATATATATAAAAAGCAGGTTACTGTGCCACTTAATTGGGGTCCTTCAAAATTTAAGGAAGGACTGGACAGTTCTTTTTATTCCTGTAGGAATAAGAATCTGTCACCTAAAGGCACTTCCAACAAACTCAGCAGTACTCTGTATACTGATTGCCTTTGAAAGTATGTTATACAAGGCAAAACCAGGATGGATCACTGCAGCACTCATTTCTACATTTTCAGTGGACTCACACAACATGAAAAACATTTCCAAACTGTTACAACAATGACTCTCGGGGGAAAAAAAAAAACATCAAACTGACTGGCTTGCACTGGTATGGCTTCAATATTTCTAAATTCTGATTTATCAACAGTTTGAGCCTCGGGGAGTTTCAGACTGCCATGGGTAGAGTTTCAAAAAGTCTGCCAAAAGACTGAGCCCCACAGTATTGCGCCCCCCCGAAAAGCACAGAGGAGTACAAACACCATACACTGCAACATACTGACAAATGGAATTGTCACTCATAAGTCATTACAGCCTGACACTGCGTTTAGGAAACTCAAAGAACCACAGCGGTTCGGCAGACTGACCTCGAACATCCTTATTTGACCGCATTTACTTTTCCGTCTTCTTTTTGTTAACTATTACATCCAGAGGTACTTAAAGACAGCTTACTCTACTGCGAACACTCACTCTGATTAGTTAACGATTTGATATGTTAATAAACGACTGGTTAATAGCACGCCGTCTTACTCCATACATATAACAATTTATTTTATATCTGCGAAATATATAATACTTTCTTAAGAAAGCCGATAAGGAAGTTTTCAGTTAATAATCCAAAACGCACTTCGGTCATTATAGTTGTTGATGTACCCACCATAGTAATTCAAGTGCATCAATAAGTAAACAAAAATACTGTAACTAACGTACCCTTCAGCTGGTTACTGAGTCTTCAGATTTACGGAAGAGTAAAGAAGTACTTAACCGATGGAAAACAAAAACAACGCTGCGCAAGTGAAACACTGGATTAAAGCACTCATATCCCACTACAGACAAAAAGCAGACGTGTTTTAACCATTCTGATTTTTAACGCTGTTTACGAGTTACAGATCCTCAGCGTATAAACACGGGGTCACCCACGGTTCCTCTAACTGCTCTCATAAGCCGATTGCGTCTAATGGCACAAAGATAGGTTACATGGAGCGACACCTACTACCTGTTTTCGCTGAGATGCCATCTGAACACATTTTCCTTTATTTACCGTTAATGATACGTTTGTTAACTTTACAGGATATGAATCTCACCTCGATCCAATTCTGCGCCTCTTTGAACGCTGATTCGAAAGCCGCCTCTAAATGCTGATGCTGTGCATATCTTCCACTATCTACACCAGGACAAGCCATTTCAACAACAGGGAGGGGCGAGTCCAGATAGCCTTGCAAATCAAATATCCTACTTTGGAAATGAACTCGAAGACCAAAACGGAGTTGTAGAAGGAGCTCTTTCACCTCTGGTTATTCACTCTTGGATGCAGCAAACCTGTACCCCTACTCCTGGGACGAGGCTTGCTCGTTCACATTGCGCCCATCCAATGGCAGCAATTAGAGCGCAGATTTAAGGCGGCAGCCAATGCAGATCGGCCGAGCGTGTCGTCCAACAGGTTACTGTCACAATTGTCTGTTCACCACAAGGTCACAAGCTCGGAGAAGAGACTCATAGCTCGCGAGGTAGGCTCTCGAGGACAGCAGTTTATATGAACGATTTAAAGGACCATACTATTTTGATAATGATACATTTTCGTGTATTTCTAAGCGTTGCTGAAATACTATTATTGAGAGCAGGCGTGTCTGTGAACTTCGACAGCTGAAACATCACATTTTAATGTATCTAGGTGTCAAGGTGACTACTAGCAGTATAATCTGTGAAGAAAGTGCCCATTTATTTTTTAGCGTCAGTATACACGAACAGGATATGCCATACAATCAAACATATGCAAAGTTTTGTCACCACAAGCAGTGTCTTTTACAAAAGAAAATCTAAAGTAAATACATTTTCTCTACTCAAAACAGAACACCAAGCATTTAGAAAACAGTTCAGCAGTTATCTTTACCATTGTGGCTGTATATTTGTTTTCCTATGTGTAAATGTTTTTGTATAGTTTAAGTCTGCAGTCACTAACTGTGTACAAGTTTTCCTTTCCTTAAAATACAGCCAAGATGGAACTGTAAACATTTAAACCAGTGACAGTGATCATTCATAATCAGCCTGAACAGCCAGTTGTTCCTGAACATACTATCTTCCATCTCCCTGTCAGATTTTGCAGAAAGCCACAGCACAAAAGTGCACCTCCTCCTTCTCACGTTCCACAAACTGACGGCACACCTTTGATGCATCCTAAGGGGGGGGGGGGGAACCCAAGGGGAGATGACCTACCAGTACAAAGATAGACCCAGACATCCAAACATTTGTGGAGTCCAGCTTCATTTGTGCTCGTTAAACTGACAGCTTTGTGTATGATACAGAATGATTTCTTTCGACATTCCAATACTGTACCATTATGAAACTGTCTTCATTTGTAGCACCGTGATTCACAGGGAAATTCATCTTGCCATCTGAAGACAGAATGGTCATTTGAAATAATTTAATAATGAACACTGCATTCTACTGATACTATCAAAGCTGAAGTATTATGTTGTCAAAAGAGATTAAAGAGCAAGAGCTATTTTCCTGAAACATCTGTACAACCATTTTCCATCCATTTTCTAAAACGCCTTATCCTAAAAAGAATCGCTGCCGGGTCTGTAGTCTATCTCAGGTAGCTTGGGGAACCCCCTGGATGGGTTGCCAACTAGAGTTGAAATGATTCCTCGAGAAACTTGAGTAATTTGATTACTAAAAATCATCGAAGCTTCGTTTAATCCACATAACTACACCTCAGCGAGCTCAGCGTGTTTTGCATGGAAAATTATTAGTGTCGCACAACACGCTTATGCTGCGGATACGTGACATGAAGACGTGATTTGATAGTGCGGATTGCAAAATGGAGAAAGTGAAAACAGTGAGGGGTGAAGAGACAGGTCAAAGAAATCGACAGAAAGTGTAAAAAGTTTGGGATCATTTCAAGCTAAAAAAAAAAAAACGAAAACACTGTACAGTGTGTCTATTGTAAAACCAAACTAGCCTACCACAATAGCACAATGTCAATGCTTCAGGTTAAAAATTTTATTACATACAAGTGTGATATCTGGATGTAATATCTTGAGTGACTCCCCAAAAATATTTAGTATGTGTTATTTTCTTTTTTGTTTATTTACTATTGCTCTTAAATAAAGCAAAAGTATTCATTATCCAATTACTCAATGGAATAAATGGTAGAAAACTCGGTTACTTAAATAATCGAGTGCTGCAGCCCTAGTGCCAACCCATTGCAGGGTACGTGTGCACGTACGCACACATGATGGGGAAATGTAGATATGTCAATTAGCCTACAATGCACGTCTTTGGACTTTGTCACGCGGACACGCAAACTCACGCACACAGAGTGGCGGTGGCATTTGAACCCCCAACCCTAGAGTTGACAGTGCAAAACACTGAGCCTACAAGTCCCCTCCACATCCGTAAATAATGAAACCATACAATATGAAGTCTTTCTACAATGCATGCAGCACAATCCATCAATGAACTACCAATCCGATCACGATGCCTTACCCAGTTCCCACAGCTGTCCATTCACACAGACAAAGGTAACAAAGTGAAATATTGTTTTGCCTTCTTCCACCTTGAATGAGACAAAGTAGTTAGACACAAAAATTCAATGCTTGCATGAAGTTACAGATACAATACATGCATGAACACTTGACATAAAACCCAAAAACATGCTTCAGGCCAAAAAGTATGCTGGCAAATATTTTGGTAAGCCTGTGATGTGGCAACATCCTTTTTAATGCAACAATTTGAATTAAAAACAAATTACTTCCATTTGCTGACACATTTTCATTTACCAGACAACTGAACAGTATCTATTCTGTTACTTGTTTTTAAAGAGGGGAAATACTTAATTCAACTTTTTAATATTATACCCATGCAAAGCTTAAATAAATCAAATAAAGCACTAATGCATACATTTCAGCAAAACCGCCTGCGCAAAAACAGTCTTTACCTGGCACTGTCCATCTGCTGCAACTTCATTATGGACTTTATGAATTTCCTGGTGTGACATGCATGTTTAAACAGTTAACACAAACTCAGACTGTGAATATTTTCAAATTGTACAAGTCGTTTCACACTAAAGTATGAGTTGCTTCATAACCTACTAAGGGCAACCAGGAACTTGTACAATTATACTTTCAGTTCTTCAGCACCATCTAGTGGGATATTTAACCTCAGAACTTGCATAGCACTCACCTATTGCAGGCCTATAGATAAATTACTGATCTAGCCAGACTGCCCCATTAAATAAAGATTTGTTCAAGCTGCCTTAAAAGTGTTTCTTTGTTGTTTACAAATATATATATATACACTGAGTGAATACAGTAAATACCACATTGCTTTCTAGTTGTTTAGCTCTCTCATCTGCAGACATTTTTGCTGTGTCTTCCAGAAACTTCTTCAGGACAGAGTCACTCTCTGAAGATCAAAGACAGAACAGCACCTTATCCTGCATCCACCAAAACTGGCTTAAAAATCACACAATAACCCAGTGAGGCCAGTCTGCACCACACCAGTTTGGATAACTCTGGAAAACTCTTTTTACCAAATTCAAGTTTGTCTTTATTGTTGACTGCAGCATGCAGAAGCCCAACTGTTCCACGACTTTCCCATAGTCTGCTTGAGGAAGTAAACCTCGGGGTCATCTGTGTAGTTGCTCAGTTGCGCTGCTCTGAAAGACTCATGCTGACAGACATTCACAACACATGAAACAGCATTCAGTTATTCAGACAACAAATCACACCATAAGGCGGCAATACAACCAAATTGCAGTTGCTACAACTTTTGATTCTGTGTATCATTCTTTAAAAGATTTTACTATTAAGTAAATGATCACTACTACAAATGTAGTTCACAAGCATGACTACTAAAACACAGTACTGGGTTTTCAACACTAAGCTCCCAAAACATATAGGGAGGTAGACAGAGTGATGATCCTCTGGACAAATGGTTAGAAAATAGATGGGTAGATGGATAAAATGGTCGTAATGTCTTGGGTGTGAATGAATGTTTCTCCTTACAATGGGATCTGGGACTTGGCTACTAAGCAGTATCAAACTGAACCATGTTTCAGAACATGCTGCTGCATGCTGGAGGCACGCCTAGGGCACACCCCACTCTACCTGCCCCGTGAGAGGAAAGAGCAGCATGATGGCATAAACGGGAGCGGGCAAAGCCAGCATCGATGTCTTGTCCAGTCCCAAGACGTCGACGAAATGGCAGAAATTGGCTGTCGTTTACCCTCTCTGGACGAGCTGCACAACTCTCGCTGCCTCAGCAGAGCGGAAAACATCCTAAAAGACTCCTCACACCCGGCCCATGATCTCTTCCAACTGCTGCCATCAGGCAAAAGATACAGAAGCATTAAAACAAGGACAAACA
>JAACJT020000052.1:15564723-15584186 GCA_009936485.2 Gymnarchus niloticus | reverse complement strand
CGTAGCCCTGCCCCCCCCCTTAAACCCCCCATTCTCCAGCTGCCTTCCCCAATGGTCTGGACTTGGCAATGGCCCGGTGGGCTGAACCCCCCCCCCCCCCCCCCCCGGTTACCACTAATGGACCCGCTCAATCATACTCATTACTGGGCAACCTTCACTCGCTCAGCCCACCCATTACTGCCGAGGTGGGTCACGACGAATCGCCAAGTCAAGCTGTCAGTTCCTGGCCCCTCGTCGACGGCTATGGGGTCTACATCTTTAAGTTTTTTTTTTTTTCCTGTGCACTTAACAACAAAAAGGTACCATCCATTCAGATGATTTTCAAGTTGCTTTTGATCATTTCCAGAAAGGAGGGCCACGAATCCTGAAGATTCTTTTGCTAAGGATGGCTGAAAAGTCTCTGACGGAATTACCCAACGTGGGCTGGGTTTTTCTCTTCTTCACACAGTACATTTCTACAGTACGTGAGCTTTCCAAACCTGTGTGTATAAATGGTATTATAAGGCATCTGAAAAGCTTTTTCTGTTCCTCAGCGAAAGGGGCAGTCGGTTTTCTTGCACTCGAACCCTTGAGTGTGGCTGAGCGTCTCCACTCCCCTCAGGCGTTCATGATGGACTATCAGCGCTGTGTGCAGACCGGCTCGAAAGCCAAACAGCCAAAAGGCTGGCTTCCATCTCCATCATTTTTACTCAAGACAATGCGGCTTTCCTAGGCTGATACGTGCTGTTGTCGATGCACACGTAGAATCATCTGGGCCAGGAACGTTGTTACCTACAGTACGTTATTCTGCCACCATTTTTACACTAATTGAGAGGCAATGAGGCGAATTTGTGACTTAAAATGCACATTAACCAACATAAAGCAGTACAATTCCTATGTGCGCATATAAGAAATGCCCTGCTTGCTTGCATTCCCTTACTATGAGTATCAGAAGCGTATTCTGTCGTGTGTGCCCCCTGCCTGGTGTCCTGTGCATCTTCACATAGGCTCCGGGTTCTCTGTGAGCCTGTACTGGGTAAGCTGTTGCAAAGTGGACAGAGACAATCTAAGAGCATTTCTCTAAAATCATACCTAAGAAGTGTTAGTCATCCACTTCTTCTCCCTCTGGTCTGTGATCTTTCTTTAAACAGCGTTGAGCAAATTTCAGCTAGAGGGTACCGTAAAAACTCGGTCAGTATGCATTCCACTGTATTTGTAACCTTTGGTAGCAAGACTTGTGTAGCAAGCGAGATTTTTTTAAAACAGGAAATGGCAGAGAAAACAGGCTGGAAAACAAACGGCCTCAGCGTGCGGTGTCATTGACTCAACCAGAATGGAGAAGACGCCACTCCATCTTGCCTGAGGGGTAAAATGCCCAAAACCATTTTATCTCATCTAAATCTCATTTAAGTACAGCAATTACAAGTTTGCCACACCTCGCAATATCTTCATCAGTCCCATTCCGACCAGCTGCAGTCTAATGGGGGGACTGATAAAGACTGTAAATGATACGAACAAAACAGGAATAAAAAGCAGAAAAGGATAAGTGAGGGTGACAGAAATGAGGGTGGGCTGTTCTCTACCGAGAGAACCTCAGAGTAGCTGTCTAATGGGAAGAGGCTGCAGTACGAGCCCGGTGGCTCCTGGTTAGCATACTGGCAGCTTCTAGAGGAAACTGATTTCCACATGCACCTGATATTTATTGGTTTTATTTTGGTCAGCACAGGGCAGCTTTGTCCCTTAAAATCCACATGCGTTGCTCACCAAGTTATCTACCGTCCCCCCAATAAAGCCTCACAGAAGTCTGTACATATAAGCTGGCCGATATGCCGGCTTCCCACGTCACCACTTTGCATTGCAACAAACAGAAACTCAAAGTGGGGGATTATGGGAATCCACTCAAGTGACAATTCTGAGCCTCTAAGCATTTTAAAGGGGCAATAATCAGATTTGGAGAGAGAGAACGCATAGAAGAAGTGACCACTTGCTAACTTTTGGTGTAATTTCACTCATGGGCAAACAGGGCAGCCAGAGGTGTGACTCAGGTCACGGGTCCCCTGTAATGGTCCCAGACTCATCACCGACCTCCGGGCCTCGGCCAGTCCCTGGGGACCAAAACCAGCATGTCAATTTACACGATGCTTGTTCTCTGGTCTCGAAAGGGGATGGCTGAAGGGTCTGTCTGCTGGAGAACCAGATCTGGAAGCTTTGTAATACCTTGCAGAAAGAACTGGGTGTACTAATAAAACATCTAAGACTATAACAAAAAACAAAGCAAAAATTCTGCACAATTCCCAAGTCATACACCATTGACCTCCCTGTTGTTATGCAGAATGCACATGAATAACAACAGTTTGGGGTCTGTGGACCCTCAAGTACTCTAGATGAGGCCCTTTTAATATTCCACATCCCGTAAAGTTCTGTGCAGTGGATCTGTCCAACTGCTGCAACATTCAAACTTTTAAGGAGTTAGGAATAGTATCTATGAGTCACTCGGCAAAGAATGGTGTGGACAAAGCAACGTTGGCTGTTTGGGGCGGTGTGGTAATTCATAGAGTAACACCACCTAACTTCAGGAGGTTAGGGTCAGGAATAAAACATCTTTGACAAACCATCTGTAGGGGATCGTCCACATCAGATCCTCTACTCTCATTCTCCTCATTGATCTAAATGTCCACCTCATGTTATACGGCTGCCATGGAAACTGAAATATCTGCACCATCCAACTCGCTACATCTGCGCTGAGCACTAATGCTCACACACTATGGATGGGATGACACCCATAAATTGATTTCCATTTTTTTTTTTTATCCTCTTTTTCACTTGTGGGTTCAACACTTTGCCAAACGCCAGCTTAGCTGGCGTTCGATGATTCAGAACAGCCTGGAGTAAAAATAAATAACAGAATACACTCTCTACTAAGAGAAAGATGATGGATCACATTTCTCACATATTTAAATTTTTAAAATGACACTAATGCTTCTTTCAAACTTGATTTCTCATTGTAAGGTGTATAAGTTAAAGGCATTAATATCAGAATTGGTTCTTATGCAGGTTGGCATGGTGACTGACATGGTGATTACACTTTATAAATTTTGCAGACACTTTTGTTCAGACTGATGTGCAAGTGGGGAAAGCTTGGGGTGAAAGAGCAGCCGGGGTTAAGGGCCTGGCGGTTTAATTACTTTGCTGGCCATGGGATTTCGGCCTCCCATCTTCTGGACCTAACCTGCTCAGCTAGAAACCAGTGGGTCACTTCACACTGAAAGGCCAGAGGGTTTCACCCCCACTCCCCCACCAGTCTCTGTGTGCGATTTTTTTCCCAGAATTCCTCTGGGTACTTCGGCTTCCTCCCACAGTCCATTCACAGGCGGTTAGGTGAACTGGTGCCTTATAATTTGCCCAGAGTACGTGATTGACCCTGTGATGAAGTGACATGCCATCCCTCGCCTTAATCCCTGTGCTTTGTGGGAGGGGCTTCATTAACCAAGTACTTGATCACTAGTTATGAAAACGGGTGGATGCAGGGACGGTTTATAGGTAGCTCTGACTCAAAGCGGGATGGACTTTCAGAGCAGATTCCCTGTGAAGTCTCTCTCAAATAGTAGCGGGTCTCTCCGCTTTTAATCAAAATGCAAATCGGTCCCTCTCTCCCATCTTCTGAGCAGGAGGCACTCTGACCTCTGTCCTGGAAACCCAGTTCGAACAGGGACTCGTCAGAGCACATCGCCTTTCACACTTTGCATTTTTAGGATTGCTATATCCAGAATCTTCTAGATGCTCTCTTGGCGTGCGGTTGGTAGGCAGATTTTTAAAAAGGCAGAAACCGCACTTGACAAGAAGATCACACGTTGCCGTGTTACAAGGTACGCATTCGCTGTTCAGGTCCTCCTGGCAGCTGATCCATCAGCATACAGACCGTGTACATCCCCCGCAAACATTCAGCAACTCGCAAAGATAAATTTATTCAAAAGTTAAATTTAACTATCTAATTATCAGGTGTTTCACACTGGTAAAGGCCTCTATATAGAGAGCTTATTATTCATAGTCTGTGGCAGGCCCTGAAAAATTTAAAGCAAGCATGTGGTAATTAAAATGCCTCCCATTCATAATAAGGTATCACGGAATCAAAACATTTCCAAAAATAGTTTTAGTCCCATATTACATAAAGACCAGATAAAATGATAAAAAAGATGACTAAAAGAAACAGAAGAGCTATCAATCCACACAAAAATTAACAATATACCATCCATACAACTTTCAACCTGTTATCCTGGTCGGGGGTCTCATGATCAAGAAGAGTGATCAACAATTTTACTTTGAGTAAACTTTCAGCTTTTTCAGTGTAAAGTGTACAGAAATACCTGCGGTTTAGCTCCTGTCTATCTACTGTTTACTATAAAAGAGCTGAAATCAGACAGCTTCTGTCTATGCACTGTTTACTATAAAATACCTGAAAGTGTACAGGGATACCTATAGTTTATGTTCTATTTATGGCCAGTTTAGTATAAAAGAGCTGAAATCATACAGGGGTACCTACAGTCCAGCTTCTAGCTACTATTAAATATGAAAGTGATGAAAATAGCTCAGGTTTCCACAGCCATATTCACCAACGTCTGAGAAATGATATAATCAAAGCAATTTAGTACTGAAGTTAAGTGCCATAGGTTTAATCTCTAAATTTCCATTAGCGTGCCATTTAAATTCTATCAGTGATGCTTTTCATTATTAATGTGCATGACCTGTATTTTCGTGAGCCAGGAGAAGCAGACGAGCAGGAGACCAGATCAACTGTGCAGATCGATACTTCTCATCCTCTCCTCTTTCCCAGTCCAGAGAGGCCTGTGTGTCAGTGCTCAGACTCTAGATTACTGTAGTGTGTATGCGTGCACGCGTGTGCGTGTGCGTGTGCCCGTGCATGCATGGGGTGAGCACGGATGGGGGTAGGGCTGAAATGTCATTACTACACCATTCTGTAGAACATGTCTTGTGAGAGACAGACCTTGGTTTCCATGGCAACTCAGCCAGAGCAGACTCCAGAAGGGTGAGGTAAAACAGGACATAGAAGAAAGCGAGACGTATATAGGGTGGTGGGATTTATTTCTCGTTCCAGGCAGCATCAGACAGCTATTTTCAGGACTGCCAGGGAAAAGTACTGAAGTGCCTGTGTGAGTGGAACGTAAGAACCTGATGACACAGTTACATCTCTGGGTAAGAATCAAATAATCCCTTCATCCCTCAAAAAGACACATTAGAAGTCACCCCTTTACTCTAAAATACTCAGATACATCATAAATGACTCCACTTTACAATCAAGCAGTTCTACCGCATATCTAATAGGAATTGAAACTGAAACTTGCATTTTGAGTAAGTAGAGAGACCCCTGAATCTCGGCCGATATTCAGCTCTCAGCAGTCAAGTCATACATAGTAATTTGGCCACTATTCATCAGTTTCACTTTCTGACCAATACACTATCAAAGAACCATACAGTGTATAACCATTTCCTGAATCAGCCATACTCATTACAACTATAAACTCTGAAAAGGCCATGTACTGTGAAATGGCCATTGGAACTACACACTCCAACAGACTATCACACAACAAATGGAAACGGACTGTCAGATAGACAAGATTCTGTAACCAAATACTCTAAAAGTACCATACATCACAAATCAAAGACATACAATGTAAACTGATCCTCTGAAAGAACCCTACATGCCACATAACCACGCCCTATGACACACACAGTAAGTCTACACTCTGACAGAACCAAACAGCATATCAATCAAACAGACATACGGTGTATCTATACACTCTCAAAGTACCTGCCTTCCTGTCCACCCCCTCTCATAGGTTCTGCGGGGGGGGGCAACACAGACATGTCCCCCCATCTTTTTGGCCAAGACAGGTGCTTTCAGATGTGCCGTGTCAATTTGGGTAGATTCTCAGCGAAGGGCGTTTTTGCATCCATCTGCCCAGCTCAGCCATCACGGACTCCTTCAGTATATATGGGATCCTCTTATTTTCTTCTTTACGCTCCATGCTCTACCAGCCCCCACCACGCCGCCCCAGAAGTTAAGTAGAAATGCCATGTTTCACCATCTAGCTACAAGCTAACAGGAGGTCTAGCCTGATCGCCAAAGCTGAACGGTCGTATGAGCTCTCTGGTTTTTGTTGTTTTTTTTTTTTTTTTATTTTTCCTGTCTGCCATCCTAACATTATCATCAGATGATTATCTCTTTATGGGCAACTCTACTGCTCCCTGTGCGTGTCTTTAATTGGTTTAATTAAAAGTATAAGTTTATTTTTTTGTCTGCATGCAGCTTATATCAAAAGCAAATTCTAAAATTTTCAACAATATATATTTTGAGAAGATATTAATACAGTGAATATTTGCAAAAGAAGAGAACGATAACGCAATGAGCAAAAATGTGTCTATATTAGGATATCACATGATATCATGTGAAGGGAAAAAATCAAATTCGTTAGGTACAAATGGAAGTACAATTAAACATTGGCTGTGATTTGGTAAAAGCACGTTTTATATTTTTGTCCACTAGGGGTCGCAAAACACAAAGGAGTGAGCGATTCTCTGTCACTCGAGGCTTTTATCATCCAAATGCTGTCCAATGTGAACGTCTTATTTGCAGTGCATACTAGAAAATGGTTTTGCATCCCGACTTCACAAAATCACAAAAGCTTAAATGATCCTTATGTTACAGGCAGAATGAAAAACTGAAATGACAGGATGCTGAGTTGGTGGGAATTTAACGTTCAGGTAGCGATACCGTACGAAGCACGAGACCCGCTTGACTAATGATGCTGCACCAGATTAAATCTCACATAATCGGTAAAAAAAACGGAGAAAACGGTCGGCGATTATCCGACTCCACATGAGTGTTACCAGAGCTAGTTTACCGCAACCCAGTTCACATAATTACCTACTTTATCCGTTCTTATTCTATCGTTTTCATTTATGCCTAATCAGCGCGTGTAACCCTCCATTGTGATCTCGGTTCGCATTCTTGCTCGTCTTTGTTAAATCAGTTTGCTAGAATAGGTACCGTATCATCGACTCGCTATCACAAAGGAGGGTAGTCTCTCTGACTCCCTTGAGAAAACGAAAGCAGATGCCGGCTCAGTGGTCTCATTTAAGTTGTATACACACAACAGCACTAGTAAAGGCAGCATTTAAAGCATGGAGTGGATACTGCAATTCAGCACTAAATGGCAAACGCTATGTGTGCATGAAAAGGACATGATATTTAGCCCAAAATCGGATTGAACTGATGGAGAGAATGGGCTAAAATGGCTACGAGGTACAGAAGGGGGGGAGGGGTGTTTCCAATGTTTAGAGAAGCAAATTGGAGAGGGGCAGGAGGTCGAGGTTGTGGGGACCATAATGTATGGCCAGGGTGTTGGTGTGGGTGGCACTGGTAAACGTTAAGTACCAATCACAAGCAGACCAACGGAAATGGTAGTCTGTCATGCGAATAAATAAAGTTTCGAGTAAAAGTAGTGAGAACAGAGAATGATCTTGTTTGGCTATTAGCGCCAAGAGACGGGCTCGTACCTGACCTTCCATCCCGCTGGAAGTCCACGTGGTACCACTCCCCATCATTGACCTTCTTATTGATGGCCTTGGTCTTGGTGGTGCCAGAGCCCATGTCCAGCAGCAGGTAGAGGTGGCCGTCTAGCATCTCAATGGCAAAAAAGTCCACCTTCAGCGTTTGGGGGTTCTTGTTGTCCTTGGGTTGTTTGGGCTTGCCGTGGCTGAATAGCAACAGACCGTTGGGCTCCGTGGTACGGAAATCGAAGGAGATGGAGCCTGTCTTTTTGGCATTCCACTTATGCAATGTGATAAAGGACTCAGGTGTCTCGAAAGTCACCGGGTCCAGATTGGCCACGTTCTCACATTTGAAGGCCACCACTCCATGGATCTTCATTTTAGCATCGCCCTGCTTGGCCAGCCGGGACAGCTCCAGTCGCACGTCGTTGTTCTTGTACACAACCTGCCAACAGAAGGCAGCCAATTGATGCACTTTCACATGCAAGAACTGTGACAGAAGTGCATTTTGTGGAAATTCACATCAGTTCAAGACTCTGTATGCAGAACACCTTTTTTGAAAAACTGAAATTTTCAACTGCAATGACAATATTTAAATCCCTTTATTGGAGAAAGTGTTTTGGCATAAATTGTTCTGGTGAATATTTTTCAGAAATAATAAAAAAAAAAAAAAAAAAAACAGGGAAAACAAAGAAATGACCAAGCATCCCCACAGCAATCCCTCTCTCACAATGGCCCCTCAGCACCCCATTCATTTCCCCATCATACGGTGCCTCCCTTTCATCCGCCTGGGAGACAACACTGTTTGAACCCTTGAGGGTGAGCCATGAAGACCACACCCTATGACTCTCAAACCCAGGGGGCGGACTGTGTGGATTTGCTGAGAGATGCTTTTGGGGGGAATCAAAACAAACACTTAAAGCTATGCAGCTAAGGCAGCTGTTTTCTACAACAGCTGACCATGACACTGGAGGTGCTCCTTCCTGAAGTGCCAACATGTGACATCTACAAGAATGCCATTATTCTCTATTTAGTGATGCTTTTTGTCCTACAGCTGTCGCTGCTCTCGCTGGCTACAGCAGTTGGGCTTCTCCAGTCATCCCCAAACCTTCCCTTTTTAGCGGAGCGGAACTTCACCTGCCACCCTCCCCCTTCTGCTCTATTGCCCTCTCGTTGCCCTCGTCGATTAGTGTAGCTAAATGTCAATCGTGGATCCCTGTCCACTGCTGGCTTGGGTGGGAGGGCACCTCCAAGTTAAGTGGCCCTTGCGCCAGAGAGCTGTAAAATGCAGTCAGGCCCTAACAATGCTGAGGTCTTGGCACCCTCCTGCAGAGCCGTTAGGTGCCGATTCACTTCAGCTCACAGCTGATCCCGGGTCACTGGCCCTTTGTCCCTCCACCGAAAGATTCCCTGTTTTTTTTCTGGCTCAGTGAAAGACCTGTTCGGCAAAAAAAAGTTAAATAAATATAACAGTACTGCTCGATTTCAGCTCACAACTGAAATCACCAAGACAATGATAGACGGAAGTGACACAGACATGACGATGGCATTTCAGAAAAATGGCCCAGCGCTGTCTTCTCTACATCTGAAGAGATACTGCCTACAAGCAGTGGAGAGAAAAAAAAAAAAAAAAAAAACAGTAGGATGCTATCTGTTTCAGGGCGTGCCATGCAGCTCTGCCCGACGTCACCTTCCCATTTAGAGGGGTCCGCAGACGGAGGAATGAGATGCAACATCTGCATGCCTCGCAGGTGTGGAGAAAGTGCTGACCGAGTGCCCCGCATGAGCTAGAGACTGAAATATGCAGTGTGGATGATGGATGTGCCTTTCCAGAAGCATCCCTTAACATCCACATTAATCAACCCTGCCCGCACTCACAGTTCACCCAACCCGGTGGACACACCGGCCAAATTAATATTTAAAAATGTTCTTCAGGGGGTATAAAGGGTACTGATTTTTAATTTATTTATTTATTTTCCGTAAAGGGGGTGGGAGAGGGGAAACAATTCTGGAATTTCTCACTGATAAAAATTACGAGCAGGTAGTGCTACACTCGGTGAATGGTCAGGAAAACCGTTGCTGGGTTTCACCAACTTAATATAGAAAAAGGTTCTTTAAAAAGATCAGGTGGAAGGGTGCGGTGATAGCGCTCCTCAAAAGAAATAAAACAAGTTCATTTCTCTTGCTGCCACAGGAGCAAGAACAACATGGCTAAATCAATGCTGCTTCGAGACGTCGAGGACAGAGATACGCTGAGCACAGCGGCGCCAGACGTGCAGCTGAAGGAGTGGCGAGAGACAGCAGTCGCGTCCGCACCGGCAAGTGTCAGCAAAACGCGAGAGGCGTCGTCACACGACAGCATAAAAAAGAAGCTAAACTATTAAATATTTATGAGGAGCGCTAAGTATTAATCGTGATGCACGCATAATCGACCCAGCAATCTGTTTACCTGATCGGTTTTATTAGCCTACTGCCCCTCTAGAGCTCGGGGGCTTGCCAAGTCGCATAAAAGGATACGGTCAGTAATCTGGTCGAACGCGTTTTATACTCGCAGGGTGAAATTAAAAGCATTTAGGGCGTGTCGAGGACAGTGGAAGCATTATTCCCAACCGTTGTAGAGTTTATTTACTTTAACTGACGGTATTTATGGAATTTAAAGCGAGAACGGCTGTCCGCACATCGAATTTGCGGTCGTCATTAATCCATTTTGCTAATGGATTAATCCATACGACGCTCTGCAAGTACATTGGCGGTTAAATTGCAGCTGCTTCCGCATCGGGTTTTCCATTAATAACGGCCATTTCCCGATGGGTGGGGTGAAGACCATGAAGCATTTGGGATTCGCCATACGAATTGAACTCGGTTTCATGGGTGAGCACAGCACCGGTCAATACCCCGACCTTTGGATCTTGTTAGCATCTGGCTCAGCAGATGCAAAGGCCAGCAAATGAAAATGAACAGAGATCTCTCCGATGACTGCTTGACTGACAGGTTCTGCCAATTAATTGTTCACCTCCTAATGGGGAGGAGGGAGGGCCACAAAAGAAAAAAGAAACCCGCCCAAGATGGCAGAAATGAGGAAATCGGCATTCCAAAAGGCCGGTTCATAAAAACTTAAAAAAAAAAAAAACAAAAAAACATTCCATGCTGGTCTTAACAACTGTTTCCAACATGGCACTCGTCTTAAGCGTTCATGTCAATGGCAAACTCCTCATCCAGATTCCCACAACCATAAGAAGAATTTTTCCCTTTAGATTGAAATGTATTTTTATGTAGTGTCCTTCTCAAAATGGCTCCGCACACAGATTTGACGGGAAAGAACGTGACCGGCTGTGACGGAGCAACCAGCAGCACAGTCCAGGATCAGGCACCAGTCTCTTTGTTCCCAGCGCTATCTCGGCTGCTGGTACTGGCCACACGAGATGTCATTTTCACCATTTTTCAAACCTGGCACCGATTGGCGTTCATTGGCAGGATGCCTATGAAGCTCACTCCCTAGATAATGAGTCTAAGTAAATACACTGCCTAGCATTTTGCTTCCCCGAAAGGATGACAGATGACAACAGGGATGAATAATTATCTCCCATTCTTTACAGATGACACCCTTTTTGTGTGAGAGGCAAGTAAATTGGCTTAACAATGGGCAACAAAGGAACGCCTCCCCTGGGACCCCCATCAGCACGCCACACGAAGATATGGGACAGACATCAGCAGTCGGCCGTGGGCATCTGACAGTAATGAATACCTTGGATCACAAAAACACACAGATTCCCTAAAAGTTCTATGTAGGCATAGATATAGTATATAGGTATAAACTAGATCCTTCCCCGATGGAGAATTCTAGAAGCTCTGCAGCTATCAAGGTGTTACCTCTCAGCTTTTGTTCAAATATGTTCACAAAATATGACAACGTTTGTTTGGCAGACTAAGTGTGTAAGCTGATACCAAATGGTAGAAAAGCTTTAGTCCAACAAAAGAACAGAGGGAATCGATTCAGGTCACCTTTTAAGACACAAGGCAGCTCAGGAAGGACAAAGATTTGCTCTGCTCTATATGAAACCTCTATACTCCTAACCACCAACCCACCCCCCCACACACCTTAGCCGCCCACGCAGCACCTCCACTGACCATACGCCTACCCCCAGTACACGTCTGTTGCGTCGCTGACACAAGTCGCCGCTCTCTGCACACGGACTAGCAATCTCATGCACCGTGACCTGTAATAGGCACCTGTGCATGGTTGCATTGCCACGTGGGCATTCCATTATTAAACCACGGTCCAGGCAGCTGCTGACATGGCCTGACGTGCCGGGTGACAATCTCCGCCAAAGTAACCGTAGCGTCTTCACTTTTCATGTCTACATCACAGCGGCATAAATTTGTCCATTTAACAGCACCGACATGTAGGGCGAGATCCATACCCGCCAATAACGTGTCGTTCCCATGATCGGCGGAACCGATACCAAATTAGCACAGCGTCATCCGGCATCTCTGCCGTGATTTGGAACGAGACCCAACGAGTGTTCTTGGCACCGTGTCGGCCCGTCATCAGGACGTCCCGCCAACACGCCACTTCCCAGGCGACTGTTGCCAAGGCGCGATCGCTTCAGCCGGTGTGACGTGAATGTCCTGCCATATTAACCAAACAGGCCCAAGAGGAAAGGATCAAACTATGAGGTGGATACATTATTTGGCCTGACGATCCTTGGGATGTCAGTGTGTCGACACAGCGAATCAGAAACTTCTACCTGAGAGCACACGGCCAACCACATCACGTACGTGCCAAGCAGGACACCACTGGCCTGCTTCATCCTTCACTTTCTGATGGGGCTTCTGTCACTCAGGTCAGCCCGGGCCGCGTCCCTGTTCCCCTGATGGGCTAAGAACGCCGATGGCACCATTTAAAGTGTGGAGAGGCGAGCTTATGAATCCAGCCTGATGGTAGAGTGTGTGCCTGCTCTCTGCCACATCAATGGTGAAACTGGGAAAAGTGCTGGAAATTCAAAATTGTATGAAGGAGCCCATCCAGCTGTTTCCCATGTGGGTTCTTACAGGAAACACTTTTTTAGGTCACAGTTGCAATTAAAATGAAAATAAATAAATTTCATAGTTACTTGCTCAAAAGTACAAAGTCTACAAATTAAACGGAGCCACCACTGTCTCATTTGTGGATCACAACACTACTTTGCATTGTTAAAATATAATACAGAATACACAGGAACATTAATACAATGGAGCTACAGTACTAGAAAGACATCAGGACTACTATGCTATACTATATCATACCACTAAAGAGTGTAGCATAGGGTACAAATGCAGGATAATACACTGAAGCCACAGAAAAACACTCATCTCTTTACTGTCCATTTCCCTCCGTGATATAAAACGCTGGGTTAACTGCTCTGTGTGCTTTTAAAGTCTGTTTCCTGTTTGTTATGAAAGCTAAATTGATCAATAGGCAATCTTATGTTTAGGGTAAACTGTAAAAATCCCTGTAGGTTAGCTTAGACACGGTCACACTGTCCTACACGCGTTCGGCACATATACTGTACATTCACCGCCTGCGTGTTTTAGGTGTGGTTCAATTGTTAGGTTGTCAGTCAGAAAGCAGAAAACTCAAATTCGTTGTCTAATATTAAGTTCAAAACAGGATTTTTTTCCCCCAACATAATAAGAATGTCACTTATTCTGACACAGTGTTATATTGACTTCAAAGTGATTTATGAATGACATCAAAGAAATGGTACACGTCAGGTCGCATAATAGCATTCATTTAAGCTAAATAGTAGGTTTAATCACCAATTTTTGATGCTGAAAGAAAAAGAATGGTCAATAAATTGAATTTTTTTCCCTCCTAACACAATTTTTTTTTCATGAGTATTTTTCAAAGTTGAAAGAGCTGTGTTCTGCAAACAGAAATGTCGCTTCACAGAAGCCCATCGGGACCCCTGGAAGCCCAGTCTAGAATCAAGCATGTAGTTATAAAGGAAGAGGATATCAATCTGCATTTCCAGTGTGGGCGTGCGGGTGGTGGGAAAGAGCACAAAACATACTGGTGTTTACCTCCTTTAAACAACCCATAAAGTTGTTGCTAACGGGCGATCCCGGCAGATCTGCAGTACTGGGACTGCCTCCGACATAGAAAAAGTCGTCGGACCCTAGCATGGTGTAGTCCTCCTGCGTATATCCCGTGGTGGTCAGAATTCCATCCACAGATATTGTTACCTAGGCGACAAAGCACAGGGATAGGACACGCTATACTCAACACCTATAAGAAGCATTCTGCCATTTTGTGTTGTTTTTTTTCCAGCTCATACCTATAAGTTTTGTTGATCTTTTGTTTAGATTTTTTTTTTTTTGTCTGAAACCCATTTTCATGTCTGTTTAATTGATTTTCTGGTTTTGATTCTTTTTTTTTCCAGTTTGGTTCTTAGTCTGCCAGTCTCCCGTGGAGACACTAATCCCGTTATTTTATCGATTGCCCAGACTGAAGTGTTAGTATAGCCCCTACTGCAACTCAAAAGTAATTTAGCAGACACAAAAATGGTGTTAGTAGAATGTATTCTAGGTTAGTTTTTAGATTACATATTAGTAAGGTTCAGCTTTTTTTTCCTACTTAAAAAAATAATCAAAAATAAAATTCTGGCGTGCGACTGGGTTAGGGTTAAAGCACAGGCAATTAGAGGCACAAACCACAAATTGCGTTAATTAGTAAACCAAAAAACATCGACACTCCCCAAAGACATGCGTTTGCTTTGTTTCTTTTTGCATGTGTACACGCAAAAGGAAAGCCTTGCAAATCGGTTAATTTTATGGAAAAAAAAAATGTTTGAAAAAGTTGAACGGGACCGCACACCATGTCATGTGCATGCACAAGCATGACAACGGTGCCAAAAAATAAAAAAAATAAAAATTTTTAAAAGTGGAGGGACCAAAGAACAAAAGCTAGCCAACAACAAGCACATGTCTCAGGTAGACAAATGGGCAGCTGGACCATCAGTGCGGCAGCCAATCAGAGCTCATGCCATGCAGGGTGAATGGGGGAGGGGGGCAGAACTGGCTGAGCCAATGTGAAAAGGGGCCAGCCAGCCAGGAACGTCCTCCTCGTGAACCACTGCTTGATGCAAAAGGCTTGAAACGATGCTCCTAAGGGGTGAACCAAACAGAAGTGGACAGGAAACGGGAAGGGAAAGAAATAAGGAAGGTGAAACCAACAGATGAGAAGACGAAATCTAAAAGAAAGAGTTGAAAAAATAGCAGAAGAGTACCAACCGCAGTTCCTTTATGTTTTTTTTGGGTTAATGATGTCTACGGTAAAAAAGGAAAAGAAACACACGGCAAACCCAAACTAAGAAACAATTAGAATGATATCTACCGAACAATGTAGTTTGTTTACCATAGCGTGTCCAATGCCTGAGTGCTTTGTGGAAAAGGGGGAGAAAGGAAAATAAAAACTGTGAACAGAATAACGACTGTCACTCAAAAAAGATATGGTGGTCATCTACCAGGTTAGTACATCATCGTCTCGGACGTTAGGAGGTTAAAAAAACGGTTAGTAGTATGACACATTCCATGAATGACGGTGTTAGTTTCCGAAGCGTGTTAGTAACATGGGCAAAAAAGAGGTTTTACGGGAAAGAAGCAGACTGACAAAGAGCACCCAACAGCTTCTGGACCAGCAGCGAGACCGTGGGCCCCCCTCAGATTAATTTACTTATTATTATTTTCTACTGGACTTTACTGCTCTGGCACTACATCCATCGCCTGGCACAATGAGACTGACAGACATCGAATGGCTTCTAGAAGGGCGTGCCTAAAGCGCATCAGAAGAGCCTCTTTAACGAAAGGCTGACATCTTTCCGCTTTCCAGACTGCGGATGTTTTCACTGTTGCTCTTTAATTTGCCATCGGTTCAGTTTAGGCGGCCGCTCAACTCCGGTGCCTGCATTTTAACAGCGTGCACGGGACCCATGGCGACCCCCCCCACACCCCCACCCACGCCTTCCGGCGGCCATAATGATGGACTTTAGGACCACTTAACGGCAATGGGAGGAAGCGAAGCAGAACCTGACACAGAATGGGTAAAATGGAGCTCCGCCTCTTCTACACTAGGCATGCACCTCAGGTAAGCACTCTGCACGCTGGCTAATGCCATCTAATCATTCATTGGCTGGTGCTGCTTTTAACGCCAGCCCAACCCCTAAGATTCCATTCTGTACTTGCATAAATAATGCCGCCTTCCCACCATCTGAGCTGGAACACATCTAGAGGCAGGTTTTCCGAGACCTCCGCACCACTGGCTGGGCACGGGGTAAAGTGCCTCATAACTGTTCTGCTGTTGCCTGGGCGATCGGGATGGTACAATTAGAGAAATTGCATTTCCTGGTCCCATTCTGCAGGTGCAGGCCTATATCCACCAACGTGGCTGCTGCTCAAACTTTTAAAAAAAAAAAAAAAAAAAAAAATGCTAAAAGACACTAAACATTGTAGTAAATGATTTAAAAGAACATGAACGTTCTCTGAAAGGTTTTGGAATCCTGCTGTTTTTTGACTGGTCGACTCCTAAATGAAAGGAGCCTTCCCGTACCTCACTCTTAGCTCGATTTATCTTGAGCCTGCCAAGCCGTAGCTCGTCAGAACAACGAGAGCATGAACGGAGCTGTCTGAACTGCCCCGAAGGTTACAGGAAAGAGGTCTAGACTGAAGCTGAACTGCTCGTTAGTGGAAAGACATAATTAAAAAAGGCAGAGAGAAGGCAGACTTGGAGGTGGAAAATTTGGTTGGAGGGGCAGCCTGCATTTAAAAGAATGACCGATTTATAACTAGCTGATAGTCCCTTATATGTCAATAGCAGAGACCTAAAGATACATCCAGGTCAACTCAAAATATTCCGCCATTAAATCCTACTGTGGTACCTCCTTTAACCTCCAAACACAGTTACTTAAAAGCCACCGTCATTAATCCAGCAGAATGACTTCTATGCCACCTGTTGGCGCAACAATCTCCCCAATCCCAAGATTTCTGGTCTAGATATGTCCCTGCTCAGATGTGGTGCTCCAGTTTCCCACATCCTAGATCTTCATCAGTCAAGGTTAACATTTCTATTTCGAAATACATGTATCTTTTCCCATCATCTTTGCACCGTTACCTGACGTAGATTCCTGGTTACTTTGACATCATGCCAATCATTGTCATTAAATTTCCCATTGACCGGCTCCACAAGAGCTTCAAAGGCCCCTGAGCCCAGATTAATGACGAGTGAGACCGCCCCGTTTTTCAGCGCCAGGTTGACGTAGTCAGCCGATTTGCCCGTATGCAGCATCAGTCCGTTCCTCTGCAGGGTCTTGAAGGAGAGCGTGATCTCGTCACTGCTGCTCTGGATGGGGTTCATGGACAAGTCGTAGCAGAAGTATTCCGAGCCCCTGAAAGTGGCTACGTACTCTTCTTTTCCTGGAGAAAGGCAAGATGGGGAACAAGGGAAGAAAGAGTTAGTCACATTGCACCAGGTAGTCTGAGCTAGAGTTCAGTCACATGACATCACAAGCAAAGCTACAAACCATCACGTAGATCTTCCACTGGCCTGAATGACTGGCACATTAGTTGTTAGCTCTCCTAGACAATGTAGAAGAGGTCTGTAAACTTTACTGAAATACCCCCAGAAACAAACATCGCTGCACAAAAAAACCGGCATTGCCGACCAACAGAGTGTTTCTCTTACTAATCCACAGAGTAAATTCAAGTAAATCTAATGGGTCACGGTTATACTTACGGGGAGGCGGTGATATTAATCACACCTGTTTATGAAAGTGCTAATAAGGGAAGTAAGTCGACCTTAGCAGGCTGTCGCACATGAAGGGGAAGGAACTCAAGGGGGTGGCTTGAGTCAGGACAAACACCGATTTTCCTAAGAAGTTCACAGCCACAAACACTCGAGCGTTTCCACGGCATGGGCGGGGCCAGTGCCTGTCTGCTGAAGCTATTGCAGACAGAGGGTCAACAAGCTTCCCATCCAGTTGATGTGGAGAGAAATGCAGCCCGCTCTTCGATGGTGGGGGGGGGGTCAACCCACATCCCCGTTACCCCCAGCAGAGCATACAGATTACAAACCACACAGACAAAAATGTAGCCGCTCCCCACTGGCTTCTATCAGCCAAAATGAACGCGTTCAGCACCTGGGAAATGGATGCGCGATAAATGACAGATCATGCCATCCAGCCTCGTTGTGTCGATATGCAGCCATTCTCCCAGGGTCAGGAAACAACACTCTAGATTGATTCTGAGAGAAGCCAAAGGCAGCTGTGAAGAAAGCCTCATCTGTGAAACATCTCCATGTTTGTATTGGGCACACATTACAGGCTGAGGACTTACTGTCTCTATGGATTTGTCCCCCTGTGGACAATGAAACCCTATTCTCTATGAGCAACCTCCCACCCTGTCTACCCAAAATATGACACATACATGATGGTGACTCACTGACCCTAGTCAAAAAAAAAAAAAAAAAAAAAACACACAACTTTCACACCAAGCCTTGCCATCTATCCGGAGAGGTGGAGTGAACACAAGTAGGATTTGACCTCTGTTCGATTCCAGATCCCGCCTTCACATAAGCCTTTGCAGCATGGCCAGATTCCATGGAGCCGGTTTTACAGTAATCAGCAAAATGTCTCTGGGAGCAGTCTGTTACAAACACCATCCAAGATGCCGCGGCAGCTCAGAGCCCGCTTCCCATCAGGTTGCCGGCCTCCCACACATACGCACAAGCGTAGTGTTAAAGGGGAAAAAAAAAAAGAAAAACTAGTTTACCATACTAACCTCTACCCCCGACTTAATATAGCAGCAATATAAAGCATGCAGAGAGCCACCCACCAGATCTTAAAAATATAACAAAGCGAATGAGATAAACAGAGCATGAGCCAGACTCCTGGGGCCGGCCCGGAATAGCCACATGCAGGTAAAACAGCTTCAAACACCTGCACCTCCATTCCACGGCTTTTCAAATCCCAGCAGAGTTTTGCTGAGCAGCGCCATTCCAAAAGCAATCCTGGCTCATGCCTCAGAATCACGGCCCACATTCCAGAACCTGCTTCTGGACTGATATTGCCAAGATCCCTGGCAGGAGAGGCTTCTCCTCGCCTATGCTGGAACCGGTCACTTGCAGAAACTGGTCTGAAACTAAGGCGACGATGAGATCCGTACCACACTACTTGCAGTCCGTTCACAAGCTTCGTTTCAGTTGATTATATCCCCCTGAAACCCTCCTTTGTCATATCGATTAATGCTGATTACTATTTAATAACACCTATAATTAAAGGTGGCACTCTCTCAGCATTAATGGGTGCGGAGAAAGAGGAAGTCGCCATTCAAATGATGGGAATATATATTGATTGAGCAGAAGTGGTAAAATGATGTGCTCTTTGAACCCAATTATAAATGCAAATAAAAAATTAGGGGCACAGCGTGGGAGGGAGTAACCCGTTTGCCTCCGCCCCCTGGATAGAGAGCAAAATCTTTAAACTGTCACTATCTGGTCGCCCTCCGCTGCACACAAAGTGGTCAACGATACAAAGTCAATAATACACTTAACACGATACAAAGGCTCTCAGATGGGCTCAGGTATTGCAGTCGAATATAACACCTTCATATTCATAAAAACACAAAAAGTACTTTTTTTTTTTTTTAAGGGGTAAGACGCAAAAATTACTGTCAGCTAATTATCTGGGAGTACATTCAAAGTGCCAATCTATATTAAGAGAAATCAATCCTGATTGTTCCTTAGAAAGACAAATAATGAAGATGAAGCTCAAATATTTTGGGCACACAATGAGAAGACGGGAGTCGCTGGAGAAGACGCTAATGTTGGGAAAGGTTGAAGGCAAAAGGAGGAGGGGACGGCAGAAGATGAGATGGATAGACAG
>JAACJT020000052.1:15547339-15564623 GCA_009936485.2 Gymnarchus niloticus | reverse complement strand
GGGTGGCCTGGCGTGCTGTGGTCCATGGAGTCGCGAAGAGTCGGACACGACTGCGTGACTAAACAACAACAACAACATTCAAAGTGACTGCCACAACAGTTTCAAGGCTGCATCAAGCAGTGCGATACCACACTCTACACGACACTGAAGAGGTTAAAGAGCTGAGCGAGTGACTGAAAGGTTGCTGGTTCTAATCCCAGAAGAGCCAAGTGCACATAAACACAGGATGTGAAGCTGAAAAATGACAAGGCGTGTTGTGCTCCTGACAATCGACAGCTAAGCTAATTTACAATTCCACGCCGCGAGGAGCTACGGTCACCGAAGAAGCGATAACTTATGCAACCGAGTCCCTGGAAGGCCTCCCCACTCCGGAGACGGCTGCCCGTCACTCAGCCTAGCGGTGACGGGTATATGAATTATACCTGGGGGACAGCCAGGTTATTGTCTCCACACAAAGCAGAGCTTGGTAGCACAGCAGAGAGATTAAAATCGTTACGGAGAACAAAACAACGTGACACACTTTGTCTGCCTCGTCTTGTCCTCCTGTTCCAGCTGTTCGTGAACATATATCAGGCGTCTTCTTTTTGTTCCCCCCCCTCCTAATGGCTTACAAATTAAGTGTCACATTATATTGTAAGGCACTACAGGGGAGAAAGTAACAATGACACACAAAAGCCGTAATTAATTATTAACCCGAATACAGTGTAATTTACTGCAAGCTCTCAAATGCGGTCGCCACCTGACTCACTCACTACCTCGGAGCCTGCAAAGCTGAATACCTGACCAGAATTTCAGCTGCCGTCATAATGGCCTAGCCATAACTATAGCAATTATGACTGGGGGAAAAAAAAAAACCAAAAAAAAAACAAAACTTACAGCAGAAGCCTAGCTACAAGAACACTAATCCAATCTTAGATGTAGTACCCGCGCGTAATTAAATCCCCAGAGACACCTTCAACACCAAGGCAATGGCGGGGAAACGGTGTTTAGCTGGTGCTTAACCCCTCACCCATTCAGGAAAAGCATTTGGCGTTCTGGTCTTACTGGGCAGCTGACCGAGCAATAAACATTAACTTTATGAGACTGCCAACCTTTGACTATAACCTATGGAAGTAACTCCAAAAGCCAATTATCGTAGATATACAAGTCCTCAACCTAAATGCTTAAAGAGGAACCAGAAGATGCGTCTTAGAATGGACCTTGTGTTTCAGTAATATGGTGAGCAACCTTCCTCAAGAGAAGCGGAAAATTTTTAATTTCACACTCGGCCGGGCCTTGCGCTAGACTCAGGCCGTTTCTGAAGTTGACGAAACTCCTTCTCTGGTGATCAAAGTGTTGGAGAACCTGGCGCAAATCCATCGACAGCCCTGTAATAATTTTAGCCGCACACCGTCATCGTGGTGAGCAGACATGACAAACAGACGTTCTTCCCATCTTCCTGCACAAGTCGACACGAGTGCCCCAGATCCTCAGATCCTCGCTCCGAGCCTCTCAGACATCGTTTACGACTGACGTGAAGAAAAGAAGGTGAACTGACGGTGAACCTCTTCAGTCAGAGCTCCAGTATTTGACAAAGCTCAGAGCAAGTTCAACGTCCTAAAATAACACGAACCGGTATCGATATTAATATTTATGCCATGCAATTGAACTGCCTCTAATCTTTTGACTGGCACTCTATTAAAAATATGCAAAAAAGTGTCCTTCTGGAATAGTACTGCACCTAGTGAATCATCTTTTATCACCTAGAAATCAAAACCAGCACATCTCCAGGGCAAAAATATGCTGTGATACGCTTTTCTCCTTGACACTTCCTCTGGACTGAAACAGTGCAAGGTGGGTGGTGTGACGGCTCGGTGCATGATGTCACTTCCTGCCTCCAACATAGGGCAGATGGGAAAAGGGCTCTGTGTGTGGTTGCGAGATGCGACAGCGCCGGCGTAATTTACCAGTGAATTCTCTCATCAACCCCCAGCTGATGATGAGGCACCTCAGGCTAAGATGGGGGGTGGGGGAACTTACTCGTTAAGATATTATTCTCTACTCTGCTTTGACCATGCTACAGTGTGAGGTAAGAAGGAGGGGTTAACGCTGCGATGGCTCGACCCACTTTGGCCTTGCACCGAATTCCCAGGCTGTTGCTACCATGCCGGTCTGGTGCTAATGAATCTGCTGGCCAGCATGCACTGACTGCCGGGCATCCTGCCAGTATTCGGGGGGGCAAAACAAAGGCTGCCAGCAATGCATGAGCAAGGTATGCTTTCACACGCCACCCCTCTGTTTTTTCTGTCTTTTAATTATTCATTTGTTCATTCTTTCTGCATGAGGCTCACCGGAGAGGGCTGTAAGAGGAACCCAGCCAGAAAGGCAGAGATGTGATTACTGGCAGCTTTCAACAGCAGGGTTGCGCACGCACACACACACACACACACACACACCCCCTCCTTTTAGCTAAGAAAAAAAACGGAGCCTGCATCGTTACTGAGTCTCACAAGCATCATCCAGGAACAGGTGCGTCTGTGGATATTTTAACACGTCTGTGTTATAGGATAGCATCTTTCAAGGTCCTAATGTATTGCTATGCATGTCTGTGTCTGAGAGGTTATTATGATCCTGTGTGTGTGTGTGTGCTCACCCACCGGTGTGTAAGTATGTGTCTTTGTATGTGTGTGCACATGAACGAGAGCTTGTACCTTGTAACAGAGGGCGACTGGTCAAGGGTGGAGTACCAACACTGGTAAGCAGCACCACAGTAAACTTGAACACACTGCCGTCCTTGTATTGACCTTCCCCTCTATAAAGGCCTGGTCTCGGTCATCCAACAGTACAGTGACGTTATGGAGGACAGGCCTAAGCCTTCGGCTCATTTGCCTTATGAGAGGAAAACTCATGGCAAACCGTTAAGCGTCTAAAACGGAGGAGGCTTGTCCACCAGGTAGAAAGCGATATTCGGGAAAGCAGGCTCTAATGGAGCTAATGGAGAGCAGGGTATCACAGGAGAGAACCACCGGCGGTGCTTCTTTCGAGTATTGATGCTCCTGCACGGCTTTTGCAATCAGCTTGCCGCTCATAGCACGAGGTTCTCGGCCTCTTTGATGTCCCCACGGGTGTGCGATGTCATCTGCGTGGCCCCACAGGCTGCGTCATCTACTCGCTGGGGCACAGGAGAACATTTATCCTGCAGGACAATCACGTCCACTGTCAATCTAAATTCAGTTTTATCTGTAGTACAGGTCAGTATGGTGCAACTAGTGCTCATGAATTCCATATTGTTCGACTGTCAGGATTTTATACAAAATCCCCATTTCTTTCTGAATATAGTTTAATCCTGAAAATGTGGTTAAGAAACATTTAGCTAAGCACATCGTGCGTTATCTGTGATCACTGCAGGCCGTTGGGCGAGCTGTCTATTCTAAACGAAACTGTATGGGAACACAAAAGCACAAACTTGACTGCACGTAGTTAAGCAACTGCATCACTTGAGTAAACAGGCGGAAAACTAACAAATCTGCACTGGTGCATCAGATCAGCTCTTCCTCCTTGCCATCATGACGATGACATCAACTGCCATGGTCGCTACCTGGGAATCACAGACAGCGTAAAAAGCTGGGAATTCCTGGTGGCGTAGTGTGGGAATAGAAATGCCAGAGTTTCGCGAGAAGGTGGTTATGGAAAAGCCGACACGACCGAAACGGGAGATGGGTTACGATAATGTTCTGGAGGTCCCATTGTCACACCGGGCAGGGGGTTTGGGAAGATTTCAGCTTAAAGGACTCACCATTTCTGCAAGGAGTGGTTGACTATGTGTAGACGACAGGAAGATTTTTTTTTCTTCATACAAATAGATTAGCCACCCTGCCACACACACACGCTCAGTACCATTCCTGAGGAATCACAACTAATTGCCAATACACGCAAGACAGCAAACAATGTACCTACACACTTACACTCACAGAGACACACACATACAAGATATCTTCAGTACACCACAATGTCCCCTCTGTTCCTCACATGAGCATGCGTTCTGTGTTCATAAACACAGCACAGTGAATTATTAGTGTTTGGAAATGCTGTCTACAACTATCCAAGCAAAACAAAACACATTCCCACCACACAAATTAAAAAGGCACATGCCCATGCTGTACGATGCACGACCTGTGAACTGTGGCTTCGATGATGTTTCATTAACGTTAGGATACCGGAACTCTGTGCTGGATGTCTAACACCGCCAAGGCCTCCAGAAATCTCCATCCCCTAAAGATGGAGTCATAAACAAACCAGAGAACGGAGGAGGCAAATATGAAGACTAAAGAGGGTGGAGGAAGAGGGAAAGTGTTTCTGTGTGAGGCACTTAAGATCAAATATATACCAGAGATAAAACTCTGACATTTAGAGCTGCCATTGAGGCTATTAAACTGGGACTTGGGGTAATCTTCTGCCTCAAATGTGGAATATCTGTAAAGAGATTTAATGACGGTCCAACACAAAGCAGCTTCTCGGGGATTTGATGTTCCGGGGCCAAAATGGAACCCAAACAAGGCGGTAAATGTGAAGCCACCGTCGCTAATTTCAGAGGACGTCCATTTGGGTTATCGTGTCAATGGGTGCAGACCGTCTCTGCGTCCTTAACCTCTTACGGCTGCAGGGAAACTGACTTCTGTGTCCTTCTGCCTCGCTCCCATTCCACCACCGGGGATCGGGAGACACGGATGACGCCCCAACCCGCCTCAGCTTGGCGATGAAGCTGGATCCCCTATGCAGGGGAAAGGGCAGAGATGCCAACGAGGAGAATCGGTTGACAGCTAACGGAGACCATCATCAACACGCAGCAGCCTTCATGATACTGATGCTACTACAACACAGACTCCCAGGAAATCCTCATGCACTCGCTCTGCCATGGATTCAACAGATTGTTTCAAAATTACGATTCCTCATTAGCATTATTATTTAGACAGTCCCCACTACCCTAAACTGGTTTGAAAATGAATTAATGGATGGATTCTCCATGGAAGCACAGTTGCACTTCCTTCACTCCTGGTTAGCAATTATTTTTGCAAGTAAGAGGCTTTAAACCATTCACCCAGAAGACATTTCTTCACTGAGGGATGCCTAAACGCATCTGCATATATCAGGCACCCGCCCTACACCCAGATGTGCAATATATAGTTGCATATATGTATATTGTGTAGATGTGTGTATTATGGGGCAGCAGGGATTACACACGGATCTATAAAATTTGCTTATGTGAGCCATATTTAATATGAATTCGCAGTCATGGCAGTCAGAGCTTGGACCTGTGCAGCAGGCAAAATCCTGAACTGCGCTACACGAGAACCCGAAAAGCAGTGAATGTTGTGGACCAGCCAGTTGGTAAGCTTCAGAACGGCAGCTTTCTTTCCCTGATGCCACGTGCGTATATCGGCACAATTACACACTCCCACACACAGCTTTAATGAACACACATGCCTACTACTAACAACTCAAACATTTCAACTTTAAAATCAGCTCCAAGTCCCAGGATGGCTTTCGGCATTCTGTGGTCCGCTCCGCAGAGTCGGCGATGCAGTCTCGGTCGGACAGCTTCGGCAGAGGTTCGATAAAATGGGTCCCTTATTCAGGTCAGCAAAGCCCTAATGGAATTAAAGTGGGACGGGAACGCAGACCCCAAAAGGGGAGCATGCCGTATTCCCACGTCTCCGGTCCTCGTTCATGCCTGAGCTCAAGCAACGTCCTCAGGAGCCGGCCCACCGGCCCTGCCAACCTCCGTAGCCCTTATCTTCATGGCTCTCCCTGTTTCACAGTCTCGCGTGGGAACAGACACCATCACGTTTGCTCAGTACGACCAAGAGAAACAAATAACTGCAAATTCATACAGACAGAGGCCTGCGCAGTGGCAGAAACTGTGGCATTAATGGCAGCAGGTGAAAATACGGAAACACACAAGATCAAACAATCTGGTTCAGTACATGGTGAACCGATTTACACCAAGCCGGTACAAACTCCTTTTTTTAAATATAACGGCATCATTGAAAAGCCTGTAAACTTTAATCAGTCTGTAAAACCCTTCACTGGCTGATAAGGAGCCGCCTCCCAGATCAGTGACCAAACACACTGCCTAACCTCGATATTAATGCTGCCTTCGTGCAGGTATAACCATTACGAATCGATAGGCCATTAGTGACCTACATTTACATTCATTTAGCAGATGCTTTTGTTCAAAGCGACGCATAAGTGAGGAAGGTCTGGGGTCATACAGCACAGGGTCAGACAGCATCCAGCAGCCCTGGAGCAACTAGGGTTAAGGGCGTGGCCTTCCGGACATGAAAGCAAACCTACTAACCAACACACAGCCCCCTAGGAGACAGCACTTAGTTTTGCAGTCTCCGGCTAAAGTCAGGACTCGAAGCAGGTGGGAAGTGGGGTTGTGGAGTGCAGAGGGCGTGCTGTCAGTGTCACACACCGTCACAGAGTCTAATGGCGTCTCGGTCACTGAGCTCCGCGGTGACAGCATGAAGGAAGTGTCAGGCAACTTGAAGTCAGGGCTGTGGGACATCGCCCAATCACAGAAATGTGTGATGCGTACCAGAGCGCTGACAGGGTGGGTAGAGAGACTAACAATCAATGCCACGGTCATGGTTGTCAGTTACCCCCCCAGCCCGTGGTCCCACCAGTGTTTAATCGTGGCCTGGCTCGTGCGCCAACAAAATGTCTACAGTTTTTTTCTCACCCTGGCGTCACTCAAGTCCATCGATTTTCCGGGCAGCAGTGTTTGCGTGTGACACGGGGAAGACGTGTCGGGCTAACGTGAAGCTGCTAATCCGTCCGCAGGGGCACGCGAAGCACTCGGCGAGATTATCTAAGGAGGCTTGCGACGCCATGGAAATGGGATGCACGTTGACACTGAGCTAATTGCTGCTATGGGCAGGACAACAGACACAGCGAGCCGATAACAGATCGGCAATTAGCAGTGTATCGGAAAACGTGAAGCAGCCCTCCCCGCAATGTCGAGGGGGAGGTGTGACACTAACACAGGACCTTATCACCAAGGTCACTACTTTAGGAATTTTAGGCCACTGCAGTGCAGACAGACAGACTTAAATAGAGATTTACGCTCAATCTCGTCAGCTCAATTTAAATTGCTATAAAAGCATCTCAGTTTATACATGCAGGCAAAGCTATTCTCTGTAATATATTTATGAAGCAGCTCTTTCACATACATGATTTGCCCCCCGTCGAACGCACACAAAGCCCTCTCTGAAAAATTCTCTGGCGGCAGGTTCAAGGCAGTTTCATTACACTGGGTGACAAGCTCAACAGCATTCGGATTCTGGCATTAGGCAAATATCGTGCTCTCCTCCAGCCTCCCGGCACGGGGGCATCATGGGGGGTGCTGACGAGACCGAGGGGCAATGAAGCTGGGCGACGGGATTATTCATCGACAGTTAACGCGCCGTGATTACGCAGATGTGTCTTCTGGTCTCCATATTGAGACCCCATTTATTTAGCTTCCACCGCTGATATGCAATTTATTTCAAAATTTCAAAGCGTGATAAAAAGTCAACAGGTGAATCAGCAGGTAGGACCCATGGCTAAAATCCTCAACGAAACATCGGGACGCTACCCCTGCGGGCAGTTAAAAAATAAACAAGATTTAAAAAGAGTAATTAACTGATCAGGGCTTCCTTTATGATTTTCACACTCCTTGTGCTGGGAAGGTTAACCCCTTCCTAAGAGGGAGAATTTCTTGAGAAACATTTGCAGAACATTACAAGAACAACACTTTCCACCTCTGTGGATGGAGTAAGCACGAGGGGGCATGTGGGTGTGTTTGTAGATGTGTATGTTGGGTCACACCACAGCCAGAAAACTTGACACCCGCAATTCAACTGATGCACCCCTCCCTCCCATTCACCTGTCCCTCCATAACCGCCGAGAAAGGCACACAAAACGATTTCACGTCGCCACTCTGGCATTTTGAAATGTCCCCCTTACTTTCCATTCGGAATAAATTAAGTGGAACGGGAAGCAATTCCGGCAAAGATTTTTTTCTTACGTGACGGCCTCTGCAGACGACAAAAACCAAATGTTATTTATTTACATTCTCAGGTGTAAGTCTGAGGAAGATAAAGGCAGGGAGGAAAACCGTTAAATGCTAAACGGCTTCATCCGTTTGCAGAATGTGACTCTAATCGCTGCATTAAGAAACCTGTTTTGCGACTGGGGGGTAACGTTTCGCGAAAATGGAACTATTGTGGGACAATTATAACTGCCTCAGCCATTCTCATTAGGGTTTCACCCTCCAGCAAAGGGTCGTCGCGGGGGACTCTTATCACCCCTATGCTACAGGCAGTTTGCTCGCCCCCTGCTGGATCGCTCCAGCATCACGCCACCTGCTGAAATCCGGACGAGTCAGGGCTTCGCAGGCCTGCTGGCATAACGACAGGTTTAAGACTGCAGAAGAGGACACCGTCCCCAGTTACAAAAAACGGGGCGGTCAGACTATTCTAACAGAAGCGTGTTCTACTGAAGGAAACTCTCCACGGATGGTTTAATTTGGGTTTTTTCTGCCTTCTTCCTTGTTGGCAGCCCCGTTGTTCAATCCAAAATCAAACAGCCATGGGGAGGGCCGTCCAAAAAGATGCTGACCCAGGAGGATATATTACTCACTCTGTCATGTTACAATTTCAGCAGGAAGGAGAGCAGGTGGAGCTTAAGTTGTAGGAAGGTCATGCTAACCGCAGCGCCACTGTCAGTGGGATGCAGATGAGAACGTGCTTGTGGGGGGGCTGGGAGGGGGGCATTGCCATGGCAATCAAAGATCAAAGCCTGATTCGACAAATCAAAAGGGACCACCGGGAGATCCAGGAATCCTCTGTACAAGAGGCATTGCAGTATGACCATGAAAACAGCCATACCTCCTAACGTAGCGGTGCACCGTGACACTCTCGACTCTGCTCTGACAGACGTGTTCACTGGAGGTACACGCAGTCCACAGGACCCGCCCGCAAACTGCTGCCAGAGCAAGCTGAATTCCCGCTGGTCGCACACAAAACCAGAACCATCCCGACTGGTGGTCATTGCCATTACTAACGACAACTTCCTCACCGGATACTTGCGGTTTTAAATACGACCTTAGTTTACTGGCATGTCCGCTTCACTCTGAGTGGAGTCTGACAGGCGATTTCCATTAACAAATATCCCTCCTGTTCTCATTGCCCATCTCCGATCAGCAGGCGGGGGGGAGGCAGGAGGGCAGAAGTGATACAATACATTCTCTTACCTGAGGTTACAGCGGGGGTTAGTGATGTGGGATCGCAATTTGAAGGTTGCCTGTACCAATCTCAGGTGGGGTCTGGCTATAGCACCCTTGAGCAGGGTACTTACCCTTAAGTGGGGGAGGTGAACGGTGCGACGCCAGCAGTTGCGAGTTGTTTTACATAAAAAGGGGCCAGAAAAGCAGCCGAATGCAAATGTGGAGGCGATGGAAGCGGACGCTGGTCTCCTCGCTTGCTCGAGGCTATTAAACGAACTGAACGAAAACACGAAACGCTCAGTGGGATGGGGCAAGAGATAGGCACCCTTACCACCGGCCCAGGGTTGAAGGAATCTGCCAACGGTAATAACTCACTGGATACAAAAACAAGTGTGACAATGCAGAGAGAGCCAACCGCACAAATGTCGGGGGGGGGGGGGGGGATGGAGCAGCGAGGGACGCGGAGAGTGGGAGATGACATCCGCCGGTTGGGAGTGGTTGTCAGGGGCGACACACTGTGCTTTGGAGATGCGAAGAGTGTCGGCGCTGGGTGCGGAAGACGGGCTGCTACACCCCTACGAGCTCAACGGACAGTTTCTGTGGCCGTATCGTGCTAAATAAAGGCCATTACCTCATTCTGGGCAATTCGTCATCAAAACTGTGACTCCGCCCACTCCCTCTCAAATTCCCGTCACCCCCCTCCCACCTCTTGGCTCACATGGTTAAATGAGGAGAGGGGCTCGGGAGCATTATTCAAAACAAAAGAAATGAAGACTGTACGTTTAATTAATTTGCAAATACCAGAGACATTAAGGACAGGTGCCTTTGTAAAAAAAAAAAAAACGAAAGGCCACTGACAACCTTGAAGTTTAGTCCTTCAAAGAAGAGGATACATGACATAGATGTTTATGCAGGTGTGTGACACGGTGAACGTTTTCATGGTACTAGTATGGGGCAGAGAAACTCATGTGCACACACACATGCAATGGCTAAATGGAAGAATCTGTCATCCCTGTGTCAACAGCGCAGAGTGCCAGACGAATGTGGGAATAGGATGCAGGCATGAAGGGACTGAGGACAGCACACAGCCACAGCTGTTCCGTCAGACAGCTAGTCTCCCTCCACTCACCCAATATCCCCTAGGTTTCAAACCTAGTTCTGGAGCAGAGCCCCTATCCGCACGCAGCAAGTAGAGCAGGTCCGGCAAATCCGCGGTGTAGCGGGACACGCGGAATCGCGTCTCTGTACCTTTCACTTCTAACAGCACACAAGCCAGTCAAGCTCCACACTGCTGTGTCATGCCACACTGAATGAGCACATCTTTGGAAAATGCGCCTCCTGCCACGATTTCAGAGCCACGCAAGAACATATTTCCGACTGTCCACTCCGTGAAACCCTCAGCCAATTGTTATAATAGAGACAGAAACAATGGTAATGAACCCAACCAGGGCGGAGGGTGGAGTTAAGACGATGAGACAGAATTACAGAAGGAAGGTCCATTCCAGGTCCTTTAAACATTCAATTCAGGGTCACTGCCACAAGTGGCAAGGCCACCTTTCTTACTCTCTCTCTCGCTCACTCTCACATGAGCGTCGATGCAGCCCTGCATGGATACCGCGACTGTTTCACCATATGCATCTGTGTTCTGCCAGGCCTCTCTGGGTCTGCCCTGCCGCAAAGCTGCAATTCTGCTGCAGGGAACGCCTCCGAGCATACAGCCGTCCTTGTTAGGTGATCTAGCACCAGACACCAGGGGGTGGTGGCACGGTGATGCGTACACACGATGGATCCCTATCACCCTAACACAGACACACAGTGGCTAATGTCACATAGCTAAATATTTTTAAACCATCCACAATGACAAGAACAACTAACGTACTGAGGTAACTGTCTGGTGACCCCCTAGCTTCACCTCGACGGGACCGTGGCCCATGACTCCGGGGTTCCGTGGCAGGGTGGTGGCCACCTCTTGACAGCCATTCTGTCCGCAGAGCACCATTTCCTGCAGGCCAGCTGACCTCACCATCCCATCGGGGGCCCGGGGGTGGGAGCGCGGGGGTGAGCAGAACGGTAGCCAAAGACATGGGCATCGGCAGGAGAGCCGGGCAGGCTGGGCACGCTTCACAGATGGAATCCCCGTGTCATACACAACGGGGACGACAAAACGGCAAGAAGTGCTGCGCGGATAACCAGATCTGCAGAGTCTAGGCGGAAGAAAAGCGTCACGGCAGCATCCAAAGAAGCAAGACAGAAGCATTAACAAAATAAATTAGGATCTTGCCGTCTGATGGATGGTCTCTCTTGCCAGCTGACATTAGACGGATGAGGTCTGGTTTTTAAGCCCCTGGATAAAAGCAGTTTTATTATGTTAGTGCCATAGATGTTATCGTAAAACATTACCTCAGAATTTTGTTAGAAACATTAGCAGGCATTTGGGATAACCAGAAATCTGAAAAAATGGTGATTTGTATGCCCAGGCATGGTTGGTAGGTACCTCATATTCCAATATGAGGTAGTGAGGCATGTTTGTCTCCTACGCCCATATATGGTCGAGACATACCTCACATTCCCATATAAGGCAGTGAGACGTGTCTGTCTTGCATGTTCATATAAGGGAGGCAAGTACCACTTTCCCTTGTACAAACAGGTAATGGAAAATCTCGTTTGATGTACAGTACATCTACAGAAACATGCATTCTAGCTCCATCACAGTCTCCCCATTGTTTCACAAGACAATTTGATTTTCCACTTCAGCCCATCCGAGCTATGGGACTGCAACACTGGAGTGAGTATGACACGGCTTTGACCATGCTGTTGAGAAGATTATCACAGCGCAAACACAACACGGGAGCCATTAGTACACACAAGCGTATTACCTTCTATTCTATTCTATTCTATTCCATTCTATTCTCAAACAGTGGAGATATGATCCAAAGTCAAATTTTTATGTTTACTCAGACTAGTGGGACAGGATAAAACACCCTTGTATTAAAGTGATTTACAGCATGTACTACAGAAACAGTCTCATTATTGAAGGATTTTCATGGCCCTGCCTCTAGGCTTTGACCTCAGACTCACCTTGGCCCCACCCATCGCCCACCTAACAGAAAAACAGGGGATGCTCCCTCCCCCGACAGTAAGCCACGTCAGACGGAGCCTGGCGCTGCGCGAGGCGACAGCACATCAGGCGGACTCTGCCAGGGGCCTGGGTGCCAGCCGCCACCCGTAATATTCCTGTCACCACGCATGTCAGGTTGTTGAAAAACTTGAGGGCTTGCGAAATTCCAACGCCACCCCCCCACAAGTCTTGTCATAAGCTCAGTTGGCGGTTTAGAAATGCCAAGTTTATGGTGGCAAGCTGCACAGATAAATGGCCAGAGGCAATGGGGGAGGGGCAACATGACACGTAATAGAGTGGGAGGCCCCAGACGATGGATTGTATGGGTTTGATGGCCACCCCAGGAGGCAGAGAGGCTTCTTCAGCCTCTTTTTTTTTTTAGTTTTTTTTTCTCTCACTTTGTTCCAGACTTTCAAGTAAACAGAGAACCATTCATGCATATTCTCCAATTCTGGAGGCCCAGAAGGCAGTCTGAAGTCTGCATGGGGAACCGCCTGTACCCCCATCCCCCCCATCTGCATCAGTCCCTCACACCCTCTTTTTCTCTATGACCCGGTAGCCATGGAATTCAGAGTTGACAACTCCAGAACCACCAGTGTGGACCCCATTCACCTGGCGGGACATGCCAGGGTGGATCGCGGGCAAGGCCCTCTCTCTTTCCTCCAGAGGACGGGGATAAATCCATTTTGTTTTGGCACTCCTTATTAGCTACACAATTCATCTCAGCAAGTATAATGTTCATTTGAAAATAAACAGATCACATTCGCCAACAAAGCTTTCTAATGACAGCTTCCCAGGCAAAGCAGAACACGAACGCAGTGGGGAACGGTCACATCACGGCTCACCTCTGCTCTGTGTCATGGTTCATGGTAGACCACCATCATGACTCAGATTATCGGATTAAAGCAAACCACCCCTGGCTCGCCAAGAGAAGCTGAGGTCAAACACCCACGGCACTTCTGGACAGGAGCCTGCTGTTTTCCAGAGGTAACGTGGAAGGCAACTCGGCATCCATCGAGCAGCCAGGGAGCAGAACTTTCTGAGACGGGGGGGGTGCTGGTGGAACTCATCTCACTTTCTTCTAGTGGCACAACAGATGCCCTGACACGCAAAAGTGAGCGAGCATGCGCACGCGCGCACACACACACACACACACACACACACACACACACACACACACACACACACACAGAGTAACAAAGCAAGCTGTGACTCCATATCAGCTTGTGCTCAGCAATGGACTTCACCATGTATTTGGGATGATAAACAATAATATCAACTACTAATAATTAATAAATTATTATGTTATCCCCTGGGTTAGGTCGCCTGGAGCCCTGACCAGTACAAGTGGTTAAAAGACAGGGAAATGGACTTTAAATATTATAATAAATTTTAGTGAAAAAGACCCTTAATTACAATGGAAAGACGCTGGAAAAACAAAAATGTGTGTCCCATTGCGTAAAAATAAAGCAGTCTAACATAAAGGAGCAGTTTTCCATAAATGCCTATTGAACATCTTAACATCCAATTCTCTCTCATGTAGTTCAAATTTAATTTAAAGCTTTAAACTTATCTTCTTTTCCGTTTTAAAAACTATTTTTTCTTCTCAATTTTCCATCTGCTCATATTGCCTGATTAAAAAAAAATATATATGAAAAACTGATTCACAGCACGCTGATAGGCTGCGTGCGTCTGTGAATGAGTTAACGGCCAAGGGTTTCGGTCGACGGAAAAGAGAGACGGGTCACAGCCAGAGAGATTCAAGAGGAATACTGCTGGATCGCCGGCTGCAATTTGTCAAGGCTGATCCACCTGACAGGTTAAAAAGCACATTTCACCGCACCTTTAAACAAAATAAAACATAGCTGCGTAATTCGCTCACCGTCCATCAGGTTTCCCGACACGCAAGAAAATCAGAACAGCGTGAAAAAAAAAACAACACACCGGCGATTTTATAATAGAAAAGCCATTTTCTGGAGACCGACATACCTAAGGCTAAAAGAGAAAGGCACAGCTAACAGCACCGGGGCGTGTGGAAGCAAAGTCTCGACAGCCGATGTCCACCGCAAAGCCGGGGTCAAATAAGAGCGGAGGTAATCACGAGCGTGAGCGGCGTGCTGCAGCACCGCTGGTTAATCATCCGGGGAGACCGCCAGAGCGGTGACACCCAGAGCTGGGAGAGGTAGAGAGAGATCAACATGCTCATTTAGTGAGCCGCTTTAGGTGGGAGCATCCTGATGTGAATATAAAACAGAGTTTGTGACACTGAGTTAGCAGGGTCATCATTTAGGGAGTCACACGAGTCTCAGTGTGCCTGGACCTTGACAGCAGTTAGGTAAACCTGTAGGGTCGAGGATTGTGGTGTACTGTACATATGGTGTGTGTGTGTGTGTGTATTAAGCCACAACAGGAACCATTTGCTAACCACCATCCAAAATGCAGGACCTACACCATTGTTAGCACCTTCTGACAGGGCTTGGGAGAAAGGTAGCTCTACTAAGACCCCCACCCCTTACATATGAAACCCAGTCAACCCCGTGCAGCTTAGCAGACACAGCCTTCAGTGGGGGTTGTATACAAATCTGGGGGTGCCGATAAGTGCATTTTCGACTCCATCTACTACACGCCTTTCCCAATGGACACGCGCAACGAAGGACGGAACAAACCAGCCTGTGAACTAAACGTGTTCGGCAGCCCCATTTAAAATGGACCGTACGGAACCCAGAGGGCCAAAGAATGAAAAACAGGGACAAACAGCGAGGTACCAGGAAGCCTGGAACAAAACTGAGGCAGGTATTGGACGCACCCATCGCTAAGACAGAACAGTCACGGTTCATTGGAAGGGACCGATGTTCGATAATGATGGCCTGGGCCTTGGAGTGATGACTAGGAGGGGCCCTCTGTGAAGGTCTGCACGGTGGCTGACCCAGTGTCTCATCAGCTGCTGAAAAAAAAGAAGAACCTAGTCCTCATGATCTTTCAATTAGACTGGGTTAGGTTCTAAACAGGGTTGGCTCTCGTTAAAATGCTAACTCGCTCCAATAATAACTGATCACTCACTGGAAGTTCAGCCCTGCCTCCCCCAGTCGGAGCCTCTTCCCTGGGGTGCAAGGCCTGTGACATCACTGCTCAAACCACATGGTGAAGTCTAGGGCCGGCAGCAAAAAAAATGTATTATAAAAAAAAAAAAAAAAAAATCACAGCGGGGGGGGGAGGGGGGGAGGGAGGGAGGGCGTGGCAAAGGGCCCCGGGTGACTTCAGGAGCGTTGCGTGCAAATCTGCGCGCGCACACACACACACACACACACACACACACACACACGTGTGCGGAGCCTACACACACACGCACACACAATGACACAAACACATATAGGCACATGACTGCCAGCTCACATGGCTCATGTTCCTCAGCTCCTCTTCTGGAATGATCCGATCCAAACCCACGACACCCCGCCACAGTCCTGGATTTCAATTCAGCAAGTGGAGGGCTTACTCCAGATCTGGGTACAGCTCTGCTCCCTAATCGCTTGTCACGGCTCTCGGTTACAGGTAGTGAACAAAGTTGTAAATTCGACACAATGCAATAAACAGGACTTTGGAACTGTTGTTAAACCGTTCATGGGCTACCCAGCTGAAGGATGGCTATATGCTTTTTGCAGAGTGTTTCTCTGAAGTGTCTGCCCCTTATGTCTGTGGGTGTTTCATGTTCAGCTGCATTAAATGCACAGGGCTGGGGCAAATTAAGCTTGAGGGTGAAGATGGTTGGGAGTCACAGATGAGTCTGTGCTTTTAGGGAGAGCCCATTTGCCTTATTTTTCTTCACAGCTCTCCGTCTACACCACAGGGGACCCCCATGTGCCCAATCTCTCTATAATGTCCTCATTTTAGCTAAGCCCCCCAATACGCACCAAGATGACATACTTGCCTGCTCCCCCCCCCACAGCCTCAACCTGCCGTCCTTTCCATTAGCAAGAGCCATCATGACTCCACGCTGCTACATGCCCCTCCCGCCTCCCTTATTTCCATTCCATAATTGTGACTTCACATTCACTCCTCCTGTCTGGACCATCAACATCTCTGCGACGGTGACGGGACCTGAGGCGTGGTGACCGAACGGACGCTTGAGTCCCCTCCCCACCCCCAGACCACTCGCTCACACTTCCCCAACCCAAATGCTCTTCACCTTCAGTATATGCCTGAGGCAACACTGACTGAGAAGCAACCCCCCCCCCCCGATTCCTGACTTGTCTTTAAAGGCAGTGTGTGATTATAAACAGGCCATGGATGGAGGTATGAAAAATACTGGCATGGTTAGTGCAATATAATTACGAGATTTGCGACGTCTCACATGTGCTTTCGGGGGGGGTGTCACACAAGGTTAATGGAAAAAGTACCACAAATACTGAGGCACGTCAGCCATCGCTTTGCAAGGGAATGGCTTAGAAGCCTTGAGGCAATTAAAAAAAAACCAGGAGGTAATATTGTGCTTATTTTGATTAATCTAATGGGTTCAGCTAATGCACAGTTCATGAGATCTCAGACCTCGTTTGTCTACAGCAGAAATCTAATTAGATTATTAAAGGACTAATTACACTCCCGCTCGTTAACAAAAACCGTTGTAAGGTTAAGTAAGTGAAGATGCCGCTGGTTTTCGGGAGTTGCCATAGTTCGGCATTTTTTCCCGTAAAAAGCGAGCATCAGCGCTCACAACAACAGAATTTTATGAGAAATTACAACTCTAGGCACTAATGCGTGGCATGAGGGACACCAAAGAGACTTTTCAGCATAATGTGACTTTGCCACCACATAAAAGCTAGCACTGGGCATTCACAGCCCTCTCTCTCTCTTTCACACCCTCTATCTCACCCTCCCTCCGTCCCTCTCTCTCTCCCTCTCCGTCCCTTTCTCCCTCCCTC
>JAACJT020000052.1:15528669-15547239 GCA_009936485.2 Gymnarchus niloticus | reverse complement strand
TTTTTTCTTTTACAGTTCAATGCCAGATACTCTTCATGAGCACTAATGAGCAGGACAGAATGGACTCTGTTAGTGCTTATAGTGGATTTGCCATGTCTTCCCTCTCCCCCCCCCCATCTCAAGGTAAAGACGCACTCCATTTTGCATTGGTCTCAAGTGCATGAGTTTCAGGTACATGAGCAGGCAGAGTAGCTTGGAGGAGCCATCACCATCATATGATATCATCGTCAATGGCTTCCCTCAAATCAGCATGTCACCCTCCTTAATATCTAAGCTCGTTGACACCAGCTTGGTAAAACAGCCTCTTCTGATCCCGGTCTTCCATTAAGTTTCACTGGATACATACATACATTCTGATACATTCTGAAGTGGGCATCGACACAACGCACCCGCAGAAAAGACCGGAACATGTTTCCGTCTGACCGATCTTAATGTCAGGAGAACGACAGGACAAGCTGAAGGAATTAGTCACTGCAGAAGAGCTGCTCTGTCCTTTCTGGGAATACAGAAATTATCGTGGGCATTCAATTTTTGAAGTATTGGCAAGCGCCAGCTGTCAACAGAGGCTGGGGGTGTTCAAGAAAAGAAATATACATGAAAAGAATACTGTGGGGAAAAACAGCAGTTGTGCGTATTTAGTTAGTGCATGCGAGAGAGAACAAAAAAGGTTCTTTTTTTAAAAGGGAAATCGGACCATCACATTTTGACACGAGACCGTCGACAGTAGAAGGCAGGGGTTCACAAACAAACAAACTCGGAGTGTGTGTCTCATCGGCGTGTTCACCCTGAGAGAGAGACATCGGCACACTGCAAACGACTCAGCTGTGGGAGGGAAGCTGGAGTGGCCAAACAGCCAGACAGGCTAATTGGAAAATATGGCTGGGAGCTCACCATTTTCAATGGGAATCGGTTTGAACCTAATGAAGGATTGGAAAATCGGGGTGGGGGGGTGTGATGCAAAGCCATAGAAGGTCTGGGCTCGAAGGTGGAATTGCCATGGAAACCTCCCTGATAACATGCAGCTCTCCCATTCTGAGGGGGTATAAAGAAGTAGTTGGTGGTGGAGGTGGTGGAGCACTATTCCAGCTCAGCAGAAGGCTGTTAGGGAGAGATTATTTCCAAGGTGGTCCTCCCCAGTGAGACTTCTGTTGACGGGCAGCTGGGATATGACAAGGTCAGCGGTTCCTCCTACCGCCCGGGGTTCTTTAACTACGAACTGCCACAATGAGGATGACTTCTCAGGTTATTTCAACAAAGATTAAAAACCCAGCAATGAAAATCTCAAGTCTGCCCTCTACGGTCGACCCCCAGGTGGCATCAGACAGGCTCGAGGGAGCTGCCAGTCAGATTACAATGTTGGGGTTACGAGGGTCGACCACACACACCTGAAACACTTTGAAAAAGGCTGCTAACATCCTCTGGCCTCTGCTGCATATCCCAAAAGAGAATGTAATGATTCTCTGGCTTACATCAGGCAAGTAAATACTCAGAAGAACCACAGTATCTCCTGAAGAACTACCAGCTTTTGCAGGAACTTCCAGTTCTGCTTAACTGATGATTCTCCCCAGGTTTCCCTCCACAGAGGGGTGCTCTTTTTAGGAAAGACATTGCAGCCTGGGTGGCGTCACTGCACAATGACTCCCTGATGAGAATGTAACATAGAGAGTAAAGCAATCTTCAAAACCATTTCCCCAGTTTTGGTGGAGGATAATGGGATCATTCCTCTCAGCTCTACTGTATAGTAGGGATGGAGGGTTACCCGGTCACTAATAAGCAGCGAAACAAGAAAGAACATTTCCAGCACCATAGTGGTTGACCTTGTCCAGTTAATGGCCAAACAGTTAAACCAATACTTTGGATCTAACACAAAACTGATTGGAAGAGTATGGAAAGCCCACCCAAGGTGAATTTTTAAGCCATATTTCCCCAATGCTAACGAACTAAGGCTAGGTAAAAAGACGTCCCAACAAGCCGAAACACCACCGAGTGTTAGTCAGGGACTGACAATTACATACCTGTAGTTCTCCCTACCAACACAAGGGGGCGAACAATGATTTTGGGTCTCTCCAAGTTTTGTGCCGATTTCTTGCCATTAATTACTAGGCATTTATATATATATTTTCACGGTGATTTCTCATACAGGTGTGGATATCCATGAATGAGCTTGGCCACATTTCTTGTGTTCATTCATTTTGGTTGCAAAACTGTGACCAGATCTGAGCACAACCACATAACTTGTCGTGACCCACTGTAGAGAGTGAGTGGTGTACTATGAAGTTTGGATTCCCTGCCTGTGCAGTGCACCTTGGGTAAATGACATCTTTTTCTTGTTTCCTTCTGAAGGATCCTGCCAGCTTCAAAACAGACCTTTGATTTCTTGGTTCTTTCCTGAAATATGCAAAGCGATACCAGCCTACTTATCAAAGAGGCATGCTTTCTGAAGGGTTGAAGAACAAGGGAAGGACAGTAAACGCTGCTCTGGCTGGATTTCCAATAGCTTATATCCATTTGTTTATATGAGTTTCAAAATGGATTGTCAAGAAAAAAGATGACTGCAAATAAACTGTGAAATCTCCATCCGAACTCCTGCAGTCCTGTCCCCAAAGAGTGCACACGATTCCAAGAGAAGTTTCCGGCTGGACTACAGGTGAAAAGACGCACTATACGTTTTAAAATGCATGGATCCCATCTGTCAGCCGATTTGGTTTGACGTTAAGGAAACTTTAAGTTGCCTGACGATCTAAAAGTCAGAGGACATTTTCTTGCTTGCAAACACAGGCACGCCTGTTTGTCTTCCCTTGGAGAATTTTATCATCTCACTTTGAAGGTGTGAGATGACACCAAAGGCAGCAACACTGTCCAGTCCCAAAATGGGCCTCTCACCGATTTCAGAAGGAGAGCTCCAGACCATCTCACCTACAGCTCCAGTTCCCATGGACCCAACCCAGAAGAGCTAAGGAGGTGCCACTGTGTGTCGATCGTGCAGCTGCCCAATCCGCGATTCAGCTGAGTTTTTAATCAATGTGTTCCTGTTTGTATTTTCAGAGAGATCTTACCACACAGATTCACTGGGCAGACTCCTGAGGGCCTTTGGCTTCCACCCATGTCCAGCTCCAACTGCAGTGAACTTCCGGGGCTAGCTGCTTGGTTAAAGCGCTGAACTGGATATCTTTATCACACTAGACTGAACTTAGATGACTCGATCACTGTTCACAGTCAGATAGTTTCTCTGCAGGCACAGACAGCTTCAGTATCCTCTCTGGATTAAAAGTCTCTATCCCTTCCCTCTTCCTCAAACCCACAGCTTCCTATCTAGCAGCTGTCTCATCATCTTCGTCCCTTCACTACAATTCTTCTCCTCTGTTCACAACCAAGCACCCTGTCTTTTGACTCTACAACCCTGTGAAACCTACATCAGCCAAGCCTGGTGTCTTTTTGTCGCCATGAAATCCAACACTGGTTACTTCCAACTGCTCAGAAAAATTCAACTGATCAGACAATTCATTTCAAATCCAGAACCCCACTGAGGTAAAAGATTTACTGAAAGGCTATCGAAACTTTATCCTCAACTCTCTTTCATCCCATGAATGTTCATTTTTCTCTTCTCATTCCCTGTTTTTTCCCCCTCCCACTCCATTCCTGGTCACACCCTGCACTGCCATCTTTCCACATCCTGCTTGTCCATTTCATTTATCCATCTGTCTTCTCGCCCTCCCTCTCCTCAACTTACCCATCCTCTACTGCCCATCACGTCTCACTCTCCAGCCCCGACCCCCATCATCCTCCGCACCTTCTGGACGGAGAGCAGAAAGAAGACTCCCCACCTACTTTTGTTGGGAAATCAATTTGGGTCACCCTCCGAAGTCGGACCGTCTCTATAGCAACCGCTTCCCAGACATAGCATCTGCACAGCTGGTCCTTCTTTCGGAGGTGCTGATAGGCATTTCTGCAAATCTAAACACAGCCCCCCCCAAACTGTACAAGTATGGAATACCACAACAACCCCCAACAACCCAATAACACTGTACACACTGGGTGGGGGGGGGGAATCTATAATTAGCGCTAGAGCCAAAAGGAAGAAAAGACAGGAGGAGGATGTTTACAGTCTGTGGTTGTTAAGTGGGGTGAGATGACAGCTCAGCAGTCCAGCTGCAGCCAATGAAAGACAAAGGGGACAGGAAGTGACAGTTATAACAGACTGGAATACAGCATAACTTGTGAAAGAGCAGCTCAGGGGGGAATGTGCCACCTTACATTATTAAACTGTAGTAGTCCACTCACATTACTCGGTGGGGGGGGGGGCTAATATACACTCTCCATCTGCATCAAAAAGGGTGGTGGGGTGTAGACCAATGGCAGACCAATTCTCTGGGATATGGAGTGAATCAATTATGCTTACCTCAAGGCATTTGAATTTATAACTTGATTTGTTTCCCCCCAATACAATACAGTATACTGAAAATATCCAGAAACAAATAGTCAAAAGCTTAGTGTGTGTGTGTGTGTGTGTGTGTGTGTGTGTGTGTGTGTGTGTGCGCGCACACCATGATTATATTATGTTGTGGGGATATCTGTCATGTCCCCACAAGGAAAAAAAAATTAACTTTAAAAAAATCTGAATAAAATCAAAAAAGGAAAAGAGCCAAAAGTCTTCTATTTTGTTGGATTACTTCTGGTTAAACTTAAGGCTGCGTTAGGGTTAGGCCCACAGAAACGAATGGAAGGGTGTGTGTTTGTGTGTGGCTGTGTGTACTGCAACAGCAGCCATGGACTGCATGTAATTTTTGCGTGCATGTGAATGGGGCACTAGGTTGCTATTTTATTAGGTGAGTAACCCCTGGCGGAGTGTATTAGGTGGATATTAATTTTCCCCTGGGCCCTTATTAGAGAAGCACCACACTAAGGATCCAATTCCCCACCCCAAAGTCATGCAGGAGCCTCCAATCATATATAGACAGGAGTCCCTGCCTAGCCACGCATGCTGCTGTGTCACCAGAGTACTCCTGCCCTTCTCTCTCTCATTAAACCCCACCCTCCCTGTGCAGGATTACCTATCAGGAAATCGTTAGAGGGACGTGTCGAGGGCGGGGCACACCCGGGCCGATTCATTTCAAAATGGCCTCTCTCTCCAGTCACGCAGGAGAACGCTGGGTTATCGGAGGTGAGAGGGGAAAGCAGGTCCTGCCTCATATGGAAGCTTATCTTTACCTTCCCTTTCCTCACCATTTCCACCCCAGATGTGGGGTTTGAGTATCTTGGAGAGCTGAGGGAAGAACAGAATGAGCCCTGATCTCATGACAGACACGCTTTGCCATTTAAATCTGTCCTTAAAGATAAAACAGGGCCCAGAATACCAGGCCATTGAGAACTTCTGTTTTCATCTCTCCAATCAAAGAAAAAAATGTTCTAAATGCTATAATTTGACGTTCCGCACCTGTGGGCTGTTTCAGAACCGCGACCTAGCTTGCTCAAAGGCAGCAACATAAACACCAAATGTGGTTCGTTTAAACCACTTACTCGCTGAAAATGTCAAGAAAAGTTCACACAAAAAGTGTGAAATATACGTACACAGCGTATGATATATACTATGTATACAGTTTGCTGTGAGTCCACAACAAGAAACCAGGAGCTGCAGGTCTCCCATTCTAACTCAACACTCCTGATCAGAGTGTTGCATTGAATCGCTAGTTAAAAGCTGTAACCTGCAATTTCTAAACAGGACTTACTGGATGACTGGGAGTCTGTTCACTAACCTCCACTACCAAGTCCCTCAAATCCCAGGACAGCTGGCTGCATGATCCACTGCACCATCATACCTGGGGTGCTGTGGAGGAGGTGCTCCACTGGGGGAGTTCAAGCCGGAGCCTCTTCCTGCCTCAGGGTGTTGGTGCAGGCCACGCGAATCGACACTTGAGGTCACAGGGCTTCACTCAGATTGGCGCCGGTACACACTGTGACCACCACATGTCCCTAGGAACCACAGCAACCTTACGCCCTCCTTGTATACATCTCATCTCTGTGCCAGTTTCACCTAAAGCTTTTTTTCACCCATTTATTCAGGTGAATATTTTACTGAAGCTAGATATTTTGCTGGTTATATGCCGTGCAACAGGGTCCCTCCTGAGACTTGAACCAATGACCTTCTGGGCATGACCCCATACTTTATTTCACACTTCAGTAACCGAGCCTCCGTCGTGTCACCCTCCACCATGACCATTACACATCACTAAATCCAGAACTATTCTGTCTACTGTTCTGTGAGACACCTTATCAAACACCGGTTACATCCCTTAATCCCCACATTTTAACCCATGACTGACCTCCAGGTAATTTACCGCCCCCGGTACAAACACCACATTCTCACACAAGCACACCACACACACCACACCTGTCAATCTACTAACCCCTCCCCGGGGTCTACGACTCATCACGATGCTAACCGGGTTCACCGCAACACTCGTATCAGCGGCAAGGGTTGCCATGTAACATTCAGAGAACAGGCGGGTCACCGTGCTTCTGCACCCGAGATTTTAGATCAGTGGTGATATTGGTAATGTTTCTGGTTTCCAGGTTAAAATGCTGTATGACGGTTTTGAGGGGGCTGACTTTGTTCAAGACTCAGTAAAACCTAGCACAAATGAATCTGGTTATCCATCATGACCTGCTCAGCCCAATCAGTCATAATAAACACACATTAATTCCATTAAGCATGTTCATAATTCGCCAGTCACGAGGATATTACTATATTGCTGGCTCACTCCCCATAACTGCCTTGGCTTTCCTCTCTCTCCTCAATCCAGAGGTGCAGAAGAATTGAGGGGAGGGTTATAAACAACCACCCTGTGCCAACGGCCCAGAAAAACAAAAACCTGCCGCACAGGGCGCACACACATCAACACGCCCCAGCGTGGCTGAACTCACGCACATCCTTTGACATCTCTGTACACCAAGTTCATTAGTATCTCCATTCTCAGGTACATCTTCAGTGCTGGCTTTGCTTTGCCTTCCTTTGGTCGGCTCACTGAAATATACCAAGATTTAATGTCCAGCTTTAACATCATAGCTGTGTATCTGGGTGGGAGTATCCTGAACCAGTCAATGCTGGAGCTAAATGAAGCTTCAAGACCTGGGGTGGGCGGAGTATCCTGAACGAATCAATCGATGATGGTGCTAAATGAGGCTTCAAAACCTGGGATGGGTGGAGTATCCTGAACAAACCAGTTGATGATGGCGCTAAATGAGGCTTCAAAACCTGTGGTGGGTGGGAGTATCTTGAACAAACCAATCAATGCTGGTGCTAAATGAGGCTTCAAATCCCATGGCGGGTGAGAGTATCCCGAATGAACTAATGAATGCTAATGGTAGCATGGTTTGGAAGCCTCAGTGCCCCATCGCTACCTGCTGGAGAACGTGGTCCCATTTGAAGATAGCAGCCACACCTCCACTTTCGTGGGATTGCAGATCATCCCTACAAAGCTTACTTGCCACACCGTCATTATGCCCTTAATTAGTCACTAATGAGGGGAGGACATGCGACTGTTAACAAAACCAAAATACTTCCAGTTGGCTCAGGCGCTCATGAAAGACAGAAGGCGTAACGTGTGGCCGGCAGCCATAGCGATCGACCCTCAATCAGCAGCTCAACACATCAGATTCAGATGGAACCACAAGGACATTTCTCTGACTGTCCTCCTTTGTGTACTGACATACGCCAGAACAAGTGACCCCTCCTCCTCCTGCACCCAAACACCCAAACTAGCCTATGGATGGGGGTGGGTCCCTAGGATATGAAGCAAAAGACTCAGCCTAAGAACTCCGCTTTGAACTAACCACCAATATCACCACGCACCATCACCTGCCTGGACCTCTCTCTAGGACAGCAACACTGAGGGAGCAAAACGGGCTCTCCAAGGCCCATCCAGGGGGGACAGATAGTGCTTTCAGAAAGGCCCTCGGAGTGATGAGATACCAAAAACCTTCACAGCTTCACCAGCTATACAAAACCAGGATTTAGTGACCGCGCCCCCATAAGGTGGGGAGCTCCTAAAGTCTGACTCACGGTCCTGGTCAGTTTCTACAACGTGTCAGTTCTGATAAGTATGTGTAGTCAGCAAGGCCCATTCCACCCACAGCCTGGTATGTCAGGGCTGGTACACAAGATGGTGGCTGCAGAGTATTCATTAAAAAAAAAAAAAGACTTTCCTGAGTTTCTTTCCACGGTCCCTGGAGCCACACAGGCATCAGGAGCTGAGCCAGCAGTCAGTGGTGATGGATGCGGGTTGCAATGAGGAGAGAAATGCTGAAGCGGCTCCCACTCCGACAGCCTCCCAGCCCACGGGGGCGGTCACTCACATGTCGCACGGGACACCTCAACCGACGGAAATGGGCCTAGGAAAAATCAGAGGAGGAAGATGGCGGCGGAGGGTGGAGGGCTTGGGCTGATTTTGGAGAACAGACTGTGGCTTAAGCTAAATGACCTGAATCAGAAAAGAGCCGGACATGTGGGGGGGCATTTTCCTCAGCCATAAGAATCAGGGGATGCTACTGAAGGGTACAGAAAAGCGAGGGGGAAGTCACAGTGGGTCTGGCCAATTAGATCGCCGCACTCTGCCAGCCAACCAGCTGCGTCACTCTTAAATCAGGCAAGCTAAAGTCAGCCCAATCAGACAGCAGGTCTGAAAAGAAAGTCCCAGAAAACAAAGGGTGTGCAAGAAATTTCAGGTCAATGATTTTCTAGTTGTCCAAGGTCAGAAGTACATTAACGTGTACAGCAGCCAGTAGGAGTCTTGATACCAGCTACAGAATGTTCCGAGGTCTTGGAGAAGGTGCTGGGAAGTACGTGTGTGTGTGTATAAGGTAACAAAGGGACCGCAATGACGCCCACACACCATCAGATATAAACATCATACCTGGGTCATATAATACAAAGGCCATGTGAACAACCAGGATCACATTTTCCCCAAACACACACACAGAAAATCCTATAATCAGCAAAAGCATTTGCTCCATTTCCTTAAAATAAAAAAGACTTCATCATCCCTCATTCTGCCCCCCCCCCACCGTGATGTTTACCAAACTTTTCTTATTATTCCTGGAGGGGAGGCTCATTTACTTGATAAAAAAGCAGGAAGCCGATTTCTCAAAAGGTTTGTTCCGCTGCAACCGATCGAAACAAACAAAAACAAAACCAAAATCCCTAAAAGCTTTCATACAGCCCACGTAAAAGAAAACTTCTCAAGCCTAAAGCTAACTGAACCGTTCAAAAAAAAAAAAAAAATTACACAGCTTTTTAAACACAAATGAATTTAAATTTAAACCATGCAAACATCATTTCAGATTATAACAGTTACAAATAATGCAAAGTGGTCTTACGCCTGCACACAGTGACCTATAATATAAATATGCAATTCAATTTATGTTATATTAATTGCACAGTGAGTAATAGTGGTGGCTGGTCTTAAAAATGTTATTGTCGTTGTTTTCTTCCTGAACGTGACGGTAGATCAAAGGTATCCGTCGCTCAAAGAGTCATCATGCTTGCTGAAACGAATCAATGGGCAATGGTGATCGCCGGCCTAAATGGTGAAGGGGAGGCCCAAACACACAGGGTGGTAAAGTGCCACCGAATTTAAACAACCAATGACCACTCAAAGCCTTGCTAATTATGGGTTATTGATCTCTCACAACAGGCAACAGAGTGAGCACCCAACCAGCTGGGGGGGGGCAGTGAGGGGACAGACTGTCAGCCGTGGCTTTAAATTGCAAAGATTTGACATTTAGCTGCAGAACATGGCTCCCCAGGGCCACAATTTGGTAAGGTTAGCTCTTGTACGAATCCATTTCGCATGGCAAATTTGTGGCCGACACTCTCGAGAAAGGCCGCAGGTCAAAGGGAGACGTCCGGCCACTTGGATAAAATCTGGAAACCAGATCCACGGGTAAACATGGCCCTACGTAATCTGGCAGTGTGACGGGTAAAGAAGCAGGCGCCGATGCGTCTGGGAGGACTAAATTAAAAAATGCAGATTGCATCAAAGTCCTGCCTATCATTTACACAAGTATTTTAGTTTTTAATTAATATTCTTTCCTTTTTAACATTAAGACGCATGAAAACAAAACATAAAAGGAGGAGAGAAATTGCATATATTTATGATGGTCAGAGATTAAAGAGTAAAGCTCTCAAAAACTGAATATTTACATTCAGACACTACAGGAAATAAATTTTATTTATTACTCATCCTTGCACGAATAAGAAATAAGTGACGTAAACAGCGGCACACTGACACACGATTAGCAACATTAAATTGTGCTTTTTCTAAAAATATTTAGTGGCTGTATCAACTGGAACAATCTTACAAAACCATAAATATAACATTCCTGAAAAATACAATAGAAGGTCCATCCCCACATGCAACTCAGACTGACTGGGGAAGGGCATTTGAGCCTGGTTTGTGAACTGAACGTATTTTATTGGGAATCCATTAGGGCTGGGAATTTATGGGGTTCTGCGACTTCCTGATACTCAGACACGGTTTTATGGTGCCGCCAATAAAGGTTGTAGGTCCTGAATTACAGCCGAAGAAGGCGTGCCATCCATCTCCAGGACAGAGAGGCGCTTAAAACTGAGTAAAACCACGTAACCCTAGAACCCACATGATAAAGCCTGTCCGTCACAAGAAGGGTCCCTGAACACTGTCCAAAGCGGGGTTTAGGGACACGGTGAGAAAGCGGTCAAAGCCAACCCTGAAGGCAGCGTGAAGCCACAGTGATGTGGACCTCCACTGTAGACCATGGAGGAAGGAAAACGGGGCATAATGGAGAAGTGTGTGTTGAAGCACCAGCACGCCATCCAAGAAAGCCAGCATCACTATTCCTCTGCGGGAGATCCCTACTCCCGGACTGTGGTGGACTCCGTGGATGACACTCGTATGACTTTCCCGTAGAATTTATCGTCAGGGTAAAAAGTGAGAGGAAGACGGGCTGCTTGTCTGCTTTCCCTCATGTTAGCGTGGAAACATGACACCTCAGAATGCCGCCCGAAAGATGACATTTAACAAAGAGCACAACAACAGAGCCGCAAATAATGTGTTTCTTCCCGACACCGCGGCATTTAAAAATGTAAACATGCCTCGCTAGATACAGCACCCTGAAAGAGATGTTCAACAAGACGTTAAATCGAGTCTCCTTCAACGTCGACCCCCTATACTCCCTCGGATGACATGCGTGCAGTGGGCGTCACGTCCCCTTATAAGATCTCCGTGTCGACGGGTCATGCAAAGTCATGCCTGATGTACTGCACACGCAGCCTTCTGTACTGGTGTCATTAGCCAGACGAAGACACGGGAAACGCAGACCAGGCTTTAAACCCATGACCTTCTGATGTCCACATATTACAAGAACGTGGCAAGTAAGACTCCCTCTGAAACAACGCAGAGACCTTAAAGAACTGAACTCATCTCTCTGCTCACACCCAAGACCGATAATGAGACCCAGCAATCCACAAGTGTGTACAAGTTCACAGCTTTCGTCTCCCTAGGCTGGTTTCCACAAGGTCCCTGGCTTCTTTTCCATATTTTCTTCCCACCAACCTACCACTGTGCTAATTTATGTAGTGACTCAGGATAAACTCAAGTGCCCTCTGAAAGGTTCAACAGCTTGGTCTTTCCCAGGAATTGAGCCAGTACCAGCCAGGTCACCAGCCAGTGTCCAAATCCTCCGAGCCAACTGTTCCTCATTTTCAGAAGAAAGAAAACTGATTATATACTGTGGTTGTGTGCCAACACGATTACGTTGAAAACAGCACTAGCACTAAATTACTAATTACACTAAATTACGTCCTTGGGCAGTGGGTAACTTCAAAGTTGTTTTGATGTCCATTTCCACCACAGCGAATGCATGACACCATGCTGAACGTATGCATCACTGTCACTCTGGATAAACGCAAAACAAAGTGCAGCCTGTCTCCATCTGTGTCTTGCTCACCCCCCCATGACTTTTCATCAGGGAGTATCTCCTGTCTCTCCACCCCCCAATGCCCATGAAAGCCCTGTCACTCTCAGGAACACCCGGTGATTTATTCATCCAAAGTAAGCTGATGGTCGCCCCCCATCAGTACATGCAATCCTACCCACGTATCATCTGCCTTGTTTATCATTATTTAAGCCCACATTTGCCTCCAGATTCTCAGACGCCTGGGTAATTTTCTGCCTCCCCAGATACAAATCGGCCTGTGGTATTTTAATTCTCATTAGTCATGTTTTGTGGGCTAAGGGTAAAACAATAACTCAAAAATGATAATACAGAAGGAAGAAAAATATATATGACAATACATCATGCGATTCACTCTAATTACCCAATATGACTTTATACTGGAGATTTAAAACACAGTAAGGAGGAGGGGAAAAAAAACAGCAAATGGAAAACGTGACAAAGTCCTTCGGTTCAGCATGAGAGCTAATGTCATATTTAAGTCTGGGACGTCCAGGGCAAACCGGTTAAAGAACACTACCCTCTTCCACCCACCACCCCACTGCATGCACGGGAACCTCCATCCCCGGTTCAAGAGCCTTGAACCTGACACAGCAGAGAGGTGCTTGGATTTACAATGAATGACTCTGGGCATCTCACCTTCCCCCCACCCCAGGCCATCCCAGGGCTGCGGCCTCCTACAGCTCCCCTCCCGAAACATTCTGATGGATGAACTCAGCTGGGAAGTGCAGAAAAGCCAAAAACAGGAGAATGTGCTTCACAGCCATGCCTCTGGAGGTGGGTGCCCCGCATTTCCCAGCAACAGGAGCATTCTGGGACTTGGTGACAGCAGGTGGGGCCACAGGGCAGTTTGGGTTGAGCCCAGGGTGCCTAACCACTCCACTCCTCTCATGCTTGAGAACAGTCTGCACCTCCTCCATGTTATCATAGTCGGGGTCTTAGAGAAGTCACTCACACACATCTGCGTATGAATGAAAAACAAAAAAAAATTAACACTGAAATCTTTGAGAGAAACACCTTATTAGTGTAGCTCCCCATGAAAGTGCCGATTTGTATGATTCAGATGAGATACGGGTCTCTGTGTGTGATACAGCGATAATCCTTATCAGCCGTCTGGCATTTTGCCGCAGTGAGCCTTTGGCGTCAAATTCAGGACCACAGAGGATCTTCAGAATACTTAACATGTTCCTGGGGAAACCAGGTCCCTAATCATGTACCACGGTTCTAGCCCATAGATCGGAACCACCACCATTTGGAAAAGGGGCACCACGCTTTGTCGAGCAAACCCCAGCTGGGTTCTATATGACGTATATGCCGCTGGCATACAGTAATAGGGTCTCAGAGCCCCCCTCACGCTGACATCAGTGCATCTTCTTCACATGATGTTTTTAAGAGGCACAGACTGACAGGAGTTTTACTAATCCAAAAAGTATACTTCGGATTGGGAAGTAAGTGAGAGAGAGAGAGAGAGAGAGAGAGAGAGAGAGAGAGTGTGTGTGTGTGTGTGTGTGCGTGCGTGCGTGCGTGTGTGTGTGCGCGCTCTGGCACTCAGGTTTCTGACTGGGACAGCGTTGACATGACCCCCCATGGGCGCCTTGCTTCAGAACCCTCAGCTGACATTCCAAGTGACCGATCCATCAAGATCTTCAGTGAGTAGGTGAAGATCTCCAGGCCCTTCCATCCTGCAGAAGACAGTTCTCAACTCCTCCACCGCCATCACGATAGCTGTGAGGAGGCCTTTCTCCTCTCACTGCAGATTAATGTCACACTATAACCACTGAAAATTTTACTTTACGCATCCTTGTTTTTCCTTCAACGTTTACCTTGATGTGGGTAGACATATATGCAAAGCTGGAAACATCTGGAAACAGCCGCAGATTCGCCTTTCCTTTTCTCACCCCGGGAGGGGGCGGAGAACGTCACAAACACCTCCCCTGGCCATGTCGTTCTATACACAACACCCTTTCATGTCTGTAGGGGCCGTGTGCGCCGCCGTACCTCTCTTGACCTTACACAGCGACAGAGCCTGCCCCCAACCCTCAGCCACTTACATGCCGTGCTGAGGACTGCAGCACATGGCCCCGTCTCCATTTAACATGCACACTGCGTGCAATTTTTCTGCATCTCTCTCCTCTTTTATACGACAGGCTATTTATCATAATACATCAGCTGCTGTCAAATTAACAAAAAAGAGACAGACACTCCCTATGCCACCAAAATGGGCAATCGTCAGAATGTCATTTGCAAAACTGTATTTCCTCATTCAACCCCCCGAGTCATAATTGTTCGCCGACATTAATTAAAGCTCCCTGTCAAGGAGCAGCTTCCATGAGAAGGTTAACTGGGATATTTACATCATAACAAGTGTCGGTCTAAGCGAGCCTCAAGGTTTCCACGGCCTCTTCAGGTAAGGCGTCTCTGCTCTCCTGGGCCCCTCTGTGCTGCCGGAGCCCCGCCCAGCCCATGAACCCCCCCAGCTTCCCTCATCTCCTCCCACACAGTAATTACAACCTCAACTGCTCCATCTCTTGACAATTCAGCCACACCCATGTTTTCCTCCTCTTTTCCTCCAGTGCCCCAGGCACCAAAAGACACCACCCTTGTAGCACACCCCCTCCATGTTTATGCCACTGGGATGGGCTAATGGCTTGGAAATAATCGCTCGCATGGAGATCCCTCTAATCTGGCAAGTGTGGCCTCTGCAGCTTTCCGGTGCCCTGTTAATCGATTGGGCACGCTCATTTAATTTAGGGTTATATTGGGGGGGAGGCCTGTTACTGACACTGGTGGATATGTGGCAAGGCACCGACCGCGATCCCTCCTAAACACGGAGCCGAGTGCGGTTTACATCATCAGGGCCGTCGGGGCCGCGTCACTCACACAGCATCGGGAATGCGTGACACCGCACAACAAGCAGCTCGCCGATTCAAAGGCGACCCACGAGGTGCTGGAGGATCGGTGCGTTTGTGATGCTCCCTGGTGTCTGGGTCCTCTTGGAGAGCGAAGGAGGAACAAAAACAATGCTTGGGAAAGCATTTATTCTTACACCCGCCTATCCAGGTTCGCTGAGGAGTTAATGACATGCTTCCCCTTCTGAGAAGACTCCCTCTGTGCCCAGCCCAGAAGTTGCCCTGGAGGGTGAGGAGGCAAGGGAAAGCCTGGTAGGGTGCCAGGCCAGGAGTGTGAAATAGTGAGAGCTTTTGGTTGCAGCTGTTCCTGCGGGACTCAGCTGTGGACGCGTGCATGCTTGGGGTTGGGAGCTTGTGCCAGAGAGGGTTACAGATTATGACACACACACCACTGCCGACGACCACCAGAGCAAACCTTATCTCTCGGGGCTGCTTTCAATGGACGCAAGACCTGTGTACGGTGGAGTGAAGCGACAGTCGGCCCTTAAAATGGAAACGCTCCGAAAGCCGTCGTGTCTCCCAGGCACCCCTATTGTTCCAACCAAAAGCAATAAATATGTAACTCAGAGGCTTAATTTTCATGACAAACTATAAAAGCGGCAAATTAGTGCTAATTAAGAGGTCTGGGCACAGGGACAGAAATGAATGGAGCTTTGTTAAGCAGCAGCAGCAGTGGGCGGGCACCAGACTGCCTGTCGTCACAGCGACCATTTCCAATTGGCCAGCTAATAGCGGCCATCTGTCATCCGGACATTCACCTCACCCTTTGATTGGCACCACGGAAGCTTCCCTCTGTCTGAGAACCCCTCTTCGTCACACTCTATCTAGCAATGCCTAGCGTGTTGAGACGGGTGTCCGAAGTCGTGCAGTACAGTCACGCATCCGGCATGAAGCGGGCCTATCAAAAATAAACAGGGAAGCGGGGGAATCCGGCGCTTTCTACAGCCTCATGCGGAGTCAGTATCTCAGCTGAGCCTTCGCACTCAAGTGATTTGCACAAAACCTCAAGACCTTTAAAAATAAACGAGATAAGCTCTAAACAACTAGGGGGGGGGGGGGTTAAACCCCTGTAAAGTCAAGAATATGAGCACAGTCCTGTTTCTCTAAACTAAGGATCTAGATTTGAGAAAACAGGAGTGCAGAGAGCAGGCAGTGGTTATACAGTTAGGTTAGTCACCTGACAAAGTGAAGCGATCGCTGCCCCGTTGACCGGAAGTTACCGTGTCACGTACACAGAGGCCCATATCCACTCAAGCACCGCCAATTCATTTATTAGATGTTAAACTCTTATTCCTGGGCATTTTGATTCGTCGTGCATGGGAATAATGACGCCCTATGCCACCACAGGCTGAGGAATGGACGGAGAAGAAAAAATTAAGTCAAAGTATTGCCATAAAACTCTTTACAACTTCTCAAATCGAAGGTAGCATGGAGTTTAAATATATATCACAGTAAATTTCACTAAAAAGCATGTTAGCCAATAAAACGCAAAACTATAAAAAAGTTTCATAAATTGCACATAAACATTCTGACAGAGTTCCTGGGAAGCCAGCCTCATTTTCTGAGGCTTAAACTGAATTTATGTGTGAGGCATACTAAATCATACATGGAAATGCCATTTAAAAAACATTTTTCCTCTTATTGTTACTTCCGGTGGAATTTCAGCCACAAGATGCTGCTTGATCCGGTGGAAATACAAAGGCCTGGGGGGTGGGAGGGGGGGCACCGTGCAATGCAGCCTAACACTTATTACAGAAGTGCCAGATCATTCTCCACCCAACCCACCCCCCATGTGGGCACGTGTGAATCTGCTGTCTTCTGCTGACTTTGAAGTACGGGGGAACAGCTAGAGGAAAGGACTTTTGACGAAAATCATGATTTTGAGAACACTGAACTGTGGGCATCAGAAAGAGGCTTCAGCAACAGGAGCATGCAAAAATGCAAGCAGATCCCGTGTGATAAAACAGTTCACGCCGATTAATGCACGGTAAAAACTGTCAGCTGACTAGTCTTACATGCAAAATTATTTAGCAAGCCTCCAATAAAGAGTGCCCAAGAAGCCAAATTGCACGCCAGGCCACGAATACAGCAGCTAGTATGGCAGTTAAACAAAGGACTAGTAAGCTGCTGGTCACTGGTTCAATTTGACCGGCCCCAGTAAATCAACCAGCAGTATTAACAGGCAAGATGGATCTCAATTTAAGGGTTAGTAGAGGCAGAGGCAGCACCTCCACCAACAGAGATGGTAGAGTACTGCTTATAAAAGCTAGACTATGTCAAAGAGAGCCGGTAGCCAATCAGCACTCAGATGCTGTGGAAGGATGGGCACAGGGGGGCGGGTCTCCACACATCACTGTCATTTTTCTCCTCCTCGCCACTCGGCAGGAGGTAAATTAGAAGTTTTTCCCCAACCACTCCCCATACAAAGGCATATTAGCTCCCCTCCGGGCTTGCCGATTTTGTTGTGAGATGCACACAGTTCCCGTGACTGTCGGGGACGGGCAGCAATAGCGGTGGGGGGACCCCCAACAGCTGAGGGGTCTCTGTGCCGGGCCGAGGGCGCTTCCTTCTTGATGCTCCCACGCTGGGCCGGCAGTCAGGTCCATGGTAAACATCTTTGGTCTTATAGGAGCATATCAGGAATGAGCTGGAGTGCCCAATATGGAACCCTCAGGAGAAATATAAAAAGAACAGCATTTCTTTCACTCAGCGGATATTACGGCTGTATTCAGGTCACTTTATGTGAACATTGAGATTCTATTTTGTTTTACTGAGTGGTTCCACCGTCAAGTCGAGGGTTCCTTCTTATTAGCGGATCCTCACGCTCCAGAAGACTAGCCCGCCTACCGCAAAACCCGACACGCCCGACCATCGTTGCCAGGTGCATAGCTAGTTGGGCTGCCGGCTTCCTGACGAGAGACGGCGCCGTCAAGCAGGACGAGCCAATTTGGAATGCAGACGCCAGCAGAAGTTGGATCTGTGTCGGTAGTGGCAACGCCGCTATCTCGTGTAAAGGTCACACAACAAATTGCCAGATCCCCCTCGCAGCACAGCCATGGGGCCAATATCGCAACACGACCCCACAGGGTGGCCACAGAGGGCGCTGTAATCTCAGCACCATCACACGTCATTCAGCAAGGCAGGGAGAAGATGAATGACCTCGAGTAATTCTGGAGATCTTTTATGGTACACGTCTACTCACTTCTCTCTAATATTTACATATCCAGTTTTCCCATAGCCCCTCCTCTTGTACCTCCCCTTCTCCTGCCTCTCTGCCTTCCCACCTGACCTCATTCCGGACGGCTATGTCCTCGCGGTTCAGTGGATGAGTCATTAATATCCGTCCCCACAACGTTATGCTGCCGGCCTGCCTCGTTGTCACCTGGCAACAAATTAATTCAACTTATTTATCTCCCGGCCCAAGGCCGGCGTGCCTGAAATAACTGTTTATGAAACAAAAGAACGAGGAGTTATGGATGGTCTATTATAACTGACAGGACCATTTGTTTCTTCCACGGAGCAAGTTCGTAACAATCCTTTTGATAACCGCACTTTCTGTTTTCAGCCCTTTAATGCCCATTTAATTCCCTCCCTTTTTTTTGGGGGGGGGGGGGGGGTGAAACAGGAAAAAGAATGGGAAGCCGCCCAAAGGAGAGAGCGGAAGCGCATACGC
>JAACJT020000052.1:15508724-15519623 GCA_009936485.2 Gymnarchus niloticus | reverse complement strand
AAACCCCCCCCTTGATTTTCTAAAAAAAACCAAACAAGCACCCCCCCCCCCCCCCCCCACCAAAATTACCACATGGCCCCCACAGGGGGCACCCCGCACAAGCACGACTTCACGGAAACACGAATAGGTCCCGTGTATGTGGCTGGGATGTGGGATATTAGCCCTAAGAGCTGAGAAAAAAGTCTGACGTCTGACTACCTGCTCTCGTGAAATAGTGAAATCGTAAAAACAGGGCGAAACCAGACGTTCCTCTGGAACCAATCAAAATAAAAAATACACAACCTTTTCAGCATGCAGGAGGTGCTTTGACATATGCCATGGTAACAATGTGACCACGGCCACAGAAATAACAAGGACAGCCATTACCAGAGAAGTTATCCCTTTCTGAAAATCGGTGTCACCCTTTCACTTTCCTAGAACCAGAGCATCCAGTATCTCCCTCTGGTTGTTTCTACAGATTGATTCCCCGCATTTCCCCTTCAGCGTTGAAGACTCCTCCCGAAACGCACCCTCACTTCGGCACACATTGCGATACTCTGTCTACCCTAAAACACCAGCTAGACATAACTAGAAAGTTCCGATTCCATACACTCACGTTAGACATGGCATGACATTACTTCAGCCACAAGACAAAAACTTACACATCTAATCAACAGAAATCTATGTGCTAATAGAGCAGTGAAGGTCCCTTAACGTGACAGACAAAGATAACAGGCTCCGATTCCTCCTTATTTAAGCCCCCAGTGCCTTAACGGATATCACTTTTGCTCTGTCACATTAGGCAGAATTAACCACGAGATGCGTGATTTGGCAGTAATGCGAGCTGTGAGTGCGACTTGTGATAAGGGAAGGACATGGCTTATAGGATCAAGTAGATGACTCTTCAGAGCCACCCAATGAACTCTCAGCCTTTTAGCGGAAGGAAAACAGGGGACTTTCAGAGGTATCATTTCCAGGCCTTGGTCACCAGAACACCGTAGCTTCGTCACACATCATCAGCGTGTGGCTCCAAATCGCTTCCCCTTGGTGATAAAAAGACGTCAGCTCCTGGCCTCCAGAGACCACAGAAATGGCGACCGCAGTTGCTAGCTGAGCAGGAAACCATACCACCAAATCGAAAATGGCAAACAAACAGCAGGCATCATGACAGGATGGAGACGGCATAAAAGATGGGAAGTGAAGCCTTGGGGATATGTTTTAAATGGCCGCCCACCACATTGCTGTGCTGTTATTGAATAGAGCACAGTGATACGACCCAAATGATGCAGCTGTTTTGCTCTCATAACCCCCAATCTAAACACTTACAGAAACAGATGTAATCAACACTGGAGTCTCCTCAGGGGAAAAAGAACAAATTACTGAGTGCTGCATCTCTGTAGTGACTTAGCGCACATTAGGAGTCAAGGATGTTGACTGTTCACACTGCAAGTCACATGACCACCATAGCAATGACTTTGTATTTTTTTTATTTTAAAAACCATTCCCTGTTTTGTCTATCCCATACAAGATTATCCACTGAGAAAATCAGAAATTCCAAGAAAACCAGGTTCACCATCATCATCATCACCATGACAACACCACATGGGAACCCGTCTCACAGACGAGGCCGCCAATCAGCTGGAACACACAAAGGAAATATTGTCGCTAAACAAGCCTCGATTTGCCATTTTTGCAGGCGTACCCAGCACATATTTCCTACGGGGGTTTTTTCCACCAGTCTGTGCATCTTACTCAACAGTAGGAAACATCTCAGCCACAAAAATAAAGAGCAGGTGGTGCCTAGCAACTCGCGTTGGCGTCGATGAGACATTTCAAAGTGTAGAGTGTCTGCTTGGGAGGGCAGGGATTTGGGCAAGCTCATTCGAATTCAGCATATAGGTGACCTTTGTGGACCCGTGCAGACAGGCTGACAGACAGCTGGTCTTAAACTGGGCCATGGGGGCGGGAAACCAAGACTTCTTGAGCCGGAGAAACACGGTAGGGACCATGGATGATTTGGGAAGAAAGAGAAGTCAGGGACTATTAAGAAACAAGTTAAAAAGGAAAAAACTCTCACGTGTGCAAGCACTCCAAGGCCTCAACAGCCTTCCTGGGGATAAAAATGACCAGGATATCTGAGACGCTGGCTGAAAGAAGTGCCAATCCACTGCCAATCCACATTTCATTCAAGTGACTTCTCATACACTCCCACCCAAACAGCTACACACTGAACAGTGTTCAGTCCTTCGTGAGGCGTGACCCCAACACAACACCCGCGTTAGCTCCACTCCCTCCGCTACCTGTCCTGAGGAGATGCATCTGCCACACGGCGACTGAGAAAGCCAGAACTTTCAATATGAAAAATGGAAAAAGAAACTTTAATTCCCCACAATGTAAGTGCATCTCTGCAGAAATTCATTTCGTAGGTTTGTTTCTTCCATGTATTTAGACATGCAATTTTCATCACTTACCCATTTTAGCTCCCAAACATGCACTGTTCCTCTCACAAGCTTCTCAACGTTACCTGAATTTTGAGCGTTGTTAGCAGACCATTTTCAATGAGCTATGAAATCTTCCAATCTCCCCTCGTATATTGCACTGTGAAATGAGCGCAAATTATTCCGATCGATCGCACCACATTTTCTCGACCCGTGAGTTATGACCCTTCAAACCCGGCGTGGAGTGATATTTATCTCCCTGTTGCTGACGCGATTAACAGACACTTTGTTCACGATTAAACGCACAAGACGGGGAGACGGGCTACGTTTATCTCCTGGAAAACACCGAGGTTAATGGGTATATTGCTTCACTATGGCGGGGCCAAACGTGCAATTATCTGCACACAATTGCTCATGAAGCCAAGGAGCAAGATGTTAAAAATGCAACACAGAATTATTCATGGACATGAACAATGTCACCTAACAGCCTTAACTTGAAAATCGTGCTTGCTTTGTTTTTAGCTGAGTCAAAATGCAGAACGATTCATATTCCCAAAGCTGTCATATTACATGCGGTACATGTCTTCTCATAGACTGAAAGTTGGCCTCTCACAATAGTACAAGAAAGCCATTGGCCTCTCAAGGGGGAGAAGCAGAAAATGCAGCCCCCAAACAATTACCGTCAACCTCTGGAGATGCCACCCGTAAATGTGATTTCACTTGGTACGTCCCTCCCGGGACTAATTGGTGGGTGACCCTAGAGTTACCGAGAGGGAATCAACCGGAATATTCGATTCAGCAGGCCCCGGGGGGAGGGTGTCCTGTAGCCTCCCACATCCCGGATTCCATGTCATGTTGAAGTCGATGGATGAACGGATGAGGGAACCGCAAATTCCTCCTGTGGAGCCCACAGCGTGTTTATCATTCCTACGCACATTCAGAAACACACCTAATCCCCTCCTCCCACCCGTGTCCTGTTGAACTTCCCATATGGCACAGTGAACAGACCCGGAACTGAGTACCCACAGAGATCAGGGCGAGGAATACGTTTCTTGTTTTGATGACTCATACTTCATGAACAGAATCCCTGTGCCTGACTTAGGAGACAGGAAGTGGCCGCGTTTTAACAAAATATCCACACAGAATCTTCCTTAAGTCAAGGATTCTCCACTAAAGCCCCCACATGTCACCGTCAGCTTGCCTCCGTGCTCAGCCACATGCTGCCCAACGCCCCCCTCCCCACACGGCGGCTGAGTGTGCCACTTCTACACATCTTTACTCATTTTCACGCCAAGGAGGGCCAGACATGCGCGTCTCGGTAATTGCAGCAATTTCGCCGCTGCTCTGATGAGAAAAGCTGGCTGGCGTGTTGAGGTAAGCGTATGGAGTTTGCGAGCGGCATGGAGGTTTTCATGTCACTGCAGTTCCTTGACATCGATCGGAGGTGCGGCCCCTTCGACGCTACCCCGGGAGCCCGCTGTGGCCATTTCATATCGATCTGCCTTTTTTTTTTTTTTCTTTTAAACTCTTCTTCCCCTACCCCCCCCCCATTTTCCAGTCTTGTCGTGCATTTCAATGAAATGCATGAGATGAAAAAATGTTCTCTCTCTTTTCAGAAATGGCTGCCCTGCATTTCAACAGCCAGGCAAAATGAAGTCTTTCGCTCTTGCTAAATCACGACCATAGCAGGTGAGACATGCTTCTGTCGAGCCCATTTTTACCTGTATAACCAGCTATGTTGGAGTGACTACTGGGAACAAATGGGGCTATTTACCACAGAGTCAGCCATCCATCTTCCAGTCACTTATCCAGCTCAGTGTCCTGGGTGGATGAGCCTGGAGCCTATCCCAGGCAGTTTAGAACACAAGGCAGGGAAATACCCTGGATGGGGTACAAGCCCAGTGCAGGGCATACACAGAGATGGCAAGTGTCATTTAAAGATGCCAGGTCACCTGACTGCATGGCTTTGGGCTGCGCACGACACGGGGAGAACCACTGCCTTCAAACCACAAACCCTGAAGGCATACCCACCCATCACAATGGCCTCTAGTTAATAAGAAAACAAAAGTAACCGTGATACAAAAACCCATTGTATACAAAATGGTTTTGGAGACAACACTATGTTCTAGGTCTTTGTTTTTCACAAATGGGGAATTTTCATAGGAGAGAACAGGATCATGTCATCGTTTACGGACATTTACTATAACCCATAGTGGGAAGTGAAACACGGGGTGAAGACGCCACACTGAGTCCATCCCTGGACGCTGGAAAGCAGAGAGGCTTCTGGAGAGTCAGGCCACAGGCCAGGCCAGGCCAGGCAAACGTCCATTTATTTATCCTGAGATCCCTGGCCCGGTGCATGTGGCATGAGGAAGAGAACCTAGCACCACAGGCCCAAGTACAAGTCAGGAGCACTCTCACATAGATAGTAAACTGTATAAAACAAACAAACAAAAAAAAATGAATTTTGCAAGTGTAGGGAAGCTGTCACTTGACTGTGAGCTCTGGCTACATCTGAAAACCCAATTTTGACGTACATAAAATGGATGATACATGTATCTAGTTACGGTGGAAAGTCTGAAACCCCTTGCCAAACAAGTGAATAAAAATACGCATTACCTGAAATAATACCTACATCACAAAGAGAAAGAAGGACAGACAGAGAGGAAGGCGGAGGGTGGGTAAGCAGACACAGGATGGAGAGAAACAGGAAACGCCTCCTCAAGTGGGATTTGCGGCAATGCCACTCCGAGTCCCTGGCATACAGGAATAAATAATAAAAGGAGAACTCAGTTTCACCGCTCACACTCAGATTAGATGTCCCCTTTCCCGCTTCGCCTCCTTCCCTAACTCCCATTTAAATCTGGAACCAGAACAAACCTGGAGTGCGAGAGCCCGCCCCAGACCACCCGCGGCACTCTCCGGGCAAGACCGTAGAACACCAGCAGGTTTACAAGCAGGTGAGCTCGCCTCAGCACAAACCCGCCATTCAGACTTCCAGGTCATTTTTACCCACTTGAACCTGGACAGCCGTCTTATTCCTTTTCAGTCTTAAGCCAAAGAAGGAAAAACTTCCTCTTCCCTGAGAGGAAGGGCCTTTTTCATTTTTGATGCTCCACCCCACAATGGCTTAACGGAATGAGAATACAAAACAGGGAAGTCTAGTGTGAATGTCGACCTGTGGGCTCAATGAAGGAAACTAATGTCATCTGGTCTCGATGGACAGAAAATATTTTTTGTCCCAACTATTCTGATGTCAATTCATCATTCCTGGTCTTTCTAAGTTGGGATTATGCGGCTCCTTTTGTGATTCAAAAAGGTCGTTTATGTTTCAGGTGGCAGCATGGATCACAGTCGCCTCACGGTGCCTCACAACGCTCACGTCAAGCGCACCAGGGGTGTTAAGAGAAAGTTAGCACATTTTTTTGCATCCTCCTACTGTCAACAACCATACAGTGATAAACAGCACTCGTGTCGGCAACGTCACCAAGGTTCAGGGATGCATTTTTCTACATAGGCAAATTATGACTTTTTTTTTCTCCGCCTGCTAAGAACACATTTGTCGTGGAAGATGTGTCAAAAGTACAGGAACTGAAGTCTATTTGTGAGTTAAAGATTGCCAAAGAATGCTCCAGATACGCTGGGTTCGACAGCAGTGTAATTTTTGCGTTGATACATTGTCACAGGAAAGCAGTCTGTGGCATTAATGACATGTTCCTGGAAGAATTCATGCCTGGCTACCCCCACCCGCACCCCCACCCCCCATTCCCTCTTCACCTCCCATCCCAATCTCACCCAGTCCAGCGTCATGCAGTCAGCAGTATCTAATAAAAGCAGGTTCTTCTGTGCAGATTGTGAGGCTCTGCTCTTCCCGCCAGCCTGAGCTGGTTTTATAATGAGTCTCCCCCCGATCTGCATATAGAGACCCCACTCAGCTGTCTCAGCTCCCCAAGCGCAGCTAAGACGAAGCTCCTTGTTCACATTAATATGTCGATAAACTGAGCGGACAGCGACTGGATGTGGAAACCTCCACCTGCGACCCAGCGCGTTCTACGCGACTGCTTCGAGATCGAGAGAGGCGCCTATGCAACACAGCTAGGCTCCAAACTGTAAGTAAATGAGGTAGTAATTCTGCACTGGATACCATATAACTTTCATGAGAGTACAGGATTCGTCACATTCTTCTTGTCCATGCAACACCACAAGACCTCTACACCTACACCAATCATTGGACACCATCTGCCGGCCACATTCCCCAAGGCGTCTATGTGAAGGCCATGCTTTCAACGAGAGGATCCGTCGATCGGCCGTGCGACGGCACGATTAGGATTCTGATCTTAATCCACCCGTAGGAACGATTTCTGGATGCTGTTCATTGAGTGGCCTGCTGAAACTAATGATAAATTATAAACATCTGTGGCTGAAACTTTGCCTGAGTCATGACTACCCCACTGGCATCTCGCACAGCTCAGGCTTCATCGGCATGTTGAAAAAGTGCGACCACGAAGCGATAAAACTCAAAAACAACAACAACTTAAATCTCAACAAAATGGTTACAAATAAATCTCAACAAAATGAAGAACAGGAGGTTCTAGCTTGTAATTCCAGGTCACCTTCCAAAAAAAAAGAAAGGATTTGTTTCTCCAGAACCCTGTGAAGGCCATTTTTGGTGACTCATCACCTTAAGTGTCCCACCACTGGGATCTTCAGGGACTTAACATATAGCCTGCTTTGTACTTGTGAAAACTGCAACTGCCTTTCATTGACAAAACCTCTATCACCTCAGCTATCCCCTACTCCCACTAAGAAAACAATCGTGGTTTCGACCGCTCGAGGACCTTTACTGAAGATTTAGCATTATTTCAGAATCATCTTTTGGTCTTAAAGACTTCCATAAAAATAAAATCGCTGGGGACATGTAAAAGAAGGCTTTAAGATTCCTCTGAGCTAGAGGAGGAACCTTCTGGAAGAATAAGGGGATTTTACTGCATACTTAAGCAAAACCAAGCCATGGCCGGTGTTGACAACTGTAATTCCTGCAAACCAAATGTGCCGCATGATATCTCCAAGGCAAATCCTGCACTCGCTGCAAGTCCCTAGCAGAAACTGGGAAGTTTAATCATTTTAGCCACTTGGACTCAAGTGGACAAGTAGGATGAAAGGTTACAGACACTAATCTTCTTTATGAGATGTAAGAGATTGTACCACGCGTTCTAAGACTGAAGTCACGGGGCGTATAAAAATAGCCCTAAAAGGACGTCACTGACACCAAACCAGCTAAAGAGTCGAAATTCTTGTGGAATCAGAAAAACATGGAGTGGTCTTTCTGCTGTAGAGTCAGTGTTCGTGTGAGCATTTTGAGCCGGACGGGTCGTCTCCCTGCCTCAGGGAATGCACTGATACAGCCACTCCTCAAATCTAGCTGGGGACACTGTGGGGCATGAAAAATGCAAAAAATAAGCTTGAGGTTGTATGCCGGAGAGGGGAAAGATGGTCAGCTAGCATGTAAGACAAAGACGTCGGGGGTGGATGCCTGGGGGTTGGGGTGGAGGCAGGTGATGCGCCCCTTCGTTCACTTCTCCTGTGACTGAGTACCACCCACAAAAGACTGGGATCTGACTCTCTGAGTTCCAGAACACAGCCTCAGACTCTGACGACCTGTACTGTAGTGAAGCCTCACCCAAAACTCTGTCACTTCGATTTCTAGTGTTCCCCCATCGCCATCACGTCAAGCCCATCTCAACATCCCCCCCATCCCTGCATCAAGTGGTGCTGTGTACCATCCCGCTCTTTCACCCATCATTCTAGATGGGGTAAGACTGTGCATCAGGATCCTGCTCCCCAAATGGAACACGTAAAAAATCGCAGCAATTATAAAAAGATGAAAATGGTATTTATAATAAAATGTAAATTAGACAGGTTGCACACTGCTGTCCCAAAACACAAGCACAACCTTAAAACACCATCGCCTAACTGCATCGAGCGACAGTTACTAAGCAATTTGGGTCCTCCGGTGCATTTTAAATCAAAATGCTATTTGGGACACGCAGACAAAACAGAACACTCTTCCTCGGTGAAAAGGCGCTCACTGCCCAACATCCAATAAGACCAATGAAATAAATGTAACACATCAGTTCAGACCAGCTTAGCACACACCCAGAATCGCAATGCTTAATTCAATCAGAGATAATTGCATCGGATTGTTCTTTTTCTAATTTGCAGGCACTCTAATTCCATTACCATCGACCAGCTTAGCTTGGGGAGGGTGAAAGAGGGGAAAAAATAATCATTTGGATGTCTGCCTCATGGTCTTGCCTTCTAGAGTCTTTGAATGGTTTACATAAAATGACCCCAAGTGGATTAAACGTCCTCCTTGATATGCTTTGGAGATGCTGTATGGGTCTAAGAGGATGGCAATTTCTACCCAAACCCTGCACCAAGTCCCCCTCCATCCTCGCCTGCCCTGCTCTGATGCTCATGCCCCATCCCTAAACAGGAAGAGGGCCGAATCTGCGTACTAACAGCATGATCCTGTCGAGTGAAAAGAAATACCACTGCACAAACTACTGCCAATTTTACAGCAACTCTGCAACAAAAGTGACAAAAGTTAGCCAGGACAATTCAAGTCTGACAGTGATGTCATGAATAAAACGAGCCTGGTTTTTGCCAAACAAGTCCAAGCCTGTAATTGGCTAGATAAACGCACAATTCCCTTAAAAAAAAAAAAAAAACTCTTGTCATGGGAATTATTTCCCACATTGCATTATGAGGCTGTACAGCAATTTTGGCTAATTAAAGTTATTTATAAAACAAAACAACATTCAGGAAATGTTTTGGCTGGATGTACTCATCCAATGATTGCATCTGGGCAATAAATGGAAATGTAAGCACAATATTTGCATATTTGTTTGCATATGAACCAAAAAAAAAAGAATTCTCAGTAGCGGTGGGCTGAAGAATCCTACGTGATAGAGTTTAATGCATGAGGACCGCCCCCCCAACCACACACGAACTCTCTTACCATTGCAACTTCAGAAATGCACAGCAGGTTCTACTTCTCTATGATGGGCACGGCAAACACCCCCCTCCCCCTTTTAATACAGTAATCATATGGTAAGCACCGTTTTGCCATTTCTTGAAATGCCATCATTCCCAAGATGTCATCTGTGGCCTCACATCTACGTAAAGGGCAGCTCACGAGTTCTTCCCTATGTAAAATTTTTGTACGACTATTTAAAAAGAGACACTCAAACATGTGACACACGGCAATTTGAATGAATAATTTGCATTTTAAAGAATAAATACCATGACAGTATATTTCTGCATGTTTATGGGCATAAAGGCAATCAGAATGCAAGGCATTTACACAAAGCTCGGGTACATTCCTCTCACTGACTCTAAAACCTCAAACACATCCAGTTTCGTTTGGACATGTTAACGGGCCCTTCTTGATTGCTCATTTTGTCATCTCTACATAGGCCTAATCCTCATTAATATTTGCTCTCTGTGGTCAGCTGTCACAAGCTAACCTCAAATCTCTACTACAGAAACACGTCAGACTACAGTATATCTTCCAACCCCAAGTCATCGGCTCATTCTCAAAGCATTAAAATGAACAAAGTCGTATTGAACCCGCTTCTTTCCTGTTCTCGGTACATCGACCACCTCGAAACAAGCCCAAGAATGGAGGCCCAAGACGAAAAAACCTGCAGCATTCTAGGAGGGGTCTGGAGGCTCAGGGACATTTTAAAGGCCTACGGGTCATTCAGGACGCAGATTCGGCAAACAGGAGCCAGCTGCAGCCACAGTGTTATTAACGAGGGGACCACCCATTGGCCTTCAGCCTTCCCACCATTAAATCTGGTGAAAGGTATTCTTCCAAGCTGAAGCAGCAGCAAACAAAAGAGGAAACGTTCTCTCTTAAATAGGCAAATAAATAAACAAACAGCACATTTTAATGAATTGTTTGCGCCAAAGCAGTGATGGCTTATACATATGGCCCATGGTAAAGATGCCCAGGCGGCAAAGGAATAGCTTACTAGTTGAGAATTCCCAATTCCCACTGGTGTTAAGTGTCGCTTATGCCGTGGGCCAAGAAGGTATATCTGAGCACTACATTTAACAAGTGATATTATCCATTCATTTCTCAATCTTGTAGCCACTTTTCCTGGTCAGGATCACGGGAATATGATATTATCTCTACCTAAACAGCTTCGGAACAACCCAACAATAATAAAGTGACATCATTATCTGTAAATGCTAATGCACATAAACAGGGTGCAAATATAATCATGATACAGACTTAAAGATTTTGCTACATCCAGTCTGCACAACCTCATTTCTGCATGGCTTCCGGCACCCTGAGTAATAAACACAACATGCATTTGCTAAACACACACACACACACACACACTGCCATCACATGGACTTTCCTCAGTTAGCAAGACAGCTGAACATTAAACCTAGACACCCAGACATCACA
>JAACJT020000052.1:15497105-15508624 GCA_009936485.2 Gymnarchus niloticus | reverse complement strand
ACACACACTGCCATCACATGGACTTTCCTCAGTTAGCAAGACAGCTGAACATTAAACCTAGACACCCAGACATCACAATAAACAAAACACAGATACATAACTATGCAAAAAACTCCATTACCCTTGAATCCACAAAAGACAAACATTTGCTGTTGACTAAGTCTGGAAAAAGCAAAAGTTACTGAACCAATTAACCCCAAATAAGAAATGGTCGCTAAAAAAAGTCAGAACTCTATTCAACTCCACCGACTCTTAATTAAATGTGGAAACATCTTTCAAATTGTTGACACACCGAGAGTCACGTCCGTTTGTTTTCCAAGGATCCACCCAGAGCCGGTCTGTTTACATTTTTAATTGAATTCTGTAGCGTAAAATTACGCAAAACAGGCCTGGGAAACGAGTTCGCATGATAAGCTGAGAGCCTGAGCTAGTGAGAGCAGCACGTCAGAGATACGAAGGCTGGAGAAGAGACGCTTCAACGCCTCATTCGTTGAACTCATTTCCTCCCGCTGTACAGCAGTCAAAATAAGAGGGCGTCAAAAAACAATGAGGTGACAAAAGAAAACTTGCCTTTGAACTTGAAAATGGGTTGTGAGTCGCAAATGACCGCAGGACGGGGGGGATACAGGGTGGGGGTGTGTGTACGCAAATGGAAGGGGAGCAGTTTAAGATCTGAATGTAGGTCAGAGAGATAAATATTCCCAGTGCCGTTCGTTCTTGTGCTGTTCAAAACATTAGCATAGCTAGTGAGTTCCTTCATGCGCCGCAGACACAAAACTCAAATTCTTCACACAGAACTCCCACAGGCAGGGGTAAAGAGACAGCCTTGGAATGTCAACTTTGGCAGGCGCTGGCTAATAAGGAACCAATCGCAGCTCTGCAGTGCTGGGGTTTTGTGGGGTTATGGGGTTACCTGGGCAGCTGGAGGAACAATGACCACTGGCCAGCAGAAAGTTTCAAGATGACCCCGAACTCCAGATGCCAGCTTGTGTGTTCTTGGAATATCTACCCGCATCTCCTCTGGGCGGTGCAGCTCCCTCCCTCTAAACTGCATCATGTGGTTCAGACGGATCGGTGTCTTTAATTTGTCCTCTGTGTGTGTGTGTGTGTGTGTGTGTGTGTTTTCAATCTGATGGACTAACATCACCTCCAGACTGTACCCTGCTCAGTGCTTCCTGAATCAGGCTCCAAGCTCACCACAAACCTGCACTGGATACTTGGCTACGATGAGACAAATGAACTACCTCTACAAAGCTACACCCACACCGGCACCACCAATATACTCTCTCCACAGCACCTTCTTCGGTCGTTCAGACGAAACACCTGATCTCAAAGACTAAATCCTATACACAGGGAGTACAAAACAGGTGATTTACTATATTTGGACTGATACACACTTCAAGAACAATTTTCTCTATTTCTATATTTATCACACATAGGCTCTGCTTATTCTGAATAAGTTAACATAAGGCTGTGCCTGTGTCATTTATTCATACCTCAAACTGGTATCATCTGTAAAAAAAAAAAAAATTCACAACTGCACGTGCACGTTATCGTATTGTTGACTACCTCTCACTAAGGAGGTCATTTATCAACCAGGTATCGTCAGCCTTATAAATAGCACTGTAATTTATGACCAGTGGTGACTGATTCCCAACTAGGCATTTTGGCTCATCGACCGATTTTCGCAATTGAATAGAATTGTGCAAGATAACAAAAAAAAAGCCCGAGTGTGATGAATAGCTAACGAGTAACTACGGCAGTAAACAAGTCAAGGAATTTTGATTCAAGAGGCGGTCAATCTGCCAACCCCAACAAATCACAGCAAAGTGATTAGAGACACCAGTTCTCATTGGACAAGGGAGCAAAAACAGTCATACAAGAAGCCACTCGGCTAAGGGAAAGCACAATCGTATCTGTGTGCCTCAAATTAAACAGAACACGCTGGTCCTTCGCATGCTGTGGGTATTATGGCACGCCTGCAACTCGTAACTCAGAAGGGGAGTTCACCATTGAGGAATCAAACTTTCGAAAGCTGCTGACTGGCATTTACACACACACACACACACACACACACACACAGACACACACACAGGCTGTCACAATGACAAACGTCCAACGTATGCAAGCACGCAAGCAACACTCTAGCATCTGGAGGCTAATGGCGTACGAAATGTTACAAAAATGTCACCAAATGAAGTAGATCTCTGTTGCTTTTGTGCACAAGTTGTCACTGCCATGTCTGAAAATGTCATCCGGGTTCTCTAGAAAACCACTGAGTTGCCAAAACTGGGCTGCTCTCGTTTTCCCATGTACAGAAAGAAATGTACAATTATTTCATACATTAAAAGATGTTGACTATTTTCCTAATCATCCACAGTGGTAGAAAGGCTGGATAAGTAACTGTCCCTGTTATTTTGAACTGAAACGTCATCTGACCTTTATTAAAATACTGATTAAACATACGACACATCAAACCATGGCTTCTCAAGTCTCTATTGAACATGTTGACCTTAAATTCAATGCCTTCAAAGACAATTTGTAGCCTAAACCCCTAGGATGCTCAGCTCTGGAACAGAGGTCATTTGAGTCAGATGCTCCAGTCAACAGCAAAGAATTGTGGCCAGCACTGCAGTCTGCCTTTAACAAAAAAGGTTGGTTGAAATGAAGCCTTGTTCAGCTACACATCAAGAGTGGTTTCCTGACCTGACATGTTATAAAGCTATCTTTAAAGATTAACACAAATCACTCCAGGAACAAGGTGTACAGTACTCTGAGAGACCATATTAAATCTAAAAATGACACCTATGGACCACGAGACTCCACCGCGCTGGCTGTTGTCAGTATCTCATAAGAAAAAGACTCATACCGTAAATGGCACGATACTGAGGAGACTACCACTGCTCGTGGAAAACAACACAGCTGTCCTCTCAAATTTCCCAAAGGACAAGCCAGAAAGCTAAAATATTCAAAGAGGAGGCAAATGTGGAACGCCTCAGAACAAACAAGTAACATTACAATCAGGAATGACTAAACAGCTCTTCCCATCAAAGGAACAACGTCCTGACTTATGTATCACGACAAGAGAAGTATCCCGGCTTGGGGCTGCTTTGGGACCTTGGAACCCAGGAAACACAAAAATTGTCCAGGGGAACAAGAGCTAGCAGATCATTCCAGTATATTCTACAGGAAAACAGCTAAAGCAGACTAAATCCACAAGTTCATACAGTTTCTCTAATTTAATAGTTACCATCTTAAATGAAGTGTTTACTACAAAACATGGAAAAAGTATTTCTTTAGATCTGCTACAGTTTCGATTACTACAATGTGGTAATTAAAATTTTGGTGTTGATTAAGATATTAAATTTTAGGTCAAACTTTGCAAATTGTGGTACTTCAAACACACACACACACACACACACACACACACACACACACACACACACACACACACACAAGCGTGTATGCATGCATGAAGAAGGATTTCTGAATGTGGATGTTATGACACTCAAACGTGCATGCACACTGAAAAGACAGCCTGAGTACTGAGTATGTATTTTATGGGGTTAGTGTCCTTGTTGACAAGTACTCATCTATAAGGGCCGGTGAGCAACCAACCTCTGTGCCTCATTAAATTATTACAAAAACCTTTAATACGCTGATGGAAATAACAGACTTCTGATGTCAACACAAGCATTCCATGCAATTTCAGTAAAAGCACTTAAACTTCCTTCATTCCCTAGTCTTGTTTTGTTAATGGCTGAGATTTCTGGAAATTCTGAGCTACAAAAAGCACATTTTTAATCCCCTTACAACACAGCCCACTGTGACAGAAAAATAAAACATTTAAAAAAAAATAAATCACAATATCCTGAGCAAAACCAACTAGCATGCCAAGACCATAAGACAAGGGCACAGCTGACATGTATCAAGCCGTTTTGCCTCAGCTCCATCTGGTCAAACTCGCTATTCCCAGCTTAATTCAACTTCCCATTGGCAGCTGAGAATTAAAGAAAAATCAAACAGTGAGCATTCGGTCTAATCGCGTACACAGGCGATGTTGAGCATGGAGCCTTTGACAGCCCTGACCTTCTGCAGGAGAACCACCGAAGGACAGATAAACAGTGTGGTTTAAATGAAGAAAAAAAGAAATTAAAAAACAGGATTACCTACCTTTGACACAGACGATGGATTTCTTGTCTCTGCCTACATCCACGTTTTAAAAACACATTCAGAAGAATCGGGCTGTGCTATTTTTCTACAGTGACTACTGGCCTCTAGTATAACCTTGGTACGATGAAGACCAATAACAATTAAAAATATACAGTATATACTTTTGTATTACACCTAATGAATCAGGTGTGAAGAATTGTGTGAGAGAAGGAGGTTATCAAATTACTGCCATATTCCCGGTACCTTACCTAGTCCGGCCTTGTACAGAACAAATCAATGGAAATCTTACAGTATTAAATGAATGTGGGGAAAAAGGAATATAGAGCAAACTGTACTAAGTGTGTTGTGAGTCGTTCTTACCTGATAACTAGATGTAAAAATGATTTAAAACACCAAAGCGCCCTAGACCAACTATCAATACAGTTCCACTATTTGAAGAGGAGAGTTGCTCATAGCCTTTGCAGAATTTAATGATGCAGTTTATTGCAGATGAAAATGGAACACTTGAATTTCCGAAAAAGGCCTCACCTTCACTAGCTGTCCTCCCCCCCCCCCCTCCAATTTTCATAACAGTTGATATCATTCGAGCATTTGATGTTTCCAGGGCATGAAGTGAAAATGTAATATAAATATCCAGAAATTACCCAAGCAATAAAATATTATGAGCGTGTCATTCAAGTTTTCCAGTGAATATTCCAGAAAATGGAAGACAGAGCCAACAGCACACCCCCCATGCAAAAACCCACTTGCTACCATATTTGTTTACTGCACCCAAAAATAGAAGCTGAAGTAGTCACAAAGCCCACCCCTCCACTGTCTGACATCCTTTCACAGACAGCCACTCGATGCCCCACCCCCCCATTATCCCATTCACCAGGGAGATGAGATGAATGCCAGGGTTCAGACCCCACTCCTTACCTACCTGCGGTGCGGAGCCGGCCCGACGCAGGACGAAAGCTGGCGTCCCTTATGACGGGCGTTGCGCAAAAGTGCAAAAGAAACGCCGTTACCGGTTCCTCGGCTGCCCTGGGGAGCGCGAGCCCCGTGGCCCGTTTCGGTAATGAAGTCATGCATCAAGCAGAATGAGACAATCAGGGAACAGAAAGCAGAACCTACCTTTGGCATCCGCGGAGACAACATTCAACACACGGAGCATGTGTGGAGGCTTTATATAGACAAACACATCTATATGCAGCAACATACACAAAAGGCCCACGCACAAAATAAGCAAAATAGCATATTTAGGTAAATAAAACTCTGAGTACCTTTACTTTTACCTATGAAATTGATGGAATGGTTCCATAAAAGGAAGCATTTTCCGTAAAGGAGGGGGAGAAAAGAATTAAAAAAAGGAGAGAGAGACGACAGTAAGAGTTATGGTCATGACAAAAGGCAGAAAACATAAAAGAATGGCATGATGGGTAAAGAGGTCAGGGGTGAGGAGAACACCAGACGGCGTTGAGAGAGCAAGCCAGCCGAGGTCGGCACACGCAGCAGCGAGGAAGTGCCCACGCAGCTGCAGGCTAGGAGGCATGCTGGGCTCAAATGAGTCGGGGACCAAACAATTAGCACAGCGATGGGGGGGGGCGACATCTCACCAGAGCATGACTTGAACATCTCCGAAATCTCCAGCATTCCAACGACCAAAAACAGAAAGCACGGCAATGTATTGTCCCCCCTCCTCTTCCAGAACAAATCATGCGCTAATCAACACTCGTTACACAAAACACCCAATTATCTGAACAGAGAGGCGATTGTTTTTCATTCACGTACACGTCTGCCAGGCAAATGAAGAAACAAACACCTAGGAACCACGTATTTACAAGGATGCACTTAGAGACAAACAATCACAGGAAAATGGGAAGACGACAAACCATCAGCACACAAGTGAGAACATCAAATGGAAAGTGTGAACGCCAGTAAAAAAAAAAGGGCACGTACAGGAAGCAAGAAAAGAAGCCATGGCTGACACCACACAGCCAGTGAGAGTCGGCCCCGTTCGGCAAGCGCCAGGCTAAAACTCCAGCTGTGGGAGAATGGTAGAAGCGGGGGGGGAGGGAGGCGGGGTGCGGAGGAAGAAAGTGGAAAAGGAACAGGACCCATACCTTGGTCGCCCATCATCAGGTGCGCAAGACCTTAAAGGAAAACAAGAGCACAGTCAGCAGAGAACAAGGGATTATGGGAAGGTTCCATTAGACTGAGAGACAGGCATCCCTTTCATTGTAGATGCTTGTCAGACGGGGGGGGCGGGGGGTAGAGGGGCAGAGAGAAAAGAGGAGCACAGACGGAAAAGGAAGGGGGAAAAAAAAAAGCATTCGGCCAACCGTGCGGTTGCAATGCTTCATCACTCAGACTTACATTAAGAGATTAATTACCAGAGTAGTTTATCTTGGATTATCCAAGAAAGGAAAGTGCACCTGAAAGGCCAGGTCTCCCCAATGGTCCTTCCCGTCCTACCCAGCAGCACCACACCACATGGTCCAACACCACATTCAAGCCATCAAAGAATAAGTACGTTTACTTCATTATTCGCCTCTGGCCAATTCGAATAAATAAGTAAATGTCTGTGTAGGCACGCATCACATTGAGGAAAGAAGTCGATGGCCAAGGTCTGCTCATTTTCCCCTCTTGGAATCACAAATTTAAATTAGCATGTTTACATCACAATACAGTAACCCTTCAGCCATAGCTCCTCTTGGAAGAGCAGATGGTATTCAGATCGATCCCAGAAACGTCAGAGCTAGCAGCTGAGAGTCGGCACATCCGTAGCTCAACGTTAATGCTTTCTTTTGCAGCAAGCATCAGCCTTTTCTTTCCTCACGCCACACAGCTTTGACGGGGCACAACTCACAACAGAACTGAAACGGCTACACTCTATAAAAGAAAAGGGAAGGAGAGAGTGTTTACCCCCTCCCCCCAAAGTGGGTACTTAACTGGTAGGAAATACTACATTTTCTGTGCTGGCAGGGGAGCCGAGATGTAGTTTGTCAACAGTACTTACCCACTTCAAGAGCGAACATGCGGCAGTTGTGAGTGACATAATTATCCTGTCTACAAAGCTACATGGCCCGAGCCTTCATTTACATACATTAATGTCCCAGGCAACTCCAGCAGCCTGCATGTTGGGTGTAGCTCCCCACCCCACCCAAATAATAGAAATCAAGGCAGAGCTCTCAATAAAACAAAAATAGATATGACTTTATTGCAGTGTAAACCAGTACGGCAGAAACAACCACAGCAGTAACATAAAGCATACTTACCATTGTATTGCGTGAGTGTGTGTGTGTGTGTGTGTGTGGGGGGGGGGGGAGATCAGGTTAACACCTAACAGATAAAATTAAGCAAAAATGTCCACTTTACAGTATATGCTGAAAAGCATACAGGCCTTAAACAATAAGCAGAGGAAGGAAGAGGGAAAACAGGAAAAAAAAAATAAGCATGGAAGAGGCAAACAAGCGAAACGGAGAGTACCCACCTTTCACAAAGCCGTCTTCGGTACGCACGGCCCGGCAGAAAGAGAGAGAGGAAGACATTCATTAAGCGGCATGCAGACCCAGTCTGGCCATTGCATGTTGGTGGCATGCAAGGCATCAAACATGACATGCAAGTGTCCCATAGCCTCCCCAGCAGAGGTTTGGAGGGGCTTTAAAAAAAAAAAAAAAACCACCTGGCATTGAGAAGCACTAGGAAATCCTACTGTTCAAGTGGGCTAATCGTGTTGTTTTAAGTTTGCTAATTATTACTTCAGTCCCGTGCTTCGTGTATCAAAGGTGATGGCATGGAGGACGACGTCCGTATGCACTGGGACCGCTTTGACACTCTGGGATGGTCACTCTTTTCATCCATTAATTTAGAAAAGGAAAAACGCTGGCCTGCCTCATTTTAAGGGAAATTGAGAGACCGCTGCCTTACAGGTTGCTCCGTGAGTGGAGATGGACAAGCGGCTTCCACAGAGCTCCCGGCAACCGCCGTACAAAAAGGCATCGGACGTCAAAGACCGTGTGAATGTAACACGCAGCAGAACCTGCAGATTTGTTGCTGCTGACGTCACCGACATTTGGTTGCACTTTGAGGAACCGCAGCAAGCGTTTGACGCTGAGGCTGACTGACAGACGTGTTATTATGTTATTAGTCAATGTCACACGCAGCCTGGTGCCTTTAGCCAACCCGCTTTGGAAATTAAATACATATTTGTCCTTACAGATTACAGCTCTAAACAGCAGGACGAATTGGCAGGAAAGCCATTTTAGACTGATTTTATGCTTCGAAACATTAAAAGTGGATTGCGTAAAAAACAAGTCTCCAAGCAGGATTTGTGGTGAAGAGAGAAGCGTGGACGGTGTTGATGGTGGAGGTGGTGGTGGGAGGGGCAACAAGCAAGCCAGCGGGGGCCTCTGGGCCTACCATGGCGCCTGCGTTCCTCTGTCAAGACAAACCGCGTCCAGCAGTCTAACCTGCGGTGCTAATCACCTGATATTAATGTAAACGGGGCTAGCTGAAGAGGGGGGGAGTGGAGGCTTCAGGCTGCAGCCAAGTCACGGTGTCTCTGGGAGCGTGCACCGCGTGGTCGGTCTACCTTATGAGTGGAGGGACCCCGAGAGTAGTCCTTAAATCAGCATTAGGAATAAACTGTGCATCAACATGAGAAATGAGGTGTATGGATCAAACAGGAGGAGGGGATTTCACACACACAAACAGATGCAGTATGAACCTTCTAAAAAAGAACAACAGTCAGTAAACAGATATAAACATTTTTTATGTCAAGACAGCAACTCCAGTAAAGTTTTCATTACCTTTTTAATAGGTACATTGAGAAAAAGAATATTTTTAAGATCAATAAGAGACAGTATTTATGTAATGTACAGTATTTATGACAAATGCAACATTTTTAAGAGGTAAGGAAGATGGTATTTAGTGTCTTTATAGAATACTTTGGCAATTAGTGTTTAGTGTGGTGTGTTTTAAAAACACTAGCAAGTACTATGTTTATTTTTAGGTGGTTTAATGTTAATTCCAATTAAAATAAGTTTTATTTTTTGGTTTGTTCATGAATATATTGCAGGTTCATATATAACATTTTCAACACAATTAGCTTTTTTGAAAAATGTAGTTTTTGACCAAACCTTAAAAAAACATCTGAATTGAAAATCGTTTGATCTCACCGAGATGTCATCCGGATCCTGGGCAATGATAGAAACCTCCCCCTCCAAACCCCGCTGCCCCCCTCCTCCACCCTCTGACAGCGAGGGAAAGGAGGCCAGACAGTTTTTAAAAAAAAAAAAAAAAAAGAAAGGGGGGGGTTTCCTACCTCTCGTAGGGATTGTGTCTGGACCGATTCGTGCGGATTAATGACCGAAGACTTACCAGCGCCACCTGTTTCACTGTCAAACTCGATACCATGCACCAAGACCAAACTGTGACAGCAACATTTTGTGAACAAAATTATGCTTAAGAAAATAATAAATTAAATTGATGCATCAAAAAGATAAATACCCAGTTTTACTGCCTTTTTTAACAGTATTCTCAAGGATGGATACTTGGTTATCGATCTACATGAAGTGTGATGCTTATGCAGGAAATCAATCACTTTGTTCACAAAAGGGTGACAATGGAGATCAAAGTGGTTAATCCAGGCTGTGGTCAGTGGAAAAGTGTATGAGCATCCCAAACAAGAAGGAAGCACCCACAGCTGTCTCTTAGCTGTCGGCCCGCGTTTGGAAATGACGGTAACCCAACAGGGAGGGAGACTCTATTCCGCATTCTGGATAATAAACAATCCTTAAATCAATCCACTCCGTAAATATGTCAAATAAACAAACCCGCACCATAAATTCCTAAACTGCATAATTCCACAACGCAAACTACATGACACAATTTCACAGTGCAAAGACTTGGGTCATCATTTTAAAAAATGTGTGTGTAAAATGAATGCGAACAACGTCACCTGCTGTGGAAACCACACCGCATGCTCTCGTAAACTGGACGCGGGAATGTTTATTCTAATAATTTCCAAATGCCAGCATTTGGCTTATTTTTCCATCTGATTTTAACTAAATAACCAAGCTATTTGGGCAACTTTAACCCTCTTGTAATGACAGTCGAACCATTTCCAAAATTAGCTTAAACAGCAGCTACACTGAAATATCGAAACCAAACATGAAGACTTCAGTTTGATAGAATAATGTACCAATAAACTTCTTAAAGAAAGAAAAAGAAAAAACAACCTTCCCAAGAACCATCCATTGAAAGATAAAAATCAATAAAATTAGGAGCATTATCTCCTGCTATAATGTAATCACCTGGACAACACAGACACTACATTGATATTTACTGCTGGTGTTTATTTGCTGATCCACCACTGGACAGGACTAACAGCACTGCATTATGGGTATAGGCCATAAGTTGACTGCAGAACTGCGCATGCAACTGGAGAAAATTCCTTGTGAAATGTGGTGGGGCAAATAAATGACAAATCAGGATTCTGAGAACATCCACAGGTCAGCTGCGATGGCACTTTCGTTCATAAACGCAACCAATACTATTCCCACCTCACCATACGTGGTTTGTATCATATACACACAGGGAGTATCAACGCACTTTCACCATGGCGAGTCTTCAGCTGTTTCCAACTAAAAAGCACTTCCCATGCACTCAAAAGTCTCTCAAAACTCCATACGCTATATACTACAGAGACTAAACGGAACGGGCTGAATTTACATAATAACCATGGTATTAAACAAAGCTCACCGAAGGGCAGTTAAACCCATAAGCTCATGCCAAGTTGTGCCGGAATGTCACAAGTCGCCGGCAGAGGGGGAGGTGATGGGACACACCGTAGGCTGTGGAGGCACTCAGCTGGCTAACCAACACTCAGCTTCACCGTTACATAGAGCGTCAATAACAGCACACCAGCTCAGGGCTGGTAACTATGATGACTTGACATGACATCCATACTAAAAGAGGAGGAGCTAGAATCAGACTACCTCTGTCACCTCTGCTAGCCAAGCTCCCGTTTATATTATAAGGGCTTTCAGAGAAGCGTTTTACCTCTGCGGTTACTCTGACCACACAGACCTGCCGGTGCCAGCCGGCTGCTGGACATGGGTGACCGTTAGATTTCATGGCGCTAGTTTTTTCCAATTCAATTCAATTTTATTTATATAGCGCTTTTAACACGAAGCACAGTCACAAAGCGCTTTACATAGTCCCCGGCCCACAGTCCCCAGAGAGTAAGCCAAAGGTGACAGTGGTAAGGAAAAACTCCATCGGGAGGAAGAAACCTTGGGAGGAGCCAGACTCAAAGGGGAAGCCTGTCCTCCTCAGGCTAGCACCGGGCAGGACAAATT
>JAACJT020000052.1:15483207-15495522 GCA_009936485.2 Gymnarchus niloticus | reverse complement strand
CGGTCACAAAGCGCTTTACATAGTCCCCGGCCCACAGTCCCCAGAGAGTAAGCCAAAGGCGACAGTGGCAAGGAAAACCTTGGGAGGAGCCAGACTCAGTTAAACTCAGACTAGTTAAAGTTCGTCCTTCCACCGCACACTTTTTTATCGAATCTCACCGATATCGACAGCATGCAGCGTTCGCTGGCTATCAAATGTCTTTTAATGTCGGCATGGAAGCCAGGAACTGCGAGCTTGCGAATCTGGAAGGGGAATGGCAGGTGAGAGTTTGATGCTACAGCTGGCTAGTTACTGTGGGCAGACAGCAGCCCTCTGCACATCCATGCAGAATACAGGAAGAAGACACCAATCGCTCAGTGTTACTGCTGAAAAACACCACCCACCCGTTCTCTCGCAGCAGTATCTCTTGGAAATTCCAAGCTTAAATACCAGAGTACATTCGATTGAATAAGCAACATCGAAAGGACGCCAATGTATTCAAAGGAGCCGTGTTTGCAGTCACATCATAACTCACTGGGCAGAGCAGATACTATGCCGACATTTTTAAGATCACTTCAAAATGGCTGCCTGATCTGACATTAAAACTGCACATGACCTCATGCCTCAGGACCCTGATGGGACAGCCAGACAAAACACTGGCAGATAACAATTTTATACCCCTGCAGACACACTCACCACACTCAGGGGGCACCAGAGAAGCTCCCTGAACTAGGGGCCAAATCCTATTCGTTTCAGCAATACCTGTGTGGGATGCTCACTCATCAGGATGAGAAAGCTTTTCAAACACAGCTGGATAAACGCTGGCTGCAGGCCACAGCATGCCAAAATGGAACCCCCAAGCAAAGGGGTGGGTGGCATTTTCCAGTATGTTTAGGACCACTCGTTGGACAACAACGCATGGGCTGAACTATTTAAAAATCTCAGTTCAAACACCACTACAGGCTATGTTCCCATGCTGCTGTTGGAAATAAAGACATAAAATTAATGCCACTCTAACTGGTTAAATGAACTTCACCATTAACTGCTTAGCTAATCAGCTCCGCCAATAAGGTTATTCAAACTTGTACTCACAGTGTTCCAATTAACACAATTTTCAGTAATTAATAGGCTTTATATGCATCGAGCCATAAAGCAGTGAAATAACTGAGAACTTGAGAGATGGATGCCGATCCAGCAAGGTGCGAAGAAAGAGATCAGGTCCCGAGGAGGCGGCCGTCATAGAAGGTTCCGGCAAGGGCGTTACAGTTCACAGTTGCACGCGCAAACCTGCCTGCTCAGAGTCTCTCGGCTCCCAAACGTTCGGAAGCCACTCCTGCACAAAGGTGAAGGAGACCACCTACAATCAGCATAATCACATTTGACAGTGGTGATAACCAAACCAAGGCTTTCAGAGTGCAACTGGGTAACCTGGCATAAACCTCAACTTGAGCACAGTGTAGAAAACTACGCCCGCATCAGGCGTGTTAGCAAAGACGGGACTGGACGAGATTCTGGCTATATGGACAAACTCTCCCACAGTGTGGGTGTGGACACTGTTTGTCGATTTAGGAAACCCTGTGGGGCATAGTTTATAACTTCCTGTTCCAGCAGTCACCATAGCAGAATGACCACAGATGTCAACTGGCGATCACACTCACAATACCTTTGGAATTTAAAATTAGGTCACATCCAAATATTCAGTTAGGTGGGAGAACCCAAGGCATTCGTGGGTATCAAAAGTCATATAAAGCCATGAAGAGTCTTGGGCTTATAGTCCAATGAAGGCCTTACACTCGACTGTTACAGAGGTACCTCATTAAGGAGGCCATGAACTGGGAATGGCGGTCTAAAGCTACGAGCCACTGACCAGGGCCACAAAGCCTTTGTTAAACACACTGACTTTTTAAGATTTCATTGGTTCATTGGGAGAGTTAAATACTTCCCTATAATTACATCCATCCATCCATCCATCCATCCATCCATCTTCCAAACTGCTTAATCCTATTCAGGGTTATGGGGGGGGGGGTAGGGGGGGCTGGAGCCGATCCCAGACAGCCTTAGGGGTACAGAGTGGGGGACACCCTGGATGGGGTGCCAACCCATTGGAGGGCACAATCAAACACACGCTCATGATTTAGTCAAGCAAAACAGCCTACAGTGCATGTCTTTGGACTGTTGGAGGAAAGCATGGAGAGAACATGCAAACTCCACACACACAGAGTGGGGGCAGGAATCGAACCCCCAACCCTGAAGTGTGAGGTAACAGTGCTAACCACTGAGCCCCCCCCATAAATATATTTCATACCTAATTTGTACTTATGTGCTTCAGCTGACAGCAGACTCCTTCAGCTAAACCCACTCACATAGCTTACAATTTCACTGTTACTGTAATTTTTTTTTTTTTACTAAAATAGTTAAGTTCATCTCCCCGCGGCGAAAAATCAGGGGCTTGAACCTGGAACCACTCGGTAACAAGCCCAGCAATCTGGCCACTCTGCTAAAATACCAGTGCTTTCTTCAATTGCACAATAAGCTTTTATCAAACTCTCAGCAGTCAGCCACACAAACTCATTCACAGAGCAGTTTAGGATAAGTGCCATTCTGGATGTGAACAGGCAGCCGTACACCCATATCTTATGGTTAACCACTATGTCACCTGACCCCAACTCATTCCTCATGCGGTGTCTCTCAGCCCTGTAGTGGAATCAGTAATGGAAAACCAGAGGAAGAACAGACAAATATATACCAGAAGGTCAACTCTACAATTCAAAGAGCAGATCAATCCCTTGACTGAATGACTATTTTGTCAGAATCGAGGAGGATGAAGGGGAAGTGGGTCCTACTCTAAATCTTCCTTCATTCCCTACACCATTTCTTTATCCATATTCCTGCTACACACCCACCCATTTAGCCATCCCACCCCCCCAAAACCTACAGAAAGGCAGCATGTGAGTGACCGGATGCTCTCGACAAGAGAGAGTCAATATCATCTGCAAAGGGCTGGTGTAGGATTTCACTTCTGATTGTTTCAGCCTGTCATCTCTGCGGTATCTGTATAACGTCCCCATTCTCCCCACATTCAACTCGTTTCCTTCATATGAATGAACACAGAACCAGCAAGAACACAGTAATTCCATCCTAACAGACTCCAAGGCCTTCGAAAACTCGACCTTCAGACTCCACGGAACATAAAGGTTCCAGGTTTCTCTCCATTCCAAATAACCCAATTCAGTACCCATGTCAACTTCTCAAGAGCAGACCCATAATCATTTTTGGATTGCATACTGTGTACACCGGCTAACGTGCATAGTCTCCTTGTTTTCAGTTATTACCTGGGTAAAAAACGGCCATTATCTGTGGCTAGGCTGACAAATGAGATCATGGGGGCAGACACACCTAAGGCCTTCCTGTTCTTCTGCATCTTGTTTTTGTGCAGATCCCATGGGATAATCGCCAAGTAGCTTACAGCTCTAATAACCCTAATCCCCAGAACTGACGATATCCAAGATAGTATTACAGATGTGAAGTAAATCTTCTTTTGCAGCAAAATATCTGTGATGAATGTCAGTCTTTCTCCAGGGCTGGCGAGGCTGATCAGCAAGCAAATGTGATTTGGGGGGGGGGGTTTCACACCCATGAGTAATACTTGTCACATGGCCTACTCTCCACCAAATACAGCAAGAAGCACAGTCGTGTGTCCTTCCCAAGACTTTTATCACATCACTCATTCATATGTATTAATATTAACCATAGCCATTAATGCTAAGCAGCCCAGCCAAAGTTCTAACAGTTATACCATAGCCAACTGAATTTTCATTACGCACATCTTTAAATGATTTACAGACACCTTTAAATATTTCATTTTAAAATTAATTTAAATTAGAATTCAATCTGAAATGCCCTTAAGTCATTTAAAAGATATCTTGAAGATATTCAAAGATATACAAAATTGAATGGGATTTATCTTGAAATTTTGATATCCATCTCTAAAAATACGTAAAAAGCTCAGAATGCTTAAAGAAACATGGATATCTTCAATTCATTAGCAGAAAGCCATGTCAAAATATAATTAAATGATTAAATTCTTTAAAAAGATAGGGAATCATACCCAAATATCTAGAAACCATTACCGAATTAATGTGATTTTCATCTATATTTTTATTATAAATTGCACAGAAACTACATCTACAGCAAATGTGAAAATTCATTTCATACCATTAAGAGAAGTCAGACAAAAATGGATCACATGGAGTAATTAAAAGGGCATAAATTGCAATTAATTGAAGGCTCCTCTGAAGATATCCCAAAACACAAATGCTAAAATATTAATTACAGCTTAATTATCCAAGTCAAACAACTCGTGCATAATAGGACAAGGCCTCTTTGACTGTTACCTGTCATGTCTTCATTATGACATCATCCCCAAGGTAGAGCTGATAGGTCACAACCCAAGGAGTTCCCATGAAGACGATGACAACAAGGGTCTAGGTTAATCACTTCCCCCAAACCTGCAAGTCACTCCCTGAGAGCAGCTAATAAACTAAAGAACAAGAAAAAATATTCAAGCCGAGGCTGGATTACATATTGCCCCCTAGGCTAGTGAAAATCAACTTTCTGTTAAATATCTGATCGCTGCAAGGAATTCAGAATCTTAATTACAATAAAACTCACTAACGGGTTCAAGCCGTCCCCTCACCTGCACACCAGTGTGTGACAACTGACGGCAAACCTCCCCCCCCCCCCCAACGAGATCAAAACTATCATTCTTTTTTGGCGTGCCGGCGAAGTTGCCTGGTGGTGAGTAGCAGCGATTGAGCCCTATGTGTAGGTCATCAGAAACAGGAACGCAGGCAGTGACGGCCAAGAGCCAGGAGCTCACCGACCACTAACTGTGGAGGGAATCTGAGATGGACGGTACATTTTTAATGAGACTGTGATTTAGAAAGAGTTAAGTGCTGGAGCATGAGCCGGGCAAACTTCCTCAGTGGCTCTGCTTTTCCCCTTGGATCTTGGACTCCTCATTCCCAAGGCTCATCCAAACCGAGGCACGCATCCGTCACTGCTCCACCTTCCTCTAAACACTTAAATTGCTACCCCACCCCACCGCAGCGTTATCCACCAAGAAACTCCAGGGTGACACCTGCAGTGACAAACACACGCTCCTCAGATGTGCAGACTGCCTGCCGTCAAATTCCCATGCATCCATCATTTTCCACCTATACCCACTGCCCTAGACAGAGGGGAGTCACTCAGCATCGGGTAACCGGGTGTAAACAACCTGCCGTATGTCAAGAATGCAGGAAAAATCCTACGGGAAGCATCCACTGGTCTATGAACGAGCAACAGAATTGTTAGAATATACTGCTGAAAGGACTGAATTAAACCTTTAATCATAAAGATTTTTCTTTAATATATTTTATCCATTATGTGTGCAACGTTTTATCGTTTTATTTAGGTCATATCTGAAACCCACAAACTCCCTAACACACACACGCACACACACACACCTCCGATTCCTTTAGAAGCTAAAGGCAACCAACTGCATTTTAATCTCCCTAGTATTTCCCTTTAACCAGGCACTAAATCTTTCTTTATCTGAAGTCTTACTGTAACACCCTCCCCCCCCCCACCCATCTGCCCAATTTTGCAGCAGCTTTGCCCTGAACAGAAAGCTAAAAATAGAACGAGGTCATTTTCAGCTGGGGGAAAAGGGAACACCACTCTCCTCAACATCCAAAGTGAATGACACCAGCACAAACCAACAATCCAAGACACTCTGACCAGCAGGCATGGGACAAAGAAGGCTTCAAAACCTGTGGTTGGTGAGAGTATCCTGAACTAACCAATCAATGTTGGCGATAGCCTTGTTTAGTTATTTCAGGATACTCCTACCCACCACAGGCTATGAAGTCTCATTTAGTACCAGCAGTGACTGGTTAGTTCAGGAATCAGGATACTTCCACCCACCATAGCTTTTGAAGCCTCATTTATCACCAGCATTGATTGGTTAGTTCAGAATACTCCCACCCACCACAGGTTTTTTGAAGCCCCGAGCATTTGTCCCATCACTGCCGAATGGTAGCGACTGCCCTAAACTCCACTGCCCTCAGAAATACAGACCCAAAGCTCACCCCCTGCTAAATATGTTAATGTGCATGCTCTACATACATAAGACAGCTAAACTAACATAACATACACAGATTTGAAAATATTAACATTTTTGAAAAATAATGATCCTGTTCCTCTAGGGAACATCAACAAGCCATACTGTTCCTCCATTATTTTCAGAAGAGAGGCTAAAACCTTGAGACAGACAGACAGGGGCCAGTGCATTTTAATAATTGTCCTAAGCAAACAAAGGGATTTATATTGGCATATGAGGTTTGGTTTAGAGTGGGAAGGAGGACATAGGCTGACAAAGCCTGCAAATCCTTTCATCTGATCAAAATAATACAAAAAATCATTTTAATTATTTAATGGAACCAAATAAATATGGAGGGCAAAGCATGCAGGATCTCCCGTGTGTGTAAAATACAATTTTTAATGAATGCAGCAAACTTCACGATGCACTAACAAACGTCATGTGTCTAATTAACACCCAGCCAGCATGATTTAAGTGCAATTAAATTCAGTCAAAGCCTGTAGACACGCCATGGCAGTGGACACAATTCCCAAGATCCATTTAACAGGGAGCAAAGAGCCCAAATTCACTCCAAACAGGAGCTCAACTGGAATCTGATGTCTAACGATTTCACGATGTTCTCCAACTACATCTGCACGTCTAAGGAGCAGGCAGCCAGCTCCCGACTCTCTCCAAAGAAAACGAGGGGTTAATCCACACGTTGGGCTTACCTACCAAATTTCAGCCACGAGTACAGCTCATTGGGGTATGGGGCACAAATGCTCAGGGGGCCACGCGGGGCACCTGAATGTCAGGCGATCGACAGGGCAAACAGCACGACGGCGCGCCAGAGCGACGCGACAAATATCAGCCAGCCTCTCTCAGCAGTGTGCCCTACCATGACATTTTCAAAACCTCTTGCAGATACTTAAACCAGACCAGAAAAAAATCTAGATATTATTCATTTAATTAAGGAATTTATAAATGTCATAACATGACAGCAACTTAAACAAAACTTATGACATTACTTGTAAAACTATTGCTAAATTATAGACACTATCACAAGATCCAGCTGCAGATTATACAAATACATTCTTGCAAGTACTATATTCTGGCTATTACTGTTTCTATCTCCCATTATAGGCCCACCCCAGCAGAGGAGCAGCCACAGTTTAGTAGCTAGAAGTTAGCATAGTCATTAATAGCAGAACTACTTCTACTACTAATAAAATTCCTTAAACCAGAGAAAAGTCCTTTACAGGTTCTACCATCATTATCATTCTTACTAAGTAGCATAACTCATACTACTGCAACAGCTTCTACTAGTCATACAGTTCAGCCCACTTTATCGCTCATTTTCTCATTAAAATACCAAACCCCCTCCCCCAAATATACAGTCACAGCCCACTGTAACTTAGTATGCTTTAAGGAATTTCTACATACACAAATTAAAACTAAGTTAAGCTGAATCAGTAAAAAAAAAAAAAAAAGAAAGAAAAAAGAAAAAATGCTTACACCCATGAATAGATGTCCCACTTCAAAAACAAAAATTTGTTTCATTCAAATTTATGCTTTGGAATTAAAAAATGATTTTCTGAGAAGAATGCCTTGTGCTAATATCCTATGGGGGAAATCTAATTAGGAGCACGCCAGCCCAGAAGGGGTTAAAGTAGTTACAAATTTTGCATGTGACCCAGGATGACAAATTCAGTATAAATGCCAACACAGAGCGCAGGTGGACAGGGATGAGCCGAACAAAGGCTCTGCCATGGCTGCATGACACATTTACTGCTTTCTGATAGGTCACCAATGTCTCCATGACTACGGAAGACACCATTTTGAATCAGACTTCTGGAAGGATTCCACGAGCGGATAAAAAGGACATCGCCTCAACTGGAATCGCAACATTCATTCATGCTTTGGATCACGTTCACTATTACTTGAAAACTAACAGTGAGGAAATAAAAAGTCAGAGGCAGAAACTACCTGTGAGCTAAATGATTTAACCCTCACAAAGCAAAGGTTTCAAGGAAACCAAAAACAGATTCTCGAAATCCACCTAAGCACCCCAACACCTGTTGAGCGTACATCTATAACAAACTGGGTACTCATCAGATCGATCCAAGTAAACATCTCGACATATGTCAGTACAGGCAATACGGTTACTGCTATTCATGTATCAAACCAAAGAACAAAAAGGCCAATAAAAGAATCGAGTGCCATATTGTCAGGGGCAAAAAAATCTGCCTCTTTGTACCCACCTACAGACAGAGTCTTGTACAGCGTGACTTAATACCCACATAATTACCTCAATGAAGCAATTATAAACCAAGACTGAATAAATGAAGTAATCCCTTAAAAGTAGGGTTTCACATTTCTGACAAAACCCTGTCCCTGTCTTTATAACAGCTCACTAAACAAGTCATTTATTTAAATGACTGCAGATCTTTGGAAATTAACTCCAAGATCTTAAAAAGCACAAGGACCTTTCTATTGCCTCATTCCATCAACCAGAGTGCAGGATTCAACCAGGCTCAGAATGAAGTTCTTATCACGTCAGACATGGGGTGCGTGACACAAATAATGTCATATTCTGTACGCAGGTGCGTATTCAGCACTCCCAAAAACCTGGCATGCGTCTGCTGAAAAAAGAGCTCAGATCGAAGCCTAAAGCTACCTCTCCTTCCTCAACTCCCAAAGATTCTTCATGCCTTGCATTCACAAATATGGTCACCAACACAGATCAGATAGACTCGGTAACTTGCTGCTCATAACTGCACATCATCAACCACCGGATGTAGGAGATTAAAACGGCGCTGACATCAACACATAAAGGTAACGTTGAACATCCACATAAAAAGAGAATACTTTGACAAACCATAACTGAGAGCTAACGTCAGGCAGTTCAGGCTGTTTTAGACACGACAGCAATGCTGGTATTGGAGGCAACAAAGGCTACTGGGACGTCATCCTGAGACTCCAAATCCCAGATGGGAAGGAGAAGATGGAGATCAGACAACTGAACATACATTTACTGGTGAGGCAAGCCGATGTAGAGGGGGACAACGTCACGACACATATGGCCATGGAGTCAAAACGTAATGACAACATCCACCAGGCAGCAAAATGGAACATCCGGGGTTTCACTCTGTAAAATCATAGTACTTCACCAAATGCCATATAACATCCAATCAGCTCAGCAGCTTAAAAGCCATACAGTGACGTGGCTAACTTAGGGTTCCTAATCAATTGGCCTGCTTTGCAGCTCTAACATGAGGACTTCATGGCCCCAGAGACTCACGCTACCACAGCCCAGGCAGTCCACAGCACCAACATGGAGCTCGCTCTTCCAGTTCTAAACTTTGACTCAATCTACTGCCTTTGTAGGCTCTAGGTCAGTAGCACACTGCACATAACCCAGGAAAAAAGGAAAAAAAAAAAAACTTCCAATAATTGACTATGAAGCACTAAAATGGCAAGTCAACGCACCAAATCATTAGCCAGTTTTAATTTCCCTTTCAGACCTCATGCCTTGTCCTTATACCAAGGCCAGGTAATCCTTTAACCACAGCTATGGTTACCTGTTAGCAACATCCATTCTGACTTGACTTTCATTAGAACAAATCACATATTGTATGGATGTCGGGAAAACGTGGCGTGACATGACTGCATTATTTCCACTTTCTCTGAGGCACATCCATAAATTAGCTACTAAACCTGTGTTGAGAACGACAGATTTAGAAAGGAACCTCACAGAAACACCATCGCAATGAAAAGTGGAAAGGTGCATTACCTTAATATCCAATCACGTTCGCCGCAACGTTTAAAACGGTCATTCCTTGTGACGGTTGGATTTTCAACAGAAATGTCACACGCAAAGCAGTGAAACTGTGTTCATGCAGGCTATCAGCATGACAGTTTTATCTACAGCGAAAATTTCACATTGGAGCACACCAAATACTATTTTTTTTTAAATGGTCTCACGACCATTTAGCCCTGCTAATGCCTTGCATTGATGTCTGCATTTCTGCCTTGCGCGTCTTGCTTCAAGGGCGTGTTAAGACATTTGAATCATCAAGTCGCAGAAATGTGGGTCGACGAAGAGGGTCCTGGGTGACAGGGTTTCTCTACGTTCAACATTCTCTTCTAAATACTAGTGATGGGACAAATGAGGCTTCAAAACCTGTGATGGATGGGAGTATCCTGAACTAACCAATAAATGCTGGTACTACATGATGCTTTAAAACGCGTGGCGGGTGGGACTATCCTGAACTAACCAATCAATGCTGGTGCTACGTGATGCTTCAAAACCAGTGGCGGGTGGGAGTATGTTGAACTAACCAATCAATGCTGCCTAGGCAAAAAATCAGAGGCACCAGTCCTCCTGAATGTTCTGTTGCATGTCAGGACAAATGCCAGTAGGCAAAGTCAAGGTTGCAAAGCTACGAGGTGGGCATTTTCCTTCTTTAATGGACAAAGACCTACACAGATGGTTCAATCAATGGGAGGCTCCTTACAACAACTCATGGAAGACACCTTCAAAAGACTTCAAGGCTACATAAGCAATCCGCCTTTAGGTTTTCACATTTTCTAAGGTCAGTTTCTGATTAACCCGAGAACTTATGGGAAACAAATGGCACATTTAACCACCAAGGAACAACAGCACAAGAACCCAAAGACAAGAGCTACACATGTGATATAAAAAATTCAATTCTCAGCTGAAAGAAGGTTCCACCAAGCAGAACTGCTAGGCTCTCTAGGCTATATCATATTAATTCATAAGGGCTAATCAATTATAAGTAAATAAAAGCCAAGAAAAATAACACGACACCAGCCTCCAGTTAAAGAGGAATCACCACAAAATAGCTGGAAAAAAATAAAGACTGATTATCTTCCACTTCAACTGAATCACCCACAAAAAGATGTAAAAAAATCCTAAGCATTAACATCCAAACAAGATTTCTCAGTTTAAAATTAAATAAGAGATGAATTATTAATCCTCGTCGTCTACAAAATTCCCTAAATCAAAGTATCTGAAGGATGGGCAGACACCAAAGACCTCACCAAACTGCAGGAGAACACGTTGATGATATTTAGAAAGCTACCCTCACATGGAGCTAATTATTACAGCACATCTCCCAGACCTGCAGCCATGAACAAGCAAACCCAGGAGTATAGATCCTTCTTGCGTGAGTAACTGTCTGGACGTACCAAGCCATTTTTCTACCGCAAACATGAAAGACATCTACCTTATGATTCCGATGCACATACACGATGAAATATAGCAGAGTAAGTAAAGGATCCGAAAGCTCTTTAAAAAAAAATGCAACATCCCCCTCACTGTACATCCTGGCCCTTTATATTACTTTATATTAAGGTTTATGTCATCATTTTCCTCATATTTCCTTATCATATACTTAAATAGTCATATTTTAAGTACAGCACAACACAGCTACCTTAAATCAAAATTTGTGCATCACCTGTATGGTAAAAAAAAAACGTCGAAAACTTCAAGAAATTTAAAAAAAAAAAACATTGCATTCCAAAATAGCGGTGAAAAAAAAAATCTACAGTTTGCGTTTGTCTTGCATGAGCTGGTTATCAGAAACAAACCAAATGTGTTTCTTGCTCTATTGAGGAGAGTGTCAGGACTACACAGTTATCTCCTGCAGCCTTGGTGATGGATGAGCCTAGCCCTTCCAGCGTCAAACCAGCAGAGAGAAGACTTCATAGGTCAACTGATCCCTCGTTACTTCCAGACACCTTGGAGAATGGAGAACACCTGAATGCATCGCTAATGAGGCCTTGCAGGAACTTACGGTCTGTAATTAGCCTTACAAACAACTATGACGACATGCTGTACGTTTTAAGCAAAATATTGACATACACGAGACGGCCTCTGAATACTGCTCGTGCGAAGCCGCGCATGGTGGCGGACAGTCTGCTGGTGTAGTGATAAAATAAAACACGTGTGTGTAAAAACAATAGTAAATAAAGGCATGCCAGAAGTGTTGATGGGATTCTTTGTTGTTGTTGTTGGTTTTCCAATGTCCAAAGAAGAAATGCCTGGAAAATACTACGTGGGGGGGGGGGGGGGGAAAAAAAAAAACGGGAGTAACTAAACCCAAATGTTTTGAAGGGGGATAATGATTGAGGTGGAATGGGGTTTTAAAAAATCCCCCCCCCCCCGGACAAGGCCCCCCCCCCATTCCCCC
>JAACJT020000052.1:15449711-15483107 GCA_009936485.2 Gymnarchus niloticus | reverse complement strand
TGTGGGGGGGGTTGGTGTGTTGTGTGGTGGTTTTGTGGGTGGGGTAGGAGGGGAAAGGGGAGAAGGGGGGGGGGGGGGGGGGGGGGGGGGGGGGGGGGGGGGAGGGATAAATAAAAACAGATGGGTAAGTGTAGACATAGTCAGACGTCTTACCTTCACTGCAGTCCTTTCCCTGGAAGCCCGTCTGTGAACAATCACACGTGGGCTCGTCATTGACGACGCTGCAGACTCCTCCATTCAAGCACATGTTTTCAGCACCGCAAATATCATTTCTGACCCCCTCGCTGCTCAGAAGGACCGGCTCTGAGCTGTTCACTCTCAAGTCCGTCATCCATCCCTTAAAGGGGACCTGGTCCTTCACCGTCGAAGAAGTTAGTTTTAAGGCTAAAGAGCGCAGTTCGGGCGGTATCCCGCCTAAAAACATGTGGCTGAAGACCGTCATATCCCGCCGTCGCGACTTAACCTCCACCCACTTGACCTCGTTGTCCACCATGAGGGTGGTGTTTTTGAAGTTCCTCCGTATGGTCACGGCGTGCCACTGGCTGTCGTTGACGGCCGTGTCGGACAGCACGGTGGCCGGCTCGGCGCAGAAGATGGAGAAGCGCAGGCTGAGCTTGCCCTTGTGTAAGAGCAGCTCCAAGAAGTCGCAGAAGCCTTCGTCGTCGAAGTAAACCAACAGGCCGTTCGAGCTCTTGGTCTTCATGTTGAAGCTCATTTCGCTCTCGCAGCACGCATTCCACATGGGGAACCGAGCCCACTGTCCCTCGGCACCCGTGAACTCCAGACTGGCCCCCAGGTCCACCGTGCAACACACCAGCAGCCCCAGCCAGATGAAGTGGGCGCAGTGCCTCATGACAAGCACCATGGTCGTAGATCTGATGGAGGCTATTTTTGTGAGTGAAGGGGTAGAAAAGTACTCTGGAGGAAGACGTGGTCAGCTCTAAAACGATGCACACAACTGTACTCCCGACTGACTATGAGAAGCAAATCATTTGCTTGGACGCATCGTAGATGTGGATTAAAGGCTCCGTTTGCATAACTGCAGTCTACTCATCCGCAAGTCTCCGACTGCAAAAGGCATCCTCTCAGACTTTCAAAGTAAAGTTTGGCAACATTCGGAAAAAGCACGCCTTGTCTCTCCGTCGTCTTTCCTTCTCACTCCCAGCTTATAATCCGGGCTCCTTAACGCCGACATACGCTGCAGCTATCCATCAGTCCTCTTCCTCGGCTTTGGACCATCATGAAGCTCCTTTTTTATTTCCTATTTATTTGACCATCTAAGGTGAAAAGCGCCGACGTAGGTGGCGGCCAGCCGTCAGATTCACTCTACACAGAGCTGAAGCAGAAGATCGGAGTCATTGCTTATGGCTCCCGGCGTTGCCTCCTTCACCACCGACGCTGAAAAAACACAAACTGTCAAACAGCTCGGTCGCAACTGACACACGGAACCAGACAGGGCCCTTCCAGCTGTTCAGGGCCGACCTCGGATGCCAAAGCTTACGACCGCATCGACATAATGACCAGATATCTGCAAAGAATGGAAAATACTGCTAGTCATTTTGCCCGCTTATAATTATAAAATTCGTCGTCCCGTGCTAATAAGCTTCCATATTTATATCGAGTGGGTTAAAGGAAACGGAAGGGTTAAACAGCAAACCGATTTTCAGGATAAACGTTTGAAACAAATCCGCATGTTGCTTAATTTCATAATTTCAGCATTGCAATTCGTCTACGGCTTCCCGTAGGCATAATATACTGATGGGTAGAAGGGATACATGCAAACATAACATTAGTTTAAATTGAGATATCTTACTAAATAATGTAACTTATCAAAAATAAAAATAGCATTCAGGTCGAATGCACAACAACTCAGTTTAAAAGCAGAATAATCCGAGTGCCTTAGATGTAGCTGATAAACAGACTCAAAAACATTCGGCATGTCACCTCACTTCTTTCCTTTCGAAGAAATCAAATATTTTGCATGGGAATTTAAATGACTGTTAGTATTCAGAAATAAGGCAATGTTTCTATAATCGATGAATAAGTCAATTCGAGACGAAACGAGATTCCGCGTCCAAGAACACATCAAAGATCTCAGCATCCAATTAGCATGCAACTATTCGCTCCTAATTAAAATCGCTGCGAAGACTAACGTCGAGCACTTTACCGTGCACCGCTCCGAGCTAGAAGACACGAAAAAGTCGCTTTCCCAAGCTTATACCATTGACATTGTTTTTTTTTTTTTTCCGGGTGTCACAATTTTTCGTGGAAAATGCCGCAATCACAATTGCTCCTCTTTAATCGGGCACTCTCCAGGATCCCATCACTTCTTGTTAAGTTGTAACACATCCGGAGCTCGCCATCCTCCTCCTCCTCCTCCTCCTCCTCCGTGTTACAATGTCTCCCGTGTATAATCGGCGTACGTGTAAATCCGCCTGCCAACGCCAGGTAGGACTGAGCTGTGGCCATACAGTGGTCTTCACAAAAGAGGAATATGCACATAGTGCTCCCCCCCCATCTGTGGGAAAGTAATGTAGCGGTATTAAACAACTGATCGGTCTTCAAGCGTGTTGCAAACTGGTAAAACCACCACTATATCGGGCATTAATCTGTTAATGCGCGACAATGTTAAACTAAGGCATCGAATGTCTGTGTGACTCCTTGCGATGGAGCCTCCAGAAAAACAGCAGCTAAACACGTCTAGATGTAAACTGCTGTCAAAGCCATGCAGTTACACCTCTCGCATTTTGAAGGATTTAATGAGAGGTGGACACGCAGCAGCCGACGAGAAGAAACTGCATGCAGGGAGCAAGTGCTCTGCTGGATCTTTTTTCTTGTCTCCTTGAAAGAGGCAATATATTCTCAACCAGAGACACGACTCCTGACATCCATCAAAGGATCCGAACCTGCCCTTACTGTTTTTTTTAGCGACAGAGGTCCAGAGGGCAATCGACTGAACAACAAGGCTTTTCAAGTAATTATTTTGAGAAAACGATGTTCTCTGTAATCAGAAAGAGATTTTTTAAACACATACAATAATGTGTCACGCAACTCTTAAGGCACCCCTAATAACAACCGACCAAGCACTTTAACTGTAACCACAGTTGGTTTTAATCCCAAAAATCTTTGTCTTCATAGCCGACGTGTGTTCATTACCTTTTCATGCACAAAGAAAGAAGAATATTACGCTAGGAACAAGGTATATAAACATTTTAACAACTCCTTGGAATTTACACAAACGCAAAGCAGATGTTCTTCACTGTACATCAGTTATACTGAACTGGTCGTCTGTAGAGTGATTTCTGATCAAAGAACTCCTATTATGAACCAAGAAAACAATGTTTCTGTTACCTGCACTGTAGCCGACTACTGGATCATCACAGCATCTCCAGATCGTTCTTTAGCATCGCACTGTAGCTATTCACTATCATTTACAAGCAGTGCAACACAAGATAAGATAAACGCAATGAAAGCTATGGAACCTTGAACTTTTATTACCTCTAGGAAAACGTTTCGCGATCTTTAGTCCGATCTACTCTTCTAATGATGCTCCCCGTATCCCTCCTCTTTTTTTTTTTTTTTTTTTTACTAGAATCACTGCATCACTGATATGGAAAGGAAAAAAAAATCTTCAGTGTTTCCAACACTGCCCCCTCCCAAAAAAACTCTAGCAGTGGTGAAAATATTAATAAAAAATTTAAAAAAAAAATCGAGGCTTATGCTCCTTTACCTGAAACAATCTCCCCCTCGGTCCTGTGAAAAAGTAGACATAGTAGGATAAACGGAATGACTGGGGGGGTGGTAAAAAAAAAAAAAAAAAAACCCGGTATCTTTTGGGAGAGGAGAGGTGCAGCCTGCTTCTCCCGCTGAGCACTGCCAGCGACTGTCAGCAGCCGGAGACGGCAGCGGGTCACGTGGTCCGCCGTACTGTCTGATGGAGAGGGGCGGGGCGGGGCCGCGCGCTGCAGCACCTTGGACAGCGACGCGGACGATACATATTCATACACGTTTTCGGGCTGTCAGCGGTACCTCCGCATCGCATCAGACTCGTTTAGAAAACGAGATCGGTTTAAAAGGAATTCATTACCACAAGGACAGTGGCGGGGGGGGGGGAAAGAAAAAATGGTGCTCGGAGAATAAACTCATTGATATTCTTTCTGTAGAAATGGGTGGCTGACGAGAAAGAGGGGAAGTAGCCTAACGGGGAGGCAGATTTTCGGCATCGCGAAGCTGGTTAGTGTCGCCAATGGGGTTCTGAGCGTCGCAGCAAGACGAATTTTCTCCAGGGTACAGTTCTTCGATTTTAATTGGTTCTTCTGTATTCATAAGTTCCGTTAAATTTTTTGGGGATGGGGGCATTAGATCTGTTTGGCAGCCCTAATGCCGAGCGTTAAACGGCAGGTAGGGAAACGAGTGTTTAGAAAAATTATCTGACAAATTAAGCAAACCGAAACTGAACATTAAGTTATGTTAAAATGATCGACAGACCTTTCCTGCCGCTCCAACGGAAGTCCATGACTTCGATGTTGTTTTGCATGAACATGCACTACAATGAGTTCACGTTCATTAACGCGTATTTTCATTGCAGGCGCATTGTGTATTCTTTCACATTGATAACACAGATCCACGGAGAGACAAACATAAAAAAACTCCAGAGATAAATGGTCAGGTCGGTATCAACCGGAGGGCAATTAGGTGACTCCTGCAGGGCTTGAGATGAATAGGAAATGTGCAGGGGCATGGACAGAATACCATTACTTCACAGCCTTAAATTCCTTCTTCCAGTTTCAGATCAAATGGGGAAAAGGGAGAGGAGCTGGAGAAATCCTGACAGCATTTTTCTGCTTTCAAGACCAGCATCTGTCTGTAGCCACAAATATTTCCGAGGACTTAATTTAGCAGAAGTTAAAGGGTCTGGTGCTTATTTGATCACCGGCTGGTTTGTCTGTCATTGGCTGGGCCCCTGCCACAGAAATCCCATGCGGCTTAGGAGTCAGAACACCAGAATGGACCACTGAACAGTTCTGTGTCTCAAACCAGCCATTTTTCTTTTCTTTTTTTTAAAAAAAATAAGCTTCACCATCTGCAGACTCATGGTGCTCCATGGTAGGCGTGCATGAGCAGGCCCGTGCATGTCATCATGCTTGGTTGTGTATTCTCCAGCGATACCTTAATCCTCAGCACATTCCCTAACGTGCTTTCAGAGTTGAGCACGTCATTTTCTTCTTTTTTTAGGTTTCATTCGTAGGTATACTCTTATCAAATCTTCAGGCAGAATTACAGCCATTATTGGAAATTGGGCTGTTGAAGGACATTTATTTCAAACAACTGGCTGCTCATAAATTCAGTTATTTAAAATGCAGCTGGATGAGCCCTGAGTGGGAATTTATAATCTACTTTAACACGGCTTGTTAGTCTTGCCAGGAAATGTGAAAAAGATATAAAGTCTATAGAAAAGCTGATGTCAGTCATGTGTAACCACCTTACTTTGAGTGTCTACCATCAGCCAGTAGAGTTCATGGAGGGATATTAAATATGCACTTTCTATATGTTCTGCAACAATAGTGGACATATCACAATATTGCGATTTCATTGCATTGCTCAGCAGGTGATGTCTCAAAATTAAACGTACCCAGCAACTATCCACCAATCAATGGGCAAAAGAGTAGGGTTGTGGTAAATGGCACCCTGGTGTGGCCAGTAGGGGGCAGTCATCTCTACTGGCTTAAGAAACCCTGAGGCATTACAGAGATGCTGAACCGTGGAGTGTTGAGGTTCAACCATTAAACACATCTGCAATGTCAATTCTTGAAGGTGTTAAACAACAACAAAAAAAATCTGCATAATATTATCTTGCAATGCACTTATCTCTGTTTAGACACATACTCCTGCCCATATGAAAATTTGCATTCTCTCACTTTTAGGGTAAATTTTAACATGAAACACAGCCAACAGAGATTGAACATTCCATAGTCAGCACATGGGTACTTGGTAAAAATGATAAATGGATGTTCGTTTTTCTTAGAGGACTTTGTAATATCATATTACATCATGCATAACCAGGAAATGATCTTTCTCCTTCCTGGAGAAATTTCTACATATAATTCATTAAATTCATGAAGTAGTGCCAGATAGTTCGCTGTCTGTCAGCCAGCAACCCCTAAGATACTTCTATACAAAAATTAAGCAATTTTGCAGGAATCACACGTTTAAGCAATACATCTTTATGGCAGATAAAGTGGTCCAGAATACCTGCAGCTCAAAAAAATACTGTGACTTATGGAAACCGAGTCGTCCAAAGCTTTAAGGCTCATACCATATTTCATTTGACCCTTGACGTTGGTGTTACACTTAAAAATGCCAAATGTGCATATAATGAATGTAATAAAGGTACAGACAGTACTAGAGGGGTGTATTAGCTCAATAAAGGTTACATAAAATTGCCCCTATTTTAAGGTTTCTCTTGTTCCGTCTCAGTAGCAGCATTCAATTGGTTTGAATGTCATGCTTGTGTAAGTCATATTAAACTTAAAAGGCACGTTCTGACACTTCGATTTGACGGACTGGGGCTCAGCATTCCCCTAAGTCGACAGCACACATCATGTGTTCAAATAAACGACTGGGCTGGAAAGGCTTTTCCTCAGGATTTCTATGTGCATAGAATGCACAAGAATGAACTGAAAAACTGCTAGGAGAGTTCATGTAGATTCCAGAATGAACTGTCGCTAATTCTCATATTGACTTATTGAATCCATTGTCACTGTTTAGATTTGGTTCTGCTCTTCCAAATAGTAAATTTAATAACTAAATTATTCCCATGGTAGTTTTGTAACTGAAAGACTGTACACGGTTTTTTACCCCCCAATTCAAAACCTGAGGCTTCCTCAATGTGTCAGCCTCAATGTGTAGGATCTCCAAACATTGGTGTCAAAGTTCCTTTAATACTCTCTATCTCCTAAACCCTCTCTTAAACAAAACAATGTCACTCCTATTCCCTTCCCAATGTGCCTGTTAGCTCCTCAAGTTCCTTAACAAGAACCTCAACTGTGCAGACACACAGGGCTTGGAATTCAACCCGAGCTTCTTCCCGAAATGGCATGAGATTCGTTCCTGCATTTCCTTTGTGCTGATTTTAAACCGTGCCCTGCATCTGTATGCAGTGCACTTCAGTGCTGGAGGAAAAGGAACTGGAAATACAAGAACATTCCATCCATCCTTCTAACCACTTGTCCTGGTTAGGGTTAGTGGGAGAATCTGGAGTCTATCCCAGGCAACACAGGGCACAAGGCTGAGGTACGCCCTGGATGGGATGATAAAAGAATATTAAGGAACATTAGTATCTTTACTTAATTTTGATTCTTTCCCACATTGGTATTACACGGGATGTTTTGTTTCAGGCTGGAATGTGAACAGAGAGGAAGGCAGTGCCTTCGCTGTAATGGCACGAGACCAAAAGACCGACCGCTGAAACGTGAAACAGTGATGGTGTAGCCGAAACCACTGGCTTGTCCTTCTGCTGCAGAGCAAAGGACTATTTCAGCCGGCTGTCAGAAGACGATAAGATGGGGAAGGCGGATGTTCAGAAGCTAGATCTCATACCTTTGTTAAAAACACATCTCATTAATGTCTCACTACAAGCATCGCAGAGCCTCCATTACCCAAGAATCTTTGTGTCGCTGGCCACTCTCACATGACTCCTGCATTCCTTCACATTTTGCTGTCTGGCTGACACTTGTTTTGAAGAAACGCCCTGACTCACTCGTTCGTGATTTACACTGGGGTATGTTTTACTATAGCAATTCATGTTAAGTCCCTTGCCTAAGAGTTCCCGCTGGGTCTTGAACTTATAACTTTGCGGTTTTAAGTTCACCACTGCAATCATAACCTCTGGGTTTTAAGCCGATGTTCTATTCATTGTGTCGCATGCCATAAATTTAACATCCATCTTCAGCTCAGTGCAACATTTAGACATTTAGGGGAGGTTTGCTGCAGAATTAGAAATCAAGGCTCATGAAAAGGACCCCTACTGTATCTTTAAATTCAAACACTTCATGGTGTGCTTGAGCTGAGGTAAGATCTGGTGGAAGGAGGCAAAAATGCAACCCCCCCAGTCCAGTTTGTGTGTTTGACGTGTCATCGTAGGAGTAACCTCTCAGGATCCACGGCATGGATATGCTGCCTAAACCAGAGCCAAAAACACAGCATGGGATGGCAGCACGTCAACGGCAGGCGCAGAAGAGGGGAAAAAAAAAACAACCAAACAGTGGTCCATGGTGACATCAGCAACCGCTGAAGCAGACTGTGATCTTCTCTCGTCGACACCGGGAAAATGCACACGCAGAGAGTATCAGAGCACTTCAGGGTGCCCCTGGCACTTGTGCGTAGAGTGGCACAATACATCTCAGAGCGGCCTGATGGGGCATCACCCCTTACTACTCCCCTCATGTTGTTTATTGGCATAAAAAGTGGAAATACAAAGGATGAGGTAATCAGAGTGTGCTGAAATCCCTCACCAGTTGTGGTGGATCGCTCTTTGTCACACGAGCAGCAGATCCCCCCCCTCTGTTTGCTAAGGTGAGCCGATTGCCGATTGGATCTCATGAGACGTCGACATCTAGGAGTCAGTCAGTGTCACCAAGGGATAGGAATGACCTTATCTAACAGGTTTTTTGTTTCTTGATCATTAGGATGCTGGCTTTTTCTGTTTGGTTCATGTGTTTGTGTGTGCACGTTTGGGGGAAGGGAGATGAGCTTTTTTTCCTCAACAGTAATTAACACCATCAGTCAAGATGGTGGCGAGGCACCCCAAGACTTGTACTTCAGCTGTGTGGCAAATTATTTCAATTGGAAAGTGGGCTTGGGGGGTGGTGGGGGGGAGTTGACTGTAGGATGTGGGAATTTACGATAAGTGTAGGTTTGGCATGAGAGAATGGCAAGGAGGAACTGAACAATAATCCTTCTGCACATCGCTGGCAAACAGACTGGCAAGATGGCGTGCTGCGTACATCTCAGGAATTGGGCCATGACACGGGACTGTGGGGTGGAGTGTGTGTGTGGGTGGTGCCGGCACGTTTAAGAGATTGGCCCACTCCACTGGACGAAGCCTCGTCTCTCCAACCAGAAGACTGTGACCTGAACACTTTAGAATGTAAATGGAGAGGGGGCTTGGAATACTGAACTGGGATGGGGGTTAGAAAGGGCAAAAAACTGACCTCTTCATCAGTTTGTCTCCTCGGCGATGGACAGATGGCACTGAGTGGAGGAACAGGTGCTGGATGCACTTCCTGCCGTGAGAACGGAACAGGTGACTCAATGCTGGTCATAGGCACCACCCCCCCTGCCTGTAAGCGGGGTCTGTCCGCCATGTTTCCCGCCAGCATAGCATTGATAAGAAAGTGCCGGATTCATCACAGCTTTCATTGGACTGAAATGAAATCCACAGAGCAAACTAGTGCTGTTTGGTCAGCTTGTTATACCATGGCCTGTGAGCCAAACTGAGCTTGCTATTTTAGCGCCAACATTCCCGTTGCCAGCTCGCATCATTATTGTCTGCACGTGTGCGTCCTTTGCGGCCAAATTGCAAATGACTGCATTTTCAAAGTTGCGGTGTCAGAAAGATTTTGATACGCCGAGGAGAGATAAAACTTATGACTTATTTGTAAGTTGCAAATTTCACGTCGCAAATTTTAAAAAGGGTTTGCATAGCATGGAATTTGAACTGTCAAATATTTTAGCTTAGAAAATGAATAATTACATTGGTTCCAAATGTTGACTTGTAGATATACCCAATATATTCAGCAAGACGTATCGAAAATACAGGAATTCATACCATTACAACAACAAAGAACTTGTCTGATACAATAAAACAAATAAGTTACTCCATATTCTAATATTCAATCATATTAACTCCATTACTCTGACCAGAATAAGATGGATAGATGGATAGAAGGATAAACAAATATAATAATATTTCTGTTTATTTTTTTCCACTCCTCAAACTACGTCGAAAAAGCCCTTGAAATGTTTCCCTTCAAATATATTATAGTCTCATAATTTATACATACGCATATATATTGAGACTGTGGAATTTTAATTCATATGATATCCAAAGGTCACCATAGTTACCATGGATCATGTCGCTATATTCCCTTGCATTATTGTTTTAGGCGATAAATGCATTTCAAGTTAATCGCATGCTTACAGACGCCCACAGGAAACACTGAAGAAATCTCCCTGCTAGATTGGGTTCAGTTTAGTCAAGTTGCACCGCCACCATCACAGCGCCGTTTCTGAGAGCCACTCAGAACCGCTGTGAAATTAAAACGGTTTTAGCCCGCATGTATTTTTATTCTGTTATTTTACTGTTACTGCCCAGTAAACATTACAAATGAGTGGTTCTTTTACAATAATGGAGAAACACACTTAATAACAATAATGACCACACAGCTTGAAAAGATTGTGCAAATGAAAATAGGCATACTGTCTTAATCCAGTAAAGTATTACACATGTAATTACAGCCATACTGAACATTGTAAGGTATATAGCATCAGCATCTAAATGTAAGATAACAAGAGTTAAAGAAATAAAATGTGTGCAGTCCAGTGCATGTTATTTAATATACAAAGGAGCACAAATAAACATCCATCCATCCATCCATCCATATCCTTTTGTCCAGTACAGGATCATACCGAGTGGGCAGCCTATCTGAAGAAGCCCAGGGTATGAGACGGGGGACGTCTCGGTTGGGATCCCAGCTCGATGTGGGGAATCAAACGGATGTCTACTAATTAAATGTCAGCTATCAGTTGAAATACTGTTCAAGATCCTGAAGAAATAGCAAATATGCATTGAGCAGTGCTAATGTACTAGAACACAGAATTTTAACATCAGCTACAAAAACTTCAGGTTACGTAGAATCATGTAATAAGCACGAGTATTATTAATGTGAACTTTAATGTTCTAAGTATGAAATTATGTTCAATGCAACACATGGCAACTAATAATCAAATATCTATGCAAAATTATTCCAATCCAAATATTTTATGTGGTTGAAAATATACTCGTATTGAAAAAATGGTTCTATTATAATCAAGATTTTGGCCCACTTCTGTCTCTCAGGTAAAACCTAGCTTTTCATATATCCTCAATATATCCTGGAATTTTCACTGGTCACTACATTTCACTAACATTTGCACAGTCTTTAAGGAAACATTAAGAATGATACTGACAATGATTTATTGAGTGACAGCTGAAAGTTAACTGCATTCAGGATGCAGTCCTCGAATGATCCAGTCAATGTCTCAACTCGAGACACTGGGGAGGATTCGTGGAGAAGCCTGAAGCCTGACTGTACAAAAACCGTTTCTAAATAACCTGAAACAGCCCAAAAGACTGAAATCAGCCAGGCTAAAATGAATGGAAAACCCACACCAAGCACACCAAGGATCTCTCTCACACACACACACACACACACACACACACACACACACACACACACACACACACACACACACACAGTTGTTTTCCTTATAACATTGTGGGGACGTTACATTAATTTATATTGGCCTAACTATCAACTCTAATGCTTACCCAGGCCTAACCTTAACCATAGGTGACCTAACAAAATTCAAGATATATGGCTTTAGGTTTATATAAAATTGAATTTTCCCTCATGGGAACCTGACAATCATGCCCACAAGGTAAAAAATAACAGGCTTTCATTCCTCCAGGGGACATTGTGTCCCCACAACATAACAAAAAACAGATCTACACACACATGCACTTTTCCTAAAAATACTATAAACAGTGTATGTCAGCAGAAGAAAACAAATTCATGTGGAGTTTGATATAGGACTAAAACAATTCTTTTGCATGTACACTGTGTTTCGTATCATCTGAGCATGAGCTTGGCTCTCATGTTGGGTCGTGGACTTTGCGCCATCATTCTGAGTCACTTCTTTGGCAGAGTGCTGCCCTCTTGGGGCTGGATGTCCAAGTATGTCCTTCTGGCAGAGTCCTTGTGTGGCAGCTTCCCCATGTTTCTTGTGCATCTCACGCTTTATTCGGACAAATGCCCTTCCTGCCTCCAGTGTTTCGTCCCAGTCCAGAAGGTACAGCCTAAAGATTCCTTGGCAGCGCCATCTCCCACTGCCTGCCGTAATCTTCACCCAAGGAGGAATTTGGGCAGCACGATGACTTCCAACTACACCCATTGGAGTGGGAGTAATTCCTCTTTAATGGTGAGGCCACTGGGTCAAAAACACACTCTCAGAAGCATTAAAGATTGATTTTTTTTCCCATATCCCCCAGTGCTCTGCACATGTCATGAAACCTCGGGTTTGAGAGACCTTGAAAACCCCCCTAATGTCTATCTGTATTGACTGCAGGGAATGCTAACACGCTGCATTTTTTTTATACTGATCCGCACGCATGTTCCTTTTGTGTGCACGCTTGCACGCAACTGATGCTGTTTCCTGATTAATTATTCATTCAAATGGAATGTTTTCCTTGCCCGAAGGGTAGCCTTGGAAGAGAGGAATGACTCTTCACTAAGGTGGGCAAAAATGTACCACTTGTTGTTTTTCACAATGTCCTCTTTGTCATGATATACAGGCTGAATCTCACTACCAAGACTCCTGCATGCCAGGGTGACCGAGCACAGAATAGCGACAGTTCTGCAGCACAGCGCCCCCTATTTACAAGACTCTCCAGTGTTCAAGGGGGTAAAGGGAATCGTGTGGCAGTGGGAGGATGAAGTAGCGATTTCCCAAACTGGGGAAGTTCATGGTTCAACACAGGAAGCTCACATGGAAGAACAAGGACTGCCACTCTGGGGAAGGACTATAGCTTGGATCAGAACATGGAATTTGGGAAAAGATGTCCTTTTGATTTTACTGGTAACAATGCACGTGTGAATGAATAGGTTCCTCACCTGACCTGATGTCTAAACCCCCAACTCCTCCTCCACATGGAACCAAAGGAAAAATAGGTTATCTACAAATAGCGACACCACTAACTTAGTAGATGAGTATTGAAAATGTCTGCCAGCATACTGGCAACTGCAAGACAACATATTAACTGGATATTATCATCTCCCGTAGGTTCTTTCTCTGGTCCATAATCAACCTGACATTCTGAGAGACTCACACCTGGTCTGGCTGAAAGCGCCATCCGGTGGTCATCTGGAGTAGCATGCACTGGCTTAAGAAACTTAATAGTGGGGAGGGGGTGTGGAGCAGAATGCCACGTGGCCAACTAGCTGTCATACCTTCTTGAACATAGCGTCCCAACTACACACGTTTCTTTTGGCTCGGCTTCAGTGACGTTTTGTCATATGTGACAGGAACTGGATCATTTACTCCTTACGTCCTCCCACAATAGAATAGAAGTACTTCAGTCATCCCAGTAGGACACTGGGTGGATTTCACATATCCCATCCTGTTTTCCATGAGAGACACAGACGCATATACAGATGATTGTGATTTTGGGGTTAGAGCACAGGGTCAACCGGCATCCAGAGCCCCAGTCGGGTTAGGGGCCAGGCTTAAGAGACCAACAGTTTTGTGATTACTCTACCAGCTACAAAGTTTGAACCTATGACCTTCCAGACATGGGCAGAGATCCCAAACCTGCTGAGCTGCACACTGTCCAACCAGTTTTGCATCAGATGAAAGGAGCTCTTCGCGGAGGCACAGTGCCTCGGCATGTAAGACGGTAGCTTCATGGTTCAAATTCCACTTCTGACCGTGCATGTGGACTTCTGTCATGTTCTATCATGTTCATGTGGGTCTTTCCCAGTGATTCCAGTTTCCTCACAGTCTACATACATGTAAAAACATACATGTACAGGTACTGATGTCTCAAAACATACCAGTAGGGAGTTTGCGCATGCCCTCTGATAGACTGGAAATCCACCCATGGCACACCTTGTCCCACGCCCTGTGTTCCTGCAATAGGCTCCACACCCACTCTGTATAAGCAGTAGGGAAAATGGATAGATATAAGCTGTAGATATAAGTTGTCTATCATATATATATATATGTGATCTGAATCATGGCTTACATAACCATCCGCATTTTCTGTTCACCGACCTCACCAAGTTGGACTCATAGGTGGGATGTGGGCTTTATTCGTGAGTGAGAAACTTTGCTTCTTTGAGTTTCCTCAGCCAGCATCCAGCTGTACATGCAGCTGATGAGGTGGAATGTGCAAAGAGAACCGATTCAGCCTGGCAAGCAAATTAACGTGGCAAAAGGCTCACGGAGGAACTTAACGGGGAAGATGATGTGAAATCGAGATGGATTGCGATTGTTGACCCACCACCAGCAGGCTCAGTCACAGTCCTCTCAGATGCATTGTGTAGATGGCTTCACATTTTTGGGTTCACTTTACAAGGGCAGGTCATGGGCAGCTTTTGGAGTGGCTGCTTGAATCATTTTTCTATCGACTACTTGATGCATCGCTTGGGTTTTCTGTCCGCTGCACAAAACTCACCAGCAAAGGCTTAGTGGTGGGAGAGGTAGCAATTTTTTCAGCAATGTGTCATTTGTTGCATTCATATATATAGAGGGGGAGATAGTGCGTTGTCATTAGTTACACCTATGTTTTAGGGAGACACGGTGTTGTATCATTGGTTAAGCCTGTGTTTGGATGAAGACAGTTTTATATCATTGGTTATGCCTGTGTTTGATTGGAGTATGCCATTGGTCAGCACTGTTTGGGAAAGAAACAGTGACGTCATCGGGTAGTGCTGAGTTTAAAGGGAGGAATGAAAGCTTGTCATTGGTTAGCAATGTGTTTGGATGGGAAAGAGGCGATGTGTCACCGTTGAAGGAGGAGCGGAGGCAGTATGAGGAGAAATGCGGCTGCGGGCTGCCATCGACACACAGCAGCTTGTCACCGGCGACGGCTGAATGCGGGGGAACAAAAGCAGTGGCCGTCCGTCACCTGACAGGGCCGCCGAGGCACCAGCGGTGGTGATTAATAGGAAACGGGCTTCTCTACTCCTGCTGTAATGGATTTCTTGTCTTTCAGCTCATTAAACAGTTTGATCAAGGTTCTCTAGCTGGGGGAGATCCACGAGATGGATCAGTATTGGACGGTGGGGGGAAGTGTGGGACCGGCAGGGGCAGAGGCAGGAGAAACCTGGTTTGCTGGGGGGACCCTCAGAGTGTGGCTGCCCACACACGTAGTAAAAAGAGAAATGCTGGTGCCGGCACGAAGGCACACAAACTCCACCCACATGGAGGCATTGGTGTAGGATGCAAAGACCTTCCATGGAGAGACACGAAGCGTTTCTACAGAGATGAATATGTATCAAAAGAGCGACTGACGTACAAGGGAACATGAATCCTTTGAAGGAGGGTCACCTGTTTCTCATTAGGGTGACGGGTGGCTGTCCACAGATGCATGGGGACATGCTCCCAGAATGGCTCTAAGGGAGGGCTAAAGAGGAAGCCGGATACGAGCCACAGGCATAGGGTATGAACGAGAATCGACTCCGCTCGGGCCGTTATGTGCCTGTACTGGTGAAATTAATCACATCTCAGAATTACCTGATAATGAAAGACTGTAAATTCAGTGGTGTTTATGCCTTATCTATTATTTAACACCAGAAAACTTCAGGCAAGGAGAAAGCCAAAAAAGAAAAAAAGCCATTCAAAGAATTGTCAATTGTCGAATGTTAAGGGGGGCTGCTGATGATTTTGACTGCTGGTACCCGGGGTCTCTCATAAGCGTCTAGACAGAGGTTACAATCCCCCCCTGACAGCTATGTCAACAGCTTCGCTTTTCCGCCGCATTTGGACATACCTGAACCATAAAACAATCTCTCTTTTCATACCCACAAACCGAAATCCATTTCCCATCCACTCCATTCTCCACCTTCCTGTTCACAGCACGGATATAATCCTTGCTAAAATCAGCATCCAGCAGTAATGCAGCCCACCCATGGAAACGGTTTAATTCATTTAGGCCCTGCGATATCCCGAATGGTCTCTGAAATACACTAGCAATCACAAGCCTATAGAGGAAATTGCTTTCCCCAATTTCTGGACCCGTCAAGCAGTGTTGCAGGTATTCTACACTCACTGGACTTGCAAGGGAGAGAACGAGCAAAGGTAGCAGAGAGGGGGGGGCACATTATCAACGTGTACTTTGTTTCTCATAAGCTCTTTCAAAGCAATTTGAAAGTATTCTTTTTTCCTGAACATAAACGTACATCCCATTTAGTCAGCAAATTGACATTGCGCTGATATAATGAAACTTGTATCTTCCTAATTGAATGATAGTGGTTTTATACATCAGTAGATGCTATGCTGAAGCAGGTTCCTCGTAAAACTAAAATTGAGCCAACTTAATTACTGTGTATTCTAATCACCAGCATAAAGAGATCAACCAAATCTTAAAAAACATTTTCCTACTCTTCTGCTGTTCCTCCAATGAAGAGATAAAGTATTTTTGCCAGTAAAATGCCTACTCCCAATGTGCCCCCACCCAATTCCAGCCAAAACACGTCAGGGAAAAACCATTGTTTCACGTTACGTCTCTATTTAAAAAATAAGAAAAATTGCCTTTAAATTGCACATTGTATACACCCACTGCACATACACAATTGATAACTTATACAATTTCAATTAATTTTTTTATTAATGTATACTCATTTTGTATTCTAATTTGTCTGCTCTGCATTTAGTTCTTTGCAATATATTTGTTTGTCTGTAATATGCACACTGATTTTCCTCCGGGATCGATAAAGTGGGCTCTTGGGCTCGATTTTGATGATTTAACACAAAGCGTAAAGCTCAAAGCGCAAGTAACATTTATGGGCATGTCCAAATCCATTTTGTTATTTTGATGGCAGAAAAATACAGACTTTGCGCCAGCGCAAGGTGCAAAAAGGTTGTCCTAACTCTCTTAATTATTCAGAGGTGTGTTTTGGGCATAGTATGCAATAAACCAATCAGAATGGCACGTCACCTCACCTTCAAAAGGCAGGGGTGCATGAGCTATGGCGGATTGCTATTATAATGGCGTATTTATCTGGCACACCACATCGGTTTTCAGCCAAGGAAACGGACGTGCTCGTGCGCGAAATGAAAAGGCGCAAGCAAATCATTTACGGGAGCACCACTGTTACACCTAAGCCTGTCTAGGTGAAGTATGTGTGGGAATATGGAGAGAAATTTGTCTTAAAATTAATCATTTTGATACAAATTTTTCTCTAAGTTGTACTCAACTTATATTTATTTCAGTAAAACGTATATGAATGAAATAAAATAACACAAAGCCGTTAGTGCACTTTGAGTGTGTACCTGTGTCCGTAATGACCGTTGGGCACCCACACATTTCTAAAACGCGCCCCTTAAATATTGTTTATTAACACGCCACTGACTTTAGACGTGGTTTTTGTTAGTCAAAAGCACAATGTTGTTTTGCTGCCTTTAACAACTTGCGGACAATGCGCCCAGCCACACCTCATTTAAAAAACACCACTCCTACAAGTGGGAAACGCGTGCAAAATCATTTGTTATTTTGAAAACATGCGCGCTTGGCGTGAAAATGAGGAATGTGCTGGTATGAAACTAGGAAAACCACTTTGCGTCGCACTTTCTGCCAGTGCAAAATAGGGCCCCTTATGTCTTAACTTATATCCAGATGCAATAAACTACTTTGTACATATGAAATACAGGAAACAGTAAAAGCACAGAGTGCCCCTCCCTCATGATTATCCCTCATAAAATATGTTTGTCTGTTGGCTAAAAAATTTTCTTGTTATTGAAATGTGAGCATTTTAAAGCATGTAAATTCACTAGCATTGTTTGGTTAGTTCAGAATACTCCCACCCACCAGGGCTGTTGAGACCTCATTTAGCACCAGCATTGATTGGTTACTTCAGGATACTCTCAGCCACCAGGGCTTTTGAAGCCTCATTTAGTGTCAGTATTCATTGGTTACAGAAACAAGACCAGCATTGATTGGTTACTTCAGGATACTTCCATCCACAAGGGCTTTAAAGCCTCATTTAGTGCCAGTATTGATTGGTTACTTTAGGATACTCCCATCAACTCTGGGTTTTGAAGCCTCATTTGTCATATCCCTATCGCTAACATGGTTTGCCTAGCAACTTCATAGTGCCTGCTTCCTGAAACCTAAGACTGCAGCACTGTTTTAACATGTCTTTTGTGTACTGTCAGTATTGGCACATGTCCCTGCTTGGTAGCTGGAATGCTGTTTCAACTAGCGGGAACCACCTATTGGAAATAAAAAGGGAAAATTTATTTTTCTGAATAAATTTCAATGTCTGGCACTAATGATGGAACAAATGAGGTTTCAAAATCCTCATTTATCACCAACATTAATTACAAATCAAGAAAAGTCGGGACGTTATGGAGAATGCAAAAAAAAAAAAACGCAGTGATTCATAAATTTACTTTGACTTTGATTTTTTTGCAGACAGTATGAACCCAAGATATTTCATGCTTTGTCTGGTTAACGTCATTTCATTTTTTAATACACATCCATTCCTGCATTTCAGACCTGCAACACATTCTAAAATAAGTTGGGACGGTAATACCTTTACCACATTGTGATTTTGCCATTCCTTCTCACAACACTTAAAAGACATTTTGGCACTGAGGATACTAAGCGATGAAATGTTTCAGGTGTTATTTTGTCCAATACTCCCAGCTACCACTCGTTTTGAAGCCTTGTTTGTTCCATCACCACCTGGCACAGTCTCGTAAGAAGAAGCCACTCTCCCCAGTAGTTTGCAAATTTTTGGGATAGGGGTGGGCCTCATTGATGGGCTTCTTAATGATTTACCAGTATTGCATGCTCTCCTCTATCCCATTCGCCCTTTGGTAGAGGCTGTTGATGCTAGATTAAGTCACACGAGGCCTTTGATATAATGATAATAGTCTTTTTACATAGTAATATACAACCCTGTTAAACAGTTTTTTTAATGGGTTGCACCTGTTTTACAACCACATTTGTCGTGGTTCCAGTGACTTAGGTGTCGTCTGGAGTCAACACTCGCCTCAGTAATTGGCCTCCCTCATACTTGAAATTGCAAGTGCAGCCTGGGTTGGTCTACACCAAAGCCAATGTCAAACGGCGCTTGACGAATTAAAATGCTGCCTCATCCCTGGGAACACTACCTTGAGAGCAACGTGCAAAAAATGGCTCGAGATGGCAAACACAAGACAAAAGTGCATCAAAGGGATTGCTTGGATTTACCTGGTTCCCTCATGACAATGGTCTTCATTCAGATGAACAGAGTGGGCAAGAAAATTAAGGGAAAAAGTACAAAGGAAATTCATCCATCCATCCATTCAGCCAGCCAGCCAACCAGCACTTAGCCAGTACAGGGTTTTTGTCTCAGATAGCTTATGCTACAAGAAGGGGAACCACCCTGGATGAGACACAGTAAATTGTGGGGTACACACACACACACACACACACACACACACACACACACACACACACACACACACACACACACACACACACGTTATGGGCAACAATCCACCCAACCACATGGGAAAAAAATGCACAAAAACAGGGCAAACAGGTAAGCGCCACAGACAAAAAACGAGTGCAGGATTCAAGCTCATGTCTCTGGAAGGTGAACTGAAACAGTGCTAGCCACTGAGCTGCCATGTAAAACCTAAAAATGCTAACAAAGAAAACAGACAAGACAACAACATGGCAAGTCTGCCAGAGCTTTAGCAACAAAGCATCTTCTTCACAGGTCTCAGTACTGAAGCGACTGAATGCTCATGATCTGATGGCTCATTATACTCATTGAGGCTCCAGTGTGGACTAGCTCAGCCAGTCCCAGGAAGAACCACTGAACATTACGGAATGCAGAGTACAGGTCAAGCTATTTGTTTGCCTGCTGTGGCTGTGTTTTCTTGCAAACATAGAGTTCTTAAAAGGTCTATCTGCAACTCCAGACATCTCCAGGAGCTACCGGCATAATTTGCACCTCTGGCTGTAGTGCTATCAAAACTAGCAAGGTGTCTGTCGAGAAGGTTCTGTTTCAAGCTAGCGCCAGGAGGTCGCACTTCTACATTTTATCACAAGCTAGTACCCATCTCTCTCGGCGGAAGGTGCTTTCAGCGGTACATAACAACGTGGGGGTTCCTCCCGAAGCCGGGATCTTCCCATATCAAACAGACAGCATGAGCTGAATGGTATCATTGACCTTGCAGTTCCAGTATGAGAAGGTGGAGGAGTGGCTGGACTGTGGGGCATTTTGGGAATGAGAATCAGATTCAACATGAATAGTCTGGTGAATTTCTGCTGATGGCAGCCTCACCACACTGCCTTGAACAGGGTAGTCTGTGTCAGTCTCAAACAAGATTAATGCCACACTAAGCCAGTACCCCAATTCTTCCCACTTTACCCTTTTTTTCTGCTCCTCCATTCTCTCTTGTCCCTCCTCTCCCCTATCCCCCCTCCCCTCCTGGTTATTCTGAAAGTTGTTTTGAGATTCCCATGGCTCCCCACACAGCGATCGGAGGCAGAGGCGGCTCCTCGCCGTCACACAGTTCGGTAGGTGGAATAAAAAGGGGGAAATAACTCAACATACGGGGAGGCTCACGCTGTGAAACATACCAGTGCGTCGCTCGGTGCGTACAGGAGAGGCAAACTAATGGGAACTAATAGCGGGTCACAGATATTTTATGGGAGTGTAGCTCTATGAAAGCAGCAGGCCTGTGAACAGTAGATGGCCTACCCCACTACATGTCAGTTGACTCGGTGACCATGCATCCACCTTTTCCTCCCTATAACCATCCTGTACTCCTTATCCCCAAATGCAAGGCGGCACAACCTGTGACCAGGCCAGACACACGTGGCTTGTTGCCATGGTGACTCACCCATGCAAAAGAGTCGTCCAATGGATCACACCAACATCGGCAGAGGCAAGACCTCTCTGGGAGCGTTCGCCGCCTGACATTACCAGTTCTGTGTTCAGAAGGTCTGTATACCAAACTGAAAAGAAGGACCATCAACTCAGCTCAGGAGATCCATCGTCCAAAGCTTTTTATCCAGTACTGGGCCACAGTGACTAGGTACCCTGGACTGAAAGTTGGTGTATCACAGGGCACGAATTCACACACTATGAGCAATTTAGAGACTCCAACATACGTAACTTTTTTGACTATGGGCAGAAGGCAGCATACCAGCTCCACACATGGGAACTGAACCCACAATTATGAGACCAAAGTGCAAATCTGTTCTTTTTTCCCTTCATTTGACTAAGAAAGTACCATTTCTGGGGATTCATTTGGCTTTCTTCACTGCATTTAAGGGGACCCTTTTCACTTTCCATTTAAATTTTCCACAATCTAATGTCACGTGATTTTTTCTCACTCATTTGAACCAAGTGACAGCTTCAAGATAAACTCCCTGGAATGTGACGTGATGGTGCCACTGGATAAACACTACTATGACCCTCCTCAGCAAATGACAACCAAATGACAACCCATAATTATCCCAGTCCAATTTCCTTTGATGCCGCTACATTCCCACCAGAACGGGAAGACACTCTTAACGCCTTTGTGACCACAACAGCATGGACAGGTTTCTCCAAACTGATCAGTCAGGTGAGTGAATTGCCCGCAGTTGTGAACGTTTCAGACCCCAGACTTTAGTGATTTTACCCTCATGGAGAGCTTAGCCCCAACATTCAGCTGCCTTGCTACATTGACCTCAGAACCTTTCAGAATCCCAAACATTACAAGGCCTTACCAGCCAGAGGAAGCACCTTCCATGCTTATTATCCGTGAGGTATGTAGCAGTCATCCCTTTCTAGGTATCATTGTTTAAGCCATAGTCACAATTAAATGATCCATCGTCACGACAATGTGTTCAGCGTACACCACCTCGGTGAACTTGTCAGTCGTAACGGAAAAACTGATTTCTCAGAGTGGGCTTTCATATAACTCTCGAGATTTGAGCATGCTGGGAGAGCGACTGAGGTCTCTGCTTTCCTGTCCACATGGCAGGGTCCTGAGCCACATCTCTGTGTCGTTGTTCAGCGTCACCAGCTGCAATGCACTCCGAATTGTCTGGAAATCTTGACAGCTGAATTTCCAGAAACAAGAATTCACTTTTGCTGTTTATCTACCTTTATTCCACCTTCCAAGGTTCTAATATCCCTTTTCATGTCCACCCAGATGCCTGTTTACCACTACAATGCCAGGGTGATATGATTGTACCAGGGATTGGATAAGTGTTTAAAAGGATGACCAAAAGGATTGGTTAGTTCAGGATACTCCCACCCTCCATAGGTTTTGAAGTCCCATTTAGCATCAGCATTGATTGGTCAGTTCAAATTACTCCCACCCACCATAGGTTTTGAAGCTTCATATAGCACCATAATTAATCGGATAATTCAGGATACTCCCACCCACCACAGGTTTAGAAGCCTCATTTAGTGCCAGCATTGATTGGTTAGTTCAGGATACTCCCACTCACCATGGGTTTTGAAGCCTCATTTATCTCATCACTACTGTCAGCTACCCCTTGCCTGAAGCAGGGTCTTCCTCCAATGCCATCTCACTGCATGTAGACACTTGCAGACACAAAATAACACAGCCAGCAAAGTGCACGGTACCATACATAGAGTGATGTCAGGTTCCTGCCGCATGGCTGCATTCACATTCTCTTATCTGATTCTGAATAGGCTGGAGGCACAGTTTGCCTTCCGTAGTCAAAATCTGACCTCAATGATCATTCTGCACAAGCGGCATGTTTCTCCTCCAGCTATCTCTGGGGTTGAAGCCGGGAGGGGTGTCTGTCTAATGACTTAAATGTGATATCATATTTTGACATAGCAGTTTGCAGCGACAGAATCGAGTAATGCGAGTGCCAGTGAATACATGGGCCTTCAGTGGTTTTATTTGTACACAGTTCACCCCCCGTTCTGTGGCAGTTGCCTCAAAGCTCCTAACAAGGTTGAGAAATGTTATCACAAGCTGACTGGGGGCAGTTCATTGGGTAGCAACCTAGCCTAACACATCCACCTATGGGGGTGTGATACCCATCCACGGTTCTGGGTGTTTGCATTTTCCATGTTCTGTTTGTGTGTGTTCAGCTTCCTTCCCACAATCCAGAAATGCGCAGTTAGGTAAACTGGTGTCTCCAAGTTACCCATACTGTGTGTGTGTCTTGTAAATGACTGTCATCCCAGCCAGGGTATCCCCTGCCTGGCATAATCTCCAGGTTCACCAACGCCTTGTACTGAATACGTGATTATGAAGTATGGATGGATTCTAGAAAAGCAGAAGAGCGGTCGTTGTAATATGATAGCTGGGCAGCACGAAGGAGAGTGGCAACAAAGAAACCTTTGGGGATCCAGTGGTAGCTGATTACCCAAATCACTTATGCCTGTCACAGGCTGCTGTAGTCTTGGGTCACGGGACCACGAGATGGTGAGGATGCAAGTGTGAATACAACAGGGTTTAATGACAAAAAAAGGAATTAACACCAGGCATGAACATTCAAACAGATATGAATAGCACATTACCCATCTGGGAAGCAGACTAGGAATTAAAAACAGGTAAAAACTGGTAATGCCTCTTACAAATGACAACATGACCAGCCTAACGGTTCTAACAGAACGGAACGGAACGGAACGGAACAAACCATACAGAACAGCACAAACACTCCACCAAGACAAGAGGGGAACCTAGGCTTAAGTAACAAAGGAACAGGTGAGACACATGAAGGCAATCAGGGAAAAGGTGACTGGAGAAACTATCAAGGAAAACAAGGATCATGGCAACAACCCAAGTCCCAGCCAGACCTTGGGGATCCAGACCGCTGGTGTAGATAATGCAGACTAACCTCCCAGTTTTCATCTACATTTTGTAGTGTATAATGGTGTCTGAGTGCATTCATGTACCATTTTAACTTTTTAATAAATATTTTTGGTTTATTTTTGCCTTGTATGCTTTTACTGTTAAACAACTAGTTAGAGAAACCCTGGCTTTGATGTGAACTATAGATGTGCTTCATTTTAGGAGCTTTTTCAACTTGAACATGCACATCCTGTAACATGGGTAATCTCAGACTCGCAGCAAGAGGCTCAGCACGGTGTTGAAAATAGAGCGGTCGATATTTGGATTTTCCTCTCAGAGTCCTGCACGAAAACAGCTGCCGTCTCTCCGCAGAGTCCAAACGATGAAATTAATAAGCGAAATCAAAAGATGTGTGTAAATCATTTAGACATTTTCAGATTACCATAATCCACCTCACAACCCTGAGTTGTAAAATGGAATTGCCAAATACGTTAGCTGATAAACCTTACATGCTATGATATTAAGAAGTATAATGAGGCTTCAGCATTTAATTCACACCCAAAGTATTCTTCTGAGAGTGCGAACAACTGGCAGAGATAGTCATACACATCCCGTGCAAAAAAATAAGTGCCAAAATTCAAGAGAACAGCCTACATATTCAAAGCTTACCAGATGCTAACTGTAGGGTAATGAGCTACTTGTTCTCGGTTGCTGACAATACCATATTCCTCCTGAGAAATTCATTAATGGACTTAATTACCTCTGAGCAAGCTAATTTTCACCAGGTATTCTCTCTGAGGGCAACTGTGGAACAGGATTCAGTCTTGGCCGTCCATGCTGGACCCAGAAGGGACACATTGAAATTGACAACCAGTAAGGATATTTGCTTTTCAGTCTCTTAAAGATGGATGCTTCTCCTTTAAGGAGGTTCAGGTTGCAATATCTTGAACAGGAATAATACTGTGACATAAAACTACTCTGGTAGAACTGCAGATTTCAATGATTTACATTCAATTGCTTTGATGTAATACTAGTTTCCTATGAGAAACATATTAAATGTCAGGTTGTTCCCCGGGTAACGCAAAATAGATCGGTCAGCATTACCCTTTCTTGTAACTATTTAATTTTGCATTAATGATACAATCCGAAACTGTGGCTGAACTACCTGCATAAAGTTTTGAAGATAACTGGAACTTGTGATTAATTATAACTACTACCAGTTGAGTTAGAAGGGGTAGGTCCCGTTAAAATAGCTCAGCTTAAATAAAAGGCCCTGTTGTGTTATTTAATATTTCTGTTGTGTTTGAGATAATATTGACAAAAGACTCTGGCTTTATTCCTCAGGTTTCACACTGATCAGCATTTTTTCAGTACTGTTTTATATCCACTGAAATACTTTTGTTTACACACAAGACAGCAGTTCAAAAATCCTGTTTGTTTCATTCTCCTGTTATCAAGGAGCTCTCCCCCACCATGAAACACAAACCACATCGGCAGAGCCGAACTTTACTGTTTATTCTTGAATATGGTGATGTACTGTATGTAGTGCACATTCGACTGTGGTACGTTCAACAGAGCTCCGTTTGAGAAAAAGCCACGTCCCAAACCTTATTGAAAATACAGAGACGATTCAGGCACATCAAGGAGGACTGGGTGGTCTTCTTCGTGTAAAAGCTCTTAGAGCAATTAGCCCGGACAGAGAGCGCGGGGAATGTACAGCAGGATTTAGTGTATTGGCCAGTCCTTATCGACGCAATGTTCTCCATCTGGGATTAATGTGGAGATGACTTTTTACATGCCCGGCTAACCCGTTCAATTAGCAGGAATGATGTTGCTAAAAAAAAAAAAGAAGCCCTTTTCGATTCCATGAAAGTTACACAATGACTAACTGAAACAATACCTTGTTTCTGTCAGGCGTTTCAAATATTTACGAGCAGATCGTGTCTCCTGAGTGGGTGCATGCAAAGGGCAACACACCAAGAGGCAAAAAGGAAACTGACAGCCTTTTGAAAATAATATATTCAAGGTGTCTGGAATAAAAAAAACACACACAGAGCCAGTAATATATTCTGGCTATGAATTCTTTCTTAACTTTGCATCTTAAAATAAATTGCGGAGCAAGGCCCGTGCAAATTAAAAGTCGTAAAATCAAAACTGGATAACAGTTTAACCGAAACATCGAGACGTTATTTTAATGTATGGGGAAGCGAGCCGGATTTTCAGGGCAGAAGATGGCTACAATTAAAATTCGAGAAAACAGCTGCGATGTTAAGGCTGACTGTGCCCTAAAATCTGCCCCCAATGGCATGGAAAATTTATACCGGCAGAAATATCCTTGTGGGGCACGCAAACGAGAGGAGACATGTGCCAGTGCTGTATCAAGCTGACACTGTACTCAACGCAGAAATATCTCAGCAAAGGCTGCTGAGCTTTCAGGAGGCTGTCTCGCCAGACCCGACAGGCAAGGGTGTGAATATACTTGGATGGGCTGGGCAAGGCGTGGCCAGGAGGGGAGAAGTCTGGTGGCAAGCTCAATCGTTGATCTGCAATATGAAACAGTCCTAGACCAGAAGAATAGACTAGACGCCCAGACCTTCTGATCTCATTTGTAAACCCGACGACTGTCTTGTTTTCTCCGTGCCCAAGCCAGACTCTGCTGTGTTTCTTTTCCCAAGTTTGTTAAGCTCCCAAATTCCTAATAAAGTTTCTGCTGTATCTTCAGATCCTTGTGTCCTGTGGACCTGTTTACTGCTCTGAGCCACGTTTGACATGTCAACCACACAGACTTTGTGCTGTAAACACTGTAATTCTCCCTGCTGAACTATGTTGCTTGTGTACACCCCTCACTCAGTGACTTCCTATACACCAGAACAAAATACCAAAATTAGGGGCCATATATACTTGAAAAGGCTGTTAGATGCTTGCCCCTGGCTGTAATTCCACATTAAAGCTCTAGGTTGTAACAAAAATGTACAAAATAGTGCTCCCGGTACATGCCTTGGTTTATCGAGAGCTGAATCACAACAATGTCACTCCAGCTCAGACCCCTGACATAGAACCCTTCCTCTTCAAAAGAAGCTTTACTGACTATCTATGCATATGCAGAATGTAAACCTCTGCTGTTAAATTTACCAGACACCACAGCAATGAACTCCTCACTGTTTGAAGAAAAAAAAAAAACTTAATTGGTGTCGAAGTATGGCAAGATTGCTTAAATGCTGTAGGTGTGTTTATCTTAACATGCAAATATACAAAGTATATAATTTATATAACAAAACGAAGTCTCTACCACGATGGCCAATTACCATTTTAATGGATTCCCATTTCAGCTGGATAGGTCGACAAGCTGCATAGGCTGAATTTCCACCGTTTTTTTATTACTGGTGAGTTCTGAAATGGATAATTAAGTTTGCTCTTATGCCAGCATGGTAAAAAGCAACTGCAAAGACTTAATTGCCTCTCTCATAATGGAATGTCCTCACTGATCTCTCTAAACATTGTAGCTCTCGATCTTTTTAAAAGCCCCCGATAACGTCCTGCCGCCAAAGCGTGAAGATTCGAGGATGGGAATGACTTCCTCCAGCGGCACACTCCTCCTCCCCCTACCACCTCCCGCTCCGACCCTATCAGTGAGCAGACGAGCGAAGCCGTTTGGAGACCCACATCCTCTGAGATGCATGAGGTTCTGCAGAAGGCAGGCAGGGAATGGCCTTGAGCTGGGGGAGGGAGGGAATTGATTCGCTCAGATGGGGAGCACAGCACAGCTACTCTCCTTAACGGCTTCAATCTGTCGCCACGGCGCTCTGCTCTGAAATGTTCCCTTCTGACTTTACCTCCCCCCAGGGTTTGCATGCCTGTAGTACCCAGAGGTACCTTCAGCGACGCTGCCCTACCCCAGTAACAGTCCCACGGTCCTGCGAATGAAACATCTTCCAGTATTTTGAGACAGACCCCTCAAAATGCAACGGCATCCAGCCCGTCATGACTTCCTCCCCTGTTTCCCACTCTCTCTATCACCAAGATCAGGCTGGCCATGTGCTAAACTTTCACAGCTTGCTAAGTTGCCTAGTAGACAGGGCAAGCGGCGGTAATAGAAAGCAGAGCTGACACTTTCCCGCGCCGTCCTGTAACACAGATGGATATAGATGTAGATATAGATCACGAGGCAGAGCAGTTTCTTTCAGAGTGATCTCATTTAAGACCTCATCCAAGGTATGGCTCGCTGGGGAATCGGCGCAGCTTCCAGTCGAACGATGACTAGAATGAAAAAGACCCAGGGACCCAGGGTTCCTGCATTCAGCGTGGGAGTGAGAGTCAGCTTCCACCCTGTTAGCAAGATCAGACAGACAGATGATAAAGGACGTGACTGCTGTGCTGGGAAAGTCTTTGATGCACGTGACAAACGGAACTTGTGGGCGTTCAAATTCAAAAGGGAGCAGTGGTCTCAGACCACCTTCTGATTTTGATGGGTGGGGGGGGCTGAGATCCGAAGGCTATGCCTTTTTAAAGATTGCATGGTGGACTTTCTGCCTTGCCACATGAAATTGGGACTCAGTCCTTGTTAAGGCTTTAACCCCCCTGCCTCCTTGGACTAGCATTTAAATCTACTGCTAAATGATATAATTAAAGACAATGTTCAAAATTTAATACACTCACTGGTTTGCATCCAGAAACAACTTGAAATGTACCTAAACACTTTCTAAATGGCTTTTCTTAGTGGATGGTAATTCCTCATATGAAATGGGTGTAAAAGGTCAGAGAGACACGCGTGTTTATTTGGAAGGACATCTCCACGCACAGACCCCTGCACCCATACATAGGCTCGCACACAACATCTCCTTCACCCGGTAAGACACCGGTAAGCAAATGAAGCCACTGGTAATAAACATTTATTACCCCACTTCACTCTTTTGACAGGATTCTGTAATTAGATTTTTGCTGCAGGACAGAGATGAGAAAAAGGCGGGGCATGGGTGGTAAAAGCCGAGTGTTAATTTTAGCTCCACCATTCTAAGTTCCCTCCCCATGTCTATAAAATTGATTAGTTCTCTAAAGACACTATCCTTCCCCGTAAATTATTTAGTTCCTCATTATTATAATCAAGACTAACAGTGCGGTAATGAGGGCCTGCCTGAGAATGAGGGTGGAGAGAGAGACGGATTCTTGACGGACAGACTGGGAAAATACAAACTAGGGCTTATATCAGCAGAGGCTCCTGGCAAGAAAAACAGTGGGGGAGGGAGGAAGGATGGATGGCTGGCCAGGAAGGTAGAGGGGTGTATTAGCTCCTCCCAAAGAGACAGGAAGTCAGTCGTACGTGTCCGGTGACAACCACAGGAAGTGTGGGCATGGCGAGGGAATGATGTGTGGATTTAAATAGCAAGAGGCACATTGATATGAAGAGACATAGGTCTCAGGAGCGGAAATACTGATGGATAAAGGGTTGCCTTTCACAACACCTCACATGTGCATATTGTTTCAGAGATGGGCATTAATTCTGTAACTGAGCCCAGAAGTAAAAGAAGGTCTTCTGTCTTTTTCACACTCAGATCGATATTGCAGCAGCTGAATTTACTGTCTGCTCTTACCCTGCCAACATCATCCCCCTGAATCCGCCTCTACGATAAATCCAGGAGCCCGCCACCCAGACGAGGTTTGGAGCACGAGTCCATGAGATGCCCCATCATGGCACACGCTTGGTCCTTTCATCCGTCTCGACGGGTGTTCCTCAATTAGACAAATTAGCCTGGCTTTTATGTGCGGGCGCTTACTATGCACCGAGGATAAGGATGGTGGGGCTCGCATCGATTCGGGCCATGTCTTTAATGTCAGCGATGAAAACAGGATTAGTGAACACGAAAGAGGGCATCACGGGTCCTACAGATGAGTTTTGAGCTGTATTGGCAACTTACAGCTTTGTGAAACTTGTTACTCGACTCGTGACATCCGAACAAAGCCAAAATACTGCCACTAAAAGCCTCAAATCCCAGGGTATTATAGTAATTTTTATCAAAATGTCACAAACTTGCATCAGGCTCAATAATCTCGCAAACTCTCTTGATAAGTGGGTCCATATAAATAAATAACAGCATGATATCATAACAAAATGTCTTATGTCCTCTGTACCTGCCTTGTGAATAATTCAGCACATGCCCTAAATTTGACAAAAGAGTTAAGGACTTTTATGAAAACTGCATGTTGTTCCTGCTATTGTACTTTAGGTAGGGAGGAAGGGTCTGGCATCTCTTTGTTGCTCATGTGAACAAGTATGAGGAGGAATTATTTAGTTTTCACATGTCCCATCTTGTGCTCAACGAGACATAAAGACATACTGTACGGGTGAGAGTGAAGTTTTAGGTCAGGGTGCAAGGTCAGCCATTTATCCAGTGCCTCTGGAGTAGATTTTGGGGTTTGGGGTCTTGCTCAGGGTTATATGATCACTCTGCTAGCTAGACTGGATCCAGGAACCTTCTGGATGTGGACATAGATGCTTAACCTGCAGAGTGCCTATGTGTCTGATACAGGTTATATATCACTTCTAAATATCACTGACAAAAGCTGTAAAATGTTGCAATGAGCAACGTAGATTTAAAATAGTTGCATTTAAAGAAGTAGCAAGGTATTGTTACAGGGTACTTTATGGTGTGTAAAGTTTTACAAAACTGCTATATGTCTGAATTTTATTAAAATGTTACCGGAATTAGCTGCATATTGTGATTACAGCATTGGAAGATTGTATTTTACAAGAATGCTCTATTTACTAAGAAATGACAAAAGATAATAAAAATACACAAACTGTGAGATTTAAAATGTGTTTTACTGCATACTGAAAGCATGTAATTCAGTTAGTCTTATTTACTGATGCAATTTTAAAGCAGCATCAAAATTAACATAAAACAAATAAAATGAAAAGATATAGATTTCAAAAGATTCATCATGAAAAAATTGTGACTACATGCTGCATTGATCACATAAATGTCTTTCCTGGTATCCTGCATGCATTAGTGGTCAAAGCAGAACTGTTTTCACCATTTCCAATGGGCATTTTGTGCAAAAATTTCACAGTAAAAACCACGAAATTTAGATACAGTTGCTCCAGGTGAATGTGGCGTAACAGATCTTAGGAAGATCAGTTCCTCCGAAATGAATCACGGCTCAGTGACACCACAAATGATTAGCAGAACATTGTGGGAAATATCATTTTCATTAAAAAAAAAAAAAAAAAAAAACAGTGATAGGACAACTTCTGAATTTATAAAAATGCAACTATAAGACAGGAAGAGTAAGCATCCGAGGATGGTAAAATGATATATGGATAGACATGTAGCATAATGGTTTTATTTGGCTGATTTGCTTTTAACTTAGCCTTCAGATTAGCTGGGTTCTCATCTCTTTGTTCACCTGGTAACATTCGTTACTTTTTGAAACAGTCCCCGTCTACTAAACTACGATGAACACTTCATTGGGATAGTCAGGAATTTCACTGGTCCCAAAGTCACCTCCTGGTCTCTTTTCAATTTTACATTAGGAGGAAATACCCAAAGAGGACCACCCCGTGCTTCCCTGAGACCTGCAGAGCTGCCCAGAGTCTTCGTCTTCTGAAATCCCACCTCCTCCATATTTCTGTAAACCCCAAATTCTTTGTACGATTTTGTCTTCTCAACTTTTAACATTGTCTGCTACTCCTTATTGTGGCCAGACGCAGCATTCTGTACAGATTCTGTACGGAGTACTTTGATAACACAAAGGAAAACTGCAGCAAATGGCAGCATTTTGTAAGTATTTCATGATAACGGTCATTGTGAATCTACCTTTAAACCCTGATATCACCATCTCCATGAGATCAGTCCCATGAGAGTCCTTCAGCTCCGAAAACTAGCTTTGCTGTATGTGTTCTGGTTATTCTCATACGATCCTATTCTGAATACTTTACAAGTACTATCCCTTCATCTTTTCTATGGCTTACCCTATGCAGGGTCACGGTGAGCCTGGAGCCTATCCCAGGAAGCCCACGGCACAAGGCATGGGACATCATGTTAGGCATGCCAGGCCATTGAATTGCCTAAAATGAAAAGTCACTTAAAATGCATAACCCCCACATTCAGAGAGCCAAGGGCAGGAATCACACCCCCACCTTGGAGGCATAACGGCACAGAGCTACCCACTGAGCCTCTATGCTACCTATAAGAGCTGTCACGGTTTTCTTACCCTGATCTCCCAACCGTGTTACTGCGCATTTGCACACCCATCCAATTTCGACTGTTTTCTCAAAGCCGCTCATTTCAACACTGGCTGACCTCCAGGCTCTCCAATGTTGGGAGAACACACAAATTCGACACGTGCAGCCAACAGAAATTGAACCCATGACCCTATGGGCACAACATTAACCAAGTTCCCAATGCATTGTGTTTGTCAGGTTACTCTCCATTCTCTCAGAGGCGTTTCACTGCACTTTATGACCCACAGTTTGTTCAATTCCTATGATCTGTATCGTATTTTCAATAATGTTCCATACCCTTGAACAGAACCTTTACTATCTAAGAGTTTTTTTTTTCCCCATGTGAATATAAAAGGATCCCACACCAGCCATTGCTGCTCAATTGATAACCCAGTTACACTATGGATGGTTAGCGTTCAGGTAAAAAACACCACTGGGATAGTGGGTCTTATTCTGAGCAGGCAATATGTCTGAACATTACAATTTATACAGATTATCAATACAAAGACAAAGCGTTTGCACGGTCGAAACATTGAGCTTGTTGAGTGAGAAATGAATACACATTTTGGCAAAAGGAGTCTTGTTTGAGCCTAAATTAATGAACACTGCTTAATGAAAATGCTTAAGCATTGGTTTAATTAATGACTAAAATATACATTGCTGGAAGCCATATATTTTTATATATTTAGGACCTCCAGGCTCAATTGCACCCTGAACTTAATAAGTGGTATGAAAGACGAATAGATGGATGATAGCTATAAAAGAAACTTAATTGATAGTAGGTTCAATGAATAATCTATTCATTTAAAAATATTACCTATTAGTACATCTGTACCTCCTATCAAATACAGGGTCACAGTAAGCCTTGAGCCTATCCCAGAATGCGCCTGGCAATAGGCAGGGGTGCCAATTAATTGCAGTATTTACAGTATAAACGGCTACTGATGTTGGACATTACATGCTATATATTCATGAAATATAATAGATCTTAAACATGCCTTACTATATATTCCTGATATATGGTAGCTCTTGCAGCATGCCTTACTATAGATTTCTCGTATATAGCAGATCTTAAACATGCTTTACTATATATTCTTGAAATATGGTAGCTCTTGCAGTATGCCTTACTATAGATTTCTCGTATATAGTAGATCTTAAACATGCTTTACTATATATTCCTGAAATATGGTAGCTCTTGCAGTATGCCTTACTATAGATTTCTCGTATATAGTAGATCTTAAACATGCTTTACTATATATTCCTGAAATATGGTAGCTCTTGCAGTATGCCTTACTATAGATTTCTCGTATATAGTAGATCTTAAACATGCTTTACTATATATTCCTGAAATATGGTAGCTCTTGCAG
>JAACJT020000052.1:15376152-15449611 GCA_009936485.2 Gymnarchus niloticus | reverse complement strand
TGGGCACACAATGAGAAGACAGGAGTCACTGGAGAAGATGCTAATGTTGGGAAAGGTTGAAGGCAAAAGGAAGAGGTGACGGCAGAAGATGAGATAGATAGACAGTGTAGTGGAAACAATGAACATGAGTTTGGGCAGAGTTCGAGAGGTGGTGGAGGACAGGGTGGCCTGGCATGCCGTGGTCCATGGAGTCGCGAAGAATCGGACACGACTGCGTGACTAAACAACAACAACAGGGGTAGAATCCTATACTCTGAGACACAATGGAAAACATGTTGACTTAAAACAGCCTTGTCAGCAAAGGACAGTGGAATTCTGGCTGATGTTGCATTGCCAAAGGGAGAGTTAATTATAAGATTGTTCTTTAAGCTCATGGTCTAAATTCTGCTCTGGACTATTCCCTTACACACGTGTGACTATGTACTGCATATTCCATGCTGCAGGCATCCAGTTATCCATGATTTTCTGTGACACCTTAGGGTTTCTGCTAAACATCCCAAGCTGCATTGAATGTGGTGATATAGTAGAAGGTTATAAGGAGTGGTAAAGTTCACTAGCCTTGACCCAGCCATCTTCCATAACCACTTATCTAGTCCCGTGTGAGCATGAAGATTATCCCTGGCAGCAAATGGGAGTGATAGAGCAAATGAGGCTTCAAAATCCGTGGTGGCTGGGAATATTCTGATCTACCAATCAGTGCTGGGTATCTGGAGGCCTCATTTATCCCATCACTAGCACATGGCTCACAGCAGGGGACATCTATGATGGGTTGTCAGTCCACTTCAGGGACACTAATTAGCCTAGCTTCATGTTTTTGGACTGAATAAGGAACGGCATCCAAACCCTGGGATAACATGAAACTCTACACACATTTTCGATGCAAGATTCGAACTCCCAGTCTTGTAGGTGTGAGGCAATAGTTCTACCTACCAATTTTATTACTGACAACAACTGTGCCATAATTAAATTCTTCTTCTTTCTTTCTTTCTTTGTGCCATTCTTTTGCCCTTTCTTCCTCTCTTCCTCTTCCTTCCTTCCTTCCTTCCTTCCTTCCACTCTCTCTTCTTTCTTTCTCCCTCTCTCTTCCTTCCTTTGTGCTGTTGTTTTGTTCTTCCTTCCTCCCTTCCTTCCTTTTCTTCTTTCTTTCTTCATGTTTCCTTTGGCCTTCCCAGGTTCTCAGCTATTCTGCTTCACCGAGACCCCGTACCCCGCTCTGCATTATCTCGCCCCCATTCCTTGGCTTCGACGTGCCGTGAGGCTGGGCACCGCTCAGTCACCCTCCTACGTGGCGGTCCCACTCGCTCATCGCAGCTCTCCCACTGCTGGCGTCGCCGGGGAAGGCAGGTGTCAGAGTCGGGCTGTTTGCAGCCCCCCAAATTTACATGATATTTACCAAAAAAGCAGCAGATGGTCCTCATGAGGGAGGAGTTGGAGACATGCTCATCTACGACGCAATCGTTTTAAATGTTCTTCCTGTTCTATATCTTTTCTTCTCGCACAGTGGGGGGGTGAGTCAGGGGGCCAGCAGGGGGTACAGCCATTCAGAAAGTGGTCTGCCTGTTTGGGGGATGAGATGTGTGAAGCAGTGGGTCAAGGTGACACATGGACAACGATGTTACCGTTGCTTTCTCGTCATCACATCTGAGCCTCTTGGGGCTGATTTACATTCGCCTGTATCTTGTGGGGGCAGTAGAGGGGGTGCTTAACCCACTACACCGATGATACTGGCATTACTGAGCGCCCAACCTCGTGTTATAAGGCACACGGAAACTGGGACTTTGTCTCACGGCTTAGCTAAAAGCTTCTTTCTTAATCAATATTTAATATGCACAGTCTCAGCAGCCTCCCAGACAGAAAGACATGGTGTTAAACAAATCTTGGAATTATGCTTCTGTCGTATTTTTGTGTTGACTGTGAATTTACAGTAAGTCCAAGAGCTGCTCTCGTCCCGCAAAGATGTCTTGTACTTATTCATGACAATCAGCTTCCTGTAGTCCAACCCCCGCTTCACCCCCCCAAATGTGTAAACAATAGCTTGGAACTTTCTTCACCAGCATCTACCAAGCCTTGCACAAGATTTGAAAATAGCATTAATGTGTGTTGGGGGGTGAGGCACTGGCTTAGACTTTGGGGAGTGGGGGGGGCTCCATCTGTCCCGGGTTATTGAAAGCAAGAGCAGATATTAGCTGGTGTCATCTGATGCCACCCAAGGGGAGACCGTGGAAGTGCTCAATACGGGCAGATCGGGTCGGGAGGCAGTCAGGAAATGGCCCGACCGGTTGTGTAAATTTTAACAACATTCACCGGGCAGACGACAACTGTTCATATGGATTGATCACCCAGGTTCTCAAAGAAAGTGAAACTTACTTTCGTTGTACCAAGCTCAATATTGTAACTGCAGACTGAAATTCTTTAACTCATTTAGTAGCCATTAGCTGGACATATTCTGCTTTTCATTGCATACAGTACCTATTATTAATTTAGTTTCATAAGATGTTCAATTCCTATTTAAGGACTGCTATCATAGAAAATAAAAAGGATCTGTGCTCATTGAGCTCATGGGTACGTGGTGCATCATGACCAACCTTGGCACATTGGCGATTTAACGTTATTAGTAACCAATTATTTGATTAGAGTCACCATGGTTGGGAGCCTCTGATGGAAAGATGGAGGCCACACCATTAAACAAATTATTAAAATTCGAGAAGTAGAGTTGAGCCTCCTCGTTCTCCCAATTCCAAGGTCAGACCCATCAGAGCCCCAGAGTGGGACGATTGCATTCAGGGCCCATGGTTCTGCTGGCTGGAAGGCCTGTTAAAAGTCCTTGGGTTCCTCCAAGAGCTCTAACACATTCCTCATGGCTGGATCGATTCCTGCAGCCTGAATTAATGTGCCGATGGTGAGGCACAGAGGGACAAAACAGCCCAAAATTCCAGTCTCCTTGCCGCTCCAGCTTTCCACCTCCTACCCATAGCTTTGGGTAAGCGTGAGTCGGCTGAATCGATCCATTTTTTTTTTTTTTTTTTTTTTAACAGTGAGACCTTGTTAAATGCGTAGACTTCAGCATGCTTGAGAGAGTGACTACATGTGCATGCTTATTTGTCTGTCAGCTGGAGGACAAACTTTAAAACCTGTTTTAAGACACTAACATGTTCCTCTCGCTACATGTGAGGGGCTTGTCTTTGCCCGGGCTGGAGGAACACATTAACGAGTCTGTGAGTCATGGGCGAGGATCTGGCGTCAGCACAGCAGACTCGTTTTGAGTGCAGACGCAAGCAGCGGCACCTCCATGCTTCGCATTGATCGGAGTCGCACGGCTCGAGCTGCGCTTTTGCTGGTGTCCATTTATGAGTCACGGTTCATTTATTCAGACAGTAACCAGGTGAGACGACATGAAGATCAGGCTGTTTATTCTTCATTTGGGTAAACAGGGAACAAAGAGATCTGTTTTTAAGCACCTCACATTTTCTGCTCTTTAGGCATTACGTTTCTAGTTTAGTTTCCGCTACAAAAAGGGTATCTCTTACATGTAACTCGGCATGTTTCAATAAAGATGCCTACCATTTGGAAGACGCTCCACTTTATCAAAGGAGATTTAATTTCATTCGACAGCATATGAACGTAACCTGCTTGTGTGTATGCTCTGTGATAAACTGACATCTCATCCGAGTTTCTCTACTTTGTGTCCTGTGTTTCCTGGGATAGCATCCAGCCTCACCACAAACGTGTACTGAATAAGCACCGTGAAAGATGGATGGATGAATGGATATAACAATATGTTATATTATGTACACTCAGTAGCAACTTTATTAGTTACACCGGCTTATTAATACGAGCAGCAAATCATGTGGCTGCAAATGAATACATATGGCGAACAGGGTCCAGTGGTTCACTTTCGCTTTGGCTGAGGATCAAAACAGCTATGACGCGTGATCTGATTTTGAATGTTGTGCGATTCTTGGTGCCAGACACGGTGGGTCCAGTGTCTCAGAAACAGCCAACCTCGATTCTGCCAGTCTCACATGTTACAGTATCTAGAATTCATCAAGAACGGTGTGATAAACCTAAAACATCCAGTCAGTGACTGTTCTGACAAGAGATAACTGTCAAATAGCCAGATTCTTTCATGTTAACAGGAAAGCCACAAACTCAAAAGTAACTCACTGTAACAGTGAAAGCTCAATGTGAGTACCATTGAAGAAATTCTGGAGGGAAAATGGGTCCTACCAGGTACTAGCTTGATATACCTAACATATTCGTAACACACCTAGCACATTTCCTTTCTTTATATATAGGTTCTCACTTCTATGTAACTCAACTCAATATATTAAAAACACTGAGGCAAAAGTCACAATTTAAAGCAAATATACATTTATTTTGGTTGCCTGTGAACGAGACCTGTTATAATATACAATATACATTACCCAGCCAAAAATAAAGTCACACACCTTAATAATTTCATTGGACCGCTTTTAGTTTTGATTATGGCATGCATTCATCTTGGCATTGTTTTGACAAGCTTATGCAATGACTCAATGTTTATTTTTGCCCAGATTTGCATCAGTCTTTCTCTGAGATCTTGTACTGATGATGGGAAAGTCGAGCCACTTTGTACAGTCTTCTCCACCACATCCCAAAGGCTTGCAGTGGGGTTAAGGTCAGGACTCTGTGGTGGCCAGATCATGTATGAAAATGATTCTTCATGCACCCTGATTCATCATGACCCTGAAAATAAACGCTGAGTCATTGCATAAGCTTGTCAAAACAATGCCAAGATGAATGCATGCCAAAATCAAAACTGAAAGCGGTCCAATGAAATTATTAAGGTGTGAGACCTTTTTTTTGGCTGGGCAGTGTATGTCCAATAGTATGCGGACACTAATTGATAGGGGTGTTCACTTACTTTTGAATTTAGCTAATTAAGCCATACTCATTGCACAGGTGTGTAATTCAGCACACAGCCAATGAATCTAAAGCAAGATGTGACAATCTGGTGGTGCCACGCCCCCTGATCATCCAATCCTCAGCGCCAGAACCCATGGCTCCCTTTAATTGGGGTCTGCATTCCACACAACTGGGATGGAATGCGAGAAGAGCCACAGCTAACCCCCGTTGCCTATTAGCTCCTTCGGGGCATAAAGGAGCAGGAGCAAGCCAGGGAGGAGAAGACAGGACTTGTGGGCTCAGTGAAGGACAAGCGACTGGGGCAGGATGGGAAGTGGAAGTGCTGAGGGAGACCGCCACCCGCCAAGAGGATTGACCGTCTCCCAGGACCATGCGACCTTGTGTGGTCAAGTCCCGCTCCACCTGCCTTGTATGTGCTGCTATGTCCTTGTGTTTGAGTTAATAAATGCAACTCTCTTTGGGATTTGTGACCGCAACTTTGGTGGTCTGTGTCTGTTCCCTGACAAATAAGTATTGGCAGCAGAATGGGTAATACCGAAGAGGTTAGTGACTTTCGATGAGGCACCATCATGGGATGCCGCCTCACCAACAAGTCAGGATCAAATTTCTGCCCTGGTTAACTGCAAGTAATGTTATTGTGATGTGGAAACTTCTAAAAGCAACAAGAGTTCAGCTGTGATGTGGTAGACCACACAAACATAAAGGGACTTGATCGTATGACATTGACACCCAACCAGATTGGCAGCATATGATACCAACAATATTCCAACATCTAATGGAAAGCCTTTCCAGAAAAGTAGAGGGTGTTTTAAAAGCAAGGACCAACTTCCTATTTATACCCTTGGTTTTGGAATGAGACATTGCACAGGCTGGTGTCCACATACTTTTGGCCATACAGTGAATATATATTAGTGTATAATGTCATAGGGCAGGGAAGAGAACAACCCAAAGGCAGCAGTTCAGTGCGTGAGTAGCCTCCTGTCTGGATGGCATGTGTTTATTATAGTTAATCTACAAGTGAACAGGGACCCACGGCTACTAGCCAGCAGAGGCACATTAACAGCACGTCCTTCTGGGGCAAAACCAGCAGCCCTGTGCCGTGGGCTTGTCCCCAGGGGAGTCTTTATAATGCAAATGGTAGCCATGCAGTTAGACACTAAACATTTCGCTTGGTACACTACCTGTCATCACCTGTCCTGCCCGGCTCTTTTAGGCTTCCAAAAAAGCCATCCCCAGATCGTGGTACCGTGTTTCTCACATGTGGCATTCTACTAGGGAAATCAGCGATTTCCCAACCCTGTGGCTGTCCGACAGCGCAGTGCTGATCCCGTATTGGGGAGTTGGATGTTGCGTTAAGGTGGGACAGCCTGCCACATATACACAGCCCGGCCAAAAAAACAAGTCGCACACTTCAGTCTTTCACTTGACCATCTTTAGCTTTGATTAAGGAGCATTCGTCAAGGAATTGTTTGGACGAGCTTATGCACTGTCTCAACATTTTTTTCATCCTAGATTTGCATACATTTTTCATTGAATCTTGTATCAACAATAGAGCCACTCCATTAAGTCTTCTCTACGACATGCCAAAGACATTCAATAGGGTTAAGGTAAGGACTCTGTGGTGGCCAGTTCGTGTGTGAAAATTCTTCATGCTCCCTGAACTACTCTTTCACAGTTTGAGCCCGAAGAATCTTGGCACTTTTGTCCTGGAATACGCCCGTGCTGTCCGAGAAGAAAAAAATCCATTGATGGCATAACCTGGTCATTCAGTAGATTCAGGTACTCAGCTGATTTAATTTTATTGCTGCATAACTTTGCTGAGCCTAGACCAGATCGTTGGCTCTTAAGTACTTAATTTGCTTATTTAAATTGAAACGGTGATTTTTGTTTTAGCCAGACAGTGTACTATTGTGTGTAGTACATTATATGTATGAAGACTTACAGGAATACATCAGCAATCTCCAGAGCAGGGCTAAATGTCATCGAGTGTGGAGATGAAACGAATAACGAGATCCCTGGAAGCGAGTGTAGGCTCCCTAGGAACAAGAGGCTCAAACTTGCTGCAGATGAATCCTGGACCTAGAGGTCATTGGGCTGGACACCAACATTTTGGGCCCCTTACATGTTGATGGTGCAGTGCTTCACAGTACAAAACTCCAGTAATTAATGTCTGAACCCGTGTATCTTTTGTTTACATTATTAAGGGGATAAGTAGCATATAATGGGTAAGTGAAGGACCAAGAAAAGTACGTTTAATGTTGTGTATCATTAAGCCTGTGCGTTACCTTTACTGACCCACGCACTGTACTTACGATGTCCCCGTTTGAGTTTCTGAAGACAATTCTTAACCTATTAATATGGAATAACAGTTCTTGTTTTGAGCAATTGTTCAGAGTTAGATAATAGAAGACAATGTTTTTTAACTGGATGCATGGCAATGCGAGATTGTCGTTAAACTAAAAAAAAAAAAAAATGACACTTTTTAAAACTAGGCACCGATTCGAGTGTTTTGAATATGTTAGCATAACTCCTCTGTATGTACACTCTGAATAACTGATAGGAATTTGCCTTTACATAACTGTGACTGCACAACCATAATGTCTGCTTGGATATCACTATGGTTAAGCAAGTCTAAATTGTAGTGTGCACTCATGAAATGCACACTTGTCTGTATGGCACTCATGTGCAAAGTGACAGCAACTCTCACCAAGCTAGACGGAAACACTTTTCACGTGCGACTCTACCTGGTTTCTAAAAAGAACCCAATGATGCTAGCTATCTAGTGATTATGTTCCTCTCTTGTGGTTTAGGTTACTTGAGAATGTTTTGGTCAAGCCCGCTTCCCTCCCAGAGATACCTCACGGTCAGATCTGCCTGACCGTGCTCTAATTTAGCCATATTCCCTGCTTGTAAGGACATGGAGCTACCACATACATTCTGATACTGAAGACATACTGGTAAGGACACATTTATAAACCTGCAAAGTGACTGGATTTACATGGATGTCTCTATCTTTCGACACATGTGAGAAGACCCTCAGTCCAGTGTTGAGTCACGTTCCATGTGGTTTGTTGCGTGACGCGGAACGGTCGCCTGACGTCGACGGCACATGTGCTTCTTGTATTTGCCCTGTAGAGACTGCAATACACCTGCAGAAATATTCCTCTGAAGAACCAGTTGTAGCCTTCAGCTGCTCTTACTTAATGGTTTGTAAGCCAAAAAACAAAGACCTTGCCTTCACCTTGAGCCCCGAATGTCCATTTTTGGAAGGCAAATATTTCAAAGCATCTTTTTAAATTTGTTACGTTTTTTCAATGGCCACAACAACCAAAAGAAGCTAATGCAGCATTTATTATGCCACAAGGTCTATACATTATTAGGTTAGAAATTAGTTTCAGACATTTATCCGCCTTCCAACCACTTGTCCATTCCCGTAGTCGAGGGGTGCTTGGAGACAGTCACAGGAAGTACTGGGCATGAGGACATTTTTGTACAATGCAAGAATGTTGAGATTAAATTTTGATTGTGGAACATTTTAGAAGACCCTATGGTATATGAAGGAAAGGCAAAGCCCATTTAAGTTTAAAAATATTACCTGGTAAAGAAAGCAAAATTAACACAGCAGACCAGTGAGTACTAAAGGAAGAATGTATTAACTCAAAAACGCATAAATTTACACAAAAACAAACGTCATGAAATTTGGGCCTTCATGGTTTCATCATTAACCAGCGCCCTACGGCGCACAACAAAAGCAGCAAGAATGAATAGACTTTGTATGGCGGTAGGACGAGCAGTAAATTTATCTATATTAGAGCTGATCTTCTAGTAAACAAAGGTGCATTAGGCACTCTGGAGAGCTGGATGGAGGGGCAGTTATTCTGGGAATGGGATAATATATTGTTTCCAGACCCATGATGTGCTCTTCAGTTCTTGGTAATGTACCCCCCTGACTCAATGCGTGCAGCATACGCAGGCTGCTGAATGGGTGGCTCCTCCCATAAGCCCTTGCCTCCTACTCCACTCGTTGTGGACAACGCAGCCGCATGTGAAATCCTGCAGCTCGGAGTCCATAAGCCAGCCACGGATATCGATTTTCCCATTCTTTGAATGAAAGCGGAGGACGATTGAGGAAGAGAAAAAAAAAAAAAAAATGAAATGCCAGGTATCCGTGAGTTACAATGCAAGCCTTTATGCATCTGATGCGAGATGTCTAATTACACCTGGGCACATTCAGCTTCAAGCCACGCGGTGATGAAGCCGGGAACGACACAGGCAATTTGGCACTTGACCTGGATCGCTTTGATAAAAATGCAGGGCTGTATGTGTGAGGCGAACACATTCCATTAGTGTCGGCAGGTGTAGTGAAGTCACCACCGACATGACCACCACTGTCGATGTCAACACTCAGAGCTGTGATCTTTGTGAAGCTGCCATTTTATAATTTGGACTGTTAATTTTGAGAGGCTCCAATCAAAAACGTTACCATTCTCACCAACTGACTTATTTTGTCACTGTTTATTCTCTGATATTGATGGTCCATGCTGGAACAGAGGCTTGGGTTACTCGGAGTACCGTAAAATATCACCTCTGTGGGTCCCAAACAGTAAGGCTGCACGAGGTACCAGAAGAGCTGTTTCAGGCCATTCAGTGCTCTGGTTCCCATGATACAGGCGAACCCTCAACATCGTCACAGCTTTGCCGCAAAGTTTTTCGGGAAGCGCCCTGGTTGTGAAGTTCCCCGTCACCCCGCCTCCCCCTAGCCTCGAGCGGTTTTGCGAAAATGCTGATGAGCTAATTAACGAATTAAGCCGAAGCGTCTGCTAACATCCCTCCTGTTAAAGTGATTAATTACTGAACAGACAACGAACTGGGAGTAAACGGTTCTATGGAAATCGCATTTTTTTCCCCCCAGCTAGCAGTGCATCTGAAGTCCTTTGACCCTGGCAGACAGAGCAGAAGATACTGAGGCAGGGCGTCCCTGGATTATTACCGCAGCTCTTCCTGCGTCACACTGAGCCCTCCTTTGTTCTGATGTAATAAACCCCAGGACATAAATGGTGGCTTGGTTAAAACAACATGAACATGGAATACTAGGACTGGGTCTCGGACTGGGGAGGCAATCCGTAGAGGTGCTTTGTGGTGTTTTTTGCAACCGGTTGGAACTGGATCAATGATTCTTGCTGGGAGATTACGGTAATCCGGCCAATAGGGTACCTCGACATACTCCAGGATTTCAGGCCATGACTGGGAACTGACAAACGATGTAATCTCCTGTTTATTAAAGGTAGGCAGGGACCGTCCAAAGCCACTCTGAAGATGTACCAGAGGGGCTAGCTGTATCTGGAACCAAATGCCACCTGACCTTTTGACCTTGGGAACATTTTATGGCAGTGTGTCGCAATAAACCCAAGCATGCATGCCAGAATGTGAAAATCACAATTAGCAGTAGTTTTCATACTGGAAGATGGCATTTTACGCAGGCCCCAAGACAGACAGCATGTCCAGGCTGTGGAGAAGATTCCAGCAGCAGATTTTCCTGTCAGCATGAGTGTGGACCATCTCTCTGGTAACTGCTATTTTTTTTTTCTTTGGAGCAGCAGGTGAGGTTTTAGCTTGGCAGATTTCATCATTAAATGGGGTCTCACAGGCAACCATGAGTCACGGAAGCATGGGACTTTGTTCCAGCCCAGTAGCTGAAACTCTTCTCCTTCTTTTTTCTGCTGTCTGGCCCCCTTTCTAGCCTGAGGCTGTGTTTAAGGCCCTTGCCTCTTCGTACGTATGCTGACCATGCAGGGGCTTCTTCAGCCTAAAATCAGCAAGTCCAAAATGCAAATGCAAAATCAGATTTGGTGTCTCATCTTTCCAAGGGGGGAGGCCTAATTGTCTGTCTGTCCGTCCGTCCGTTCATCTTCTAACCACTTATCCTGGTCAGGGTCACAGAGGGGCCTGGAGCCTATTCCGGTCAGCACAGGGAACAATGCTGAGGTTCATCCAGAATGTTAGCCTAAAATTATCATCATACTTTTTGTCTTTTTTTGTCTCCTCTTGGTGCTGATATGTTCTTCAGCATTATTCTATAGATCGTGGCACATTATCTCCTGCTTATAAAACATGCTGCTTTAACAGTTCTTACTTGTGAATATTATCCTGACATGATATTCATCCTGCGGTTAATCACATGCTTCTGACAGAGCAGCAACACTTTCAAAGCATTTAATCAACAACCACATCCATTTAATGTTTATTTTGGCTTCACTTGAGGAATGGCAAATGAAAAGGCTGTTTCACTCTCAGAATCTCGTGCTTGTAAAGGAACAGGTCACATATATGGAAGGAATCTACTCAATACTAATCTCAACAACACTGATGTAAGAAAGACAAAAATCAATAGCAAGACGAACAGTTTCCTAAGAAATAATGAAAGTCTCTTTATAGCAAAAAAAGTGCGATGATTTTCCATCTCATTTACAGTTCTGCTACTTGGCTGTTTAGCAACATTAGTTCAGTTTCTGAATCAATTCATTGAGTTTAAACTATGGCATTTAAGGCTTCATGAAATTCCAACCCCCCCCATCCTACGCCTTCCCCCCTTAATTATGCAGACATTATGCTGGTCTGAAATGACACATCCCCCCACTGTCAGCATTGACACACTATCTGAGCTCAGAGGAGTTAGGCCAGGGAGGACATGCTGAAGGAAGGAACATGTGACGTCTTGGGGGAAAGGTCAGGCACGGGAAATCGGAGGTCGCAGTCCCGGGTTTTGATAAACAGTTTGTACGAAGACAGGAACAAAAATAAGGCATCTGGAATACAAAAGTCCAACACACCAAAATCACTGTTCAGCCCGAGCCGCACACACCGAAGCCATGTCAGCCATTTGCCTGCCTGAGCCTCCGTTGCACTTGACTGGTCACACCTGAGCCAGATTAAGATAAGGTGGACACACCCAGGTGGTGCCATCTGGAGAAGGGGGGGAGGGTGTCGCGAGACATTCTCAAGAATAAAGATAGAGCGCAAGGCCAGACACCCTCTACAGCAATAACAACCCACATGAGACCAGCATTGGGAAGGAGTGCCTGCTATTTACAAGGAACTTTCATACCCATCAGAAAGAAGCAGTAGAACAGGGGTTGTGATATCTGGGGACTCGCAGTTTATGCAGGGAGTTTCAAATATAGAGCAACCCGATCGAATCTGTCTTATTACGTTACATAGACCGAATGACAAACCGACAATAAACACATCATACCTGCCTGCAGGCTGTGAACAAATCGAATGATATTCTTTATGCACCGGGAGGTGGAATTTCCCTGTCTGTTTTTCTCGTGTTAATGAACCTTGTATCTCTCCCTCAGATGAAATATAACAGTGATGAACACTCTCTCTGTTGAAATCTGAGGGTGATGAACCCTGACTGTGATGAATTTTCTCTCTCTCTCTCTCTCTCTCTCTATTGAAATCTGAGGGTGATGAACCCTGGTTGTGATGAATATTGTCTCTCTCTCTCTCTTCCTCTCTTTTTTGAAATCTGAGGGTGATGAACCCTGACTGTGATGAATACTGTCTCTCTCTCTGACAAAATCACAGGGCAATGAACCCTGAGTGTGATGAATTTTCTCTCTCTCTCTCTCTCACTCTCTCTATTGAAATCTGAGGGTGATGAACCCTGACTGTGATGAATACTGTCTCTCTCTCTGACAAAATCACAGGGCAATGAACCCTGAGTGTGATGAATTTTCTCTCTCTCTCTCTCTCTCTCTCTCTCACTCTCTCTATTGAAATCTGAGGGTGATGAACCCTGACTGTGATGAATATTGTCTTGCTCTCTCTCTTCCTCTCTTTTTTGAAATCTGAGGGTGATGAACCCTGGCTGTGATGAATACTGTCTCTCTCTCTGTCACTGCTGAAATTTGATCGTGAAAAAGCCTGTCTCTCTCAGATGAGCAGATATGAAACAGAAGATGGAGGAATGGATGGTATGGATTTGCGAGTAGAGTAGACATAAATAGAAAAACAGGAATGTACAGTTTTTGTTGCAAAATTGGGCTTTTGTACAGATTTTATGCTGCCCGTTCCTGCTCTTCTTCCCATCCTGAGGGATACGTCTGCAATGTGTCACTGGGTCGGCTGCATGAGAGGATGGAAGGCCTGGATTCCTCTATTCACTGTGGATAGACCGGCTGATATGCTTCGGAATATTCAGCATACATCTGCACAGTACGATTTATAAACACATTTTAGTGAAGCAAATAAACGTGGAGATTGTAAGTATACTGGCCAGCACAGAGCTCGCAGAAAACCACCTTTGATCTCAGTACATATTACTCTACCGGCTATTTGTAAAAACACAGTTACAGCTCACTCATATCATTCAGCATCAGGCTGGCAGCTTACATCCTAAAGTGGTCGTGTGTTTTTATTTTTATAGCTGCCAATGTAATTTCATAGTAAGGAAATGATTGGTAACAACCTGAAGATCCGCATTCAGGAGATACTTTGTGTGGAGTGATGATAACACATGCTTAAACAATGGCAAAGTGATCTTGAAGGCTAATTCAAGAGGAACTGCAATTCAGAAAGACTTGAATTGTCAGTCCTGCCTGAGAGGTGATCAAGTGTAAATCTCTGACTGTCTCAGCTTCCTGATTTTTCAATGTAACAGAAAAGAGATGAACAATATAAAATGAACTATTTCTGATATAGACAATTCAGGACATAGATTTTTTTTGTTTGATACCAGACATTGTAAACATCAGACTACTAAATAGATGATAAAATTAATTTATAATTTTAATACAAATAAGTAAAAAAATGGAGATTGTTTATAGTGTGGATTTAGAGACTACGTACTGCTAAAAAAAAAAGCAAAACAAAACAAATCTGTATCTTACTTTCCCACTGATTGTTAGCGTTAGTGGAATACCACAGATCTGATTAAAAAACCCCAGAATTATTTGCCTAACACAAGAAAACAAAATATCAGCAGAGCACTACAAAGAGTGAAATTCATGACAGCAGCCAGCAGCTCCATTGATCTTCTGCTCTGCCACTCCACAGCATCATCCTAAGCTAGGGTTATGTGTTCTCAAAGAGAATAGGATTGGTTTATTATTCAGGGAACCCTGTGGATGACGGGACAACATTTACTGCCCTAATGGTCATTAACATTTATGAAGTGTAGCTGTTGCTGGCAACCATCCATTTGATTGAGTGCTTGGTCATTGATCGCCTCGTGTTGGAGAAACCAGGAGTCCAGTTCCTTCTTTGATATAAGCCAGCACCAAAGAGCTCTCACCTTAGCATGTTGGGGTGTACAATAGGTGCTGTGCAAATGAGATCTTTCGCTCATAACAAGGATGGAGGAATCAGAAATGATAATATGGGAGGGGCGAGCAAAAAAACATTGACCAGGACAAGGTGAAGGCAGCAGAACCAGGAATCGGGAACCCCAGAAGGTTCTATAGTATCAAAGGGCAGTAACAGAAGAGTGAGTCAAGTAAGGAACCAAGATGGAAATAAGAATAAAAAGGACAAACCTTTCATAATGGAACAACCTGACTGAACACCAAGTGCTGTAGCTAACAGAACTCATTAATGAGCAGCTCACAGTTCACAAAGGGCATCCAAACTGACCACAGTCCTGCAAATTTGGCGTCCCCTGCAGTACTGGAGGAGATACAACAATAATATAGCCAGGTCTACAATACATATTATCATAACGTTTAACTCATACCAAGAGGAATTTTTCACTTTACATAAGGCTTGATTTAACCCTTTAACTTAACCTTTTAACTCAAGCTGCCATTACATGTTGTGCTACAGATCACGAGTATTTTACCAGGTATGTATTATTGTGACTCACTGGTGATAAACTGGTACCTTTTGTGTAAAATATACTAAACATGACAAACAGTACTTTTGGACGCACCAACAATTTTTGAAAATGGTAATTGATTCTAGCCTTCAAAATCATACTGTGGTATGCCATAGAAAGCAAAAACGAAAGCAATAAATAGTAAATAAATGCTCGTCTTAATGGTCCAGGCTTCCACAGTTTAAAAAGGTTGCCTATGGCAGCTCAGGGAAAAACAACAGAAAACTGTTAAAAGGAGCAAGCCGCATGAATTCAAAAACACTACGTTGTACACTTGGATATGTATGCCACATAGTGATTTTTTTAGTAAGGGATATGCCACTAATGCACATTTTATTTTGAAATGCATTCTCGAGGTGCAATTCAAGCTAGCCATTGAATTTGTCCTTAAAAATTACCATATGCAAATTTTCTGTTTAATTTATTACCCAAAACAGTTCTGTGAATATATTTTTCTCAATGCTGCAGAAATGGAATAGAGGAGGCAAAAATACCAATGTCAGAAAAATATCTTTTTTTGTGTCATTTGAGCGGTAGTGATGTATTGGATTAATTAACCGTTTAAACAGAAAACGAAAGCAAGGATGGATTTTTGTGCATCTTATAACATTCCCTGATGCCCCATGCAACCCTCACATGGGGGCGCAGTAGTAAATGGCCTACTGGTTTCCCACTTCTCCTGACGGACGGGATTACCTCCCAACAAACCATCAAGGAAGACGCTTTGTCAAGCCTGAGGCTTGGCATGATTGCTGATGCCTTTCACAGACCATGATTTCTCCAGTAAAAGCTTTACTCCTTATAAACGTGGGCGGAGATAGACGGCTCAGTGTCAGCTTGAAGAGCTGACTATCTCCATGCGGTCTGGCTGTCCTAAACAATATCGAAAGGTCATCGTTTCACTGTTAATGTGCAAGAAGTCAGACAGGCACTCGTCCCTCTGCGAGGAATTTTTTAATCTACTGTACCCCCGTTTGAGTATGCATAAAGGGCTTTCTCTAAGTCTTTTCCTCCAGAATGCTCAACAAAAAGAAGTAATTCAATCAACGCCACAAAGCCGTGAGTCAAACTGGATTACGGCGTGTACCGTGAGCAGAGGGAGAGACTCCTCGCATTTGTTGCTGGCTTGTAATAATTTTCCGCTGTGAGCTTCAACTACATATCACTTGAAGGCAATGAACCTTGAGGCAGAGCGAACTCCACCAGGCTTGATACACGGGACTGAGAGCTAGAGGACCGACTTTGGTGGGGATTGTGTGTCTGCAGGCTTGGTTTTCTCCAGTTAGAAGATACATTGGATTATGTTTTCTTTTGCTGGGTTCTCTGGTAAATTAATGCCAGATTGGCTTCTATAAATGAATGGCAACAGGGAGAAAAATTTCACCTTGATTTTATGCCCTATGTTTAAGGGAGGGTTTATTTTCCGACCCGTTGACACTAGACTTTTGGGACAGGGTTTTTGCAGGCAGCCAGGGTTGCAGGAGTCTACAAATACACAGTACCATGACGGCCTGTAGGCACATGTGCATGGTGGGGCATGCTGAGACTCTGATGAAGTTTTCGGTAAAGGTTTAGGTGGGAGGATTTTCAACTGTTCTTTCTCCACCTGTTTTTGCCGCCCTACACCCCATGAGATAATCGACAGTCCCTCATTGTCACCAGTAGGGGATAAAATGCATGTGCTACATAGCCCCTAATGGGCATCCAGACACGGTAACATGGCCGATAATTACGTTCCAGTCAAGCTGGTAGCAACACAGGAGTGGAATCCTGAGGTTCTGCCAACCGAAGGAAGATGGCCTTGATCCACCCGGAGTAGCATCGGCACGGGCACATCAGCCCGCGATGTTGCGCTGGCAGAGCAGTCATTTCGACTTTTGATGAAAGGTGCGGCAGCCGCGGGAGAGAGAGCCGAACCCTCTTCCTTCGCCCCCACCCACGCGTGTCTCTTACATGTCATCAGAAACCTTGACTGGCAGGTTTATACATAGCTCCCAATGGAGAGAAGCAGAATTTGCCTTCTTTCCGTGTTGGTGGAAAATATAAACATACACAATGAGGATAAAAAGCTCCTGTCTGAGTATAACAATTAGTCACCACAAAAAGCTTGTAATCCTATCAGTAACAGTCTGAAGACATACTGTTCTTATCAAGATCTTCATTTTGCAGATTGATAACGAAGTTCAGAAGGGGGACATAAGATTGGTTTTAGAAAGCAGAGATTGAATCATGTTATTCATGTGGAGACGGAGTGTGTGTTTGAGTTGGGGAGCAGATTTTTGTCTAACGATGTGAGCCCAGCTCGCTTGCTTACGTTTGGGTCGATATGGGAACATATAACATCAGTTACAAACTATTTCCCGCAGGCTTTATAGATTACGTGGCTACCACTGGTGATGTTATTTACACAAAAATAAAAATAATAAGTCTCACACAATGCACAATTCCTGAATTTCCATTAACGCATGCACTGAGATTGTTCCACACGCTATGTATCACTGGGCAAAGAACATGTGCTAACATGCATCAATAAATGTAAATAAATGACATAACTAATCAATAAAAAGGAGCTCCCACATTTTCAAACCATCAGCACCCCTGTTTCAGCTCTAATGGCCACAAAGTGGAGTGATTGGAACTGCTGGTGAATAACAGACACAGAAACATCTAGAAACATGCATCGTTTTGCTTAGATCCAAACCCCCCACGCAACAGGGGTCCTAAATGCTGACCATGGATTGAGAATTTTGGGTAAAAATATACACTGAATTGCCCAAGGACAAGAATATGCGTATTGAAAGGGGTCTTGGTGAAATATTGATCTGTTTTAAAATTCCATCTTGGGAAAGAGTATGATGGTCCAGCCAGTGATTAAATGACCAAAGAAGGTTTCCAGGTTAGGCTTCTCTGCTGCTCTGATTGTCTTCTATCATTCAGCGAGGCCATCTGCCCATTTAATTCCAGAAAAATATGTAACAAATAAACATCCATCCTCCTTTCTATTCAAATGACCATGGCAGAAAATGAAGCGACGTTCTTTATCGTCAAAAATAAATAATAAATAAAGCTAGCATTAATAAAAGGCTGGGCTCAAACTGGCTATGCCTGGAGGTTTTTTTATTATCTATAAAGGCCGTGTTCCCAAGACATTTATGTTTGACCAAGGAGACAAAGCTTTTCATACAATACGTACATGACTAGTACAAGGTTTGGAACCCCTAGCATTGGCTCAGGTTGCCGTGGCAATGCTAATGGCTCATAATATTCAGAAACATGGTGACACGCCTCACGAATCAGAGTATGGAGACAGTGTACGGCATGTAGGTGGACTTCTGCCAGGAAAGGGGCATTGGAACCCTCTCTGGATCCAAGCTGTCTTTCATGACTGCAAACAGAGGTTTTCTTCTGGCCTGAGCCACACAAACCCTCATTATTACACCTGTTTTTGGGGCCTGGAGCCCATCATAATCAGAAGGAAGCTCCATAAAAGGAACCCTGGCAGGAACATGTGTCGAAACGCTTTTTCAGATGCGTGTAGCGACGTTCAGAGGGCACACTCTTCGCTGATCGCTTTCTAACGGGATGAGTGAACGTGTTCACTTTGATCGTTGCGATCCCACGAGATCCCGCGGTTTCTGTGAATGGCCTAGCATCCACGTTGCAAGCGTTTTGGCCTCACGCCTGAGCACATGCAGCGTATGCTCGCCGATCAGAGAAGACGCTGCTTTTCCTAGCGGGCACATGCTCAATCATATCTCGCGATCCCCGTCCATCTCAGGTGGCCTCCCAGCCTTGTTTATCAGCACAGTATTACCATGGTGATACGGGGAGGGTCTTGCGCACTCTAATGAGCCAGTGTGTGTTTATCACCGTTCCGTAGCCGCGACCGTGGGATAGCACGTCTTCCGTCTGACGCGGGCGCCAAAGAGCTGATAAAGGTCAGTGAAAATGAGAGACGCCTGGCAAAGTTTGTACAGTCTAATTAGCCCTCTTCCCTTGTCTCTGCTCACCTGTAGTGTATTGTAAGAGGCAGGGAGGCAGAGTGGGAGCTTAGGGGACATGATTGGCCGAGATCTTAAACCTTGCCGGCTCTGAAGGCAAAAAGGGCAAAGTTGATGAATGGGAAGGAGATTGATTGAAATGTCCTCCCTACTAAGTGAATACCTGAAAGATGGCAGTGATAATGATGACCATACTAATAATGATGATGCTGAGGAAGATGGATATTATAAAGATAATATTCATAATGGTAAAGACAGTACTGAGAATCGTTTATTAATTATTAATGGTGGCAATGTTACTGAGAGCAATGGAGACGATAAGTGATGGTGGTCTTGGTGACAGCCAGAGTATGAAATGAGGGCGTGTGTGACATAGATAACTGTCGTAATGACCACAGAAAATGATGCTGAGCTCCACGCTTACCATGTGGGATAGGAAACGGATGGAATGACGGACGACTGGCTGATGCCTGGAAGTCACAGTGGTACCAATTTATCACCATGGGGATTTATTAACTAATCGCGATGTTTTCATCAGAACTGTGACATTTCTACAGCAAAACGATGTCAATGGGTAGGAGAATTTTCCATGAACACTCCTCGAAAACAGGTAAAGCTCATTCAGAATGGACTAACAAAGAATAAACTACATCTTGAAGTGCTTTATGATTTAGATAATGAAATGAACCTTAAAATGTGCTGTCAAAACACAGGTAGAGTTTAGCTCTAAATTTTCCTGCAGAATGACTATCATCTTAATCACCATTTCTGCCAGTGTTTTCCTGTCCACTATACATCAGTATGCAGCTGGAATCCATAACCTTTGTTCTGGGTGACAACATGACAAGTATGCTCATATGACGTATGACCTCATGACTAGAATCACAACAAAGCCACTAAAAATGCCGGACTGGCTTTTAGAACCACCAAATACCAGAAAGCTGGAGTGCGAGAGAAGTGGACATGCAGGAACCAGTCCAAGGAGCCAGTCAGTGGCCGGAGGGACTGTACAAGCAGCACTGCATAAGAGAGACGAGACAGCAAGTGACGGGTGGGGGGGTCAAACCTACCACCCCCTGACCAGCTCCACCATCTCCCCCGCCCTGCCGCCGGAGACGGCCAGCTCTCGGGTGAAGCCGGTCGTTCCTCGTCACAGAGCCGAAGAACTGAAGTGGGCTGGGAAAGCAGACTCACATACTGACCATCTTCACACAACTCTGCTGCCCTGAATCTTAATTCCCTCATTTTTTTCCCCGCTGTAACCTAATCCAAGCACTCAAGTTCCCCCTGTCTTCTCCAGGCTATTTAAAAAGAGGCTCCATGTTATAAATGCATCAAATAGTCAGAATCGTTCAGTCTCTGGCACACTGTCTTCAGGCTGGCCTCACATCTAGGCTATTCTTACCCATATCAGCTTGTCCAGGTTGAGCACACACGAGAGGGTCTACAGAAATCTCACTAATTATGAGGGTCACAATCAGAGTTAATTAAGAAGCGGTCCCTTGGAAAAATAAGGCAAGACAGAAAAAGTGAATCCCCGGGATGATTTAATGAGCTCCTCTGTGACCCCCATGACATGTGCCCACAGATACCAGAGCCGCAGATATAACTGGAACCCACGGCTCACCGGAGATGGCAAATTCGGCATCCTGGTGCGCCACCAATGACAGCCGACGACTGGTCCTGTCAGATTTCTGGACTCCCATTTTTACAAACACGTCATTGTTTTTGAACAACGTAGCTGTGCCTTTCATATGGATGCATTTCGTACAGAGTTGTTATAATCTAATGCGCCTGTTATCGATGGAGAGTTTGAAAAGCATAAGTTAATAAGTACAAGAGTTAATAAGTCTCATAGCTATGGCGATGTTCCAATCACACTGCGAGAGCTTAGCCATAATTAGCATCACCAAATAAAGCTGTAGATATATTATGTGTGACTATTTAAATAACAGACTTCTTGGATTTTATTTTTAAATCCATTCACTTGCTCATCACACACTCAGAATGCATGGACTCCCACACAAACATGGCATGTTCTCTACATGCATGTCCCCATCCTGCACCCAACAGCGAATCGTTTACTTTTTTCAACCACAGAATTGCAATCGACATCCTGTGGAAGGAGGCTCTGAAAAAATGGGGAGAGTGGAGCACAGTAGAAGTCCTCAGATTTATATTAAAGTAAGCCTACTGGGGAATAATGAGGCATTTATGGTTCAGCAAATGCATACATGCAATTATATTTATTATATGGTAGGAACACATCAAATTTAACTTGTGAAAAAATCGATGAGGACAAGTCCTGGATTTAAATTCAGAGGTTGGTAGCAAAGTAGCACAAAGTGTGCTAATTCTAGCAGAACATGGGTGAAGACAGGAAAGGCTGTGAATTCATCTGATTTTCACTTGTGAATCTACTTGAGGAAAGTGTGCTTACTTCTGATGAAAACTGAGAGCTTCGCCAGTGAGAAACTGGTTTTATTATAGCACAAACTGGTTCATTCTAGCTTAAACTGGTTTCATTCATTTGACTGCTAGGGACCTCTAACAATGTCCAGAGCGAGTGCAGAAGGGCTGCCGACAAAACCCGGAGTGGAACTGGAGAAGCTGACCGAGAGACCCTGATTCAGGCCTGGATGTCTCGTCAATTCCCAGGAACGCTACCTACAGGTGGTCCTGGCCAGAAATGAGCTTTTCTTAGGCCAATGTGGAAGACAGCCAGCAAAAAGGATGTCCTTCGGTTCAAGTGAGCTGCTGTAGCTATTAGGATGATGTTTAAAAGAGGAAGCAACAGGTGAGGCTAATTGTTACCCAGCTTGTCTTTGGAGAAGAGGCTCAAGGCTAGGAAAGGGCCAGGACTCTCCCTCTGCATTTAATATCGACATTGAGTGAGTTGTGGAATGTTGGATCGCTCTCTCTTTTAGGCCCATTTAGAGGCACTGGCGCCATGGGCTGGAGCATCAGACTCGATCACGGGGGAGCAGAGTAATGCATTTCTTCTGTCAGGGTGACATGGAGACGGCCTGGTTTGGTCTGTGTGTTTGTGAGTACATGTGAGTAGGTGGAGAAGCTGATGCTATTCCCAATAATACCTGCTGTCCCAGGACTCTCTGAAGGGACGGCATGGGTGCAGAAATAATTTTGGTGGGGGTAGATGGAGGAGAGGGGCACAGGTTGGTGACTGCTGTGGACTTTGCTGCGAATTTCTCCTCTATCGACTACTCTATCCACTGTAATTAGGCTTCACCACGAGAACAAGGGCTATTTTTTTTGTTTCGCGGAGATCAGGAGGGGAGTTCAGGTGCTGCTTAGGTGGAATTGAGCCAGCCTGCTTTGCGTTGTCGATAGGAAAAGAAAAGAAAGCAAGGTCGGGGGAGGGTGGCAATTGTTTTGGATTCCCCCCCAAGGCAGGGACATGGATTTCATGGTTTTTTCCGTAGTGTCGGAGTCATGCAGTATAGGGCACAGGGACCGAGCCGAGGAGGAAAAGGACAAGATGGCTGACAGCTAGGTGGAGGTACCATTCCTGGTAAATGTCACTTCAGCTGTCTGTTGTGCTATCCCAATTTGAATCATCAAATGAAGCCTCGGTTAGAAATTAGTTTATAATTACCGACGGACAGCGGAGAAGCTTCGCGGATGACAGCTAATTTCAGGGTGGCTGTATTAACAGCTGTCCCCTCCCCGGTCAAAATTTTCGTCACGTTGGGATGTGTAAAGGGCATAGTTCAAAAAGTTAATTGTGAATCCTCTTTCAAACAGAGTCAAAATGGCAGTGTAAAATGACGTGTAACAGTGCAGGTTAAAAACATTTGCACGGGCGTCACTGACACCGCCTTCCTCTGTTCGCTTGAGCCAGTCCTCCCTCTGCCTCTCTCACTTTCCGAGATGTGCACGTCGATTTCACAGTGACTCAGCTCGTTTCCGCTACGCGGACGCTCCAGGTCGGAAGATCCTTGGTGTACCGCTCTCGTCCCACCCCAACCCACGCAGCTCCGTCCCACAGGAATTTGGGGGAGTGACAGTGAAAGGCTTTATCTGTGTGAGCGCCCAGTGGTACCCGCTGTACATCAGCGTAAAGGCGCAGTGCACCGCTTCATCTCCACATCCCATGTGCTCACTGAAAGCTCCATCAAGCCATTGATATATGACCTTATTTTTCTTTGTGCATTGGTAATAAACCCAACATTACAATCCCTCTTCTCTGCACTGTAAAAACACCTTGGGGATAGAAAAACATATATCTTAGTGAGGTCCCCCCCCGCAGGGGTTTAAAGATCTCACAGAAATTCCTTTCCAGACTTTTGCATATGCAAAATTATTCAGCACTTTTTTTTTTTTTATCCCTAGGGACTCTGGAAAGGAATCTTGGCCGGGAGCGTGACATCAGTGGTGAGCCCATGACGCGAGACTATGGATTCCGCATGGCTGCCCCCTTAACGACAGCAGATGCATTGATACTCATTTCCTAAGGTTCCTCCTTCTGTCTGGACCACGTGTCGGCCAGCAGATGATGGTGTCTGAAACTTTCCCACTGTCATGCCTCAAAGTGCATTTCAAATGCAAAAGGAGCAGAAAAGTTTCACTCGACATCTGCCTCGTCTCCACAATAAAGTGCCTTTCCCAGGATATTCCTAGCCACTCATTCCCGATCTTTTTTGAAGAGGACCACTCGTATTGCATCCCAACACAGGTGGTCCGACTTGCTGAATGGAGCATCGAAACCAGAATGCCAAGTGGAATCTTTTTGGAAAACAAGACCTAAGGATATTGAGAGGAACCCTGTTTTGTTTGCTATTCATCCCACCATCTGTTCCCACTTTAGCCCCCCAAGGATGGAACCCTGTGAAAATTCAGAGTCCTTCAATGGGTGCTCAGCCATCATGGTCTCTTTAACAGGACAGCCAGGCATCATTCGACCCCAGCTAGCCTATAAAAAAGGAGATTTGATATCTCCACTATGGATGGAAACTTCTCTTTTAAGCTGGATAGTGATAATCCAGTGGGAACTGGCATGAAATACAAGGCAAATGCAGTGGTTAAATGACAGCCCTTGTCTCTGTGAAAGATATTTTCCTGAGATGTAATGGCTACATAATCTATCCACGCTTTCCCTGAAATAGAGATAGATGCCCATTCATGAAGGCGTCTACCTTAAATTGCAAGACCTTTTGGATCATTGGCAAAGGCAGCACAGACACACCGAGCGACACAGAAAAACAAGACAGTCGGTTTTGGGTGCCATAGTAACAACGCACATACATGAAATGATAATGAGATAATGCAACATCCCTTCTGGGTAAATTGGGACCTAATCTATTTTAGGTCATTGAAAGAGCTCTTAAAAGCTCCTTATTATGTTTGTCCCAGGCCTCCTTAGATAGCAGGGCACACCTGAGCCGAACCCAGGCAATGAACGCAATCTCAGGGACTGCCAGCGGAAGCAGGCACATTGGAGGGGTTGTGCCAAAGAGGTACCTTCTGACTTCAGTTAATGCAATGGACACAGATGCAGAAGCTCCTGGCAGCATCTGATGATATGAACAAATAAACGGGCAGAAGAGGAGTCTTTTGGGAAAGCATTTTATGCTTTGGCTTTTTCATTCATCTCTCCATTTCTAACCACGGCTTATTGTTTCAGTAACCTAGAATTCATCCAGGAACATGTCAGCCACGGAAGTGGGTGCTGGATGGGAATGGCAGGGAATTTACCAAAATGGTGACCAAGTCTTCAAAATGTCACCACAACACGGGTGTAGCGTATAGATTCTGCCGACAGAGAGCTGAGGACAAATTCAGACCCGCGGCCTTGAAAATCCAACACCGGGGTACTGGCTGCTGTAAATAGGACACACCTAGCCTTCCCTTCCTGTTTGTTATCTTTTGATTTAACGAGGCGAGCCGGCACGCGTGTGGTATTTTAAGCGCGGAGCCATCGTCAAGGGCAGCACACCTCCCACGTCCAGCAAAAACAAGTCAGCCGCACCTCTGTGGCAGATAGGCATGAGCTGCCGATGTCGACTCTGACACATTTTTCACAAGTGTGAACAGAGTTCTCAAGCCAGGTTTAAACGGCTTCTCTGCTGTCGGGAGGGACAACTAATTGAGTCCCATTTCCGAACGCTTGCTCCTGAATCACTACTGGGAGAAAAAAAAAAAAAAGAGCTGTAGCTTTGGGACTAGTGGAGAGGAGGACTAAAATGTCCCTCTCTTTTTAAAAGAATGTCATGTCAGGCCCACAAAAAAAGGAGAGGGAGAGAGAGGCGAGACACTCATCCTTTAGGGAAATGGAATTTTTTGCTTAACTGAACAAAAGTTTAATCAGCTTGCAGGCTGGCAGTAGGATTTGGAAAAATGCTGAACTCAGCAGGGTCTGGGGATCGACGGAGACAGGGAGCCAGACGGGAGAGCTGCCACCGGTTCAGAGACGTGAGCCCGAATGAGATGGACTCGCAGCACGACGGAGTGGAGGACTGCCTTCAGAAGCTGGCATAGCTCAGGACAGCTATTCCCCCATCACTCCTTACCCTCCCTGATATCCAAGGTAGAAGACTATGACGTGTGGACCTGTGTCCAACTGGAAAACCTATTACAATGACAAAACAAGGCTAACTGCACAAGGACGAGAAAAGCCCTGGAAAAAAAAAAAAACTACTATTAAATATCCATCTTCCAGGCAGCATAGAGGGAAACACCCTGGACAGAATCCCAGTCCATCAGAATGAACGCAAAATGGAATCTAAGTGCAGAGATATGATGTCATTTCATGACGGTAATCATGATACTCGACGGTTCAAAAAGAGGCAAAAGGTGAAGTACACAGCAGATACAAAAAACAGAACAAACAAATCTGAAATGTCATCCATGAAACAGAGTCGAAAGTTTAGGCAAAATAGGTTCAAATTCCAGGAAGGTTAATAGAGAGAAAGCAACCAAAATCCGACCCCAAAGAGTCATGAACGAAACACAGTCACGCTTGGATGTCCACACAAACAAGAAGAGAGACTCAGTAGGGTTACAAACACGCAACACCTCACAGTGAGACCAGGAAACTTGAGGTGGTTTCAAGAATAGCTTAATTGTACACAGCTGGCTTCAGTATTCAGGGGATGAGGAACAAGGGTAAGCTGACTGTGGTTGGCTTGTTGCAAGAGCTGGGCGTAGCTGGCTTGGAATGGGCATAACACAATCATCATACTGAGACCATGTGAACTTCATACACTCACACACGGATCCCAACCCCCCGAGGTATGGGGCATAGGTACCACCCCCAATCCACCGGGCACTGATTGCTGCTGCACATTGCAGCCTAGACAACTAAAACGCCGAATCATTTTTATGACGTGTGATTTTCTTATTTTAATAATCCTAAATCTGATCTTGAAAGTGACCTTGAGTATATAAGACCAGGCTGGACATTTAAGGTTGGACACAAAGTGCAATTTCTGGAAAAAGTAAAATAAAACTTGATAGTCCAGTAAAACGAAGAACTGGTTTACTTCAGTGTTTTCAAACCACATGACCCTCAGGTGGCCAGCAAGTAAAATCCAGCTTCGACTCAGATTAGGTGAATGAGTTGTAACGCTAATCACTGCCAACCCCAGGGAACTTTACTTGTCATGCTGTCAGATTAAATATTCCATGAGCGTGACAGAGACGTCTACACACACATGCACATATGACATGAAGCTACGTGATCAAATGAATTGTGCCGAGTAGGGCTGCCGAACTTAACTGCTGGCTCTTGGTAACGTATTGAATAAGAACGGCCTTTAAGGATGGAAGTACAATGGGAATTTGCTTTTGATGAAGAAAGTAGCATTTTGAAAGATTTTCATGCTATTACAAACCATTTACTTTGCTTTCCTGGACGATAAAATCACCTTAAGTAAATTATCAATAATCTGTCCGTCCATCCATCAATCTTCCATAATTGCTTACCCTGTAGAGGGCCACGGTAGGCCTGGAGCCCATCACAGGGAGGACCCTGGAGGTGATACCAGTCGATTGCAGGAAACACAGTCACCCCCTAATGGGAATTTAGAAAGAGCAGCTTTCCTGACTGTGTGTCTTTGGACTGCAGTGGTGACCAGAGCACTGGGAGAAAACCTAACACCCACACAGCTGGGGGACCAAAACATAAAACAAAAAATGAATAAATGTTTTTAGACAAGGCCCAGGTCATCCTTCCTTTTATGAGCATGGCTGAATGGTTCCTTTACAGCATGTTTTTAAATCCTTTATTTTTGTGAGGCTATAGGAGGGACAACCCACACCCTCCCATCCTGGCCACAACATTTCTATGCTCCAAACAGGCTGGCATCCAATGGTGTGAGGTCAGTGAACCCAGTACACCATGGAATAATGGCCAGCTGGAAGGAGCACCCTTTCCTTTTAATTTCCAGCTTGGCCTTCCTTTCCAGAGTCACTACTGCTACAAGCTGTGCGGTGATGCCTTTCCTACCACCTCGATGGCCCTCTCCCAACACTGCTGTTCCCTCACGGCTATTGTTAAAAGTGACATGCTTACCGATCTGGGTTGTGCTTCAGAATGTGAAGTGAGAAACAAAATAGCCTTAGACCTGTGGAGTTAATTAGTCATATCTCAAAGAGCAATATGTCTCTCTGTACTTTTTTTGGGGAGAATACCACAGATACCACAGAAAAGGTGCTCCCTAGATATTCCAAGTAACAGATGTCAGGTAATATGCACACAGTCCAAAAATGACTGAAAAAACGGTTGCTTTATAGGGGCCATTTTTGGCATGCAGTTATACAGTCAGACAATACAGCAGAAGTCAGTGGTAAGCTGCCTGTGGCATAATCCTCCTTTCCTCCGAAAAAGAAGTCCAGCAGTCATTTTCTCGGCAGGGTGCCTTAATCATGGCCCGTCACCAACACCCCCATGGCGTGCTTCATGCCGTCACAGCCTCTGCGAATGAACCGTAAGGTTTTCGAGATCCTCTAACAAGCCACAGCCCCAAATAGGTCTCACTCCTTTTCAGCCTGTCCAGCATAGCCTTGGTATGAATCGGAGAACCATGACCACGGCATTGTGGGTACAAGTCATGTGCTACTTCCATGGCAAATGGCACACCCCCCACTCGAAATCCCTCTGTGCCACGAGCTTTACCATCGCAGAGCACGCAGAGCGTCACGTTAAAATAAATTCAAGGTATGGACAGAAGGGGCTGCAAGTCAGTGTAGCCATCGCAGCTCTCTCATGATCTTCGGTTAGACCAGCTATGGCAGCAGGAAATAAGTCTTCCATTCACCTTTGAGCTTGAATCGTTGGGTTATTCCTTAAACCCGCGTTTTCGATGTCCATCAGGCATCATTTGACACTATCCCGTTCAGCTAAAAGTGTATGTCACTCAATGTCACACACGCAACGTTCGTCCCCCAAGCAAAAAAGGCTTCTAGCGGAATACGTTGAACAAATATCCGTTTGAGGACGACAGCATTAATTACCAATCCAATTAGCGCAGGACTTTTATCTCCAACTCTTCCGCGAGCGATAATGATGAAAAAAGGTTATCTCTTGTGTCCGATTTCATGTATCCTGTTCCCACTGAGGCCTGATTTGCACTGCATACCTGTCATTGGAAAATTGATATGCATGAATTGGAAACAAATGATTCTAGGTCAGCGTCCAAGGTAATTTTAATTTCTGTCCGTTATCATCATTCCTACTTACCTTTCTTAGGAATTTTATTACCGTATTTCCCCCCATTTCAGTTTGATTATCTTCGACTGTCATCATCGATCACGGGGAATAAAAGACGCATGACACATCCTGCGGAAGGCTGCTTTCGATTTCAATTTGATCCAGCCTCTCTCTCTCGTTCGTACCCTGGACAAGTGGGTGAGCACCGCTCATATCTGTGTCATAACTGGAGAGCTAATGTCAGGTTAAATATCTACCTTATCATTATAGCTGACGCAGCAACACAGATGGAGTTCATTAAAAAAAAATGCAAAGCACCCATATACTGAAGGTCTAGTGTTTTAAGCCGTAGGCGGCAGAGAAATGTAGCTTATGACAAATGATTTGACATCATCATTGTGTGTTACAGTACCACATGCTGTGTGTAGTTTAAGACTATTATAAGCAGCTGATATAACTTAATTACAGGTAAGAGGACTTTTCTACCAGGTATATAGGTTTTTTTTTTCCTGTCGAAGAATCTGTCATTTTGTCCATTGCTTTTCTTTATAGTCTGCAGAAAGGAATGGATTAAACTTCATCTCTTCCCCTGCTTCAACTGACACCAAGAGATGTGTGCACTAGATAGATAGATAGCATAACTTGGGGTAGCAGTGTTGATTTTACTAGCTGTGTGCACTTCTGCAGTGGGAGAGATTGGGCTCCGTGGAACAGAGGAGAGTGGAATCATTTCTGCATCAGCGATGAATTAGTGGGGCGATTGAATTCATTTAACCAATGACCTGTAAGCCAAGCGTGGCCAGATGTTTTCCTGAAAATTGCAGACGGACAGCATTAATTTTGAATTATCCACTAAATCAACAGGAAAGACACAATCGGGTAGATCGGTCCGAAGGGTTCGAGGAGACTGCAGATGAGGAGACGTGGGAAAGGTTCCCCCCCACTGAGTAGAATGGATGTGGGTTCAGAGCTGTGCAGCTTGGGAGAAGCAGTTAGTCACAGAGAGCTGGCCTGGAAGCTCAGATCCATCTGGAAGCCCACAGCCCTGCAGAGTGATGACCGTGCTCACTAGGGAGATGACACAGAAGGATGCCGTGATGCAGAATCTTCTGTTGTCGAGGAAACCGGGCACTACCTCAGCAGCAAACCCCCCGGTCGTGTCCGTCATGTGCATCAACCATATCATTTGGAGTCCATTACTTGTCCTCATTGTTACTCTGTATTTCTCCTTAGCATCTCATTATCATACCTCGTCACAGTCCTGAATGCATTAATGTGTCATCTTTAAAGCTTTTTATTTGGCTAAGATCCCTCAAAGTAAGCCCAGGTACTTGAGAATGGGGCTGCATACTTGTTTGTGTACAATGTGGGCTTTAGTGAAGAAAGTTATTAAGGCAATGATCTGTATAGAGATGCACCAGACTGGCCGAAGGGTGTCCGGACCTACCGGACTCTGGGCAATGCCTGGCGTTGGGTATACTCCCATTAAAGTGAAAAACAAGGATAGAGAACACAGGGAAAATTAGGCACCAAAATGTCTGTAAAAGTTAATACTTAATGTGTGGCTATAATCCCCCCCAGGAACACTCAGATTGCATCATCTACCTCCACAGCCCCTCAGTTAATTGACGGGGACTGTAGGCTACAGATGAGTAGCTGCGTAAGCCGTCCCAGGTGAGCTGTAGCGAGCCAGTCTGCCGTTCCTGGTGCTTAACTCCTTATTACCATGCCTGTGATGGTGAAAACGGTGCGGGGGCCGCTCCGTTTTCCTCCACTGCACGAAAGCCCTACCTCATGATAGCAGAACAAGCATATACCCAAAGTGGTAGATCTTCATAGTGCCATAGATTGCAGGTGAGAATACAGCTATCCTTACTTTTAGCCTGTGGCTAACGGCCATTGGTGTCACATTGCATCACCGGGCTTTGCACGATTACGTGAGTACATCTTCGTAAACAATTTAGCCGGTCTTGCCTGCATCAAATCACAGCCATGTGAAGGATTTAATTAACATGCAGACATGTCTGGCCATCCAAACAGAATGATTAATTAGTTACACTAATTAGTAACGGCATCTCTGGCAGGATATATGCTAGAAATCCGAAAGGTTTGGTTAAAAAAGAGTATGGAAATATAAACATTATCTAGTGGGAATGACCGTACATGTTCAAGAGTTCATAATCACGCATATGTTTCGGAACAGTTCTCCTGCGATGTGTTAAAGAGTAGGTCACGGTTCCAGTACGTTCCACAAGTTCCAGTGAAAGTGGCATCCAGATCTCATCATTAAAAAATATCCAACATTTTGGTGCTAAGATGACACCAGATAAATGTACTCACCGTTTCAAGCTTGCCAAAACCATCATTTCCAAACTGGGTGTAATTACGCACAAAACCCCCCGACACACCTGCCTATTTACACGCGGTTTTACAATGATTCATCTCCGCAGAGGACCTTTCTCTAAGAGGGTTGTGAAACTGTCGTGGGCTCCCTGACTGCGTCTGATTAATCCTCATCTCCTTTCTGATGCTGACAAAATCTCGGTGAATCACGCTTACTTTTTTTAAGAGGATGTGGAGAGAGTTCGCCATTAGGGAAAAGGATCCTTCAAATTTACTCTGCAAGACTGAAAATAGCTCGTACTTTTTACCATGTGGCCTCAAATCTATATCCTCCTCTTTAAATGAGTTGCATTCTTTCCGCCGCCCACCGATGGACTTTGTGTAAAGGTATACAGTCGCATCTTACACATTATACAGTTAATTAATTTCTTGGTTTGGATGTTAGGTCTCAAATGGTTGAGATTCTTATTGATTCAGATAATTTTTTTTTTTTTTTTTTTTTTACATCACATGCTTCTGAAGAGAAGAAGCACTTGATAAAATCCATAGTGTAAAAGGTGGGAATTTTCTCAAGTGAAAACGATCCTCAAATTTTAATTCTACGTGATGCTAATTTATACAATATAACACAAAGATCAAGTAGGAAATAATTACAAAACACTATGTATAATTTTGCCCAATTTTTGCACAAAAAGTCTACTAAAGACTAATAAAATGCAATGTAAGGAATTAATTTAAAGGATTTTTATGAAACCCATTAAGAACATGACAGGAATCCTCTATTACTTCAGACAGCTCAGTGAAACAAGTTGTGTATATTCAGATATTGGATGAGATTATATAAATTTCTTTGTTGCTTGGCCTTGCGCTCTTTCCACATAAAATTTATTCACATGAAAAAAGTGTAATATTGCATACAGCTGAGAACTGAGGATTTATTCTGATAATATAAGCATACAGAGAATTGATAATCAAGTACTAACATTTCACTTTTAATTAAAATATCTTTTATAGATACAGAACCCATTGATACAATGTAGGACAATTTAAACTGAGCGTCTTAACTGGCTTAATGAAGAAGTTTATGAATAATTCATATGATAAGGGTTTGGAGTTTGAAACTACAGTGTTGCTAAGGGTCAATCCATTTGACAGGAAAGAAAGATGAAATTTCTGACTGTTTTACACGTCCCAGACATGTCTGCTGGCCCTGAGAGACAAGCTGTTAGCATGTGAAGAGGTAGCGAGTCTAGGTCAGAGGTTAGGTAACGAGACGGCCGGCCATTACTGAGGCCGTCTCCCTGCACATCCCTAAACGACACATCACCCGGCGAGGGGGCCGACGCCACTACCCCGTTGGCTCTCGTTTGCCTTGCGGCGGAGTTAATTTATTCAGTCCCATTTCCACACTGTCAGGGTTCATCGAGTGCAGCTGATGGATGCCCGGAGATCTCCTCTGAAGAGGCCTCTGCTTGCCACTGAGGCGTTGTTAAAAAGTTTAATAAAGTTGCTCCGTACTCCACGGTTGATAAGCTGGTGGAACTGAGTGGCATGTGACATTGTGACAGCAGGTGCTCTTGGGCCCCCCCGTCCCAGGACCTCACCCTGTGGAAAACCCAACATCGTCTGGACGTTCTCGCCGTGTCCTCTGAGGGTCTCGTCAGCGCCCCGATGTCATTTGGAGGCAGCGCTCAGATACGGACGAGGGCCGGTGTAAATCTAATTAAACGTAATGACCATACAGCACACAAGCGGGATCCAGCATGAAAACGGGTCATGAGAAGCTCCCCCAAACGGACCCAGAACTCTCTAGCACGAGCGCACACCACAGGAGCAGATCACTAGGGGGACTGCCGCCTCTCGGCCACAGAGTCTCAATAAACTATACTTCAGCTGGAGCCCCTCGGAATGAAACTGCGACACGGCCCTGCTGAAGCTGTCCACCAGGGCTGCTCACCAACGCGTGTAAAATGGGAGAACAGATGGATGAAAACTTAAAATAACCCTTCTTAAAGGAGGACTTGAACAATCCAGGCCATGTCCCCGCCATGTCAAAAGTGACAATTCTTCAAAGCTGGTGTGCTAATTGAAATCCCGCCCTCGTGTCTCAGTCTTCACTGCCAGCAGAGCTGCTTGCATTAATTAATATCAACTGCAGCATCAAAGCAGTTGCATGGCACTGCGGGAGGCTACCTGCAGCGGCAATGCACCTGACGATAGTATTACCGTTTTCCGTCCACTATCTTTCCTTCCGCTGCGAGGCCTTCCAGAGACACGGTGAGCCTTCTCCCACTACGGTGTGAGTCATGGCAGGCTTGTGATGCATTGCTCCCCGCTAATGGTTAATTCTTATTCTCTTTCGCAGCGCCCTCCCGAGAAATGGGCGCCCTTCAGCAGGCCGAATGCTGGCATCAGCTAAGGGCTGCCTTTGGGACGAGCACACACAAGGACAGGCTCACACTCACACACACACTTCTGCACTTGGCCTGATGCAAGGCACTCAAATACATGCCTTCAGGATTTGATCATGCAGAAAGACCACCTGAGTTAAGGGGGGAGGGCATAATGTAATTGATTTCTGGGAGCCTTGCAGCAATTGTGAAAAAAATAGAGAAAAGAGATAAATGTTACAATCGGTGTAATGCTTTATGCCTTCTTGAGAGACACAGAGCCACTGTATATTCATCCCTGCTGGCTGGGGTTCAAGCCATGAAATCTAAAAGCCATTCGATCTTTGTCTTTGTAAATTACACACGAGAAAGTCATGGGCGCTGGTGGCAGTAGGAAGAGAGGCCCGTACTGCACCACACTACCACATTTATGGTAGCCTCTGCTCAGGCCGTTGCTCGCTTGGGTCGCTTGTTTATGGACGCGAGTCCAATTTCGCCTCCCCACCATGTTGTGATGACCATTCAGCGGCACCTGTACTATAGACCGGGAGATGCGAAGACCTTCCTGTTGATGGAGCTCCTCGTGACTTAGCAGTTCACACTTCCATTGACCTCTCGGTACACATTTCATAAAGATTCAACAGGTTTTCCTTTTTATTTCCTTTGGAGTTTCCTAGGGTTAATGATTGCCTGTTGTTTTATGTAAAGCGAGGTCATTATCTCTGAGCTCAATTAACAGCTCATTATGAATACGATCGTTAATGTCAGACTGCTTAGCATTTAAGTGAGAGCTATTTAAAGAAAGAAGAAGAATTGGGAAATAATTAGATATAGCCCAGTTTTGTTTATCATGCTAACATGTAATACAAACTTATGGTGCATCATGACTAATTTAATTTGTGTAATCTCTGTGCAACATCAGGACAATGCATTTACAATGTTTTATTCCCTCTGGATTAAGCAACCATTAACGTTATCACAAAGATCACATAAATAGATTAAAATATATTAGCAAATACTGAACAGTACACAAAAGCCTTCTGCTACGTGAAGTGATATTTTAGGAAATGGTGGTAAAACACTGAAACACTTTAAAAAATTAATAACCATCAGAAATGAGATCTATTACTGTATCAGCAATTACATTTGGCAATTTTTTGCTTCTCTGTTTTATATTTTGAATGGCAGATTGTCAGTGAAATTAACGTTTTCAAATTTTGCACAGGACAGAATGTTCCGTTTGAATTTTTTACTTGGCTCTTAACAATGTATCAGAACAATTGCATGTGAATAGAACAATCCTTTATCCGTGCACTGAGGAGCAATGGTTGCCTATGTGGTTAAATCTGGACTTGTGTTCTGAATAATTCACTCATGGTGTCTGTACAGCTCTGTCCTGACTGAAGACAAAATTGAAGAATCCTCGCAAATGAAAATTTGTCACCTAACAACAGGGGTAGCCGACACTACTGCTGGTCACACAGCTGGACAGCTAGCTTAACACTGTAATTTCAGGAAATGGCTCCTTTAACAGAGCAGTGTCAAGATAAGCTCAATTTCATTCATAGGCAAAGCCTGAGAAACGGGAGGATTAAATAATGCATCTGAGAAAGTGTTTCATATCCACATGCTGGGTGAAAAAAAATACAAAAAAAAAAATATAACTATTAGAAGCATTTTTAGTTACCAGTGACCAGCACTAAGGTATTGAAAGCCAGTCAAATGTGCTACTGATAAACTAATGAACTGAACTGAGTAAAACATTCCAAATCAAACTGTTAATTATTGTTGAAAATCTTACCCAAATGAAACATCACAAACTGATTCATTCATTCATTCATTCCTTCCATCCATCATCTACCAGCTAGTTATCCTGGATGGGGTTCATGTGTGGCATGTGACAAATTTTTTCAAAAGCACCTTAAAAGACTTTATTTAGCAATTTAAGAAAATGTTAAAAGAACTTCAGCAAACATATATCCCATTCTATGCTGGAGATTTATATTTACGTACAATCAGCTGAGAATTAATGGGAAAACCACAACCCAGCAATTAATATCTTGTGTTGCGAAACTCATAATGACAAGCACATCACCCATCATGCTGCAATATGAAGCACTTTTCTCTATTGAACAATCCTAATTAATCCAATAATAGCAAAACTACATTAACACATTGAAAAATTGAAAATAATAGGTGATTGCATTTACTTCTTATAATTCCTGCTGAGATACATCCATTATAACTTAAGTAGCATGCATTGTACCAACCAATGTAGCTTGCTGACAAAAAAAATAACCATGTCGCGTAAATGATTGTTTAATAGCTCTTTGCCATTCTTTAAATAATTGTTTTAATGAAGTCAATTTGGCTAGGCAAACATCTCTTATAAATGTATGACGTAAAATTGCTGTAGCATTTAGTGGTAGTTCCTTTAAACAGCTATTGGCCTGATACCTACATCTGTTTAGTGTAATGTATACATCCCTCATTGATTTAACAATGAAACTTTATTTTTATTCTCTTTTTTGTGGTTAACAAGTGGCGTTCATAGAAACAAGAACGCAGCGACAGCAGACCCCGCTAAGAACATGTTTTCCATATGTCGGTTTACAAGTGAAGATACTACATGAGTCTCTCTTCAATCTCTATTCTTTTAAGTTGCCAATTTGTCAATGCAGTGCTATATTGACCTTTTGGCTGACACCGAACGCAGAAGATTTCACAAAGGTTTGCTCGGAGACTAGAGTCAGCTAATGGAATTAAAGTCTGCCAAACTGAAAATTTTCTCACTCTGGAAAAAGCAAGTGACAATTTTTTTCAAGGTTTCACAGTAACATTCTAATAACCTTGTCATTTATTTATTTGGTCTTCTTTTTCCATTTTTGGAAAAAAAAAAATACACGTTGGACACCTACTGCCTCTCTGCAAGCTGGCATCAAGTTGACCTGTCAGATCCATGTCCCTGTGCAGCCCCCACAAATTGCGGTGTACCAGACAGCCGTGCATCACCTGGAGCAGAGAGCTGACCCTCTCCATACCAGTACACAGCTACTCCAAAGCACTAATGGGACTGTTAAGTTAGGGGCAGCCAAGACATGCCTGCCCCATGTAGCCCACCCCTGGCACAACAGTGCTGTTCCTCTTTAGCCACTAGGGGTTCCTAGGCAAATGGTGCTTCCTGGGTTTTGAATGTGACCCGGGCTTTGGGGCTGCCTGCCTTCAGGTGAGGGAGGGAGGTAGACGGCAAATTTCAGTCTTAATGAGGGAGAAACACGATCCTGGAGAATGATTCAAACACAATGAGGTAACGATATCAGAGTGCACACACACACACACACACAAAGCTTTTCTGGCTTATTTGTCCACCACATTCTCAAGATGTACTCTAAGAGGTTACCGGAAATGTCTATCCAAGCTTTCCAAACAACCTCTGGATGCATTCTGATTTTTAAAAGGAAATTTTTTTTTTCCTGTTTAATGCAACATGGTAGAATTCAGAACAATCCATTAAAACAGGCAATTTTGGTGAAATTGTTTAATCAATTAGTTCTTTCAGCTGAGCTGGAGAAAGTAGCTTTGAAATCTAATCATGATGGGGTGGGCGGCAGATTGCTATCTTAATACCTGTTTGGACTGAGACATGTGAAAGATCAAGACTGTTTCTTCATGAAGCAAATGCAGGATAATATTGCTCCTTTATTGCAAAATACCATCAAAATTGACAGTGACATATGCAAAATGAATGCATTAGCACTGATGCAAACACACACTCACTTGTGTGAGTGATATGTTTACCCCTGCATGTACATTTAGTGAATAACAAAACCCAGTTTAATTAAACTGGATAACTACCTATGCTGGGTCTGACTAACATAACAGGTGCACTGAGTTGGAGGTGCACCATGGACATGTCCTGGGATCAGCTTTCAAATATTTCACTTAATGAACACATTGTGAGTACAACTCAGAATTCTCATTTCCCCTGTGTGTCTGTGAACTGTCTGTGAACAACACTCAAACCCACAACCCTTCAAGGGAACAAAGCTATCCAATAGAAAAGTCTCCGGTAATGTGTTTTATGGGTGATTCAGTAGCTAGTGCTGTTACCTCGCACCTCCAGCTTTAAGTCTGAATCCCTTCGCTGCTCTGTGCACGTGGCATTTCTTCTGGGTACAATGGTATCCTCCTGCAGTCCGGAGACATGCAGTTAACTGCTGTTTCTAAACTGCCCAGATGACGACTGTTAGTTTCTATTTGTGTGTGTGTGTGTGTGTGTGTGTGTGCGTGCCCTCTGATGGGCACTTTCTGGGTTAAAAGAGTAACGGATGGAAGTGCAACTTGAAAAACAAATAATTAAATAGTTTATTTTGGAATTGGAAACATATTAAGAAGTGCACCCCGTGTTCCTGTCCAACACACCTTTCATAGGCTGCCGTTTTACTGTCTGTACTTACACATTCCATAGAATAGCACTCTGTCACTCCTGGAACTTGGGAGAGAAATAATATGCTCAACCTATGAATTGTTTTATTATGAATGATCCTGCCATTTAATAAAGTACTTTACTAATAATTTGAGTGACATTTCGATTTCTCTGTGTTTCTTATGTCAGTGTTGTTTGTTGTTATAGGAGGCCAATCATGTGACTGGCTGCAACAAAAACACAAAGTCGATTAATTACAAGGGGGATCGAAGGGAGGGATTCGTGAAAGACGATGGCGAGGAGGGAGAAAATGGGGCAGCAGCTTCTGAGGGATTACACCGCGGCCCGGGAGTGCGAGATGTCAATCTTCGGTCCAGCTGACGGATGAGGAAAGGAAGGAAGTCGAGGGTGCCTGAGCAGACATTTACTCTGGTGCCCCGCCTGTACCCTTATCTGGATGGTCAGATGAATACTAGATAGCAAAGACTCTTCTGAAGAGTGAGATGAATGGTAAACGAGTTAGAACTGGAGAGGCTGACAAGAAAAACCTCACTCCTCCATCGAGTAGACCGAGCCAATCTGCAGTTTTCTATCATTTATGTCTCCAGCCATCTGTCTGTCCGCCTGTCTGTCCGTCCATACAGCCGGCTGTCTGTTCACCAGTCCATCCAATCATACATCAAGCCGTCCATCCATCCGTCCACTTATCCTATACAAGCACAGAAGGGGCCTGAAAGCTAACTTAGCCAGCATCAGGTGTAAGACTGCAAACCACCACGGACAGGATGCCATTTCTGTTCATTTACGACATTACACAGAAATAATTTCCATTCACTTCTGCAGATGGCTCCATCCACGCTGACTAACAATTGTATTTAAATGTTTTCATTTTCTGCTCTGGCAGTGCCTCCTTAAGTCCACCGTCGAACCTGATGATTGGAGACGGTGCAGCAAATAGGAACCGGAGACAGGAGATGTGGTTGGGAAAGGATTTCCGTCACAGTGGAGAAAGCAGAAAGCTGAGGTCACGCATGAGGGGCATGCTGTGGGTAGTACCAACTGTTTGTGGGTGGAAGGGGGGGTTGGGGAGGCACCCACAGCTGGCTCGACCAGCTGCTTCATGTACCTGCAAGATAATTGGGAAGTGTCTTCTGGCAGAGATCTACTCAGCCTCACATAGGGTGCCAGAAAACTTTGCTATTGGTACAAAGCTGAACTGGATTTAGTATATTTTATCAGTTATATCTGTTTTCTTGTTGCTGGTTGAGTCCTCCGACCATCCTTAAAAAAACAGCCATGTGACCCATTAGAGTGCTCGTGTAGTAGTCCTTGTATAGTATTGCACTCTGTTTGTATTGGCGTGCCCCGCAGTAACCCAGAGTAATGCTATCACCTGTCGAAAGCCCTGTAATCCTCCTGTGTGCTTTTGATTTCCCATTCAGCCCCCAAAACATCAGCCTGGTGTTTGTTTATTTTTGTTTGTGTCAACCCACCTCTGGCACCTTGCACTACACGTTTCTGTCATGTTGGCACCACTCCCTCCAAGACCCCTGTTCTTCCCTCGAAAGGCCACACACATGCATGCCAATTTAGACTGTATGCCATTCAAACTAAGAGCATTACAGTGTTCTGAGTGGGATTTCCATACCAAAAATATTCTCTGTGTGTCTTATGATTAATATACCATCCTTAGTTAGGAGGGACAAGCAAAAAGAGACAGTTTGGCTGTGGCAACACGTTACCTGATGAAGAGGGCAGGAACAAAGAGAGAGCTATCTGGCCGACAGGGTCTAAAGTCCATGTCTGATCCTTACAGCTCATTCGCTATTTGCAGAGAGAAATGAGCAGATCGTAGATGCCAATAGTTTGAGATTGATATGAAGCCAAAAGCAAAGACATCGACAGCAGGGAGCCGTGGGACGTGGGGAGAGGGAACCAGGAGTGAGGGGAGAGAGGCCTGGAGGTGTGGCCATTGGTATGAGATAATAAGAAGAGGATGATGGCTGACCGACGAGCCACTGATCAGAAGCTAATCAACGGAACAAATCAAGCGGCCAAGGATGGCCCCCTCTGATTAAGGGTGGGGGGGACATGGTGGCGATTCGGAGTCTGAGGTCAACCCATTTGGTTTTGAGGGGAGGTGGAATGTGTAATTAGACTCGTAAACCACTCACACGTCGCTTAAGCCACCGTCTTACCCAAACACATGAAGAGACTCACGTTTTGGATCCTAATGGAGACGTGTATGAACTCAGTCTCCTATTGTCTCTCAATCCCTCACATACACACACATGCGCACATACTCACCCACGCAGACACTTTCAATCTACCCTTCCTAGCTGTCACCGGGGGGATTTCTCTGGCTAATGATGCCACAAGGGGATGGACAGATTGTGCCTTGAGCCACAGGGGTTTGCGCAAACAAAGTAGGCTTCCCTACCACGGTGGGAAAGAGAGCAGAAATGAAATGAAGAAAAATCACAGGAAACTTGTCTGTCTTGACCGGCGGAACGAGGATCAGTTAAATGATACTCACGTGTGTTCACGTGTCCCCAACTTATGCAAATAGAAGATAAAAAACCAACAGAAGACCCAGGTTATGTTACATATTCTCAATTACACATTTGCTTAGGATCAAAGCTAATTGTATTAGAATGAAAAGCTTAGAAGTGGCTTAAATTGCTTTGATGCTTGTAGTGAATCGTGTATGTTGTCGGAACAAATGTTGTAACAAATGTAAGTAGCAGCGATGTGACATCAGCAGGTTTTCTGTGCCTGATGGACGGCATCTTGAGTGAATAATTATAACACTCTCGACCCATCTGTGACGGCCCCTTAACCAGTCACAGCTCCTGGCATCCAGAGCCGACCGGCAGGAAGTACAGTGCGTGACACTGGAGGGCGGTCCCTTACCCCTCCACTTACGGTTTGGTAACGTAATGTTAGGCTCACAGGTCAACCTGAGGCACATGTCTTTGGATCGCAAGAGGAAAGCAGCATGTGACAGGAGGTGACCCAGGTGGGCAGTGGGAGGAAACACATACTCCAGATTCAGAGTGCTTCAAACCTGCAACCTTGTCGATTTGATCAGGTACAAAAACATAACATATCAGCAAATACACTACTACATGGACAAAAGTTTTGGGTCACCAGTTAATACGGGGGTTTGCATGCTTATGGACAAGGGTAATTAAGCCATACTCATTGCTGAGACAGGTTTATAATTAGCCACACAGTCATGCACTTTCCAGCAACAAGCACTGGTGGCAGATTGGGTCATACTGAAGGGAATAGTGACTTTCAACGTGGCACCAGTATAAGATGCCACCTTCTCAACCAGTCAGTATGAAATTTTTTGCCTTGGTTAAAAGCATTGTGATGTGGAAACTTCTATAAACAACAAGAGTTCAGTTATGATGTTACAGACCACACAAACAGAAAGGGACCCGATGACCCAACATCAATACCCAACCTCACTACTGCTCTTATGTCTGAATGGCAACAAATCTCACCAACGATATTCAAACATCCAGCATAAAGCCTTTCCCAAAGAGTGGAGGCAAAGGAGGACCAGCTTCTTAATGAGATGAGATATTGCACAGGCAGATATTCACATACTTTTGTCTATATAGTGTAGATCACATATTTTATGCAAAACACATTTGAAATAGACAGATGTCAAGTATGTTTAACCACCATCCATCCATCCATCCATTTTCCAAGCCACTCAGTCCTATTCAGGGTCATGGTAAGTTTAAGCTCTCTATCATGAATTCTGTATATGCCTTGCTGTACATAAGGTAAGGCATATCACGTATACTTTATGTACATGCCTGGGGTGTTTTCCATTCAATTATCAAAAATATAAAATGTACATTTACTTTTTTATTACATTAAAGCCTACCGGCTGGAATGTTTGACTCAGTTTAGCATTAGCATATATGCATTTGTAGTCAGTAAGTCATACCTTCCCATCATTTAAGACTGTTTGTCAAAACGGCTGCTCAGACTCTGTTTAGCACAGACTTATTGAACGGAGCTGGAGGAGAAATGACTGACATAGGCCTTTTAATTGATCAATAACCTCACTGTGGCCTTACAAATTCAGCTGCAACTGTAACAGATTTTTAATTGCCTGTAGTAGCCTCTAAATGAATGTGAAATGTATTAATATACATTAGGCAATAATATAATATGTATATATACTTATATTTATACTGCTTGTTAATAATTCTTTTGAAGAAAAGGTCATGGGAGATCTTGGCCAAAGCACTTAACCTGAATTATTTTTGAAAATATTAATCTTAAATGACAAAATGGATCTATTGTTCTATATAAGACCACCCTGTAAGCACAAAAAAGAATACAGCAGCAAGTAAAATGCATAATGGCAAAGAAAATAAAAAAAATAATCCTATGAAGTTTTGTCTGAAACGTGCAGTACACTTGTGTGCGAATAGTCAATTATATACGGTTCCCTTGACCCTCAGTGATTCACTTTAATTATACCTCCATGATATACTCGTACATCCATTCCTGCATTTCAGGCCTGCAACACACTCCAAAAAAAGTCGGGATGGTAAAGCATTTGCCACTTTGCAATGTTGTTAGTCCTTCTCACAACAATTATAAGACATTTTGAAATGCAGGGATGGATGAGTGTGTTTTTTTATTTTTTTTTATTTGCATTTTCCATACTGTCCCAACTTATTCAGATTTGAGCTTGTACAGTTCCTCATTGGTGTGGCTACTGGATGGGGCCCAGACAGAAGAATTAAAAACGGCGGATTCGGGGGGACGAGAGCACATGTACATGGTGTGGAAGTCACTGAGAGGCGGACAACGAAAGCCGGGTGAAGTATAATGGTAACTCATGGACAGTAGGCTAGGCTCTCAACGCCTGGCACTGACTGGGATCTTGGGTATGACGAGAGATGGATGCCTTTGAAACAGGATGCTGGGTTAATACTGCACAAGCTTCACACGATTGTGACCGTTAACATGGCAAGTGCCGGTCCTCCCTACGAGCGTGGAGTTGAGTAGCCCAAGGGAGTCGGAAACGGAGGGAAACGAGACCACTTGGTCCGTCCGAGGGTTATTCTTAGCGTCAGATTAGTGAGTCTTCCAAGGCAACATGTTGGCATCTGCCTTTTTGGGGATGTGGTGGAAATTTAATAAGCCATCACCAGCAGTCGGATATTTGGATTTCAGTATTTATCTCACGCTAGAGTGTTCGGGAATTATGTATTACCATATTTATCTGAGGCAAACAGGATTACACGCAGAGGAAATACCTATAGCATTCTTATACGATGTATTAAGAAAGGTCAAATGTGCAACGTTGGTTTAATTTGAATTTATTTAATCCGGTTTTAATTACCACTGTGTTTTAGACCTTACAATCTTACAATGGAGGCAACAAGAGCCACATCTCACTAAGAAATATATCCTTAAATTAAACTATTTGTCTCTGGAAGTCCTTGAGTTTTAACCACCTCCTTCTGGTTTCCAGAATGTTCCGCCAATGTTTGTACCAGTATATTTTCTTTATGAATTCCAAATCAGACAGTGTCTGGCAATGCAAAATGATCAAGACTGACAATTTTTACTCAACGTGACCCATTTTAAGATACGGCTGTTCCAGACAGCAGAAAAGCATACCTCCCCAAGGTTACAAGCTATCCAAGTGGTAACCTAAGAGATTTGAACAGCTGTAGGCGAAATATACCTTTAAACTGCGTATATTCTCTGAATAATTTGCATTTAAACACAGTGAGATGAAAAACCTCCATAACTAGAACTTGGACCAGGGAGTTAGTATAGCGGTTATAAACCCAGGTTTATACTTGCCATTTCGAATCCCAAATGCTGTTTTACCCAAGAGATACCAGCTTAACCCAAATTGCTCTAGTTAAACAGCGATATACTTCAGTAAAACGGTACATCACCTTAGTTGAAGACATCAGCTAAACAGCTAAATACCAAACTTGATGCGCATACATTCATGCTGCTCAACAAATGGTTTACATTAGGTTATTCTAATGCTTCTGTAACAACAGACCCCACATCCAAGGCTGACCTATATATGATGGTACTTTATTGGCCATTGTAGAAAAGGGGCATGTTTACATAATAAGCCTTTAGTTTTCACTCACCGCATCTTCTTCTTCACACATAGGAGTCAGAGGCTAGCTTGGGGTCATCCATTTATCCAGTATCCTCAGAGCAGTTTTTGGGATTAATGACCTTGCTCAAGGGCCTAAATGTGATGTGTTAACTCCAACCAGTATGGAATTCAAACCAGTGAACTTCCAAACACAGCTTCAGATGCCTAACCCATAGTTGCACAGTGCTGCCTCCACAAGGCAGGTGTCTTCATTTAGTAATACCATTATGGAGAACAATACAAACTGTGGGGAAGAGGAACAGACCAATGTGACGTGGACTGGGAGGGTGGAATCGGAACTGTGAGGTGTTTGGGGATTACCAAACTGGGGAGAGGAACAAACATTAAAGGACTGAAATTTTGGCAAATCAAATGGGGACCACTGTGGCTTCCGGTGAATGAAGCAGCCTGTCACATGACCCTGCCCCACCTTGGGATGTCTATACCCTACCCCCATCTTAGAATGGTTTTGAGCTCCAAATCCAGAACCCTAATCTACAGGTCACCCTGCTGACCAGTTTGCTCCAAAGCTACATCTTTTACCCCCCGGCAAAGTTTATATTGTAATCTGAAGGGTTATGACAGCTTCGAAATGGAAGAATGAATAGACACTCAGAAATCAGAACAGAGAACTTGCTTCCTAACGCAGCTGAATAACCAAGAGGCAGAGGAACATAATGGTCCGTGCCCCAATAAAAAAAAAAAAACCTTGATGTGGGTTTCATGCGTTGAGTGAATCTTAATCGAGGAGAATGCGCTCCGTCGGATTATCAATTGGGATACTTGATTCCGAACCGCTTACTGGATGGTCTGCGAGAAAGAGTGGTATTACAAATGCCATGAGCGCTATGTAGTAAGTAGAGGAATCTCTAACCAGGACTCTGACTCATATCGCTTTCCATCTGCGATCCATACATATCAAATTTGGGAATGGGGTATCCACGTTACCTGCACGTCGATTCGGAAAACTAACGTAAACAGATCGAAGACAGGATGACGGTGCATCAATTAGAACGCGCCTCGCTGGGGCGGGCTGCGAGCCGCCTCTCATTAGCATAACGGCTGTTTTAACTGGCATCATCACCTCAGTATAGGCAGTTGGGTGGTGCGGGTGGAGGAGCTTTCAAAATATGCTGCGCCGGAGCCGCTGGTGTGTTATATCATTTACTTTCTTAGGCAGAAAATTAATTGCTGCAGACCTCAGAGCTTTTATTTTTCTGTGAGAGCTTCTCAAGATATGATTTGTGTTCGTCGGAAATTAAAGCAAAAGAAACCTAGAAAAATGGACCAATGAGAACGAGAGCAACCTGGCAATGCCAGGGAGACAGGTGGGGCGCACGCGTGTGTGTAAGCACGTCTAGGTGCAGTGCAGCTAGGAAGCAGGTGCTCTGTGGCCATCATTGGCCATGTGCCGAAAATCCTCATCAATGCGATCTAAATGTCCCTCGGTCTTCACGGAAAGCGGGGTGCGGCAGTGCTCCCTCCTTAATTATCCATGAAGAACAACCCTCTGAGTGCCCAGAAAAGCCCGTGGGAGAGCGACAAATGAGAAAATAATGAAAATGCGCTTCACTGTTATTAAACCCTCCGCCAAGGTACCCGAGCTCAGTATCTTCTGTGGGACGCACATGGATACAGGGGCCTTCAGCTGCCAACACTCATGACGGCAAAGTGAGAGAATCCTCCAAGTCCTGCTGTAAATCCTATTTTTAACCTTGTGTACAATCCTTTCGCCACACAGGCGTCGTTCAGTGACCTGGCGGTGACTCAGAGTCACTCTGGCGAGCGACAAGAGGGCAAACCCAATCTTGACACTGATTTCTATGTTCTCTGAAGGGGCACGCTCTCAGTTATTTGCCTGGCCTTCACTCACTGTGGTATTTTTCCCTCCCACCTTAAATTTGCACAACCAGCATCACCTGGACAAGGGATATTAAAAACAATTGTACCCGAACGGTGTAGTTTTGTGGGTTTTTGCCTGTAGTTGCAGATGACGCCGTTCACTCAAAGCTTTGAGGACCATATGACCTTCTCGGTGTTTTTGCTCCAAGGAGCTCAGCACGGTGCCAAAACAAATGGGAATCATTTGCTAGGAGGTCAATATCCCTACTCACTCCTCCCATAACAATTTAGCCTTTCTTCTAGGCAAAGCTTAGGAGTGCATAAGAAGAGCCAAGTTGGCCCAAGGCTCATGCAAAGGAGGGCACGCATGTAGCTGTTTATTGAGCTGATCTGTTTCGAGGACAGGAGAGGTGGGAGGCTGAACTAGTCTCGGTATACCCAGATACCTGAGGACCTTGCCTTGACCACGAAGCATCTGTTGGCCATGCCCATCTGCCATCCCCATGGCAGGAACACCCCCACCCCCCACACTTAATGCCAAAAACCCTAGAGCCCACTTGGCAGAACATCGAGTTCTCCAGCACGGAACCGTTTAGACAAAGTGGGTGCCATTCTCGAACGGGGGTTGCTGACTGGCTGCTGTCGACACACAAAGACATATAATCTCGCCTACATCTGTCAGCGTGGTGGGTGGGGAGGGACGCTTCATGGGGGTGGAGCTCGGCCTGTGACTCTTCTCTGACCTCTCACGCTGGTCCACCTGGGAACCAGATGGATTCTGGATTGCGAGGGATTTACGTAATAAATAGCTTCATGTGACGGCAAGAAACGGTAACAGTCCTGGTGTCCTCGCTGTGAAGACTTGGTGATAATGACTACGATGAAGATGATGATGCTTAGAAATCGGCAATAATAAACAACCTTCTATGTCTCATGATTGTTATGATTCTGCTAATGATTATTACTTTAATATTACTTCTCATTTTCTTTCTTGACAGGAGAAAAGCTGTTCCTTGGTGTTGTGTAGACCCACAACACCAAGGAACCCAGTGAGGAGGTGGATCATGTAGTGATAATGCTTAGTAAAAGCTTCCCTGACACCACATTATGACTTCAAAATTAAAATGCCCTTGACAGGAATATAGCCACGACTTACACAGTCGTGTTTCTGAAGGGAAAGCCTTCATCTTTTATTAAACATATCCCATTGTCTAGTATCAATATATCCATATCCTCTATACTGAGGAAATGTGATTAATTTAAAAACGGAACAAAGATATACATTGTTACACTTTTAATATATAAAAAATACATAATGCCCATAGTCAAAAAATACATATCAGCCGGCTGCTCTGATATTCTTTATTGCACAGTATGTGTTAGTCACACATTTGCAGCCTGTATGGAAGGCTTATGCTGAGGCGTAAAGTAAGGCTCATCGGAATGTATTTAGGGATTCTAGGTGTCATGCAAAAGAAGAGGTAAGAAATTTCACATTCTCTTATGCCTTTTGTGAATTTCACGGGACATTTTCTGGTGTTTTTTTTCCACCGGTACATCGGCACAATCCACACATTGCTCACGCTCACCTGTAAAACAGCTGACACTTTGAAAACATGCAGCCGAATAGCCTTGCAGATGAGTTAATATGCTGTATCAACGATATCCTGTTACTCCTTACGGCAAGAATGGCTGAAAAGGCAAAACAAAATAAATAAATAACCCAGTTGAGGGTGGAGTCTTTATTAAGTGGGAATCATCAATAATCAACATCCATCTACACATGTGGGCGACAGCCCATTCCACACCTTAAAGTTTAAACACTTGAATTGCTGGTGAGGTGAACTGAGACCTGTGTGAGAATGGTAATTTATGTAGTGACGACCAAAACGTGTGATTATACCACCAACACATCATTATTAATAGTTTATTTAACGTATTTACTTCAACACGAAAATGTAACTTCCTCAAAGGCCTGAACTATGGTGCTGCCTGGGGGGGGATGAGGGTTAAAATGGAGATGACCGAACACAGATTCCCGATTCAGGGTTGATGTGTGCGTTGAGGGGTGGAGCTCCTTGTAGCACGAGGGCACAGTAACATACAAAGTTTCTCCCGCTCACGCACACACCCGCACACACAGGTATGGCTGCATATGTGGGGACCACCCGCACACAAACCCTACCATGCTGATACGTTCTGCTCATTCTCTTTCACTCTTCCTCACTCTCTCTTAACCTCTTTCTTTCTGCTTGCCCTCTCTCACCATCCATATATTGTAATATGCAGCCCAACCCCATAAACATTACATATTTATGACAGATACACAATTCAGCCGTTAATAAATTATATACCCTGCATTCTTCTGAAAGGTACACAAAACAGAACACAGTTTTCATGCCCTCTGGTCCAAATACCCTTTGTACTAATACTACAATGAAGGGCTTTTCAGTTCACGGTGAGAACTGCACCCTCCCGCTTTCTCAGAAGTGAAAATTAAACTGTCCAACAAGAAAGAGCTGCAAGTAACTACACTTTAAATGTTTAAAATGGTTCTTAGCAGCATAATGTTGGAAATAAGAGCACAACATGGGCAGGCAACTCCTGGGGGCTGCCTGCTCTCGTCTCTTCGACCCTGTAGGATTCCCCTCAGCATTCAACACTTTTCTCCATGTCCCGCCACTCCTTCCCTCCAGCCCCACCCCCCAAAGTCACAATCAAGGGAGCAGCAGCACACATAACAACCCCCCCCCAAGAGCTTGCACGTTAACAAGGAATTCTGGGATGCCTCTGCTTTCTTTCTGGGTGCCTGGTAGACCTCTCTCTCTCTGTTTGATGTCTGTGCTGAAGGTCTTGGTCTGCTGGTTAAACCACCTTTTCTATACCCTAAAAGGTTTGATGTGAGCACCTCAGAGTGACACATCAGCATCAAAACATGATATCCAGGATGACAGCAGGGTCGTATTAGTGTTCTGCAAAATGCTTTTTTGTCTATTGATTTAAGACAGTTTTGAAGCACAAAAATGCTTTGCTTTTAATCAGAAAAGAAATGGAATTTCTCATCTTTGTTTTATCATTCATGCGATATTGTCGTGACAATATTTTCAAGATGTTTTGGACAAAAAAACTGGAAGAGGGTAGTATTTGTACATGAGTTTCTCAACAGCCCTTAAGTGTTTTGTGTGTTAAACACTCTCAGAAGCTGGGAGCAATGGTGAAAGAAAAAGAAGCATATCACACAGAGATTTATATTCATCGTGACAATCAGCATGTGAGAAACACATTAGTGAAAACCGAGCCCTTCACAAAAACATAGCTAGCGATGTAAGATTTCTTCAGGGGTTTGATTGCGATTACTGGCTCTGAGGTTGCAGTTTGCTAGTTGAGTAGATGGGGGCTGTTCTGTTTTGAAACACTGGGCTGTCAGCCCCCTTGGTGCTAAAATCATGAACTTGTTGTAAGTTCACAGTGTAGGTTTGCAGCAGGAGTTCCAAAATGATCCCTGGAGACTGCTTTCCCTGAAGAGAAGCCTTTACTTATTCATACAATGTAACGTTGTATATTAATTATTTTGTTAATTATATTATATTAATATATTACATATACTGTATTATTGTGCCTTGCCAAACTTTATCGTAAGCTTGATCCATCCATCCATTCGTCCATTTGCATATACACATATCCAAGGCAAGGATACACTGCCCAAATAACCTGTCCCAAGAAGTACACAGCACCCTGGACAGGAAGCCAGCACCTCACCTGGCTCACAAGCTTCATAAAAAACACTCTTTTAGAAGAATGTTAAAAGTTAATTTCACAGAGACAAATGAAATCGGGTGGAATTAGTGGGGGAAATAATGAGTGAGGTGCTGACAGTGCATGCGAGTTTGTGTTTGTGTGTGCGTGTGTGTGTGTGTTTATGTTAAAGTTTGAGGCCTTCATAAATAGAGGTGGATAAAACCAAGCATCACCTAGGCCTTCCCGTGTCCTGTTCTTGTTCAGTGGTACGCAAAATATTTGCTCAAAGGCTTTGCAAAGTGATGGTTAAAACTCTCCATTAATGCAAGAAAACAATATTTGTCTATACCCACGTCCTGACTGCAGAGGAAATGGAGAATGCTAGTTATCTGAGGGGTAAACCAGGTTAAAGGGGAGAGGTGTAAGCCCCCAAGTCATTACACATCTCATGATGAACAGCGGTATTGACTAAATCTCCTGCGAGTGCCGAAAATGGTCTCTTTTTATAATAAGGCAGTCCTTTAAAAGGATTTTAGGGAAGTGGAGGTGGATATGGAAGACAAGAGAGAGAGAATGACAGCGAGAGGGAGACTGATTCTCGAAAACCTCGGAGCTGTAATTTACTTGAAAGCCGCCAGCAATGGCAGCAGAAGAAACTGCAGACTGACAGCTCGTGGTTATGAGGAGAATCGAACATCAGTTATCTGGTGGCTAAGTGACACGCCACGGCGATACGGCGTAGCACAGCTGCGGCTCTTTGAAGAAGAACATCGAGTTTCAAATCAAAGGAAAATCCCTGTTCTCTCCCTCTCTATAATTTTATGTCTTTCTAAAACCTCCCCTGAACATACCCTGTTGTGGTAAACCGGTGTCTTAGTCAAAAAGGTTTAGTTCACTCTTTAAAGTATTGCACGAAATCGCGACTATTTCTGCTTTTAATGAGGGCACAAGAGCGCAAAGCAAACCCATTGCCCACTTGTAAAATTTAAAAGTGAAAATATGTTTGTTTGTGACAACAGATTGCTTAACACCAGAAAACAATATGCTTGATAAGAGCCACTTTAGGGCAGCATGGTGGCTGAGTGCTTAGCATGTCTGCTTCAGAGCGAGAAGGTTCCGGGTTTGGTCCTTGCCACCAACAGGGGCCTTTCTGTGTGGAGTTTGCATGTTCTCCCCATGCCTGCATGGGTTTCCTCCCACATTCCAAAGACATGCAGGATAGGTCAATTACCTACTCGAAATTGCCCGTAGGTGTGAGTGTGTATGGGTGTTCATTTCTGTGTTGGTCCTGAGGTGGACTGGCAACCTGCCCAGAGTGTACCCTGCCTTTCACCCAAAGTCATCTGGGATTGGCTCCAGCTTCCCCACAACCCTAATGGATAAGCAGTTTAGAAAATGGATGGAAGCCACTCTATGTAGAACTTTATGCTGTCTCAACTATTTTCTAAAAAAAAAAAAATACATTGGTTTATTCATTTTTTTAATCGTTCACACTTGGATCCATGACATTTGACTAATTTGTTTTCTAATTTACATTTTTATATAATGGTTTTTACCCTTTTTAATTTTATTTTGCCCATACTTACAAATTGAATAGTGTTAAATTTATACGCCCTAACATGAAGTTTAGTGAAATGTACTGGAGTGGATTTTATCTGGTAAGATTGTGAGTGGGGATATTAGTATCATTTTACTGGGAGGTTACCTTGAAGTTTATTTTTCTGTACCTTCAGCTTTTTCATCGACGTTTACACAGCACTGTAATTGGTTTTTCAACAGCCTTAATTAATACCGCCATCATGTGATCAGCTATAGAGGTAAACGCCATTAGAAGGTCATTTTCAATCATTCTCAATGGCTTTTAGAGCATCTGAGCCAAAATGGCCACCTTTATGTGTGAGTATAGATCAGGGACGTATTAAAACATTAAAACTACAGCATAGTGAAGATTTAACACAATGCCCTGGAGTTCATTGCAGTTTCTCAGTGGAATCACAGGTACACCCAACTGGTGCTTAGTGAATGTGGGTTTTGGGTGCAGACCATTCTGGATGCTCTAGAAGGTCAGCTGAACGGAGTCATGGACACTAGCGGCATTCATGACCCAAGGATAATGCAAATTGTCTCAGCCATCGTGCTGGACCATCAAAGTGTCCTTGGGCAGAACCATGCGGAGGGTTTGCGGCATACACAAGAGAATTGAGGCAGCGAGATACCGCCATCAAACTTCGCTATCAGCCTCGCCCCAGCTTTTTTCCATTTTGCGTTCAAAACGTCCCTGCTACTTACGGGATTTGCCTCCGCCTCATTAAGTTGCTCAATAACGATAATGATGATGTCCATAAGAGCACAGGCCAAGCCAAACGATTCTAATAATGTCAGCGGGAAACACCCTGAGAACTGCGCAGAGGAAAGCTACGTGCAAACATGCAGCCTGTTGTTGCCGATTTGTCATTCCTCCAAATGCTTGCTAAAATAACTTTGTGAATTAGTAATATTATTATATTACAGTACATACACATTATAAAGGGAGAGTGCATTTATGTCACCATTAATGCTTTATAAGAAGAGCACACATACAGCCTCGAGGTTGCTGTGGATTAGGAGATGATTGATTAACCCCGAGTGGGTCACTCGTGCGAGACATCCTGATGGTGGGAGACTCCCGGTGACCCCAGGAACATCACTGAAGATGTGTCCAGGTCTGTACTATGAGATGTGACAGAAGAGAGCAGCACAAAGGCTGGGAAATATTAAAAAATCATCACTTTTGTGCCCTTCGAGTACATCTGCTACCTTCGTGAAAGTTGATGTTGACCAACTAGACAATTTGTTTCATACTGTAGAGCATCAAATTAAACCGGGAAATATTTAAGCAGCTAGAAAATATCTCTAGTTAGTCTACAGACTGCTGTCATGTGGCATTTCCCATTTACCTCTCCGCATGTAGACATGCGTGTAAACTGTTACTAAGTGAGAAACAGAGCTGTGTGCTAAACAACTATTTACAGACCCACAAAGTTCCATTTCTAGCAACCTACCCACTCCATCATCTCCACCTGATCCTCCAACCCATCTCCACCCACTCCTCCACCCTCATCTCTAACCTTCATAACACATTTTCCCTCCATCTGCCTCCCAGCCATAGGAAGACATGCATTAAGTGAGCCCTTCACAAACACAAACGCGTCTGCCTGCTGAATTTGCCTAATAGACTGATGTCAGTGAATAGGAACCTCAAAGCTATTTTACCTGCAACAAAAATGCTAGTAGGTCTGTAATATATAACGTGATCTGGCTCTGCAGAGGGCTTCGTGTTCACCACTACCCTGGCAACACCTTAATACTGATGTTATTAAATGATCAATGGCATGTCAAAATGACTAAGTGAATTAGCTGAAGAAGTATATTATGGTAATTTCATCAAAAGGCCACTTTTGATTACATTGCAAACACATCCCCCGGTCCACCGTGCTCTGTTCAAAAGCTGAATCTCGTTAGAAATATATGAAAGCCTAGTGGGATTTTGCTGCCAATCAAAGCAGTCGTCTGTACAGCACTACAAGGAAGGGAGAAAATAAAACAAAAATACAGGAAAATACCAATGCAGAATGATCGGCTTGTCGTGGATATTAAGGAGGTATTTAGGTGGCATGGGGGTGGCAAGGTTTTGAGGTAGCGGTGGCTGACCGTGGAAACAACGGATGAGGAACGTTAACCGACAAGCGATACTTCATGAGCCGGCGAACAAAAACGCTACGGCTTACTGCGGCAGAACGTTTCCTTAACAGCATTGGCTAGACGTGCAGGCATGCAGAAACAACACAGGCGCTTGAGTGTAGTGATTGGGGCTCTTACCAGCTCCCTGCAAGTCACCACACCGCAGAAAGGTCGGCCTTACCGCAGTATACCTCTTCATGTAATGGGGGGGCCATAGGAGTGAAGCTTTCACATTTATACTTTGTTATAAGAGAGTCCCCACTGCGGCTCGAACCTGCGGCGTCCACTCTGCCGTCAGGTGACAGTGCAAGTGGCGCTATTACAGAGGCTGGTGGGAATTAGCAGAATGTGTCAGACTTACATTTGAAAGGTACAGCTGCCTGCAGGGTGGCAGAGGCCTTTGATCGATCTGTATAAAGTACATACTGTGTATATATTATATGTATATGGTTTCTTGTGCCTTTCCATTTTCCCCCACCTGTGCTTTCAATATCACATTATTAAGCAGCCATTTCACTATATAAAAGTTTAGTGTAGTTCTTTGGGTAGCAATGCCGTTTCACGCCTCCCGCGGTGTGGGCTCAGTTCCTATTCTCTTCATATACGGAATAAACTGGTGTCTCTCTTTGGCTCATAGTGTGGAAGTGTGTGCCCCGTGATACGCTAGCATCCCATCCAGCCTAACTTCATGGATAATGGGTTATAGAAAATGGGTGGACATGACTAAAAACTCCTTTTATGATCGTTGGAGTTTCGGCCGGCTGCTGTGATTACATGTATCAGTATTAGATGTACACTTTAATAAAGCCTTTATCACACGCATCAAAACAAATGCAATCACACACATGTAAAAGTCCCACCATGCAGATGAAATCATCTCTGTTCTGTGTAAGAGCTGAGGTACTGAATGTTTTATTCTTTTTCTGTCCTAAACACTCCATTCAGTCACAAGTGAGGTACATTGTGTAATCAGACCTAAATACAGAACAGATATTTTTGGGTAGAAAGATGGGGGCAAGAGAATTATTTATTTTAAAATTAACTGCTATATATGCATAACACATTTTGAAAGGAAATAAAGATGGAGGACATTTGGGAAAGCTTTGAGGTACTGTAACTTTATATTACTACCTGAATATGTAATTTTACTGTCATTCTGCGTGGCACTGCATAAAGGCTGATGACATACCTTTTATTTAATCTGCGGTGACATCAGCTCATAATGTGGGCAGTGTGTAGCCGAGGGGATTACAGATCTGTGCCCATGTCTGGAAAGTTGGAGGTTCAAATGGAGTGGCTGCTAGTTTAACCATATTGCCATTGGGCCCTTGACCACCCTTGACCATAAGCCTTATTCCGATTTCACTTCAGCCACACTAGAACCGGAGTGTTTCTGCCCTCTGACCCCAATCTGTCTTCAATAGTTTGTCACTCTGGATAAAAGCATCTTAAAAATCCCTACATGCAAATACTTTCTTGTGATGTTTGTTCTATATCCCCTACAAGGGTGCATGAGAATGACACTGAACGCCATTACTGTAAAGATTAAAGGGGAGAGCATGGGAATTTGGTCTTTCTGCTCTTCTTTAATCTCCCTTACTTCAGCTCGGCCATTTGTTGAAAACCGCAGGCCTGAAAGAGGAGGCTTGCATGAACAATCCCATTCTAGGAGGTTGACTAGTACTGGCAAATGGCACAACATTTAGCCATTGAGAGAACAGGTAAAGAGGGGTCAAAGTTTGGGTGAAAATCACTTCTAGGTGGTGGGGGGTGGCAGCTGGGGGTTTCCTCTTCCTACCTTTTTATGACGTATTTAAATATATAAATGTCTACTCCTAAGTTCCTGAGTAAGCAACATCCAGCTACAACGGTGTGGATTTGCACCCTTTAAACGGGACGTACATCAAGCAGATAAAAATAAAAATAAGTTCAAGATAAACAGCTCGTGCATATTCTTGTGTGGGGAGAGCGAGAAAGGAGCCTCAGAGTCTATGAAGGAGTGATTAAATCGTAGCAGATTGCATTACACAACATTTGGACCAATGATACCACGATATGATTAATTTCTGGAGATTTCTCTGACAAGTGCAAACAGTCAAATTTAACGTTTAAGTGGGCATAATTAGCTGTAGAAGTCATTTCTAGCTGTAACTTCTTTTGAGACTGGATTTGATTTTACTATTGAGTTACTGAAGTTACAGCGCCAGATCAATTCTAAAAATGCAACGCAGTGGCTATACCTGGCAGGGTGTGGTGCAGTTGAAACCACAGTAACACGCAGGTGGGGCTCTCTGAGCTTAGTCTTGCCATAGCCTGTGACCAGCAGCCTTGGGACCTCAGATTAGGAAGATAATGACACCCATCTGGCCCTTGTTCGCTTAGATACTGTGCTAGAGTCAGCTGATAGGAAGCTGGAAACATGTTCAGAGGTTCTGCTGTTTCTGGGTTCTGGTGTTTTGTTACCTTCTCAGTCCTGCATTAAAAATTACCTTCTCTCCAGAGTTTTCATCTGCTGTTTACTAAAAGCCTTTTCGAGTTGGTTAAACTCCTGCTGTCCTGCGCCTCTATCTCACCTCTAGGCAGCCCTCCAGTCTGTAATTTTGCATGATTCCCCCAAGGTTTGATAAATTCAGTGACGAGCAGTAAAAACAGTAAACAGGGTGGAATAATAGGGGATGGCGAACAAAAATGCTACTGTAGTAATCCACCCAGCATTTTTAGGATTCTTAACTTGTTTAGTAAAGTTTAAAAAAAAAAATCATCTTTTGTTATACACTTTCAATTTGTCTTAACAGGCTCATATTTAAGCAAATTATATACGGGTATTGCAGTAAAAATAACCAAGAAATAGTACATGATTGGTTAGGTCCGAATATCAATCTCTACAGTTGTGTCAGCACATACAGCATGCCCTGACAAAATCTTCCGGTGGATTTTGACCTGAACTATCGATTAGTTTTAAATGGGTTTCTAGATAGCAGCTCTGGTTTACAAAGAGAATCTGTATTCCACCTGTAGTTGTACAAGAACATCTGCTGATACTGTAGACTACTTCATACCGGAATGGACAAACTGATAAGCTTAACTGCTTTATCTGGAATTTCCACTTAGGGGATGTAACTGTATAGCTTTGCCAGAAATTTCTATCCAGGTAACTTCAAGGAAAGATCTTGTCTTATATAATTCACTTGAATTTTAGAACAGGCACTAAAACAATATTTTTCTTCAAATGCGTGTGGCATTTTGTTGATCAATTAAGGTAAAATTTACATGGATTTGCTCAAACAATGTTTGGAATGGATCCTGGTGTCACTGCAGAAGAAGGATCATGTAATGATTGCCAGAACAGTAGGTAGGGTAGGAGGAGTTTGGAAATGGGAGTTTTGGGGATGGACCACTCCCTTCCATCCTAATCCCACATCTTTCCGGGAAAACAGAACTTCAGAATCACTGTGTGACCTTATACATCACTCATTTACCCGACCGTGTATACTGTCTAGGGTCACAGTATTTAACGTTATACATCATTCATTCACTCATTTTCCCGACCGCGTATGCTGTCTAGGGTCACAGTATTTGACGTTATGCATCATTCATTCACTCATTTTCCCGACCGCATATGCTGTCTAGGGTCACAGTATTTGACGTTATGCATCATTCATTCACTCATTTTCCCGACCGCGTATGCTGTCTAGGGTCACAGTATTTGACGTTATACGTCATTCATTCATTCCTTTTCCCAACCGTGTATACTGTCTAGGGTCATCTTATCTGACATTATTTTCTTAATGAAATTGGTTTAGTAGCATCTTTTATGTTGCAGCTGTTGGAGTTTTTGCCACCTTACTTTGTGTGAAGCTGTCCACCTTTTGTAATGTGATTGGACTACAACACCACCACCATCAAAGTATTCATGAATTCAAATCAAGTCATTTTCCACAGCCACCTGTCAAGTGGAAGGTCATGGCAAACGTGAGTCTATCCCAGAGCTGCGTGAGGACACATTTACAGGATACCAATACATCTGCACACACACATACTCACACCTACAAACAATAAAAATGATGTACAGACTCCAGCTCACCTAACTGCATGTCTTTGGACTGCCGAGAGTGGAAACTTGTACCATATGAGGACGACATGCAAGCTCACAGAGGCAAAAAGGAGAGCTAAACCCATAACACTGAAAGTGTAAGGCTGCAGTGTTACCCACTGAATGTTACCTGCTGAATGTTACCCCCTGTGCCACCAGTCAGCCCCGCAGTCTTTCAGAAATGACGTAACATCACAGTGTTTTATTAACTCCTGGAAGTTTCACGGAGGTGGAATCTGCCATCCTGTGCCATGTAAAGACCAGACCCGCGAAGAGGAATCAAAAATAAGTAAACAGATGTATTAAAGAATATGAGGACTGCAGAGTGACTTAACACCTCACAGAACCTACCAGAATGAGCAGGATTACTGTTGCCATTAAAGGGATCGATTACTTTCCGCCACAACCACTCACAAATCATGCCCCCAGTGTCAGCTGACCCCAATATCCCAGTGTCAGTTGACCCCAATACCCCGGTGTCAGCTGACCCCAGTACCTTGAATGACCTCTGGCTCTCCTGTGACTGACCCGTGGCCGTATGGCCTATTGGCAGTTAATCACCGTCTGTGGTAAACGGCAAGTTGGGTGATGGAGACACATGGAAAGTCTGGTTGGAGCTTCAGGAGACCTCTGGACATACATTTCCCAAAAAAACATTGTAATGAACTGGCAGATGAATATAGAGGTGACATGGGTCAGCCTTCACATCATGTTTCTTGGGCTTGGTGGATTAACAACCACCCCCTCTGTAAAGCTAACCCCCACTTTATAAATATGGGTTGGTGGCACTGGCATTTATCTTCAAACATGTCCTCATGAAGCATGTGCTAATGGCCAATGATCCTTAGCCACCTACAATTGCCCAGTATCTTATACATACTGATGAAACGACATGCTGATGCACCAGGAATGCCAGTTCCAGGAATCATTTTAGAATGTGGCCAACAGACAGACAGACAGACAAATAGATATTAATCTCTAAGGGGAAATGAAGCTGTAAGCAGCAGCAACATCAAGCATCCATAATTAAAACAGTCATATGAATTATTTTGTTATTTAGGTTCTGTGGTCATGCCACTTACTTGTTTTTGTGCTCTGAGGTTTTGTCTGGAAGGCTGATTGAAAATGTGTACGATGTGTCCATAATCCCTATAGTCTCTGATAATGGAACTTCTGGAAATTTAAAACTGACTTATTTAAAAAATAAATAAAATGCTGACCTTTTTTTTCCCACTGGCAAGGTTTAGCCGAAGTCCCTCTCTGGTACATCAAGATTAAGTATGAAAGCATGAAGAGCGAGCCACTGTAGACATTAGTGAAGTAAAGAATAAAATAGGCTTTGCCTCCTTCTGCATGGGGGAAAAAAAACACCGAGTACTACTTAAGAGGGGTTTGTAATTAGGTAATCAATGACAGGCTGACGGTAACCCGTAACAGCTGATCAAAGGACTCCTGCATCTATGATGATCACGATGACGACACAGCATTAACATTTGCGTTTCCCTAAGAGCATAATATGACATTTTCCTGTCACTGCAAACATAATTTTAGGCTAATTGTGACCCCAGGAAGCACTCAGCCACTCTGCAGGTAGTACACAGCGATCCAGTGGCATCTTGTATTTAATCAGAATTCAGTTGACAGGTGTGTTCTCATATGATCCAAAGTGCTTTTGGAGAGGGAGGCATGTTTTTTTTTAATCAGAAAGCATGGGAAGAGCCACGAGTGACTGCATTTGTATGAAAGGGAGATAGTTTGCATATACTTTGTGGGCAGGGGGTTGTGTGTCAGCGTGTGCGTGAGAGGGCAGATTTGTGGGGTGAATTGACGAGGGAGCATTAGATTCGTCCCATGGAGAACACGTGAAAAGAAAAGGCTGACATGTTGCTAATACATCTTCCCTCTGAAAGAATACCTCCCTCATCTTATCTTCAAAACGCATCTAATTCCCATTCCCCTGGAAACATTTTCATTTCGATGTTATGAAGCGACACCACGTCATTTTTACCTTCTTCTGAGAAAACACCCCCAACATTCAAGCACAAGAAACTTTGGTAATGACTCCATCCTCCTACTCACAGTTGCGTTATATACATTGGAAGCAATTCTGAAAAATATATCAGCAGAGATTGAAGATCCCCCCCTACTGGTGCCACCTGCACCTGACATCTGGCATCTGGCATTACATGGAAGGCCTGCAATTGATATTCCCCACCCAACATAAATGACGTCACCAACAAGCTGGTTAAGTCAGACAGCCAGGGTCGCTGTCAGCAAAAACATTATTACGGTATTAATAAACCAGGTCTTGAAAAGACACATTAGGTTTTTATTCAGATTCTCTCTAATGTAATTTAAAAATAAGATGCAAAAATGTAATTGCAAAGGCTTCATTTTTATAGCAGCCATTAATCCTTTTTCTCCTCACTGTTTTTTTTTTTTTTGGTTAGTAGCTGGTGAAAGTTGAGGAGAAAGACCACTCTGCCTGCCTTCATTAAAACAAGGCCCTCCCATTCCCAGGAAAAGAATGCCAAACTGGAATTAATTACACCAAATGTCACATGTCCACAGATAAGGTAGAGGAGCCGTCGTCGTGCTGGGAATAACGAGAAAAACTAAATAATTAGTCCCAGTGGAAGGAATCCATCAGATAAAGGAATTCTTCTTGGATCATCAGCGTTTAACTATGTACAACTTAAATGAAACGTCCCCCATTCTTCACTGCACAAACACTTGCTGTATTAACAGTGATGCTTCAACTGTTCTGTCTTCGCAGTCTTTATGCATTGTAACAGCATTGTTCTTACCTTTGAAATTTAGTTTAAAAACCTGCTTTCAGGATTGCTTCTTTAGAACAGTCTGGAATATTGTAATCTTTGTCCATCCAACTTTGCTTTAGTGACTACATGTATGTAGGATTTTATAGGTAAAAACAAAAGCTTCATTAAGCTACAGAGGAGTGAAGTAACGATTCCCATTCTGATCAGGCATTATTGTGGACACCTAAACCTAAACAAGCATTAACCAGCAAAATCACATTCTTTGGGGAAGCATAGATTTCCACTACAAAGATGTAATGACGAAAATGAGTGGTTGATAAAGAGAATTATTTCAACCTTTGAGGTTCAAGATCTGTAAATAGAAAAATGTTGGCTTGAATTCTTGAATAATTAAATGAAAGTTAAATGAAGAAAATTCTGGGTTATTCTACTCAGAGAGACGGTATAGGATCACGTCCTCTAATTGTTTTTCTTAACTGGAGAAGGTCCAAAAAGAAAAAGGATGCCACCAGTGCTTTGCCAAATTGACTATTTGAAGGTAATTTTAGTAACTAAAATGAAAGGCAATGAAAATGGCTCCTTAACTGCATGAAGGGGATGACTAGCCTGAAATAGTCAGGCTCCTCAGGTTACAATGTGGAACAGCTTAGAGGTTTTCAGTGCATTGTTTAACTAATGGTAATTATTCTATGGAATGGTAAAGCAATTAATAAATCAATTAAAGTAATTTAAATGACAGGGTCACCAACATTGTACAGCAAAGCCTGCCAGTGTTACACTGCTCCAATCCCAATTTATTAAGAAAGTTTTGAGTCCAAGTCCAATTACAAGAAGCACACCAAGAGGTGCTTCTCATTAGCACTTTCCTCTAACGACAGCAGGTCCGGCAACTGTGAAACAGGGGTAATATGCCTGCAGATGCTCCAGCGACATGACCTGGCACCGTATGTCTCCCAGCATATGTAATTTCAGCATATGGCTGTATCGTCTGGGCCTTATGGTGCCTACCTACAATCACAACTGGTTGGTCCGCACCCAGCTTTTCTTGTTCCTCCGTCGGTCTTAAGGAAAGGTCTATAGCTAGACGTTTTATGTCCCTAATGGGAAAGGCCCCCAAAATGACCAGGAAACTCTCTCTATCCATGGCCATGAAGCCTCCTGTAGGACATAACACCGACGACTGTACGGCTCCATTCCAAACGGAGGTGTCTTTCAGGAGGGTGGAATACCACAAAGGAGCTGAGAACAGAATGGAAGGATTCTCCTAACAGCCACAGAGGGAAAGAAATCATAGGATTATGGGGAGCAAAAAAAAGCCGGTGCGAGTAGGATGTCATCAACAGAGACAAAAAGTACAGAAACATTATAATGTTCCTATAAATTTGTACAAGGACTATAACAGTAATTATCCAGCAACAAGCATTACCCAGAAGCCACTTCCTTCCTACAAATAAGGCTGGACAATTCAGTGAGACTCTGCAGCATAAACTGGGAAGTCTCATTTCTCAGAGCTACACAGAACATAACAAGGCTTCAAAATATGCTCAGGGCACCAGCTTTGGCCTTATTCTAAAGTCTTCTTAGAGTTAAGAAGTTTGCAAGCGTGAGGAGATAAACAGGTTGGCTTGGCTCACGTCCCTACAACTAGCTCACATCAATTGTGCAGCATCTGTTTAAAATCTATTAACATATAGCTTCGGAGATGGATAGCTCACCTGCAGCCAGCCCTCCGTGACTAATGGGCATTTCCAGCACTCTCCTTGCATTGCTTTGGGAAAGCCATCTTGATTAATACCCAGTATGTTCCGTACCTTTTTAACCTTTCATAAGATGTAAAAACTGGATTAAATCCCATCAATAACCCCAGGGAGAAATACACATTCAAAGGCACTTATTTGCAGTATTTAAAGTCTTTGTTTTGTGGACCTCTTGGTTTTATTTTATCTTTTTTCTAAATTTAAGACCATTAGCCTGAGCCAGAGAGAACTGGCGAGTGGAGGTCTGTACCTAACAGAAGAAAAGGACAGTCCTGCTGTCCCCTAACCTCCTAACCCCTGACCTTTGACCTTCAGCCCCAGTCCAGCTTTGACACGAGAAGTATTTACCATGAATTTTTATGACCTGATTGTGGGTGTGCATATCTGATTAACTCCACATGCACCACCGGTGCACTCCAGCCATTGTATGATTCCTAGAAGGGTGCCGTATTAACCAAGGAAGAGACGACAGAGTATCAATGTGAATGATAACGAGATCTTAACCTGGAGAATAAAAAGCCTATGTGAAGAATGGAGACTACAGATGGAATAATGGGAAAAGTAAAGTCTGGACCCAGAGCGCCCAGTCTGGGCTTTCTTGTGCTGGCTGGTCAACTTGTGGAACCACCAGGCACGTCCAACAGGAGCTCAGCACTACCCATCATGCCCTCGAGCTAGGAAACAAGAACAGATTATGTTGCGGCCCTCTCTGATTGGTGACCTTTAATATCCTAGAATGACAAATGCGACTTACGATGAGTCAACAATTCACATTTCCATCATCATTGTGTTGTCCCCAGTGAGCCATGGCTTCCAGAACTATGGCCAGATGGTTCACAGTGTCCATCTCAAAGCACAGCAAGCTACAAGCCAGCTACGTGTAATGCTGGATGTGACCAAAAGGGCTGTGAATATGTTATCCATTTACTCAGAAAGTATTGTATTTTTAACAATAAACAATCATTTAATGACATATGTAAATCTTTATTCAGCCATATTCTTTCGCGTGCCTAGAGCTCATAAGCTGTGACTTTAATATTATTGCTATATTCTATAAAATGATAAATATGGTGAACATTTTTTGTTGAAAAATGTATTGGGAACAATCGTTTCATGCTTATAAGACAATTTAAGCGAGATCTTGATATCAAGAAAAACCTGACTCCCTAATCTGCAAAAATAAAGCCATTCCCCCAAGAGGAGGAGATAAAGTTTTAAACTGGATGGTACAGTTTTTTAGCGACAAATTTGCGCTACTTTCGAGAATCTATTACTGCCTGACTAGGATAAACTTGACTATGAAAGGAAGGTGAGACCTGCTCCAGCACGTAGACAGAATATTCTCAAGATGTGTGAGTTTATACATATTTTTGAATATACTCCCATATCATTTGTGTCTTTCCGTTGGACTGATTTGTCAATGTTGGTGACTGTGTGTGTGTATGTTTGCCCAAGTTCCCCAACATTTCCTGCCTCTGTCTGTCTGGGTCGAGGGGCTCTGCCGGACCACCTCGGTGATTAAAAATCCTGCTTCATGTTGAATTCATTTCAATGTCTTCCCTCTCTATAAGGGTTTCTGAAAGCATGACGGCACGAGGTGAGGACTTCTCTGCTCCCTCGCACGCCGGTGGCCGTGTAACAAACCCGGCTCAATGGGGAAACGGCCTTCATATGGCACGGGACGTTCCACTGCACGTTGACGCTGCAATGAATGGGTTTGCCTGCCCGTGTCAGCTGGCCGGACCGGCCCAGAGGAATGGAAGTCAGGGCAAACTGAAGGTAATGAGCGGTTGTGGTTAGGCGAGTTATTGCTATCGTGACTTGTTGCTTATTTTTCCATCTCGGCTTGTTTGGTGGCCACTGGGAGGGCAGTAATCACAGCCATTTTAATGAGCAGTTGGGGGTTAAAAAAAAAACTAAATAAATAGCAATGACTGTTCAAACAAACAAAAAGATCCCATTAGTATATAATCATATAGTGATCAATCAGCAGGGGTAGCAAACAGACAGGAAGTGTGCTCCGCAGGGCAGAGAGGCAGGAACACGGGGTAAAAGAATGGCTGCCCATAATTCAACAGAAAAAATGTCATCTGTGCACTTACTGAGTCGTTTTTTAAAATAAAGTTTACGGCAACATTATTGGTAATTATAATTATGGTAATCTATCAAATATAAACATTACAATTGCTAATTAATGAGAGCGGAAGAGAATCAAATAATTTGTTTTATTTGGAATGGTAACGAAATCAAATCTGAATATCATTCAGTAACACGTATTTAAGATGGAAAGAAGAAAACATTCGAGAAGCAAGGATAAATGAAAAGGGTGAGGGTGATACCATAAACCCAACCTGAATATAGCAACTGAGGGAGCACTATTTGGGAACCTGCTGTCCCCCCGCCTCTAATAAACCGTCAAACTACTACTAGACATGACGTTTATAGTTAAGTCTACCTGTGGAGGAGAAAATATAAACCCAGTTAAGTTGTCAACATACATCGCTTAAGCTTTGGTGATTCAACTAAGCATGTTGTATAGTGATGAGACAAATGAGGCTTCAAAACCCGTAGTGGGTGGGAGTATCCCAAACTACCTATGCTGGCTATCACTGGCTATTGCCAGCACTGAATAGTAGTTTGGGATACTCCCACTCTCCATGGGTTTTGAAGCGTCATTGAGCACAAGCACTGATTGGTTAATTCAGATTACTCCCATCCATCATGTGTTTGGAAACCAGATTTAGCACCAGCATTGATTGGGTAGTTCACAATAGTCACACCCACGTTGGGTTTTGAAGCTACATTTACAAACAGCATTGATTGGTTAGTTCAGGATACTCCCACCCAAAACGAGTTTTGAATCCTCATTTGTCCCATCAGCAGTGTAAACACGGATCCCAATAATGTACTCTCTCCAACTGCTTCTCCTGATTTTGATATGCTGCACTGTGCCATTGTACATGTACATCTACATAAGTACCCCAGGCTTCAATGTCCTCTCTAGGTTCAGTGTGACAGGATTGTTAACTGTGATTAGTCACCTGGTTAGCAGATGCCCTTATCCAGAGTAACTTCAACAGGTTCGTGTTTTCACTTGCTGCAAGCAATTTTGATTAAATTCCCTTTTGAGTGGTACAGCAGAAAGGTTTCTGCCAGAATTTGAACCCACGACTCACTGCCTACCTATAACTCATCATCATCGCCTACTAAAATCCTTGCCATTGCCACAGACCTGTAATTGACCTCAAATGAGCTAAAATACTAACATGCAACTGAGGCAATGTTTTATTATAGCGAGCAGAATAACACTTTTTTTTGGCATAACCGTGGCTCCTCCCATCACACCTGGCACTGAAACCTGGCAGGGGTAAAGTGTGGTGCCCTCTGATGTGCGTCGATATCACATTAAGGGGAGAAGCTGGAGAGGATGTGGGGCATCCACAAATTTAATTGCCAGAATTAAGCCAAGCGTGAGAAAGGCTGGTGCGACTGCTGCCTTGGCTTCCTTCGATTAAACAACCCCTAGCCAAAATCACGAACATGGCCTTATTTAAATTAACACTTTTATAGATGGGAACAAAGTTTGCAGGAGATCGCCTTCAAAGTGACTTACGGCTGAAGCAGGAATCGTGGCAAACATATTTATTAATTTATGGAAAATTATGTTTATCATCTTTAATCACTCGTGTTTGATGGTGCACACAATAACCAAAGTGTAATATAATGATTAGGACTGGAACTGTATTTTTTTTATATATATACTATAATTTACTAAACTCCTCTTAGTGAATTTAAGTCTGACAACAGACGTATTCATTAAGAAAGAATCACCACACAGGACATATGAACACAGGTTGACAGCTGACCTTCTCAGTTGTCCGTTTCCCGCTTGACAATTATATCAGAGAAAACAAAACAATTATGGTCGAAACATCAAGTCATGCAACGCGAATCAAACTGACAAGACATAAAGCCTGAGACTGACAAAACACAAAGAAAGTGAATTAATTTGTCCTTGCTCAAATTTTATCTCTCTGAATACCGTGGGCAGGCTGCCCATGTTACACAAAGGCATTGATAGATTTTCTTAGACAGCAGCACACAAGCTTCCATCAAAATTTGTATCAAACTGACACTGTGGTCACGGGAAGAAGGACCGTGCGACTGAAGGAGGCTGGTAAAGGCGGTGAAACTGGGAGCCACAGGGTTAATGGCAAGCGAACGAGTGCAGAAGCCTTGTGGGGTTAATAATCCTGCTCTGATCCCACTCCCACCAGGAGGATTCTGGAGAAGGAACGCTGTGAACAGAGAGAACCACTGATGACACTGAACGTCCTGATCTTGCCTTTCAGCTGGTGAAGAGATCACGCTCTACAGCTTCTGATGCTGGCTGAGGAATGCCCAGGAACTAGTGATAGCACAAATGATGCTTCAAAACCCATGGTGAGTGAGAGTGTCCTGAATTAACTAATCAATTCTGGTGCTGAATGAGGCTTCAAAACCCATGGTGGGTGGGAACTACCAATTAACCAAAAAACCAGTCAATACTCAGAATACTCCCACCCACCATGGGTTGTAAAGCCTCATTTGTCCCATCACAACCAGAAACCATCTCGCCCACTTGAAAATATATTTGTCAGTGAGTTGATGTCTTTTTTCCCCTTTTATTATTGTTCCACTGTTCAAAGCCTGTCTTATATGGAAAAGATACTTTTTGCAAATCAATATATTCTGCCAAAAGAAAATGTAACTCAGTCACTCTGGCAAAAGTAGTGTTGTGAACATTATTGATTTGTGGGTACAGAATCATCTCCAGGTTAAACTTTTTTGCAGTATGGTTATTGGTTATGTGGTCAGATCAGTTTCAATGCAGACTTCCTCATGGGAGTGTATCCATTAAATGTTGCCATACATTAAAAAAACACAAGAATCCCCAAATAACTGTGCAATGAAATATTACAAAGAACAAAATATCAGACGTGGGGAAATTCTCATCTTTTACAACAAACTAACTTAGGCTAACAGGCTACGGATTATCTAAACCTCTGACTTGAGCTGAAAATTTACTAAAGATCAAAGGAGTTAAAAAGAAGTTTTTTTTATATTTTGCCATCTTTAACACTATTTAAGATGATATCATAGCGAGAAGAATATTCTACTGTATGAGTATGGCTGATATTAATATTATACTAGTCATACTTTTTAGAACCAGTCTTTATAGCAATGCCATTACTTATAATATAATAGATGATTTAATTTGCAGTACAGAAAGTGACGGTGTGGCAATTGCAAAGCAGAGTAAACTTTGTGAGAAAGAAGACAAATTGCTATACGTATGCCATACAAAGACCAAATAGCCAGGAATTGCATACAGAAATTGTTCTGTCACTTTTTTTCAACAACATAAAGTGAAATGGTGATTTCACCTTGATGCTGCTCACTTTACAATAATAATTATTCCTCTTTTCTTCTTTAAAATAGTCTGTTTGAATAAGTTCTGATCGTGGACCGATCACGGGTAAGCGGGCATGAAAGTCCCCCTGATGAAGAGGCAATTTACCAACAAGGTGGTGATTATCTACACGAGAATGAAACAGAGGTCAGCTTCACTTTGTGGCTCCCTTCTGCTCTACATGGTATTTGTAGCTTCAGATTAAAATTACACACTTTTCGTCAATTCTTTGAAAATGAATTCAACCAGAATCGAAGGAAGAAATTAGGGGACTCTTCACATTATAATGCACTTTATATAGGATATTTTGAATTTTTATCCATCTGAACTGAATATGGTGTCTAAACCGATTTTGAATTGGTTTCATTACGTGAGACATCTATCAGTCGGTTTATTGGCATGTCAACATAGCAAATGCACCTCTGGGGAATTGCTGAGTTTCCTGACAGCTCACATGATCTCACAGAGCCACTGTGACAGCATAAAAGCTGATTGCCGTTGCTATAGTGAAGGAGCTGTTCCGTCAGAGGCTTACTTTTCCGACGCACGTTGATACGGGCAATGTTGTGGAATCATCTAGGTAGGAATTACAGCATTTCAGCTTTGGCTTTCATTTGAGGTCTTCAGTTTCTACCACTAACTCGCAGAGAGATTCTCTATTACAATATTTTAGGCCTGTCTTTCTTTATATATCTTTGCACATGATGCAGTCAGTAAAAAGGTGACGAGTGACCCATGTGCCAATCCAGAGTTTGTGCCCTGTTTTAGAGTGCCAAAACTGACCTTGGGTCTTCAGTCACATGACCTACCATTCTAAACTTGACCACGAGCAAAAAAACAGCTCGAAAGACCTTGACCGCAGTTTTAATGTTGGCAATTCTCACGGTCAGAGTTCTAATTATTTATTATTTAACATGATTAATAGATGTTTGCGGACAAAGGAAAGAAATGATACTGGTTTGTATTTCGGTTCTACACCTCCCAGTGTAAAGCTCTTGCTGGACATAATGTCAGTGAAAAATTATGTATCGTAGGTTTATACTGCTAGGAGAAACCATGTACATATTAAATCTAAATCTAAATCTACCACTTTATACTGTAAAGAGAGTTTTTCCCCCTTGGACTGAATTTCCCATTATTGCTAAAATGCGTAACAGTACACATTACTAAGCCAAAGGTACAGAAAGAGTGAAAACCCAATCTGCAGTCACCTTGCCTGGTTAAATTCTCACCTCCCCTTTGTGGCTATCGATCAAACTGAGCACATGCTCATAACTGCGTTTATATTACTTCAAAATATATCAGTCTGCCATTTTCAGGGTTTGTATTACTGTGTGAAAAATTGCCCAGGATAGGGAATTACAAACGCACAGCCCAGAAAAAAAAAGATTAAAATTAAATTTGATCTTGGGAAAGGAAGTCACATGCAAGCAATGTGAATGAATGACAGAAGCCCATGGGATACAGTTATAGGTTTACCCCGCAGGCCTGTATGAACCACTCTCATCAGAGAAACTACATATCCCACAAGGCCTTGTGTGACTGTTACACGTTCTGCTTTCACAGATTTGCACTTGTAACTGTGTAAATGGCACGGTGTAAAAGATACCAAGCGGTCTGAATTGTTTGCATAAATGCTGTATGTGTAGGATAGTCTCTTTTTCTGTTTTTCTTTTTATGTGAAGGTCACTGGTAGAAGAGTTTGTGTGGGTGGGGAAAGATTTCAAATGAAGGATTGCTGTTGTCCTGGGAAAAAAGACCCTTTCTTGTTATTCCACTCAGTGCTCCCTCAGAGGTGTGGGGGGGGCATGGTGTACACACGGGGGAGCTGGCTAGAGGCTGACATCGAGCTCATCAGAGCCATCAGTCACCCGGACCACTGGGACGCGGGTGCCAGGCTCGCCCATGCAGGGCGGGGCCCTGACTGGCGGGTGCCGGCTCTCCCGAAACAGTGCCTTCCCTGCCGCAGTTGGCTCCAAGCCAAGGCCATCTGTACAACTTCCACACCACCGCACATTCACCCCCCCTTCTGGGTCTCTGTGCCATGGGCCAAACCCCACCCCACCCAAGGAAGTCAGTCATAGCACATACAGTATACAAAAACTGTGTACCTGAATAACAGGAGAAATGACATTTAACCGCATAGCTTGGAGCAAAATGCATTTTTAATTAAAGTGGAAATTCTTTGTATTTACTGCTTTACAGTACAACTGTACAATACACTGTGAATGTTGAAGCACAGTAATTCTTAATCCATCAAATCCTCCGCGGTAAAATACATTTGAATACCGAAACAACAACCACTTTAAAACAGACGACTGAAGACAAAAGAACCCAAAAACAACCAAACACAAACTAAGAGAAAATTATTCAAAATCACAAACTCTAACTCATAACCTCACATTCAAATAAACAATGCTGACAACTGAGCTCTTCACAAATCACACATAAAAAAGCAACCAAAGCGAAAGAAACACTATTTTTACATCATTCTGGTGTGATCTGACCTGCCTTGATATCTTGAGACCGTCCAGTATGACTTCAAACGTCCCATAACACAGTCACATGTCTCACCCACGACAGTCATAGCTAGGGGCAAGTCTGCAGTTTTCCCAGAATGCTTTGGCCCACCAGGTGGGTGAGACTGAAAACTCACTAATTCTTGATCACCACTGTCCATACCCAGAATATCTGTGTCATAACGGGATTCTCACACACGTCTGTAAAACTTTTATGAAGTTCTTCTGAACTGAGCTGAGGGGAAATGAAGACATGTTCAATCCACAGGACCAGCAATGAACTCTCAGAAATTCCCAACCAGCAAATCATTCTGATATATTACCCTAAGTTACAAGATCTATAAATTTCTTTCATTCTTATTTTTAACTTTTGCTATTTTTAACACAAACAAACTTTTTTATTTGGGAAAAAAGCCACTTCTGTGGAAACTAAAACCAAGCAAAATCTGATGATCCTGCTGTTCGAGACAGATTGCATAACGCATCAAGAAGTCATTTTTAAAAACCTTCAAGTCTCCCCTATTAAGCAGGTTACCTGATTGGCTAAACCATCTATGTCCGTCAGAGGCTGACATCGTTCCAAACCATTTAGATTCTGCTTCACGATTTGGACTGTGCTTATTGCACCAATAGGGTGCTGTAACAAGGGGGAGGATGGTGAAATTAGGTGATAAGCCCGTTCAGGCAGTTGTGCCAGTCTTATATTCCTGGTGATTAAACTTCTTTTTCTTCAGGCAGACCACATCCTCGCACCTTCTGTGGACCCAATGAGTGTCTTTTCCCTGCTTTTCTGAAACTGAATCTGTCTTTCGTGTTCATTCCTCTCCCCCAGTTTGTTGAACCCTAAACACCCCAAAAAAATCCCCCATTACCTCTTCCCATCCCCCGCCACAAGGATCTGTTCACCTGTCGTGATAAAAGTCAGTCTCTCACATGGCCCACACGCATGCTCATTCCAACAAGGCCCGATTCTGAGCAGAATCAACGTCTTGAAAGGCTCTGGCAAAAGAAAGGCCTTCTAATAGACCCACATTTAAGAAGGAACTTGATTAACTGCAGTCCTCAGTCGGGACTGGTCACGTGCAACTCGCATCTTCTCTAGGACTGAATGTATCCACAGTGTGTCACTGGAACAGAGGAAGTATTGCCTACACCACTTCCCATAAGGACTGACTGCATCCACGCTGCCCAGATGGTCATCCCCACATTTTCCCTCCAGGAATCCTCTCTCACACACAACCATGCTGGCTCTCCTTCCCTTTCCTGTCATGCCGCCGTAGCCAAAATAAAGCGAACAGAAACAAATGTTCCAATTAGTCAGGCTGAAGCCGACGTTCCCTTTTCAGCGTCTGGAAGAGGGTGACTCGTACCTGCGTCTCCAGATCCGTGGAGATTACGCAAGCACGCGTACAGTAAGAGGCAGGAGAACGACTTTAACCATTCAATGTCTGGGAGTATCACTGCCGCCAACACAAATCCTTTAACATTACATTATTAGGGACGGCTCCTGTTTTTTTTCCAGTGAGCTAAATCGAGCTGCCGTCCAAGTATGGTTTGACACTCATGGGTAAACCATAAGAATATCCATCCATCCATTTTCCAAACGGCTTATCCTATGCAAGATCGTGGGGGAGCCAGGAGCCTATACCAGGCAGCTTAGAGCACAAAACATAATAATAATAATAATAATAACAATAATAATAAACAACCATCTCTCAGCAAGGCACCTTCAGATTGCTGAATGTCAGCATGGTTCCATAACATTTGATCTAATACTCTAGTAATATTACTGACTTATCGGATGTAGAATCCTTACAAGTAGAACAACGGAACAACAGTGGAGAGGAAACAAACGTGAGAAAAAAAAAAAATAGTAAGTGCAAACGAGAAAAAAATAAAATAAAAAACTGAACTGGCTTCCAAACCCCCTAGGCATGCCAACCTTCTGCGAGCCAGAAAACAAGGGTGTTTAAGCGTTAGAAAGAAAACCAAGAATGCTGTGGTGCTCTTCCAGTTGGCCTCTACACCCCTTGAGGGCTGTTAAGAGACTGAAGAATAAAGTATTATTTAAAAAGGAACTCAATTTAGTCAATGCAGACAGAGGTGCTACATTGCAGCTCCAGATATGGGGTGGTAAACAAGAGGAGGTAAGACGATTTAAACGTCATAAAGTGAAATCGGGATCAGGCAGGTGAACGGTAGCCCTGCTCTGTTTGTTGCTCTTTTTTATCATCTTTTTATTTCACGGGCAACATACATTACTTTTATTCTTTGCCATTGTCTGTACTGGCCACAGATCATTTCATTCACATAGCCAAGGAGCTTGAACCTTTTCGCACAACATTGTTAAAAGATTACTCTCATACCGTTCCACCCGGGACTTCTCATGCACCTTGCCAGATTGTTGAAGGGAAGCGGGGTGCCCTCCTTCTCTCTCTCTCTCTCTCTCTCTCTATCCCTCCTCCTGCCTCTCTCTCTGTCCCTCTTTCCCTTTCGCGCACTCTATCTCTCTCTCTCTCCCTTTCTTTCTCTCTATCCCTTTCTCTCCCTCACCGTAGCATGTTTGCAGGCCAGTGCGGTGATGCGCATGAGTAAGGGAAGATGCCTAAGTGCGGGAAAATACTAACGTATTTAGTTATTAAGGGTGAATTTATTTTGTCCGACATGATTTAATGCTGTGCCCTCTGCCACACCTCCGCTACAAATGGCTGTTCTCTCTGTCACCCTCCGAGCTCTGTAATAAATGGCTGTTCTGTAACCTCCCTCTGCTCCATTATAAATAGCCCTTACTCTGTCACACCCCACAGCTTTGTTATAAATGGCTGTTTTCCTGAGCACCTCCTCTACCCCATCTCACATTCTTACAAATCTATTAGCAGCTGTTATAGATTGATGTTCTCGTTATAAAGCTCCATACCCCTTCCCCCCACTCCATACACCCCCTTATCCTGCCATACACACCCCATTCAATTATAAATTGCATTTCAGTCTGCAAGACAATGTAGCTGTGTGGTGATCCAAATGGTGTGAGGTGCCCTGGTGTGGCTAAAACAGCAAGCCTACCATTTAATTCATCTCTGCCAGCTATGGCAGGGGGGTTATGCCACCTTACCCCCCAAGTCTGAAAAATAAACTGTCAAACTGAAAACTACTTCTGATATACTCGAATCTGCAAGCAAGTCATTGTGTTAGTTCACTTTTAATTATCTGGTAACTCTTCAGTATAAATACAAGACTGTTTACTATTTTTCTGAATTGTTGAAACACATTTTCCAAAATCCCGTTCCTTTTCTTAAAACAGTAAACACAAAACCCAATTTTCAAACTGCATTCACAAAACCTTTGACTCGTCTTTCAAAATCAACAATACACTCAAAACTGTTTTATCTTTGCTCAGAACCAAACACTGCTTTCAGATCATACACACAAGAGGGCCAAAACTTAAACACTACTGAGGAGTCATTACACACCACATCAAAAAATACAAAACATTGTGTTCTTGGCATGGCAGAAAAAAAAAAAATCTTTATTTGAGTCTTTTGCATTTTCACATATGTAGCTATTTGAAATCTGCAGCCAAACTAAATTATATTGTTTAATGCAATATTGGTAAGCTTCCTGTAATGCTTGTATAATTGAGATATTGCATAATACCATAAGAAGGGTTTTACTGTATCCTATTCCCTTATTACAATATCAGTAGAGTGATGTACTGAGACATCCTGCTGTATTCTGGTACTGCACTGTAACTTTTAAGGGCCAGAAAGAAAAACCACCTGG